>CM077350.1:38106218-39306218 GCA_039655645.1 Ammopiptanthus mongolicus
TATGCCATCAATCTCCTCTGGAAATTCCTCATCGGGGTCTACTCGTACAGTCAGAGAACAAAGAAAATACGACATATAAAAAGTACAAAAGGGATAAAATGAGTAATATCCATACATGGGAAAAACAAACGATATAAATAAATGTATATAACTTAGCAACACACCAAATCACAACAGTGACAACCAAACTGACAACTTCCGGATAATTTTTGCCTTAACTACTGTCTCTCACACTCATGCAACTAATGACTATATGGACGCGATCACAACGTGACATCCCCAACAGATCAAGGTGTCTTAGTCATCACTATGCCACTCCCATAAGGTAGGGTTCGGTCTAAAGCCCGCAGGCCCAACTCCCTTGCCCGCAGGCTAGGTCGGAGCACTCGCCCGTCCGTTAACAACACTTTCGGTAATGACATATCCCCCCGCCTGCAGGCTAGGTCGAGATATTCGCCCGTCCGTCTACAATTCGACTAACGGGTACGACCATCTCCCCGCAAGTAAGATCGGAATCGCCCCTACGCCAAACTAATCGGTACGACCATCTCCCCCTAGGTAAGATCGGAATCGTCCGTGTGCCAACACAGTGATGAACAACAACTATGCAATATGAATCTCACTGACTCATCTTAGGATCAACACTTAGTGCCTCAACCACAACTTATAAACAACCATGACCAACTTTCATCCGGCTTAACCGGGTATCAACTCACATCACCACAACAGATCAACTTTATCTCTAGATATATATATATATATATATATATATATATATATATTTATATATATATATATATATATATATATATATATGTAACCTCGACTTTCTCACCACACATTCATCTCCCAACTTATTAGAAATCACTGCCTAGTTCTACTCAGACATCAGCAGTCACAACAGCATATGAATAACAACCAAAACAGATTTAACAGTAAAATCAGCTTACAGATAAATAACATTTATTCAATCATAATCATATAAATAGGCATGATGCACATATCACATATAATATACCAAATATCCAATCACAGCACAAGTATCCTCAATATATAGTAAAATCGACCTAACGATCAAATGACCTCTAGTAGGGTTTGGGTCGACCTACACATATCAATATATATTATTTAAAGCTTACCTCCCTGACGATATCGTGGTTCTTTCCCCCACCTTAGTGATTTTCCCGAGAGATTCCAAATGCGTCTCCGCAACAGTTAATCGAGTGCGTGATCGAACGTTCGAGTCCTGTCAGGTTCTATACAGTAAAACACACCCAGAAATTAAAACAGTTAAATCAAAAACTCCCTAATTCTTTAGGATCAGCTACTGCCCCTATTTAATTAATTAGGCTAGGGATGTCGAAAAATTCCTAACTCTTAGATCAATGATCCTTAGGTATCCCTAAACATAATAAATGAAAGCATTTACTCAAAAAAAATAAAGATTTCTCCTATTGCACTACGCCTAGGGTTCGGCCCTATTGAATGAAAAATAGCTAGGGAGCTCCAAAAATTCTCATTTCTTGGATAACACCCTAACTAAGTGTGATAACCCTAGATATTAACTCAAAACATCAAAAACCAACCAAAAACCCTACCCTACACAAATAGGGGGTTTCGGCCTCTCCTTCAAAAAAATAGCTAGAGAGATTTATTGGCTTTAATCTCTTGGATCATGCAAGTATGCCATGAACCTAGGTCATAGAAATTGGTTTGGTATTAAAATGATTTTTCTACAATTTTGCATGGATTTTTGAAGATTTGGGGGATAAAAACCCTCAACATTTCTAATCATGAAAATTAGAGGAGAACAAAGAGAGATTGAGAGAACTAGCTACCTCCTATGATGATCTCCTTCAAATTTGGTGAAGATTGCTTCACAAAATCTCCAAGTTTCAAGCTCCAAAATGGAGAAAATGGTGAGGAGAAAAAAGAGAGGAAGAAGAAGATGGGTGATAGCTTTTTTTCACTTGTGTTTTCGTGGTCCTTGAGTATTTTGAGTTTATGTTTTTAGTGTTTTAGTGTGATTTTGTGTAAAGTGTGTTTTATAAGAGTCTTTTGTGAGTTTTAATGTTTTGGTGCCTTTTAGAACTGTTTTTGGTGATTAAGTGAGAGTTTTCTGTGCAGGGCAGTTTTTGGAGAATCAGGCGCTAAACTGGAGATGTTCCTGTAGGATTTGCTGTAGCAATCGTAGCTGAAGCTGACTTGGGAAAAGGACAAAAACTCAAAACATTCTCCTACACAATGAGTTGTCCTTCGCTGATAAGGACAATGACCCACACGTGGGACTGACATTCAGTGCATTAAAGTTACGGAATTGGGCCAAGGACACTCGTCCTAGCCAGCTTTTAGCCCAAAAAGGACGAGAGAGGAAAAGGCCTTGAGACAGGTTGGAAAGAAAACCCTAAATAGGGGACAGCAAAGAGAAGATCAGACATCATCTTCCTACTGGAGCAAGGACAGCAGCTGCGCCCCCATTCTCTCTCTCCTCCATTGTAATGGCTTCTTCTTCCATTTCTTGTTTTTCTCTCTGTTTTTGTAAGCTCAATATGAGCTAAACCTCTTATAGCTATGGGATGTTGAACTTGTAATGGATTTCTAGTAAATGTTATGGTATGCTTCGCTATAGAATTTTCTATAAATCTTGTTTGGTTGTGTTTTAATTGAGCTTGATCACCTTAGTTAGAACTTGAGCTCATGGCTGCTTGGAAAAGCTAAGTGTAGCAGTACTGTTTTATAGATAAGAGTAAAATCATTAATTGAAAAATTGTGATGAAGAATGATTTAGGAATGAACATTCTAACTCTTAGGCTAGCTGGAACGAGCTTAAGTGAGGCGTGAATGTAACTAATATGGACCTAGGAATAGGAGACGTTTAGTGAAGTTCATCTCAGAACTGTTGGAAAACAAACTTTCATTTCCTGGATCCAAATTGCCGTAGCACTGCAAACGCATAACTGAACTAGATTGAAGTTGCAAGGGAGACTTCCCCATAGCTGTTTTACCCATTCTGTTAACAAATCCATTTTTATTGCTCTAGCATTTATTTCCCAAAACTATCCTGGATACACACACACAAATTATTTGTTACTCTTTATTAATCTTGATTAATAGAACCATTAATTCAAACTTGGTACTTGATTCACCATATAATCCTCATGGGAACGATCTCTCTTACACTTTATTACTTGTTAAATGATTGTGTATACTTGCACAAGCACATCAACCATTTTTGTAGCAACAATTTTTTGGCGCCATTGCCGAGGATTGTAATGGTGTTTAATTAACAGGTTCTAAATTGATAGTTTTATTAGTTGAGATAACTTATCATCTTTGAGGTGTTTTGCTGTAGCACCAGGTACTTAAAACTGTATGCATAGGCTGAGCACAACTGTTACTGAAGCAACTAGAAATATCTCTGAGATGGCTAATGATGATCAGATTGATAGCATGGCTGTGGCCAATGACAACACTGCTGCCATCAGGAGCTATGCCATGTTTGATCCTAGAACCATGAACTCATGCATTGTGAGGCCTAACATTATTGCAAATCATTTTGAGTTCAAGCCTGTGATGTTCCAAATGCTGCAACTTGTGGGGCAATTCAGTGGGTCACCTCAAGAAGACCCATATTAGCACCTGAAACAGTTTCTGGAAGTGGATAACAATTTTAAAAATCCTAGTGTCACTGATGATGCATTTAGGCTGATGTTGTTCCCTTATTCTTTGAAAGACCAAGCCAAGGCTTGGTTTAATTCTTTGGAGCCAAACTCAACGGAATCATGGAATAGAATGGGTGAAAAATTCTTGACCAAATACTCCCCACCTATCAAGAATGCTAGAATGAGGAATGATATCACTTCTTTCAAACAACTTGATGATGAATCCTTATTTGAGGCTTGGGAAAGATTCAAAGAACTATTGCGGAAATGTCCACACCATTGGATAATAGTTTGTATTTAGATGGAAACCTTCTATAGTGGGTTGTTGCCACCCTCAAGACAAATGTTGGATGCATCTTCGGGTGGTGCTTTATTGAGAAAATCCTACAATGAAGCCTATGATTTGATTGAGACTGTTGCAGCTAATAGCTACCAATGGTCCACTACAAAGATCAGTTCAACCAAAAATATTGCTGGAGCTCATACTTTAAATGAAGTTTCTATCCAATCATCTCAGATAGCCTCTCTTACTCACATGCTGAAAAATGTCACCGCTGCATATCCAGGTGCTACAGCATCTCCAGTAGTAGTGACAGAACCAATAACTGATGTGCAGAATGTTTCTCAAATGAGTTCCATATTTTGTACCTATTGTGGAGGAGGTCATTTGTATGAGGAGTGTCCGAGCAACCCAGTTTCAGAGAATTATGTTAGGAATAACAACATGGGTGACAACCCTTACTCAAATGCCTACAATCCAGGGTGGGAGCAACAACCAAATTTCTCATGGAGTAACAATGTAGCGGCAAGCAGTTTTAATGATCCTACCAGGCCCACCTATCCACCAGAGTACCCTCTTCAAATAGGTCTGCTCCAACAAATGTTGCAGCAAGCTCATCCCCAACAGATGCTGCAGCTAGCTCAACCAGTAAATCGGAAAATGTCACTTGAGGCTGTGCTTAAAGCCTTTATGTCAGAAACAAAGGCTCAAATTCAAAGTCAGGGGCGGGCATAAGAAACTTAGAGAATCAACTAGGGCAATTGGCTAGTGCACTAAGTTCTAGGCCAAGCGGATCATTGCCTAGTACAACAGAAACAACAAATCCAGCAAGTCCTAATTGGAAGGAGCATTGTAATGCTATACATCTGAAAAATGGGAAGGAAATCTCTGCACCAGCAAGGAAAAATGAAGATAACAAGGGTAAAGGCAATGATCTTGAAGCTGAAACTGATTTGGAGAAAATTGCTACAAACAATGCTGGATCTTCCACACACTTTGTAGTAGCAACAGCGCAGCAGCATAATGCTGCAGCATCTCCCACATGTTATGTCGAATGATCATGGTCTAAGCTGGTACCCGAGAGGCCCCCGCCACCTTTTCCCCAAAGATTGAAGAAAGCTATCCAAAACGAGCAATGTGGCAAGGCGATTAATGCTCTGAAGTACCTTGATGGGGGGATGGAAGAATGTTTCTTTGTGCATTCATTTGACACCCTAGTGGAGAAACAATTTCGGAAAGACCATATTGCTATGACTGATGGTCTAATCCAAATTGAGAATGATGATCCATATGATGAAGAAATTACTAATTAGCTGAGTGCAAGCAAATACATCATAGATGGGCGGGGAAATTTGAATCATTAGAGGTAATTGAGCAAACTTCCAAAAATAATGTGTCATTAGTGGATCAGCCACCTGTTCTTGAACTGAAATAGCTCCCAGCCCATATGAAATGTGTGTATTTGGGGAAGCTTGAAACCTTACCAGTGATCATCAATATTTTTATAAAATCTAATGTACCAAGCATTATATATCCCATTTCTGAGGGTGTGTGGGTCAACCCTGTATAGTGTGTTCCCAAGAAGGGTGGTGTGACAACGATCTTCAATGATAAAAATGAGCTGAAACCCACCAGAACTGTTACTGGGTGGAGGATTCGCATGGATTACAAGGGAAAGAGAAAAAGAAAGGTCAATGAAAAGCTCCATCACGTTCAGCGAATAATTGAAGAAAAAGAGGAGGAGCAACCCAACCCTACATCAGTTAAAAAAAGCAAAGCAGCCTAAGAGGGGGGTTAGCAAAGTGAGAATCAAGAAGCCTGTTGCTACAGCAAATGAAGGGGTGGGAGATGAAGACACAGCTCCAGAGCAAGAAGAGGAGAAAGAGGTGACCAAAACTGGAGAAAAGGAGTCTTCTGCTCCTATCAAGATGAATGACCTGACCTCAGGGGAAGCATCAGGAGAAGCTCCAGCAAATGAGCTCAGAATTGCAGATTGCTGCAGCATGCTGCAACAATCCAATCAGGACTTACCTTTTGCTTTACCTTATTCCTCTCATGCTCAGTTTTACTTATTTCCCAGTTTAATCATTTTCCCTGTTATTGCACTATAGTCCTTCGAATCTATCAGTTTGTTAAGTTGTTTATTTTTAGTTGTGTGTGGGTTGATGTACTTTGACCTAAGTGTGTTTTTCTTTTTGTGTGTTTTTGTTGTTAGTGTCGTTGACCCCACCATATGCACAATCATCTCCATCATGGGGTTTTGTTTAATGAAACTTCTCTGTTTTGAAATTCCACAAGTGCACCTTTTTGGCAGCTTTGACTTGATTGTTTTCTTTTGGGCTTGTGTGATTGGATTTAATTGTTTGAAGCTCGATGCACATGCTGTAGCAATTCTGATCTACCTTGTGAGCTTTTGGGCCAAAACAGTTTTATACTTGTTTCTGTGTGAATACCATTCTTATGCATAATTCTCTGATTTTGCCTTGCTGCTTTCATACTTGCACACATCTCTCCTGCACACACTTTTGCTAAAGGCACATTTTGTTTTCTTGAGCCTAGTATTGCCTAAATAGCCTACCCTTGGATACTACCTTTGTGTGAACCCCTTTGAGCCTGCAAGCCCTTTGTTTCTAATGAACCGACATTACAAGCCATATCCTGAAAAACCAATGTCCTAACTAGTTGGAGTGGCTAGTGTGCTTCCTGTGTTTACATGCTGTAACATAAGTTTGGGGGTGCTCGAGGGCTAGCACAGTTTTAAGTTTGGGGGTGCTATGCAGCTGTTATGTGGCAAAATATTAGAAAATGAATTGTTGCTGGTAAAAAGGAATATATATAAAAAAAAGAAAAAAAAGAAAAGGAAAACAGCAGAGCAGTTGCAAGGAAAAATGCTAAAATGTTGCAACAACTACTTAGAGGGTACAAAGGAGGAAACCGAATTCAAAGAAGTGTAAAAAAGGGAAAGGAATCAAACAAAATGAAAAAAGATCAAAAAGTCCTCCCTAACTTGTGTGAGCTGGGCCATGAAAAAAATAGTTGTGATGCAAAAAGAGGAAGCATACCTAAGCTCCATCTAGTGTAACCACCTTACCAGAACTGTTCCAACCTGAATCTAGGCCCTATTGCAACCAAATAAGTCCTCTAGCAGTGTGCAGTTTTGATTGTGAGTGGTGTGCTTTTAGAAGCTTGTCAAGGTCGTGTTTGAGTGTGCATTTGAATGATGATTGAGAGTACCTATCTTAGCTTGAGAAGAGAGGAAGAACACACTATTCAGAGAGTGTAGTGCTGTAGCATGTTACTGAGAGTTGAAAATAAGGATAGCCATGAATGCTTGCTTGATTGAACTCCATGATTGTTGATGCATTGTCAAGTATGCCTTGTGAAGAAATTGGTTTACAAAGAAGAAAGTTTTGTGTTTGAGCTAATTTGAGCACATATGTCGAGGTTTAGAAAAATTTGTGTCTTTTCTTTTTAGTTTCTTTTGTTTCCATTACTTGAGGACAAGCAATGATTCAAGTTTGGGGGTGACAAAAACTTGTTCCTATAAAAATGGTTGATGTGCTTGTGCAAGTATACTCAATCATTTAACAGGTAATAAAGTGTAAGAGAGATCATTCCCACGAGGATTATATGGTGAATCAAGTACCAAGTTTGAATTAATGGTTCTATTAATCAAGATTAACAAAGAGTAACAACTAATTTGTGTGTGTGTATCCAGGATAGTTTTGGGAAATAAATGCTAGAGCAATAAAAACGGATTTGTTAACAGAATGGGTAAAACAGCTATGGGGAAGTCTCCCTTGCAACTTCAATCTAGTTCAGTTATGCGTTTGCAGTGCTACGACAATTTGGCTCCAGGAAATGAAAGTTTGTTTTCCAACCGTTATGAGATGAACTTCACTAAATGTCTCCTATTCCTAGGTCTATATTAGTTACATTCACGCCTCACTTAAGCTCGTTCCAGCTAGCCTAAGAGTTAAAATGTTCATTCCTAAATCATTCTTCATCACAATTTTTCAATTAATGATTTTACTCTTATCTATAAAACAGTACTGCTACACTTAGCTTTTCCAAGCAGCCGTGAGCTCAAGTTCTAACTAAGGTGATCAAGCTCAATTAAAACACAACCAAATATGATTTATAGAAAATGCAATAGCAAAGCATAACATAACATTTACTAGAAATCCATTACAAGTTCAACATCCAATAGCTATAAAAGGTTTAGCTCATATTGAGCTTACAAAAACATTAAGAAAAACAAGAAATGGAAGAAGAAGCCATTACAATGGAGGAGAGAGAGAAAGGGGCGCAGCTGCTGTCCTTGCTCCAGTAGGAAGATAATGTCTAATCTTCTCTTTGTTGTCCCCTATTTAGGGTTTTCTTTCCAACCTGTCTCAAGGCCCTTTCCTCTCTCATCCTTTTTGGGCTAAAAGCTGGCTTTAATGCATCGAATGTCAGTCCCATGTGTGGCTCACTGTCCTTATCAGCGAAGGACAACTCATTATGTAGGAGAATGTTTTGAGTTTTTGTCCTTTTCCCAAGTTAGCTTCAGCTACGATTGCTACAGCAAATCCCCGAGCAACGTCTCCAGTTTAGCGCCTGATTCTCCAAAAACTGCCCTGCACAGAAAACTCTCACTTAATCACCAAAAATAGTTCTAAAAGACACCAAAACATTAAAACTCCCAAAAGACTCTTATAAAACACACTTTACACAAAATCACAGTAAAACACTAAAAACATAAACTCAAAATACTCAAAGACAACAAAAACACAAGTGAAAAAGATACAAATAACTCTTCATAAAAAGAGTTATCAATGGGGTTTGGGGGCTGCTGTTGTGCTCGAAAATTTGGGGAAGAATGAGTGAAGAATAGTGTTTTTAAAGGGTTAATTCAAGACATTAAGAAAAATAAGTAAAAGGTAATAAAAGGCAACTAGTAAAAACTAACCAAGGGCAATTTGGTCAATTCACGTCCCGACATTTTGAAAGTCCTCACGACACTGATAGGAGTCCCCAAATAATTTAACATAGCCCTGGTATGAAAATTATTGGCTCAAGGTTCTCGAAAAACCCTAAGACAGCTCGAATCGTCTACCCGATCGATTTTCGGCTCGAATATAAAATATTATTTATATTTTTGGACGTCAGGACACATTTTAGCAAAAAGGTAGAGGATTGAATTCTAAGACTAATGGTTTTGACCGTTAGTCAAAATGAGGTCTTGATAGTAGAAAAATACTATCATTCGAAAAACATAGATCGGGCTCCGTTTGAGTTTTCAGCCCAAAACTTAACCATAGCCTCCTACGATGCATAGAGCGTGACTATGGCCTCGGAATAATTTATTTAATTTTCTAGACCCTCCAATAAAATACAATTACTTAAATACTAATTAATTGAAAGAATAAGAAAATCAGGGTGTTACATTACCACCCCCTTAAAAGAATTTCGTCCCGAAATTCGATGTACCTTTTAAAAATAGACTCGGATATTGCTGTTGCATGTCCTCTTCGCGTTCCTAGGTAGCATCTTCGGTAACTTCATCCCATATGATCTTGACCAACGGAATGTTTTTACCTCGGAGTTCCTTTATCTTTCTATCCGTGATCCTTACAGGTAGATCCTCATACTCAAGGTTATCTCTTAATTGTATTGACTCTGGTTCTAAAACGTGTGATGGATCAGGGTTGTACTTTCTCTACTGAGAAACATGAAAGACATCATGGAGATTGGATAGGTTTGGTGGTAAAGCGATGTGATAGGCTATAGGACCAATTCGGCGAAGAATTTGAAATGGTCCTATGAACCTAGGAGTAAGCTTTCTAGATTTTATTGCTCTGCCGATTCCAGTTCTCGGAGTCACTCTCAGAAAAACATGGTCTCCTTCCTGGAATTCTAACGGTCTTCTCCTCTTATCGCTGTAACTCTTTTGCCTATCCTGTGCGATTTTCATCTTTTCCCGTATCCTCTTGATTTGTTCCATCATTTGCTGCACTACCTCCGGTCCTAGTACTTGACTTTCTCCATTCTCATACCAACACAAAGGTGTTCTACACTTCCTGTTATACAATGCTTTGTAAGGTGCCATACCTATACTTGAATGAAAACTATTGTTATAGGTGAACTCAATCAATGGTAAGAACTCCTCCCAACTTCCTGTGTGTTCCAAAACATAAGCCCTTAGGAGATCTTCCAATGACTGAATCGTTCGTTCAGACTGACCATCCGTTTGAGGATGATAAGAGAACTCAACCTTAACTAGTTCCTAAAGCCTCATGTAACTGCTTCCAGAATCTAGATGTAAATCTAGGATCTCTGTCGGAAACAATACTAGAAGGCACTCCGTGCAACCTTACTACTTCCTAGATGTAGATTTGGGTCAACTTTTCCAAAGTATAACTTTCTCCAATAGGTAAGAAGTGAGCACACTTCGTCAACCTATCAACGATTACCCAAATTGCATTATGCCTCTTGTTAGTCCTTGGCAGACCAACCACGAAATCCATAGATATACCATCCCATTTCCATTATGGGATATCTAAAGATTGTAGCAGTCCCGCTGGCTTTTGATGTTCTATCTTCGCCTTTTGACACACCAAGCAAGCCAACACAAACTCAACTACCTCTTTCTTCATTTCGGGCCATCAAAACATTTCCTTTAAGTCCTGGTACATTTTGGTAGCTACTGGATGAAAGCTCAACCTACTCTTGTGTGCTTCCTCTAAGATCATTCTTCTTAGCTCAATATCCGTTGGCACACAAATCCTATCACCATACCTCAAGACTCCATCTTGATCTATCCTAAACTCAGAAGTTCTACCTTTCGTTACTTGTTCCTTTACTTCCTGAAGATACTGATCAACCTCCCGCTTCGCCTTGATCGTCTTCAAAAAGTCGCTTGTTACTGTGACCATTCCTAGGTGTATCTTATCCTTAGATAATTCCATGCCTAGATTCAAATCTCTAAACTGTTCAACTAGTTCCAGTTCTTTTACCATCATAGCAGATACGTGCAAGGATTTCCTACTTAACGCATCCGCTACTACATTCGCTTTTCTTGGATGGTGTGTAGGTCGAATTCATAATCCTTTATGAATTCCATCCATCTCCTTTGCCTCATATTTAACTCTTTCTGATCAAATAGATACCTTAAGCTCGTATGATCACTGTACACTATAAACTTAGCTCCATATAAATAGTGTTGCCATATCTTTAAAGCAAACACTATAGCTGCTAACTCCAAATCCTGAGTCGGACAATTCCTCTCATGAATTCTTAGCTATCGCGAAGCATATGCTACCACCCTTCGATCTTGCATTAGGTCACAACCCAATCCTTGGTATGACGTATCACAGTATACGTCAAACCGTCCTGAAGAATCCGGTAACGCCAATACTGGTGACGTGGTCAACCTCCTTTCCAGATCCTGAAAACTCTTCTCACATTCATCCGTCCACTCAAAGGATATTCCCTTCCTTGTTAGTTGCATCATTGGCAACGCGATTTTCGAGAATCCTTCGATGAACCTTCGGTAATATCTAGCTAGTCCTAGGAAACTCCATATCTCACTTACCGACTTAGGACTTTCCCATTGTACCACAACTTCAACCTTTGCTGGATCTACTGCTATCCCATCACGATTAATCACATGACCTAAGAATTGTACTTCCTCCAACCAGAATTCACACTTGGACAACTTTGCATAAAGTTGTCGGTCCTTTAACACTTGAAGCACAATCCTAAGATGTTCCTGATGTTATTCCCGATTAAGGGAATAAATAAGAATGTCGTCGATAAACACAACAACAGATTTATCTAAGAACGGTCGAAAAATCCGGTTCATGTAATCCATGAACACTGCTGGAGCATTAGTTACACCAAAGGGCATAACCAGATACTTGTAGTGTCCATACCGGCTCCTAAACGCCATCTTTGGTATATCCTCCCTCTTGACTCGAATCTGGTGATAACTAGATCTTAAGTCAATCTTCGAAAATACTACTGCTCCTTTCAAATGGTCCATCAAATTGTCAATCCTAGGCAATATATACTTATTCTTGACTGTCGCCTTGTTCAGCTGTCGATAATCCACGCACAACCTTGAACTTCCGTCCTTCTTTTTGACGAACAACACCGGCGCTCCCCACGTTGAAGCACTTGGTCTTATAAAATCCTTATCCAACATATCGTCTAATTGCTTTTTCAGCTTCACTAACTTTGCTGGAGCCATTCGATAAGGTGCTATCGAAATCGGTCCAATTCCCGGTAAGAGATCTATAGCGAACTCTATTTTTCTCACCAGTGGTAAACCCGGAACGTCATCAGGGAAAATTTCTGGAAACTCCCACACTATAGGCAACGAATCTAACGTAGGAGATTCCTTAGCTTCCATAAAGAGTAGCAACACGTGTTTCTGAGATTTACTACCTAGCTTACTATCCTTGGCAGGCATTAATCTAGATTGCTTTGGAAAAGATAAGGTCTTTTTAGAACATTCTAACACTACATGGTTAGTCGAAAGCCAATCCATGCCTAAAATTATATCAAGTTGATGCATAGGTAAGCAAATGAGATCAGCAGAAAAAGTTTGATTCTCAATGACAACAAGACAATTCAAACAGACAGTTATGGTTGTCAACGAATTACTGGTAGGAGTAGAAACAGTTAAGTCATGGGGAAGTAAAGAAACAGGCAACTTTAAATGACCCACACACTCTTGGGATATGATGGAATGAGTAGCTCCCGAGTCCAACAATACTGATAAGAGTTTACCTGACACTAGGCACATACCTTGTATAAGATCAGGGGATTGAGAGGATTCAGCTCCTTGTATGGTAAATACCTTTCCGAAGGCTTGTGGTCTTGCTGCCTGCTATCTAGTTCCTTGGGTTCTGGTCATTGGGCTTTACCCGCCTGTGTTGTACCTCACTCCTTGTGTACATTATGGAGCTATGTGGCCCACTTGGCCACATCGGAAACACTGGCGAGTCTCCTTTATCGGACAATCCCGAATTGTATGTGTTCCTCCATACCTGAAGCAGCCACTTGGTTGGAGTTGTCCTTCAGTTTGTCTTGCGGTCTGACGGTCATAAGGTCTCCATCCCGTCTGGAATCTTCCCTTTCCGCCTCGACCACTCTGGTCAAACCTCCGAGTAGGTCTTCCAGTTCTGCCTTGTTGCAACTTTTGCTTTTTGTCGATGTTCTTAATGATAGAACATCTCTCCAGCATGTCAGGCAGTCGGGTGATGTTCAGTGGTGCAATCACCTTTTGCAGTTCATATTTCAGGCCATCCTCAAAACGACGGCAAACCCACTCTTCGTTAGGGAACCTCTGGTAAAATTCAAAAAATTTGAGCAGCGCTTCGAATCTTGCAGAGTACTCCTCAACAGGCATGGTCCCTTGCTTCAGACCCATAAATTCTTTCTCTTTTTCTCTTCTCATCATCCTGGGGAAATACTTCTCCAGAAAGCATTCCCGAAACAGTTCCCAGTTGATGAGTCTTTCTTCAGCTTCAAGCATTCTTTGCTTGCCTTTCCACCATAGTTCTGCACCTCCTATCAGCATGAAGGATGCATATGTTACCTTCCTATCCTCACGGCAGTGCATCGCCGCAAAGATTTTCTCCAGCTCTTGTATCCAGAGTTCAGCTCCTTCCGCGTTGAAGTCGCCATTGAACTGCAGTGGCTTCCCTTTCAGAAAGTTATTCAGCCCGGTGTCTTCTCTCACGACTTCACCTTGCTGATTTTGTCTCTGCTGTTGCTGTATGGTTAACTATAGTAGTTGAGCGTTTTGCTGCGTCTGATGCAGCATTGTGGTTGCCAGTTCCCTAACTGTTCTCAAGGTTTCAGTTGATTCTATCCCATCGACAGTGTGGGAACTTGCTTCATAACCAATTCCGAGTTCTGCAGCACTCGCTGTGGCCCTTCCAGCACGTCCTCTAGGTCGTTAGCGAGCCATTTAATTCTTGTGGAAGAAATTATCAGCTCACATTTGTAAGACATACAAGACCATATTATTATATGCATGCATCATATGCCTCACAAATGATCGAACAGTTACCTCGTACGGTAATTCGCGTATTGGACACTCTACCCAACTTCTAAGCATAGTTAATACCCAATGCGTATTTAACTAGACACGGCCAGAAATTACAACCTAACCCAAGCAGTCCTTGATTAAGAATCAAACTGCTCTGATACCATAAAATGAGACAACCCCTTCCTAGGAGGTCTCATTGGTGACCCCACTTATAATTATTAGCGTTATAGCATAGCGCAGCAGTATAAAATTTGTGAGAATATTAAAACATACAATACATACTGATACCATAATAAAAGTATACATACATAATAATACTGGCTCCATCAATAGAGCGTACAAAACTGATACCAAATATAAAAGACTTTAGAGTATACAGTAAATAAAAACTAAAAACATAGCAACGGAAGTAAAGATACATCAGACTTCCTCTCTTGGCGCTCAAGGTCCCCCAGCATTGGGATCCGAGGCTCACTCGCCTGCATCAGGCTCAACAGATATGCCATCAATCTCCTCTGAAAATTCCTCATCGGGGTCTTCTCGTATAGTCGAGAACAAAGAAAATACGACATAAAAAGTACAGGGGATAAGAAACAGTAATATGCCATACATTGGAAAAACAGCGATATAAATAATGTATATAGATAGCAACACACCGAATCACAACAGTGACAACCAAACAACTTCTGGATAATTTTTCCTTTAACTACTGTCTCTCACACTCATGCAACCAACGACTATATGGACGCGATCATGACGCGACATCCCTAACAGATCAAGGTGTCTCAGTCATCACTATGCCACCCCATAAGGTAGGGTTCGATCTAAAGCCCGCAGGCCCAACACGCATCATGGATACGACATATTCCCCCGCCCACAGGCCAGGTCGGAATATTCGCCCGTCAACAACGCAACTTACGGTAACGACATGTTCCCCCGCCCGCAGGCTAGGTCGGAACACTTTGCCCATCCGTTAACAACTCAACTTTCAGTAACGACATATCCCTTCGCCCGCAGGCTAGGTCGAGATATTTGCTCGTCCGTCTACAATTCGACTAACGAGTACGACCATCTCCCCGCAGGTAAGATCGGAATCGTCCGTGTGCCAACACAGTGATGAACAACAACTAGGCAATATGAATCTCACTGACTCATCTCAGGATCAACAATTAGTGCCTCAACCACGACTTATAAACAACCACGACCAACTTTCATCGGGCTTAACCGGGTATCAACTCACATCACAAAATAATAACAGATCAACTGTATCTCTAGGTTGAGAACTACATATATATATATATATATATATATATATATACATATATACACACACACACACACACACACACACACACACAAACCTCGACTTTCTCACCACACATTCATCTCCTAACTTATTAGAAATCACTGCCTAGTTCTACTCAGACATCAGCAGTCACAACAGCATATGAATAACAACCAAAACAGATTTAACAGTAAAATCATCTTATAGATAAATAACATTTAATCAATCATAATCATATAAATAGGCATGATGCACATATCACATATAATATACCAAATATCCAATCATAGCACAAATATCCTCAATATATAGTAAAATCGACCTAATGGTCAAATGACCTCTAGTAGGGTTTGGGTCGCCCTACGCATATCAATATATATTATTTAAAGCTTGCCTCCCCGACGATATCGTGGTTCTTTCCGCCACCTTAGTGATTTTCTCGGGCGATTCCGAATGCGGCTCCGCAACAGTCAATCGAGTGCGCGATGAAACGTTCGAGTCCAGTCAGGTTCTATACAGTAAAACACAACCAGAAATTAAAACAGTTAAATCAAAAACTCTCTAATTCTTTAGGATTAGCTACTGCCCTTATTTAATTAATTAGGCTAGGGATGTCTAAAAATTCCTAACTCTTGGATCAATGATACTTAGGTATCCCTAAACATAATAAATGAAGGCATTTACTCAAAAAAATAAAGATTTCTCCTATTGCACTACCCCTAAGGTTTGGCCCTATTGAATGAAAAATATGAAAAATAGCTAGGGAGCTCCAAAAATTCTCATTTCTTGGATAACACCCTACCTAAGTGTGATAATCCTAGATATCAACTCAAAACATCAAAAACCAACCAAAAACCCTACCCTACACAAATAGGGGGTTTCGGCCTCTCCTTCAAACAAATAGCTAGACAGATTTCTTGGCTCTAATCTCTTGGATCATGCAAGTATGCCATGAACCTAGGCCATAGAAATTGGTTTGGTATTAAAATGATTTTTTTACAATTTTTCATGGATTTTTGAAGATTTGGGGATAAAAACCCTAACATTTCTAATCATGAAAATTAGAGGAGAACAAAAAGAGATAGAGAGAACTAGCTACCTCCTATGATGATCTCCTTCAAATTTGTTGAAGATTGCTTCACAAAATCTCCAAGTTTCAAGCTCCAAAATGGAGAAAAGGGTGAGGAGAAAAATGAGAGGAAGAAGATGGGGTTTGGGGGCAGCTATTGTGCTCTAAAATTTGGGGAAGAATGAGTGAAGAATAGTGTTTTTAAAGGGTTAATTCAAGACATTAAGAAAAATAGGTAAAAGATAATGAAAGGTAACTAGTAAAAACTAAACAAGGGCAATTTGGTCAATTCACATCTCGACATACTGATAGGAGTCCCCAAATAATTTAACATAGCCCTGGTATGAAAATTATTGGCTCAAGGTTCTCGAAAAATCCGAAGACAGCTCGAATCGTCTACCCGATCGATTTTCAGCCCGAATATAAAACATTATTTATATTTTTGCATGTTAGGACACATTTTACCAAAAAGGTAGAGGATTGAATTCTAAGACTAATGGTTCTGACCGTTAGTCAAAATGAGGTCTTGATAGTAGAAAAACGCTATCATCCGAAAAACATAGATCGGGCTTCGTTTGAGTTTTCAGCCCAAAACTTAACCGTAGCCTCCTACGATGGCGTAGAGCGTGACTATGGCCTTGGAATAATTTATTTAATTTTCTAGACCCTCCAATAAAATACAATTACTTAAATACTAATTAATTGAAAGAATAAGAAAATCGGGGTGTTACACTGTGCAGGTATGTGACTGTATGGCTGAAGGAAGGCTTATCTGAATTGATTGGTACTACCTATACCAACAAGATTTATCTTCTTTTCGGGAGCCTAGAACATAAGAACTCCATAGTTAAGCGTGCTTGACTTGGATTAATTATGGGATGGGTGACCTTCTGGGAAGTTTCCTAGAAAGCGTGTGAGTGAGGACAAAACACGTTGAAAAGACTTGTGTTGGTCTGTAGGGACAGTCGGTAATTCTGTAGTAGTCCGGATCGTTCCAAAGGAATCACGAGGTATTTATCCGATGGATAAATTTTTTATAAAACAAAGACGCGTATAGTTCCTTAGAAATAGAACCTTAGTGGACCTCGAGGCTTATCCAGGGGATAAGCATTTGTTTATCGCATCCACTTCCTGTAAGCATTGGCATTTCATTGCATGCGTTTGTAAGGCCTTGAGCCTAGGAGTTGAGCTTATACCTAGATGCTGGTGCGAATCTTATGGTGACGATCTTAAATGGTCTTTGGAGGTGTCAGGGTTGGAAGGGCTGACATGTGACCAGTTGGTGATTCTTCTGTGTCATGGCGAATCCGTGCAATACATTGATATCCTCTACTAGATGCCGTACTTTTCATGTTTGGTCGAGAGTGTTTCTGTAAAGCCAGATACGTGCACGTTACGAATGTTGTAGTATCTTGCTCATGGCTGGCAGTCACCGGAACATGTCCTCCCATTCACTCTCTCCGACGATTTGTTAGCTCCATGGAGTATGGTTCAGAGTTTTACCCTTGTGGCATATGGCATTGAGTCATGTACATCGCATTGCATTGCATGGCTGTTGATGATTACGTTTACTTATTGTACATTATTACTCCACTTTCAAAGATGCCTTATGCCGCTAATTGATTTATATGATATACTGCAATTTATGGCATAATTGTGGACATGCTGTTACCTGGTACGTTGTCCTGTGTTACCTCTGTTATTTTAACTGTGTTGATGCATTATTTGTATGCTGTTTTACTTGTGTGGCTATTATGATAAACTTGTGAAAGAGTATCTCACCCTTGCCTGTGCATGTTGGACACCCTGTTGTGTTTTTTGAACACATGTACAGATATTTTCCAGCGGTCCTCTGGGTCACTGCAGGACCCCGCGTTTGACTTACTTGGTGTCGATGACGAAGACGGTGGACTGTTGATGACGAGGCCCAGTATCTTTTGGGCAATGCGTGCTAGGTAGTATGCTTTATTGTTCTTAGAGTTTTGTTAGACCAGCTTTTAGGATTTTTATATTTAAAGTCAGGTCTATTGACTGTGACTCAGTATGGATGATGTGTATTAAGAAAGTATCGTGATGTATGCCTTAAGAAGAAGTGAATGAGTTTCTTAAATGATGAGTTTGAATGTATTCCTTTGTTAATGTTTAAATTGGTATAAGAATTTCTGCAATAAATATAACAAGAAATTTCGAAAAGGTTTTAATTAACCGAATTACAAGAATTTTAGGTTATGATATGTGACACCTCGAGGGGGTGTTACAGCTATCAAGCCCAATTAAATTGGTAGATCTATAGGATAACTGAGGTTTAGTTTTTAGATTTGAGAAAACGTGATTTACTCCTTTTAGTCATTCAACCTCTTTGCTCTTTATGCTTTCTAATCATTTAAACTCTTTGTCTGACAACCATTGGGTTCATCTGGGGTAAAGAATATTAGTTGCCTGACAAACAATTAATAGTTTTCATAGAGGGATTGATATTCGAAAAGCAACTGCAAAATTGAATAGAACTAAGATTTGGGGGATATCGAAAGTACAAGTGAAACCACGACCCTAGGCTCTTTCACTCTTGATTTCTTAACTCTTTATTTCTCTTTCATCATCTTTTGCTACTGCTTACTTTATATTATTATTATTATTATTATTATTATTATTATTATTATTATTATTATTATTAGTACTCGATTAGTCTGAATAGCACAATGATTTCTCTACTTCAGTACTTACTTTATCACTATTATATCACAATTACTCTCTTGGGTACGATATCTGGACTTCCGTACTATATTACTTCTGCGACAGGGTACACTGCCCTTAAGTGTGTTTTGAACGCAACAAATAGTAATAATATATTTTTGAAGAGTGTGGAGGTTGATCTTTAGACTATATGTTTACTGTTTTTTATATGCTATTGGAATTTATTTTGCATATATTCATATGCTTGGGCTTAGAATGAGTTGGTTATGTTATTGATGAATGCTAAGTATGAATTATGTTGATTGTTAAAGTATTTATATGTGATAATGATTGATATATGTGGTTGAAACTTACGGAAAGTACTTGGGGGAATTGTTACGTTCAAAAAACACTTAAGGGCAGTGTACCCTGTCGCAGAAGTAATATAGGACGGAAGTCCAAATATCATACCCAAGAGATTAATTTAGATAACTACGTGATAAAGCAAGTACTGGAATAAGGAAATTCTTATGCTATTTAGACTAATCAAGAACTTGGAAAATAAATAATGATAGAGCAGCAGTAAAAGATAATGAAAAATATAAAGAGAGAGTTTAGAAATCAAGAGTAAAGAGCCTAAAGCCATGGTTTCACTTGTGCTTTCGATACTCACCAAATCCTAATTCTATTCCATTTCGCAGCTGCTTTACGAATATCAATCCATCTACGAAAACTATTAATTGTTTGTTAGGCAATTAATATTCTTTTCCCCAAATAAACCCAATGGTTGTCAGGCAAAGAGTTTAAATGATCAGAAAGCATAAAGCATAAAGAGGTTGAATGATTGAAAGGAATAAATCACGTTTTCGCAAATCTAGATATTTAACCCCGATTATCCTATAGGTCTACCAATTTAATTGGGCTTGATAGCCAAAGTATCATCAATTGATTAATTTAGAGCATACAAAGGGTGTGCAATCCTAGTATGAGATGAAAAACAATAGAATAACACTATTCAAATTGCAACATTGAAACCAAATAGAGTTGAATTAAAGCTAAGACATAGCAAAAAGGGTTTTTACTAACACAAGATCTACCATAACTCTAGCGGTGAATTTAGGTACTCATAGTAATAGAGAAAACCAAAATCAACAAAGGGAAATGCATCCTAGATAATTAAATAGGGAGAAGTTGTCTCCAATTTAATGTCCAGGTGCTAAATCCTACTCTAGAAATCAAAACTACAAACTAAAAACTAAAACAAGAGTATAGTACTCAAAGAAATAAAGAGATGAAAGAATAAAAAGATGTGCAAAGAATGTCTCTTAAGTGGCACAGAGGGCCTCTATTTATAAGAAAATATGCGGACTGGGCCTTGAATTAGATCTTCTGTGCCATCAGCATGGGCGTGCTCTTCACTTGGCATGGCCGTGCTCTCCACTCAGCAAGCTCGTGCTCTTCAGAATTTCAGGCCGTGCTCAATTGTGTCAGGGCTTACAAACTTCATAGAACAACGTTCTAAGGCACGGGCTACAGCACTGGCGTGCTCTTCATCAGACACGACCGTGCTCTTTGCGATTGGGACCGTGCTAGCTTCTTTCAAGCCTTGCTTCTCTGAGTCACCCCTTTTTTCAATGTGGCACGGCCGTGCTCTTGCATGGCACGACTGTGCTATGTCCCCAGAGGTCAACTTTGAGTATTTTTGTAAGGCTTTGTTTGGATGAATGGATTTGCAAGGTGGCACGGGCATGCTCTCATATGGCACGGCTGTGCTAACCTCAGAACTTCAATATTCTATCAGTTTAAGCTCAAAAACCTTCTCTTTTTCTTCAAAAGTCCATTAAACTGCATTCGAACGTCAATTCTGTAAAAACTTAAGTAAAAGGGATGAATACAATAATATTTATCTTAAAATGCATTGAAATTCGACATAAATACCCCCTATAAAATGCACAGAATTAAGGTTCATAAAACTTCCCACACTTAAACATTGCTTTCCCTAAAACAATTATTTGGCTTAAGAATAATTTTCAAAAAGAAGTTTCAAACTTAAATCAAGGGAACCCAAAACAAATAGAGTTTTCAAAATTGTGAAGATAGTCAAACAAGTATAATTTTTAAAAGAAAATTAAGAGATTACCTAATTGGAACTTTTAAATTCCTTGAAATCAAACTTTTAAAAGACCAAAGGTTGCTCTACTCACAACTCTCAATGTATTGGGAAAATATTTAAAGCACTCAAGATTCTCAAATAAATACATTACCATAGGCTTGTTCATTGACAAAATCTCCACAATATGAACCTCATGCATGTAGAAGAAGGTTGGGGTCTTTCATGGGTTGTAACGGGGCCAAAACATTAATGTCAGGTGAGGTAGAGAACGAAAAGGAAGAATCAAAGGGCTAAATCAATAAAATAAAGTAATGACCCTTAGCATAAGTGCATTGGAACCGTTTTCATAAAATATTTCAAGGATCCATTACTTTTCTTCAACCTTTCCTTCCTTCCTTTGCTATAAACTTTTTCTTTTTCTTGCTTTCTCTCTAATCTTTATTTTTCTATATTCATAAATATATATTTTTTATTTTTCTTTTTCTTTATGAGAAGAGAGAAGCAATATGTATTTTTTCTTATTACTGCAAGCTCATTTATTTTTGAAAAGGATCCTCCCTCATACATTCCTATTGTTGCTCCATTATACTTCCAAGAGGTCACCAAAAAAATAATTTTTAAATTTTCAGAATAGGGACCAAAGAAGAGAATTTTCATAAAGACTCAAAATTGGGCAACTAAAGGAAGTGTTTAACAAACAACACAGGCTAGAAAAATCCCTAAGAGTGCCCCAACCAGAGTTCCACACGCATAAGTCAAATTTGCCTCGACATGGTCTCAGGACAAGTTCTAGAATATATTACCTGAGAATCGTACTCATTTATGAAAAATGATTAAAATAATATTGTCAATGTAACACAACCCCATAAAAGCCCAAATCTCACATTTAGAAGTTAAGTCTAATAAAAAGGTTTCAATCAAAGAATTTTCTGCCAATTATCAGTTTTCAAAAGACTAACTTTTTCAATCATACTTATAAGACTATCAAAGAAATTTGTCAAAGAAATTTTTTTTGTAAGGGGTTTCCTTAATTTTGAAATAAAAATAAACCAAATAATTGGATGCAGTAAAAATATGAATATATTTTTCCTTCTCACACTTAACTGATGCAGTGTCCTCAATGCATACATTTAATCATGAAATACAAGTGGAGAGGGAAAGCAGAAGAGAAATTTTTACAAAATAATCCTTGATACAATAGCACAGATGCTTAAAGTATCATAGCAGGGGATCACTGAGATGGAGGAGGATAGTCGAAATGTCTCTATGTAACACCCCCTCGGTGTCACATCACTACGCCAGAAAAGGGATTCAATGGCGCACCTTTAATAGGGTTTTTAAGTGAAACTCTATTTTTACTTTAGATAGCGATTCTTCAAGGAAGCGTTATTATAGGTTCACTTTAGATAGCGCTTCCTTAAGGAAGCGCTATCTATTCCCATTTTCAATTTTTTTTAACTTATCATTAGTTACTAATTTTTCCTTAACGTACACTTCCCTCCTCACTATCTGTCTTTCTTTCGAACCTTTCCCTAACCTCTCCCTGCCTCCTCCGTGCGCGAACACCACCACCACCACCACCATTTTGGTTCTCTGGCCACCACCACTATGCTAACGCCACCGCACGAGCTTCTCCATCTTTCTCCTTCCCTCCCTCGCACGAGCTTCTCTCCCCCCTCCCTCAGGTCACGTCCCTCCCTCGCACGAGCTTCTCCATCTTCCTCCTTCCCTCAGGTAAGCTCTCTCATTCAGCCTATCTCTTAGGTAAGCTCTCTCATTTGCCTTCCTGTCGTTAGGGTTTCTCTCATTTCACCATTACTCCATTTGTGAAGGTGTGGGCAAAGACACAATGCATTTGTGAAGTTCAGCGTGTGACTGCAAACTATTATTGTTCTATTATTGCAGTCATTGGTATTTTTTCTTCTCTATTACTGTTTTGTATTAGAGTTTTGAACATGATCAATGAAATTCTATTTTTATATTGTGACTAAGTTTGAGAGTTGGATTTTGTGATACAATGCATGCGCCATTGGCTTGAGTGATTAGCTAATGTATGTATCGAGTGAATAGCTTGAGTGCCTTATACTGCCATTTTATATTTGTTCAAAGTTTGATATTAACATTGGATTGTTGGTTGCCATAGCTAACCGTGTGATTAATTGTTTAAACTCTACTTTGTGTGTGAACATGGAAATGAAGTTAGTATAGGACTGTTTCACTTGGCTGGCATGGTGTGTGGTAGTGTGTCTGTTGATGAGAAATTTAGGTATAGCAGGAAATTCATGCTTCTGAAATGGTATTGTAATTGGTCATTGATGAGAAAAGTAGAAGTGGTAAAATGAATAAGCTATGAGGTTGAGGATATTTTAAGAAGCTTGAATCATAAGAGGCTAATGGCATTTAAATAAATGCCCAAGAAACAATATTTGCTAACAGAACTATAACAGAAGCATTGAGTCTATTAAAATACTATTTTTTATATGCCTGCAGCCTGCACAAGAACACAAAAACAATAATCTAATTTACAAAAACCACATGTAATTTGTAATACAAAATCCTGTCATCAGCAGAAAAGCGGAAAGAACAATAACAATAGCAAAAAGTCATTCATTTTCACTGACACGGTAGTACTAAACTAAACCTTCAACTATAAACTACCAATCCAGGGTGTCAACAAAATTTGTAAACTAAATAAAACACCAAATCCCTTAAAAAAAATCAAACACCCACATTCCAATTTAGCTTGAATAAGCTAGAAGAAACTGAATATCTCAGCTTGAATAAGCTACTATGAGTAGCTTTCATGTTCCATGTTATTTCTTATTTTTACTTTTGAATTGATTATTTGTTCAATGTCTTATGCATGTTGTCCCTTAATATTTTAGGAAATGATATCAAGCCTATACTTGACCTTGTGAAATAAACTTGGATTTTGGATTTTCTCAGGCACTTCTGTCCATCACCTCTCTGGTACACATATTTTATTCCTTTGTGTTTTATAGCAGTAGGCATGTTTATTTTTTATTGGTCTGCACATGCATTAAGCTTAGTTTCCTGTTCAAGAACAATTTGTATATTGTGCCATGGCACAATATACAACTTGTTCTTGAATTGTCCAAAGTGGACAGTCTAAGATTGTAAACTTCGCATTCAATACATATTATTGTATGCCTTAAATATTACTTCTGATCTAAGAAAATTTCATTGGTTTGTATTTTCTTATTGTTCTTTGGGTACACATACACTTAATTTGGGTCATAATATCACATGAATGAAGTTGTATGCTTGGAGAACAAAGGGGCTGGAAATGCTGCCGAAATTTTCTTAGAACAAGAAGTAATTTGGACATACAATAATATAATGCGAAGTTTACAATCGTGGATAGGATAGGATCCGCACCCTATAGTATGAAGTAGGTGTGTGTCATGCATTCATATAGTTCTCATCAAATGTAGACGTCAACCTCTCTAAACTCAACATAATTGCCGTAGATCGGGAAAATATGGATCGAAAGTGGATGTCTGCAAATCGTTTGTCGAATGAATATAGAGACGGAGTGCAAGATTTTTTTAGATTTTCAGTTCGGCATGCTGAAGGCTCTAGTAGAATCATATGTCCCTGTTTAAGTTGTTGTTATACAAGACAAGTTAGTGTAGCTTAGTTGGAAGGACATTTAGTGTGCTATGGAATTGATCAAAGTTATACCTGTTGGACAAAGCATGGTGAGACAAGAGATGAATCTAGTGATATGAGGAATATTAGTGAGAGATATGCGGCGGATGATACCAGTACAGATACATATGAGGGCGACCGTTTTGAAGAGATGGCACACACGGTTGAAGAAGATCTTCGTTATTGTCCTGAAATGTTTGAGAAGTTGATAAGTGATCCAGAGAAACCGTTGTATGAGGGTTGTACTAAATTCACAAGATTGTCAACGATGCTAAGGTTGTATAACTTGAAATCGGGCAATGGATGGACAGATAAGAGCTTTACGGAATTACTCTCATTATTGAAAGATATGTTGCCGGAGGATAATATGCTTCCTAGTCGGACATATGAGGCTAAACAAATGTTACGCTCTATTGGCATGAGCTATGAGATGATACATGCTTGTCCTAACGATTGAATTTTATTTCCGAAGGATTATGCAAATTTACAGATGTGTCCTAAGCGTAATGCCTCACGGTAAAAGAAGAAAGAATCGGCTCCAGAGAAGGTTCTGTGGTATTTTCCCATAATTCCCAGATTTAGGCGCATGTATCGTAGCTCGGAAGATGCAAAGCACTTGATATGGCATGAGGATGAAAGGATTAGAGATTGCAAGTTACGACGCCCGGCAGATTCTCCTCAATGGAAAAGAATTGATCATGATTATCCTCATTTTGGGCAAGAACCAAGAAACCTAAGGCTTGCATTGTCCACTGACGGATTTAACTCGCACGGTATTCAGAGTAGCTCTCATAGTTCGTGGCCTGTTATTTTGGTGATCTACAACCTACCCCCATGGGTATGCATGAAACGTAAATATATGATGTTGTCTTTGTTAATTTCTGGGCCCAAATAACCAGGAAATGATATTGACATATATTTGGCTCCTTTAATTGAAAACTTGAAGCAAATGTGGGAGAGGGGTGTAGAGGTTTATGATGGGTATAAAGAAGAAAGTTTCACCTTGGGAGCTATGATATTCGGCACAATTAATGACTTTCCGGCATACGGTAATCTGTCAGGATACTGTACCAAAGGTCAGTGGCTATTTGTGAAGATGATACAGATTGGATACGATTGGGCACCGTAGATTTTTGCAATCAGATCATCATTGATGTGATGCATGTTGAAAAAAATGTCTTTGATAGTGTCATTGGTACCTTACTTAATGTGTCAGGCAAGACTAAAGATGGCATCAATGCAAGGCTGGACTTGGTTAGTATGGATTTAAGACAAGAGTTGAGACCAGTAAAGAAGGGGAAATGTACTTATCTACCTCCGGCCGCTCATACTCTAGCTAAAAAGAGAAAATTTCTCTTTGTAGGTTTCTTCATGGAGTTAAGGTTCCAGACGGTTACTCTTCAAACATTAGGAACCTAGTGGATATGAAAGATCTGAAGTTAAAGGGTCTAAAGTCTCATGACTGCCATGTCCTCATGGAGAAGTTGTTACCTATCGGTATACGATCAATTTGCCTAACAAAGTGCGGGAGACCTTGACTAAACTCTGTTTATTCTTCAAGGCAATTTACAGGAAGGTGATTAACCTTGGGAAGTTGCCGACATTGCAGAAAGAGATTGTTGTGACTTTGTGTGAACTTGAAATGTATTTCCCGCCTTCATTCTTTGATATAATGGTTCATTTAACCGTTCACCTAGTCAGAGAGGCACAATTGTGTGGGCCTGCTTATATGAGATGGATGTACCCTTTTGAGCGTTACGTGAAGATATTGAAAGGGTATGTGAAAAACCGATCACGGCCAGAGGGTTGTATTGTTGAACGTTACATAGTCGAAGAAGCTGTTGAGTTTTGTACCGAGTACCTCACTGATGTTGATTCCATAGGGTTGACAAAGTCTCATCACACAGGAAGAACGATGGGTCAAGGTATTACTGGAACGGAAGTAGTGACTATACAGCGGACAGAATGGGAGCAAGCACACTTGTATGTTCTGCACAATGCCGATGAGGTTGAGTCATATGTTGCAAAACACAAGCACATAATTCAGGGTTTGTATCCCAATAAGAGTCAGAATTGGTTGACAAGAGAACACAATCGGTGGTTCATACCGTGGCTAAAAGAACACATTTTTGCAGAGTTTGCTATAAATCCTACATCGGTTTCAGAAAGGTTGAGATGGTTAGCGAGACGTCCAACAATACATGTCTTCTCTTACAATGGTTATCTAATGAACGAGTTCACATTTTATACAAAAAAACAAGATGATCAAAGTAAAATGCAAAATAGTGGGATCACTCTTGTAGCTCAAGCCATGCATATCTCAAGTGCTAAAGACAGAAACCCCACATACGCGAATATGTCATATTTCAGGGTAATTGAACATATATGGGAGTTGGATTATACGATGTTTCGGGTGTCTGTGTTCCAATGTAAGTGGGTTGATAATAATAATGGTGTACAGATGGATGAGTTGGGGTTCATGCGTGTGGATTTCAATAAGGTGGGGTATAAAGACGAGCCCTTTATTTTAGCATCGCAAGCTCAACAAGTGTACTATGTCATCGATACAGCTGATATGAAGTGGTCCATCGTTCTATTGACTAACAAAACGATTGTTAATGGGATTGATGATCAAGCACATGAAGATGCTAATATTGAGGATGATCCTTTCTTTGGGACATCACAATCACTTCAGTCCAATCCAACTATAAATGAGGGTTTGTACATTAGAAATGATCATGACGAGGGTCTTTGGGTCAATCCACTATTTCATACCAATAAGGGACACACAAGTCTAAATCCAACGAGGAAGAGGAAAAAATTTACTTAAACATGAAAGCATATTTTGTTTTTTTAATTTCTTCATAAATTAAATTTATATTCATCGTTTTTACTTAAACAAGTAGCATCGTGATTTTGCTTTTTTTAATTTCTTTATCAATTAAATTTACTTAAACATGTTTTTCTAATTTATATTGTGATCTGACGTTTTTACTTGTGTTGCAGATCATGTCTTCATCTAGTGATCATGATGGTAGTTCAAATTCTAGCCTAGAGGCACCAAAAACACAAATGAGGCACCGTGTGTAACGTCCCGATTTTCACGTTTTCTAATTCTTCTGTATTTTAACGTCTTTATTTTATTCGAGGTCTTAGGAATGGAAATAAAATATTCCGAGACCATAGTCATGCTCGAAGATATCGTAGGAAGCTACGATTAAGTTTTGAGTCGAAAACTCAAACGGAGTCTGATCTGCATTTTTACAATGACAGTATGATTTTACTGCTCAGAAGACCTCAGATGGACCCGTGAACGAGACAGTAAGTCTTAGAATTCGATTCTCTACGTTTTGGTTAAATTTCACAAAAATTTCAGAAAAATCACTTCCTGACCTCCATTTGAACGGAATCCTCAATCGGGTGACGAATGGAGCCACATATGGATTTACCGGGACTCGCCAACGGATAATCTTGATATCATATCATCCCAGGACACTTGGGAGAGTATGCCAGAGTCGTCATGACGTTTGAAAATATCTGGACGCAAAATGACCAAAATGCCCCTAACCTTAGTATTTTACACTTTTACCATTTTACCCTTTTGGCAAATGACCTTTTTGCCCTTAAGTGAGGTTTTAAAGAGCTGAACTCAGCCCCTCACAGCCCTCATTCACGCACAGTCCTGCCCAAAGAAGAAATCCATAGTTGATCCTTGAGAAAACCTTGAATCACTTGTTAGAATCACTTGATTCCTTGAGCAATCTTCCTTCATTTTTAGGTAAGATCACTTCTATGATCTCCTAGCTTCTTGAATCTCTCTCTCTTTCAAGATCAAACTTCATTTTCATGAAAATCATTTCTTAGATCCAAAACTTTGAAAATCCATAGGAATTTGTAGAAAAATCCTTTTGATGTGAAACCAATTTCTTTGAACTCACCTCATCAATCTCTACCTAAACCCAAGAGCTTATGATTCAATTCTCATCCTATCTCAAAAAGCCCCAAATGGCCGAACCCTATGTGATGATGATGAATAGTGTTTTTCATCAATTTTTGATTTCTAACACTTGATTTCATCCTTAGCTTTCCTATTGCCTTTGAATCCATGAAATGAAAAACCAAAATCAATTCCTAACCTTTTTACACTAGGGTGGCCGAAACTTCTTTTAGGAAGAATTGTTGAGTTTTGCTTTGATTGTTGTTTAATGTTTGATTGTTGTGTTGTTGTAGTTGGTGACGATTGTCAGGAGGTTCACAAACCGATCAACCGACTTTGATCCGGATATCTGCTCTTCAACAAGTATGGGGGGTGAACCTCATCACACCAAGATGGTGGTGGTGAAGATGGTTGTTTAAGTTTATGTGTGGGTGAAACCCTTTGGTTTGGGTTCACTTTTAATTGTTAGGTTTTGTTAATTTCTCTTGGAGAGCAAAGTTGTCTTGATGAGTTTATGCTTTAGTGTGTTGATGTGTGCTCTAGCACATGTTGATGATAATGTGATTGAATGAAAATCATTTTCATGTATGCTGAAAAACCTACTTTGATCACTAGATCAAGTATGGACTTTTATGCTTGAGTATGATGCAATAATGTGTGATGGACTTATGTGCTTGACTATGATGCAATGATGTGTAATTGTTGTTTATCATATTTGTGTAAGCATTTTGAGCTATAACTTGGTTAGTTTGTGAAGCAATCTTCACATTTGTTTCTAATAGGCTTTTAGCCATGACCTTGAGGAAAGGAAGAATATGAGTACTTCTTGAACAAATTAAAGTTTTGATGAAAGAAAAATGTTTTTAGTAGCTTATGTTTTCAAAGAAAAACCCTAAGTGACTTTGATCCAAAGATCAAATGAAGTTTAATCTTTAAGTGTTTTCACCAAAGTGAAACATGCCATCTATCTTATCATTAGTTCATCTAGTTAATCAAGTGATTTAAAAGTGAATTAATGAATGTTTTCATGAGAACCAATATAGTTCCATAAGGCTTTCCTTTAACAAGGTTAATGTCTTGTTTTAAGGCAACTTTCGCTAAGCGAATTTAATTTCGCTAGGCAAAAACAGAGAAATTCCAAAAGAGTTATGATTGCCTCCATTTCGCTAAGCGAATACAAACAAATTTCGCTACACGAATTCTGTTTCGCCGAGCGATCCAGAGGAGTTTCAAAAAAGGTTTAACCGCCTCCATTTTCGCTAAGCGAATACAAAAATTTCGCTATGCGAATTATGTTTCGCCGAGCGATCCAGAGGAGTTTCAAAAGAGGTGTAACTGCCTCCATTTTCGCTAAGCGAATACAACAATTTCGCTACGCGAATTATGTTTCGCCGAGCGATGCAGAGGAGTTTCAAGAGAGGTATCACTGCCTCAATTTCGCTAAGCGAATTGAACTCCGCTAAGCGAATTGAACTCCGCTAAGCGAATTTCATGTTTCAGAAAATGCTAAAAATAGAGTAAGAGGTTCAAACGTTGTTTCAAATCAAATGAGTTTTCAATTGTAAAAGTTATTTGGTTTACAAAAGGAGTTTTTAACTCAATCGTAAAGTGTTACACATAAAAAACCTAAGTTAAGTAATTAACTTAGAGTTGAAGACAAGGGTTAATTAAGTATAGTATGTGGTGAAACAAGACCATATACTATACCATTGATGACTTAGCACATCAATGACTTCATAAGACATAAACACAAACATGAAACGTTTTGGGTTTTGAAATAGTAGTTCGATGACGGATCGGTAATTCGGATCTCAATCAGTCGTTCAATTGTTTCAGTCTTGTGATGACTCGATCTCACAGGGATTGCGAGATTTATCCGGTGGATAAGGGTTTTGTTTTTCAAAGACGCATATAGTTCCTAAGGAAGAGAACCTTAGTGGACCTCGAGGTTTACCCGAGGGGTAGACATTGCTTTTTCACATCTGCTTTGTGTAAGCATTGCCATTTCATTTGCATAGTTGTAAGGCCTTGAGCCTAGGAGTTGAGCTTACACCTTGATGCGGGTGCGAATCTTACGGTGACGATCTTCGATGGTCTTTTTGGAGGTATCAGGGTTGGAAGGGCTGACATGTGACCAGTTGGTAGCTCTTCTGTGTTGTGGCTAATCCGAGCAATACACTGATATCCTCTACTAGATGCCATACTTTTCATGTTTGGTCGAGAGTGTTTCCGTAAAAGCCAGATATGTGCACGTTACGAACGTTGTAGCATCTTGCCCAAGGCTGGCGCTCACGGAACATGTTCTCCCATTGACTCTCTCCGACGTTTTGTTGCTCCATGGAGTAGGGGTCAGAGTAGTACCCTGTGACATTGGCATTGAGTCATGCACATTGCACTGCATTTCATGGCTGTTGATGTTTACATTTACTGTTATACATCGCTATATTGTTTAAGAATGCCTTATATTATACTGTTAACTGTTTAACATGATATTATGTTGTTAACTGTTTAACATGATTTATATTGAGAATTTTAGTAAGCATGTTGGGTACGCTGTTACCTGGTGAGTCGTCCCGTTTTTACTATTGCTGTTTTGTTGTGTTGATGAACGGGAATCTCACCCATATTTGTATATTTTCTTGCTGGTACTTTTTGTTGCTGCTTGAACAGATGGACGTGACGATTGTTCAGTTCGGTAGTTCCTTTGAGTCCGTAGGTGGACTCTTTTTGTGGTTTAGTTTTGTTGTCGGCCAGACTGTGTCGGTATCTGTAGTACTTCTGTAGTACCTTTTGGAAGCTACAACTACTAGTACTTATTTTATTTCTTATGTCAGTTATACATTAGACTTATGTCTGTATACAGTAATATTGTTATTTCTGTTTTCTGTTTTCTATTTCTGTATTTTAATACGGTATGTTCTAGAAATGCATGGTGAACCTAAGTTCTTTTATTAGTATTATTGACCTTTACTAATCCCATTACATCTTTGTGAAAAGAAAAAAGAAAAAAAAGAAATCGTATTTTCCGCATTAATAAATATTTTCGGCCTTCTAAACGTTCGAGAATGTGACACTCGGGAAAAGGGTGTTGCACCGGGACCGACGTTCAAGAAGAATCTGATCCTAAAGAGGAATAGAGGGGTGAGATTACAGGTATATAAGATCATTATTAATTAAGTTTTTCGTTTTATTAATTAAGTGTTTCGTTATTTTATTAATCAAGTGTTTCATTTTATCAGGTTGCCTGGAATACAAAAGGCAAACCCATTGGTGATAATGGGAAGGAGCTAAAGAGTTACATTGGGGTCGTAGTCCAGCAAGCAGTCCCAATTACAGGCAAGACGTGGAAGGACAAAGCATTGAACGAGACCAAATCACACATATGGTGCGATATACAGGTAAATAAGTAATATTTAATTAACATTAGTTTCTTAATTAACATGTATATTTTTAAACTTACGCCTTTATCATTTCTGTAGACTATTTTTGACATTGATGAGGCTCGAAGGAAAATATGTCTCTAGATTGCCGGAAAATATCACCGGACATTCCGAACAAAGTTGACGAGCAAGTATTTAAAAGATAAGAGTGGGAATGTCAGACATGTGCCTCCACCAAAGTACGCAGACATGATAAAGGTAGACGACTGGAGAGCTTTTGTAACGACACACATAGAAAATGAGACATTTAAGGTATGTACAATATAACCTTGTTTGTTAACTTAATTTATATATATTAAATGATGAATTGATATATATTTCCGTGTCTAGGTAGAAAATAAGCAAAGCAAATCGGATTCGAGCGTTAAACCCTCCGTACCCTTACAAAAGAGGGCGTACGGGTTATGATGGTCTCGAGGAACAAATGGTAAGTACATTAATATATATCCTTATAACTTGTTGATTAAACCACTTATGATTTCTTCCTTAGCATTGATGATTTTTATTTAATTTGTATGTTCAAATGTACAGCTAAAGAGTGCAGGATGGGATCCTACCATCGAGGCAGCTGAGCGGGGTACTTTATGGGTGACAGCCCGCATGGGCCATGATGGCCAGATTTTGCATCCTGCCACTAAGGAAATGGCTGACAAAATTGTAAGTATGCGCCTTCATTAATTAACTTAGTTTATTTGTAATTTTCTTCTTATAATTATGTTTAACATCTTATTAATTTGTTTGTTAATATTTGTGTCACAGATGTCTTTATCAGAGTCTGTATCACAGGGGGAGATAATAGACTGTGTTGGTCGTCAAGACATTCTTGCACGAGCATTGAATCTCGAAGAATACCCTGGTCGCCTAAGGGGTGTGGGGTTTGCCGTCTCCCAGAGGATTGTTTTTGGCGCACAACAACGCGCAAAACATCAAGATATGTTGACTCAATTGGAGACGCAAAGGAGGCTAGCCAAGCTAATTCATGAAGTAGAGGAGTTAAAGGCTAGCAAGCAGGATAAGCAGAGACGTGCTGATTATGAGCCAGCTGGTGATCCTCCTACCCCTACCCCGCACAGTGTTAGAGATAGTTGCACCATTGTGCAACTGTAACACCCCGATTTTCACGTTTTCTAATTCTTCAGTATTTTAATGTCTTTATTTTATTCGAGGTCTAAGGAATAGAAATAAAATATTCCGAGACCATAGTCATGCTCGACGATATCGCAGGAAGCTACGATTAAGTTTTGAGTCAAAAACTCAAACGGAGTCCGGTCTGCGTTTTTACCCTGACAGTATGATTTTACTGCTTAGAAGACCTCAGATGGACCCGTGAATGAGACAGTAAGTCTTAGAATTTGATTCTCTACGTTTTGGTTAAATTTCGTAAAAATTTCAGAAAAATAACTTCCTGACCTTCATTCGGGCGGAATCCTCAATCGGGTGACGAACAGAGCCACATATGGACTTACCAAGACTCGCCAACAGATAATCTTGATATCACAACATCCCAGGACACTTGGGAGAGTATGCCAGAGTCGTCATGATGATCGGGAAAATCTAGATGCGAAATGACCAAAATACCCCTAACCTTAAGTCTTTTGCACTTTTACCATTTTACCCTTTTGGCAAATGACTATTTTGCCCTTAAGTGACTTGTTTTAAGGCTGAACTCAGCCCTCACACCCTCTCATTCACGAAGCCCAGCCCCTCTTGAAGAGCCAAGAACACCCATCTCCTTCCTTAGAGCAAAACCTCCATTGTTGTTCATGAGAAATTCATGAAACCTTGTTAGAATCACTTGATTCCTTGAGCAATCTTCCTTCATTTCAAGGTAAGATCACTTCTATGATCTCTTAGCTTCTTGAATATCTCTTTATTTCAATATCAAGATCCATTTTCATGAAAATCATTTCTTAGATCCAAAACTTTGAAAATCCATAGGAAATTGTAGAAAAATCATTTTGATGTGAGACCAATTTCTTTGAACTCACATCATCAATCTCTACCTAAACCTAAGAGCTTATGATTCAACTCTCATCATAGCTCAAAAAGCACATTAGGGCCGAACCCTTTTGAAGATGATGAATAGTGTTTTTCATCAATTTTTGATTTCTAACACTTGGTTTCATCCTTAGCTTTCCTAATGCCTTTGAATCCATGAAATGGAAAACCAAGATCAATTCCTAGCTTTATTCTCTTTAGGGTGGCCGAAACCCTCTTTGTGAGATTTGTTGAGTTTGGTTTGATTGTTGTTTAATGATTGATTGTTTGGTTGTTTGTAGTTGGTGACAACTATCAGGAGGTTCACAAACCGATCAACCGACTTTGATCCGGGAATCTGCTCTTCAACAGGTATGGGGAGAAGAACCTCATCACACCAAGATGGTGGTGGTGAAGATGGTTGTTTACTTTATGTGTGGGTGAAACCCTTTAGTTTGGGTTCACTTTTAATTGTTATGTTTTGTTAAGTTCTCTTCAAGAACAAGGTTGTCTTTTAGTATGTTGTAGTGTGCTTTAGCATATGTTGATGATGATATAATTGAATAAAAATCATTTTCATGTATGTTGGAAAACCTACTTTGATCACTAGATCAAGTATGGACTTTTATGCTTGGTCTTGAGACTATGATGTGTGATGGACTTGTATGTTTTGGTTATGATGTAATAAGGTGTAATTGTGGTTTGTCATAATTGGTGTGAGCTTTTGAGCTATAATTTGCTTTGTTGGTGAAGCAAAGTCTCATGTGTTGTAGTAGGCTTTTGAGCTATATTTTCATTGGTGGCCTTAGTAAGAGGAAATATAAGAACATGTGTTGTTCTTGATCTAGCAAGGTTTTGAAGTAAGAAAAAACATGAAAACATGATTTCATAACCTATGTTTTCAAAGAGAAACAAAAGTGATTTTGATCCAAAGATCAAATGAAGTTTTAACCTTTTAAGTGTGTCACCAAAGTGGAAAATGTCTTTTCTTTAGCCATAGGTTTGTTAATCAAACTAAGTGTTTCAAAAGAGAATTAATGAAGAAGTTAAGGAAAAGTGAAAACAGGGCACTCGCCCAGCGAACCACGTCTCGCCTCGCGAGACAGAGGGAAGATAAGGCATTTGCCAGGCTAACATTGCCTCGCCTCGCGAGACAGTGGACTAGCCCGAGCAGCAAAGATGCAGCTTCTCTGCCTCGCGTAGCGAAGTAGTTCTCGCCCCGCGAACCGCCTAAGCAGTGAAGAATTGCAGCTCTGCCTCGCGACGCGAGACAATTATCACCTCGCGATGCAGAAGGTCGGTTTGAAATACAGTTCTCTGCCTCGCGACGCGAGACAATATTCGCCTCGCGATACAGAGGATTTGTATAAGGAGCAAATATAACTCTCAGCCTCGCGATGCGAAACTTCTGTTTGCCCCGCGAGAAAGGAATCACTACCTTAATTTAGCTAAGCGAATGTACTCTCGCTAAGCGAATTTCATGTTTTGGAAAATGCTAGAAGTGAAGTAAGTAGTTCAAATGTTGTTTCAAATCAAATGAGTTTTCAACTGTAAAAGTTGTTTGGTTTACAAAAAGAGTTTTCTAACTCAATCGTAAAGTTTTACGCGTGAAAAACCTAAGTTAAGTAATTAACTTAGAGTTGAAGACAAGGGTTAATTAAGTATGGTATGTGGTGGAACAAGACCATGTGCTATACCATTGATGACTTAGTACATCAATGACTTCATAAGACTTAAGTGAAATCAACACTTGTTTCCTTAATTGAAAAACAAGGGATTAATATCTTAGAAAGGCTTAAAGACTTATCTAAGAGGATTCTCAATCCTTAGTCATAATGCGTAGGACTTGAGACATAATTCATATGATGTAAACACAAACACGAAACGTTTTGGTTTTCAAAACAGTAGTTCGATGACGGACCGATGATTCGGATCCAGGTTAATCGTTCAATTGTTTCCGTCTTGTGATGACCGGAATGAGAGAGATCCTGAGATTGTGCAGGTATGGGACTGTACAGTGGAAGGAATCCTGAGGCTATGCAGGTATGGGACTGTATAGCTAAGGGAAGGCATATAAGAATTGATTGGTATTACCTATACCAACAAGATTTATCTTCTTTTCGGGAACTTAGAACATAAGAACTTTATAGTTAAGCGTGCTTGACTTAGAGTAATTATGGGATGGGTGACCTTCTGGGAAGTTCCCTAGAAAGCGTGTGAGTGAGGACAAAACACGCTGAAAAGACTTGTGTTGGTTTGTGGGGACAGTCAACGATTCTGAAAGCAGTCTGGATCATTCCAAAGGAATCACGAGATATTTATCCGATGGATCAATGTTTTATCCGATGGATAAATGTTTTATGAAACAAAGATGTGTGTAGTTTCTAAGGAAGAGAACCTTAGTGAACCTTGAGGTCTATCCAATGGATAGACATTTCTTTATCGCATCTGCTTTGTGTAAGCATTGGCATTTCATTTGCATTGTTGTAAGGCCTTGAGCCTAGGAGTTGAGCTTACACCTTGATGCGGGTGCGAATCTTACGGTGACAATTTTCAATGGTCTTTTTAGAGGTATCAGGGTTGGAAGGGCTGACATGTGACCAGTTGGTGATTCTTCTGTGTCGTGGCGAATCCTTGCAATACACTGATATCCTCTACTAGATGCCGTGCTTTTCATGTTTGGTCGAGAGTGTTTCCGTAAAAGCCAGATACGTGTACGTTACGAATGTTGTAGCATCTTGCCTAAGGCTGGCGCGCACGGAACATGTCCTCCCATTCACTCTCTCCGAATGTTTTGTTAGCTCCATGGAGTAGGGGTCAGAGTAGTACCCAGTGACATTGACATTGAGTCATCTACATTGCATTGCATAGCTATTGATGTTTACATATACTGTTATACATCGCTGTATTGTTTAAGAATGCCTTATATTATGCTGTTAAATGTTTAGCATGATATTATGTTGTTGACTGCTTAACATGATTTATATTGAGAACCTTTGTAAGCATGTTGGGTACGTTGTTACCTGGTGAGTCGTCCCGTCTTTACTACTGCTGTTTTGTTGTGTTGATGAACGGGAATCTCACCCATATCTATATGTTTTCTGCTGGTACTTGCTGTTGATGCTTGAACAGATGGACGCGACGATGGTTCGGTTCAAGAGTCCCTTTGAGTTCGGAGGTGGACTCTTTTGCTGTTTTAGTTTTGTTGTCGGCCAGACTATGTCAGTTTTTGTAGTACCTTTTGGGAGCTATGACTCCTAGTACTTATTGTATTTTCTTATGTCAGTCATACATTAGACTTATGTCTGTATACAGTAATGTTGATGTTTCTGTTTTCCGTTTTCATTTCGTATACAGTATGTCCTAGTAATGCATGTTGAACCTAAGTTCACTTATTAGTGTTATTTATTACCTTTACTAATCCCATTACATCTTTATGAAAAGAAAAGAAAAAGAAAAATCGTATTTTCCGCATTAATAAATATTTTCGGCCTTATAAACGTTCGGGAATGTGACACTCGGGAAAGGGTGTTGCAGCAACCGCATATACCTCTTCCCGAGGTAATACTTATCAATGATAATTTTTTAATTTTATGTATTGCATTGAAGGTTTAATTCATACTAATTAATATTTTGTTTATCATTGGTTTAGGGCATAAAACTGTGCAACTAGTATCTACGGCACCCAACTTATCGCATTGTCCCTAGGGCGATGGTCTTTAATGAGGAGGGTGCCACATTGCATAACCTACCATTACCTCCTGGCCATGTGAAATTGAAGATTGAAGTTGCACTGGAGGGGCATGCACTATTGCCTGTACCAATTGAGCATGCTGATGTCATGGTAGTGGATCATGCAATAGGTACCTTTGTCGTATAGCCAATCAACCTCGTGCAGGTATGTTAATAATTACTATCCATTATGATATGTTGTATATATTTATTAAACTGGATGGTCACTAACTACTTTATTGCAATATGTAGTTTATCACCGAAAATTCCTAATCCAAGGACAAGGGCAAGAAGATTGTGGAGTCCCGGCCTCTTTTAATTAACAAGAAGCATACAAAGGGGTCCATTACATCCCCTAAGAAGCAGCAGTCCTCCTGGCCTCCTGTAGCAACAAACTCATATGAATTTATATCCTACATGAGGAACCTAGTAAAAAAAGGCTTGAGCCGTGTAATAGAATTGGAGATGGATGAAGAAATTCTGGGTTATCAACATACACTATCGATGGGTAAAGACGAAATCAAGGTGGTTATCATTCGTGATGAAATCAGTTAGACTGATATTAGCGTATGTCTCAAGTAATACATCAAACTTTAAAGTATATAACTTCTTTTATTCTTCATAAGTTAAATATATATTAACGCTTATTATGCATGTTTTAAGGCACTTATACCGAGAGATGTTGATCCCCGCGAATAACACCGGGAGGTTTGTATTCTTATGCCCAGATAAAATAGCTTTATATCCACATATATCTGGGCAAAAACAGTACATAGTTGATCGCCTTGAGCTAGCAAGTCTAGATGGCGTTTCCCTGTTTTTGGCACCTGTGAACGTAGTGTGTAATGATATGATACTATATTTTATTGTGATTAATTATCTGCTTATGATTTGCTAACTCATTCTTGTTTTGTAGGGGACATTGGGTATTGTTAGCAATCAATCCCAATAAAGACACAATCTACTACATGGATCCATTGCATGTACCCTTTACACAACGGAAAATGCTTATGACTATCTTTAACGAGTAAGAAAAATGATTTGAAATTTATCTCATATATGTGATGATTCAAATTATACGTGTACCTTAATGAATTTGTTTGTTTTTGCATTTCAGTGCTTTAACAATTTATCGTGGATGCAGAAGGGGAGCCAAGTCCTGATCTTCAAAATCATCAAAGACTAAATGGATCTTTGTAGAGGTATTAATTTGTTCACATTGTAATTATGCAATTACTTCAATTTGAAACCAATTAACTTGTTATTTTTGTTTTATAGTGTGCCCACCAATACAATAGCATAGATTGTGGATACTACGTTCAAAGGTTCATTACGGATATCATCGCTCATAACCAAATTCAAATCCTATCGTCGGTTCGTAATTTCGGTTTAATTACACTTACATTGGACCATTTGAATATACTTCGATTCTAACTTAATTTACTTTTTCTATCACATGCAGTACTTTCCCGATAGTAAATATGACACATACACCGATGATCAAGTATTTGAAATTTTGGATGAGTGGTGTAACTATATTATTATGAATCAAGGTAATTAAGTTTGTCTTTTTAGTGTTATATTTAAGTTGTGAGTTGTGATGATTAGATTGAATTATACTTCAAGTTCATTTAATAGTTTGATTTGTCTCCAATTTTGCAGGTTGATGCTTTGCTAGAAGTTTTGGTTAATTAGTAGCTAGCCAGTGTAGTGTATTGTAATATCTGGGATTGTATATTGTAATATATTTGAATTAGTTTGAATTATGTATATTGTACTCTAGGTGTATATTGTAACATTTTTACTGAATGAAATGAATTTATTTATACTGTGCCAATTATGTATACTGTACTATTGTCTGGGTTTTGCTGAGTGCAGGAAAGAGTAGGAGAAAATAGAGCATGTTATTAAAAAAAATAATATGGAAAACGATAGCGCTTCCTCAAGGAAGCACTATGTAAATCATAATAGATAGCGTTTCTTTGAGGAAGCGCTATCTAAAACATAATAATAAATAGCGCTTCCTCTGGCTTTTAGGAAGCGCTATCTAATCCTGGGTTTTAGATAGCGCTTCCTTAAGGAAACGCTATCTTTTCTACTTTCCATAGCGCGTTTTTAAACGATACTATTTGTTCAACCTTTAATAACGCTCTATTTAATAGCGCTTTTAAGCGCTATTAAATGCAAAAAATAAACGCTATTAAAAGCCTTTTCTATTGCAATGTATTTCGTATCCTAAATTTTTTTGCGGTTAACTAAATTTTTTTCGAAAATTACTCAATAGATTAGTTGCGGAAATTTGATACCAAAGGAAAACTTTAACAACCAGACGAAAACAAATTGAAACTCATCATCTGTAAAAGTAAACCAACTTCGCCATAAGGCATACATCTTTTCAATCTCTTAATACACAACATACTTAGTCCTAGTCGAAAGACCTGACTTAAATCAACAAAAATCCTAAGAGCTGGTCTGATAAAAAAAAAAAAAAAACTCTAAGGACAATAGAGCATACCACCTAGCATACATTGTACAAATGAGACTGAGTCTCGTCGTCACAGTCCACACTTCTTCGTTGTCGACATCAAGAAACTCAAGCTACAAGGTCCCAAAGTGACCCAGAGGACCGTTGGGAAGCATCTATACATGTATCCAAAAATACAACAGGGGTCCAACATGTACATGGCAAGGGTGAGATACTCGTTCACAAGTTTATCATGATAGCCGCACAAGCGACACACAAAACATACATTCACATATGAATACAGTTGCATTATCAAATATTTATATAACATAATATCTCAAACATCATGAGTTATAATAATGCATGAGACTCCAAATATCATCTTTCTAGCTCATGTTCTACGGAGATTCCTAACTTCCCTTCATCGAGTGATAGGCCATAACACTCCCATAACACAATTGTTCTCATGAGTCGGCCTCTCAAATTTAGGTCCGAACTCCAATTGTTCAAGGGTATCACGTCTCAACCATATCATGAAATAGTCCAGTCTCTGATCGAGTTCATCCATGTTTGGTAGCCAATTTCCACGCATGGGGTCGCAATGCCTCGACCTTTTGTGGAGTTTGAACAGAAGATGCCCCTATAGACCTAGTGGTCATAACTGGCTCATATTCTCAACCATATTGGATTGTTGTCCGATTTCATGGCATGTCTGTCGATTCATGTATGTACACAGAAGGTTTTCTATTTTCTTTTTCATTCATTCTTTCTTGTCAAGGCGTGTCTCATGACTCATTTTGAAGGACATTTAGCCCATTCATTCAAAACATAGGACATGTAGTCCGAGTGCAAAATCCACGAAGTACTAGGCCGACATCGCGGACACTAGACTCGTATGTAGGACACTAAGTCCGTTCATTCCAAAACACAAGACATGTAGTCCGGGTTCTCAATTCACAGAACTTTAGCCGAACGTCTCGGTCACTAGGTTCACGTGCTTCACAACGTGAAGGGGTAATCATAAGTTTCATCAAAGATTTCATTTTCGTTGATCAAATCTTGAAAACAAAACTCAAAAATCTCTTTGGTATAAACTAAAACTCATTTTCGCTCTAAAAGATAGTTCCATAAAATCTTTTCTTCACAAAGCTATTTTTAAAAGCTTAAATTCTCAAAAATTCATTTTCATAAGGATTTGGACTTGAAAAGCCTTTTCTAGAGGTTCCATCATTTAAAACATTTTGCTGAAGATTTTCATTTGAGCAAACATTTATGGAAGGGACTTTTTCTCTTTGAAAGGTGAAACACTTTGACAAAAATTTCTTTCTTTGACAAAACTAATATGTTCTTCAAAACTTTCTCTTTGTAAAACATGTTTAGAATTTAATGATAAAGCAACTTCTCACTATTTTTCCTCACCAACTCTCACTTCCTAAGTCTTATTCGAAAATCCTTTTTGAGTTCTTAACTTTGTAGCTTTTTAGTAAAATTGATCACTTTGCCATTTAACTTAAGATTTTTTCAATCCTTAAAACCAAAACATTTTTTCCTTTGATTAAGAGTTTTAAGCGGCTTAATCTTCATTATCAAGCTATAGTCGATACTATGCTCTCAACCAATCCAGTCAAAAATCACAATCCAAGATATACATATATAGGCATCAAATCTTAAACCAATATCATATACATATATCTCATCCAAGGCAACAATGCCCCAATTTATTTTCAAACATCCAATCACATAATCACCAAATAATTTAAGCATATACACAACACATAATAAATTCACAAGAGAATCATCAACATCACTCTAAATGACACAATCACAATCATCCAACAACCAATCTTATGAGGCCATCAAACTCATCGGAGGTAATCTCCCCTTCCGTTAGAGTATGAATTTTTCGTCTGAAATGATCATCCGAAGCTCAGCGTACTCCACAAATCATGAAACTACAATTAATCAACAAATCTTTCACCAAACAACATAGTACAAGTTAATCTTTGAAAAGAAACTTGCTAACCCAAAATGGTGTAGGTTCGGCCATCTATAGAAAAATAGGCTAGGGATTTTATTTTGCTTCAATCTCTTGGATTCAATACATATAGGTAATAGAAAGATGAAATCCATTGTCACTTTCTAAAATTTGAAACAAAACTTCTCCACCCTCACAAGTTGGGGTTTCAGCCTTATGAAGGAAAATAGGGAGAAATTTTAGTTTGATTCACGCTCTTGAATGATGAACATAGAGATCTTGATGAGTTCATAGAAATTGGTTTCATGATCATAGGATTTTTCTATTATTTTCTAGAAATTTTTGAACGTAAGACCCTATAAATGATTTCAGAGTTTATTGATCAAGGTGAGTATGGTATACCTCTTGGATGTTGGAAAATTGCAAGAAATCAAGCAAGTTCTTCACAAATTTGCTTATGGTCACTTTGAGAAAATGAGAGAAATTTGGAGAAGATGATGAAGTAAGGAGGAATGAATGGAATGGCCTATGGTGGGGATTTTAGCCATGAGTTCCAAGGGGCAAGGAGGCCCAAAACTTGTTCATTTAGGGACAAACGAGTAAAATCACATAGGAACCAAATTGGCATTTAACAAAAGGCTAAGGACATAAAGGTCATACAATCGCTAAAGTCATCATGACACCGGTGAGTCACCTAGATGAGTCATCTTTGAAATGACTTGTTATTTATCCGTTAGCGGGTCCCGGCAATCCCGTATTCAGCTCCGTTGTTCACCTGATTTAATATATCGCCCGAATAATATATATTATTTCACTTTTTAGTGAAAAATTTCAAAATAACCAAAGTTTTTGGAAATTCGATTAAAACCTAACCATTTCGTTCATGAGTCAAAGTTACGTTTTCTGATCAGTAAAAATTTTCTGTCAGTGATAACATAGATCGGTTTTCGTCTGAATTTTCAACCTAAAATTTAATTGTAAATTTCTACAATAAAGTACAGTATGGATATGATCTTGCTTTATTCAAAATCATTTTCTAAAAATCGGATAAAATATAAACTTATTTATATAAATTACTATTCTTAGAAAGCAGTGAAAATCGGGGTGTTACACCTTGCATCATCTATAGCATCTGAGCTTGCTGCTAGTCTTGACTATCGAACCTCTGGAATACATCCGTTGAAACTTGCTGGAAGTTCTGCTCCTGAGAATCCAGACGAGCATACACTCCCATCTCTGACTGATCGAATCGAGCGGTGAGTCTTTGGTAGTCATCCTCATGAACCGGCTGGACAGGTGGAACAGGCAGGCCGTCTCTATGAATCTCAGGGATGTGGGTCCTGGCCCTGATGTTGATCCTTCTGACCTGCCTCTAAGTCTCAGTCTGCAACGACCTCTACTCCATCTAATCTCAGCTCTCCACGGTGGTGTGCTCTTCACTTGGCACGACCGTGCTCACCACTTAGCACAGCCGTGCTCTTCAGAATATCAAGCCGTGCTCAATTGTGTCAGGACTTACAAAATTCGTAGAACAACGTTATAAGGCACAGTCTACAGCACATGCGTGCTCTTCATCTGGCACGACTGTGCTCTTTACGATTGGGACCATGCTAGCTTCTGTTAGGCCTTGCTTCTCTGAGTCACCCCTTTCTTCAATGTGGCACGACCGTGCTCTCGCATGGCACGGCCGTGCTAAGTTCCCAGAGGTCAGCTTTGAGTATTTTTGTAAGGCTTTGTTTGGAAGGTGGCACGGGCGTGCTCTTGTATGGCACGGTAGTGCTAACCTCAGAACTTCAGTATTCTGGCAATTTAAGCTCAAAAACCTTCTCTTTTCTCCAAAAGTCCATTAAACTGCCTCCGAACGTCAATTCTGTCAAAACTTAAGTAAAAGGGTGAAATACAATAATATTTATCATAAAATGCATCGAAATTCGACCCAAATACCCCATATAAAATGCACAGAATTGAGGTTCATCAGGAATGGATTGCCAAATTATGTTATGAATATTTGGGTAGGCCGATCGGGGAGCGGGAGGCTCCAGTATATAAATGACACCGCTGGGGAGAGGGACCTCGTGAGTCACCCGGGCGTTGAGAAGGGATGTTGATGTTGGCCGGAGGGTGCGGTATCTTCGGGGTACGAAACTAAAACCGCCGGGATGGGGGACCTTGAGTGAACAACCTCAAAGGTGACCCAAAGACTCGACTATTATATATATGTGTTATGTTTCCCTTTATGAGTGAAACATAGTTTATGAGAAAAGTAAAGTTAGTGCAAGTCATTCCACAAGTACTCCATCGAGGGACAAGATATCCATGTGTAAGTTGGTTTGTGTATTGATGGTTGTAATAATGGTTCACAAAGTGATTGTGTGTGAGATCATATATTGCTCGCAGAACTGTGTGTTATAGTTGCATACTTACTTTTGCATGACTACATGTGTTTGGGGGACTAACTCCCTCACTGAGTCAGTGGACTCACCCCACGTTTAACATTTCAGCTGTAGGTATTTGGGAAGCCGCTTGAAGTCTTGGATGTTATGTGGAGGATGTTAGTGGTTGTTTTGAGCATGTGCCTCGTTATGGATTTGGTTTGTAAACCCTTAGTTTGTATTCAGGACTGTGTAACATTTTGGTTTTAGTTTTACTCTGATGGGTCTTATTTATTAATGTGTTGTATTAATGAATATTATATTTATACTTTGAATGAAATGAATTTATGTATGCTTGATAGGTTGCGTAAGGGAAAGTCTCCCCTTTCTCTTTCGACCGGTCATGACTGTGAAATTCGGGTCATGACAGTTGTTCTCTTTATTTGGTTAATGTTTTTTTTTGCTAGTGCACCTATGAATAATGGACTTTATATCCTTGATCTCGATATGCCCATATGTAATACATAACATAAATGTAAAAAGGATCAAACACAACGATTTGAATCCTTCATATCTTTAGCATTGTCGTTTATGCCATATAGGTGAGAAACACATATTCAAGCTCCATAAGGATGGGCTCTTGGACTCGTTTGATTATGAATCGTTTCATGAATGCGAATCTTTCTTGTTGGGGAAGATGACTAAGACCTCTTTCACTGGTCAAGGTGAAAGGGCTAGTAATCTTTTGGGTTTAGAACATAGTGATGTATGTGGGCCCCTAAACAAATCTGCTAGAGGTGGTTTTCGATACGTCGTTACATTTACTGATTATTTCAGTAGATATGGATTTTTCTATCTTAAGAAACACAAGTCCAAAACTTTTGAAAAGTTCAAAGAGTTCAAGAATGAAGTGGAGAACCAACTTGGCAAAAGTATTAAGACCATACAATCAGATCGTGGTGGTGAATACTTAAGCCAGGAGTTTGATGACTATCTAAAGGAGTGTGGGATAGTATCCCAACTCACACCTCCTGGGACACCACAATGGAATGGCGTGTCCGAAATGAGGAATCACACCTTGTTAGACATGGTATGATTTATGATGAGTCATTCAGATCTTTCAGACTCTTTCTGGGGATACGCCTTACACATGCATTCGATCTTAACCGTGTTCCATCTAAGGCGGTTGAAAAGACTCCATATGAGATATAGACAGGCTGAAGGCCTAATCTATCATTTATGAGGATTTGGGGTTGTCAGGTTTATGTAAAACGTCTGATGACTGATAAACTTGGACCCAAATCGGATAAATGTACTTTTGTGGGATATCTTAAGGAAACCAAAGGATACTATTTCTACAACCCCTCCGAGGACAAAGTGTTTGTCGCTAGGACTGGAATGTTCCTTGAGAAGGAATACATCTCCATAGGAGCCAGTGGGAGGAATGTAGAACTTGGAGAAATCTAAGTGCCACAAACTATTGATCCACCTGCTATGGAACAAGAACCGGTTCTGTAAGATGTTGTAGTTCAACCAACGGTTCAAGTAACACAAGAATTGCGTAGGTCTTACAGGCCATGTCACCAACCCGAAAGATATAGACTTCTCGTGACTCAGGAAGGTGATGTGCAGCTCATGGATCAAGATGAGCCTGTAACCTATCAGGAGGCCGTAATTGGCCCAGAATCTGAGAAGTGGCTTGATGCCATAGGATCTGAGATGGAGTCCATGTACACTAACCAGGTATGAACCTTGGTTGAGCCACTTGAAGGGGTAAATCCTATAGGGTGCAAGTGGGTCGTCAAGAAGAAAACTGACATGGATGGTAAGGAGAATACCTTTAAGGCGCGACTGGTCGCGAAGGGTTTCAAGCAAATTCATGGTGTTGACTGTGACGAGACCGTCTCCCCAGTAGCAATGCTTAAATCTGTTCGAATCCTACTTGCTATTGCTATATATTATGAGTACGAGATCTGGTAGATGGATGTCAAGACCGCATTCCTTAATGAGAATCTTCTCGAGGGTGTGTACATGACACAACCCGAGGGCTTTGTCGATCCAAAGGATTTTGGAAAGGTGTGTAAATTGCAGAGATCCATTTATGGATTAAAGCAAGCTTCCAGAAGCTGGAATCTTTGTTTTAATGAAGCTGTAAGACAGTTTGGATTCATCAAGAACGAGGATGAGCTTTGTGTGTACAAGAAGGTTAGTGGGAGTGAAATTATCTTTCTCGTATTGTATGTGGATGACATACTACTTATCGGAAGCGATATCCCTACACTACAAAATGTAAAGACATGGTTAGGGAATTGTTTCTCGATGAAAGACTTACGCGAGGCTGCCTACGTGTTAGGACTCAAGATCTATAGAGATAGATCGTTGAGGTTGCAGGTGTTACGCCCGATTTTTCAAGCTTTATAATTAATCAGTATTTAAATGTTTGTATTTTATTGGAGGGTCTCGAGAGTGAAATAAAATAATTCGAGACCATAGTCACGCTCTACGCTATTATAGGAAGCTATGGTTAATTTTTGGTCAAAAAACTCAGACGGAGCTCGGTCTACGTTTTTCACTGACAATAGTGTTTTACTACTATCAAGACCTAATTTTGACTCAACAATGAGACAGTAAGTCTTAGAATTTAATTCTCTACAAATTTGCTAAAATCCGTCCTGACGTTCAAAATTGAAGATAATATAAAATATTTGGGCGCATACTCGAACCGGGAGATGTTTGGAGCTGTTGAAGGATTTAACGGGACATCACATAAGGTCAACATCACATTGGGATGCGTGCCAATATCATGATGATTTTCAAAATATTTGGACATGAAATGACCAAAATGCCCTTGGTCTTTTAATGAAATTCCCAAAATGTCCTTAAGGTATTTACAAGTTTGCCATGGATGAGAAAATATCTATATCACTCACTCTCTCTCTTGGCCACTTGGCCATATCTCTCTCTCCTCTCTTATCTTACTTGTTCTTCAAGTTCTTCAACCAAAAACCATCTTTGATCTTGAAAAAGTTGAAGTTTTTAGTGAAATTAAGTTTCTTTTCTCATAAGTCTTTGCATCTAGGAGGTATGAACTCCATCTTAACTCTCTAAATCTCTCTATTTCATCTCCTGAATCTCTTGATTCATGAAGATCAAAGTTTTGATTCATAAACTTCAAAAGTTCATAGAAAAGTGTAGAAAAATCCTTTTAATAACAAATCAATTTCTATGACCTAGTTCCATCATTCTCTTTCATTATCCAAGAGCATGAAATCAAATAAGTTTTCTAGGAAAATTTTTCTTAAAGTGGCCGAACCACCTAGCTTGAAAAAGGTTGAGTTTTTTATTCAAGTTTTGAGTAATAAGACTTGTTTTAGTGTTAGGAGTACCTAAGGATCATCCATACAAGAGATAAGAAATTTTGAACATCTCTAGCTAATTTTAATATAGAGGGGCCAAACCCTATGTGGTTGGAAATAGGGGAGATTTGTGTTGTTAGCTGTTAATGTTTGATTGATTGTGTTGATTGTAGTTGGTGACGAGTATTCGGACGAATAATCGGGAGATTCACGAACCGGTCAATCCACTTTCATCCGGAGGATTTATTCACCAAAAGGTATGGGGGGTGAACCTCATCACACCAAAGTTGGTGGAGGTGAAAATGATTGTTTAAGTTTGTTTGGGTGAAACCCTTTTGTTTGGATTCAACATTTTATTTGTGAAGTTCTCTTGGAGAACAAAATTTGTAATAATGGCTCTATGTCTAGTAGGTGTTTATGATGATGTTGATTGGATGAAAAATATTTTCATGTATGTTGAAAAACCCTACTATGATCTCTAGATCAAGTAAGGATTTTTATGCTTGATTATGATGCAATGATGTATGATTGTTGTTTGTCATAATGTTGTGAGCATTTTGAGCTATGACTTGTCTATTTGGTGAAGAAAAATCTTCACTTTCCATTTGAGTGAGCTTGCGGCCTTAGCAAGAAAAAAAATAGAAGAACATGAGTAGTTCTTTGTAACGCTACGATTTTCTAGATTTTCTTAATTAATCAGTAATTGTGTGTTTGTATTTTATTGAAGGGTCTAGAGAGTGAAATAAATTATTCCGAGACCATAGTCACGCTCTACGCTATCGTAGGAAGCTATGGTTAAATTTTGGTCGAAAACTCAGACGGAGCCCGGTCTGCGATTTTCACTGACAATAGTGTTTTACTACTATCAAGACCTAATTTGGACTCCTGAACGACATAGTTAGTCTTAGAATCACGTTTCCTATATTTTCAAAAAAGTTCTTCCTGACGTTCGAAAATGAAAATAATATATTATATTCGGGCCGATAATCGTTCTAGGAGACGATTCGAGCCGCGTAAGGGTTTTATGAAGCCCATGATCAAATAATTTTCATGTCAAGGCTGTATTAGGTCATCTAGGGACTCATACTAGTGTCGTGATAATTTCAAAATATCGGGACGTGAATTGCCCAAATTGCCCTTGATCTTTTTACTAAATTACTTTTTTACCCTTGCATAACACTTAAGTAAGCTTAAGGAAAATATCTAACATTCTCACCTCACTCACTCTCTCCCTTCAGCACTGGTCCCTTTCTTTCTCTCTCTCTCTCTTCTTCTTCTTCCTTCTTTCTTCTTCCTTTCCCTTCTTCCTCCATTTCTCTTTTCTTCCTTCACCTTCACCTCCATTTTTCATACTTCCTCAACCTTTTTCAAGAAAGTTTGTGAAGCAAAGTTGCTCCTCTCATCCTCCTCTATCACCTAGGAGGTATAGATTTCATCATTGAGCCCTCAATCTTCATTTTTCTCCATTGATTTTCATAGTTTTAAGTTTTAAGATCCAAACTTCAAAAATCTCTCGAAAATTGTAGAAAAATCATTTTAATACCAAACCAATTTCTATGGCCTAGGTTCATGACATACTTGCATGATCCAAGAGATTAGAGCCAAGAAATCTCTCTAGCTATTTTTTGAGAGAAAGGCTGAAACCCCTTTATAGTGTAGGGTAGGGTTTTTGGTTGGTTTTTGATTTTTTGAGTTGATATCTAGAGTTATCACACTTAGTTAGGGTGTTATCCAAGAAATGAGAATTTTTGGAGCTCCCTATGTATTTTCCATTCAATAGGACCGAACCCTAAGGGTAGTGCAATAGGAGAAATCTTCGTTTTTTTTAGCTATGCCTTTATTGATTGTGTGTATGTAGTGATCGGCAGCTAGTCGTAGCCGGAGCTGCACGTGGATATCACTAAGGTGGGGAGAAAGAACTAATATCGTCGGGAAGGCAAGCTTAGTATAGAATATATATATATATATATATATATATATATATATATATATATATATATATATATATATCTGTGTAAGGGAATCCTTAAACCCTACAAGAGGTTGAGCCCTGGATAAGGTGCCTGAACCCTGGGTGTAGGTACTTTTGGGCTATCACCACTAATTTATAATATGGATATTGTAATTGATTGAGGTTGATGTGATGAATTGTTTATTTGATTATCTGTTGGTTTTATTTTGTTGAACTGTTTGTGTGATTTACTGTTATTCGACTTTATGATGATATCTACACTGGAATGAATTACTGTTGTAATGTTATTGTGATTTGACTGATGACTGGGTGTTGATGAGAGTATGGTGAGTGATGATGTTGTTCGGGTTGATATTGTTGTGGTCCCGACCGTGGAGCTGTCGCTCGTAGACGCAAAGCGTCGTGATATTGATGCTGATGTTGATGCTGATGTTGATGTTGATGATGATGTGATGTTGATGATTGATGTTGATGTTGATGTTGATGTGATGCGATGTGTCGTGGTCGTGGACGAGTGCTTAGGCGTGAGGTCCCGATATTAACCTGCGATAGATGTTTGTTGCATTTTCATATCAATTCATACCACAACATTTTGTCCCAAAGGAGGATGTCCAATTGGGGACGTTACTTTAAATCCCGAGGCGGGATGTCCAATGGGGGACATGATGTGATGCAATCCCGACGGGGTTGTCCAACTGGGGACGTGATGTATCAGCCGACAAGCATATAGGGAAGTCAGCATATACATAGGGATTAGTATCCCTCTTATAGGATTATCCGAGAGAATGACTTTTGAGATGATTGTGATGGGTGATTTAAGAGATGGATGAGGTTGTGTCGTTTGATTAAATCGTGGTGTGTGATGTATATATATATATATATATATATATATATATATATATATATATATATGCTATACCGATGCCCCTCTCCCATATTGACGAATTATTATTCTTATCTCCCTTTATTTTCTATATGTGTTATTTTTATTTTATGGGAAGATCCCGAAGAGGACCCAATTGCTGAGGAACTGGATGGCATTCTTTACGAGCCTGACGCCGGAGGACATACCACGGACCTTAGCCTCGAGAGTACGGACAATGATCGTGGTTAGTCGGAGAGTTGTCTCTCGGCCTACTTTTCGTACTTTTATTTTGGTTTGCACTAATATACTTTGCATGTACTACTTTATACTGTAGCCTTACTAATGGGATAATGATGTATGTGATATATTTCTTTATATTTTAAACTGTGTACTCTGAAGCGTTGCGTGCCGTAAATCGTTTTCCATCCGCGCTCAATTTTCCGCTTCGCTTCATATTAATAAGGCGCGCTAACGTTTATTATGCGATTAAGGTTAATTAATATCTTAGGTTCTACTGATGGGACGGTGGGTCATCTCATTTATTGGTATCAGAGCAGTTCGATTCTAATATCGGACTGTGAGATTTAGGAAATGTACTGGCTTGATAAGTTGGACCCACATTGGATACGAACTGTGTTAGAAAATGGGTAGAGCGTCCGAAGCGCAAGTTATCGAGTGTGGTAACTTTTTTTTTCATAAGGCATCCGATATATATATCGGTTGATGAATATTGTATATGCTTCAGTCTGGCTCGTGAGGCGAGAGTCTGTTTCGCGTCGCGAGGCCGAAAGACTACACCTTACTGATCAAGCTGGCCATCTGGATCGCGTGGCGAGTAGAGGTTTGCGTCGCGAGGCAGAGGGGTTGTTCCTTACTGATCAGGCTAGCTTTCTGGCTCACGTGGCGAGTAGAGGTTTGCGTCGCGAGGCCGAGGGGCTGTTCTTTACTGATCAGTCTGGCCTTCTGGCTCGCGAGTCGAGCATCGTTTTCGCGTCCCGTGGCCGAAAGCCTTTCCGTCTCGCGTGGCGAGAATAGTGTCGTGAGGCGAGCGCCTTCTTTTTGCCTTTTCTCTTGTTTTCTTCATTTTCTTTCCTAACTAACAAACTAGATATGACTTATGAATTTAAACTAACGCTTCGTTTACCAAGAAAGAATGGCCAGAGGATGCGGTAGAGGAAGGGGAGCACTAGTTGGAACCGGGAGCCCCGACAGTAATGGGGATACCTCGGGAATTGGGAATTGCGGAGATCATAACGAAGCGATGAGGGCCATGAGGGATTTGGCCGCTGCAATGCTGCAACAAACACAGCAAAATGCTCAGTTCATGCACCCACAGGAAGAAAGGGATGCTAGACAAAAACAACAATCGACAGGAGGAGGTGAAGTGGTAAACACTGGACTGAATGCTTTCATGAAGGGAAATCCTCCTCAATTCCATGGAGAATACAACCCAGAAGCTGCCGAGCTATGGCTGCAAGAGATCGAGAAAGTCTTCGTCGCTATCCATGCAGAGAGGATAGGAAAGTCACTTATGCTGCCTTCATGCTAGTCGGGGCAGCTGAAGCATGGTGGAGGAACATGCAGAGACTGCTAGAGACTGAAGGAAGAATGCTGACCTGGGAAGTGTTCCGTGAGAGCTTCTTGGAGAAATATTTTCCAAGGAGTGTTCGCCATGAGAAAGAGAAGGAGTTCCTGAACTTGAAGCAGGAACAGAAGTCGGTGGGAAAATACGCCAAGAGGTTCAAGGCGCTACTGAAATTCTCCCAGTTTTACCATGTGTATTTGGATGAAGACTGGGTGTGCAAAAGGTTCGAAGATGGACGGAGGCCCGAACTGAAGAGAGCTATGCTGCCATTGAGCATTCGATCATTCCCCGAATTGGTAGAGAAATGTACCGTACTGGAAGGACACGACCAAGAGAGAGTTACACAAACGCCAGCAACAAGCGGTGGACCAGCCAGGAGCTTTGGTCGGTAAGGCCGAGGAGGAAAGTTCCAACCGAGGACGAAACCTTCTAGTCGCCCGAATCAACAACTAGCAAGTTATGGATAGGGGAATGCCAGTTAAGGGCAACCAGGGTTCTCCAAGTGCTTTCGATGCGGCAGGCCGCATCAAGTGAAAGATTGCGCTCAGGCATCGAACGCCACTTGCTTCTGTTGTGGCACGTGGGGCCACTATGCCAACGAGTGTCGAACGGGGGATGGTGGTAAGGGCTAAGTTCAACAGCAAGTTGGACGAGCTCAGAATACTGGGACTGGACAACAAGTGGTGGGCCAGCAGAACAGGCCACAGACGACGGTAAGAGTGTTCGCCGTGAGAGGGTCTGAAGCCTCTCATTGTCCCAGTCCGATACAAGGTAAGTGCCTAGTTGCGGGGGGACTCTTATCTGTTTTATTTGATTCGGGGGCTACACATTCCTTTATTTCTTTGGCGTGTATAGATCATTTGAATTTATCTGTCTCAGCTTTACCTATGATTTGACTGTTTCTACACCTATGGGTGATTCCCTGACAACTCTATTTGTCTGTTTAAAATGCCCGGTTACGTTAGAAAACCAAACTTTTCTTGTGGACCTAGTCTGTCTGCCTATGCAGCAGATTGATATTATCTTAGGCATGGATTTGCTTTCGGCCAACCTTGTAGTACTAGACTGTTCAAATAAAACCCTCTGTTTTTCCAAGCAATCTGGATCTTTGCCTGCCAGTGATAGTGTATCGGGAGGTGTACAATCAGGAGAGTGCATGGAGTTGTTTTCTTTGGAAGATGAAGAGACTCCAAATTTGGATGCTTTGCCGGTGCTGCGTGATTTCCCAGATATTTTCCCAGATGACGTGCCAGGATTACTACCCAAGAGGGAGATAGAGTTCGCGATTGATCTTGCACCTGGAGCCGGACCGATTTCGATAGCACCGTATCGAATGTCCTTGACGGAGTTGGCAGAGCTGAAGAAGCAACTAGACAACATGCTGCAGAAATAGTTTATCAGACCGAGTGTTTCACCATGGGGAGCACCTGTACTGTTCGTCAAGAAGAAGGACGACAGTTCAAGGTTCTATGCGGACTACAGACAACTCAACAAGGTGACAATCAAGAGTAAATACCCGTTGCCAAGGATTGACGATCTTACGGACCAATTAAGGGAAGCAATGGTATTTTCTAAGATTGATTTGAGATCCGGTTATCATCAGATAAAGGTGAAGGAAGATGATATACCGAAGATGGCTTTCAGGAGTCGGTACGGACACTAGGAGTATCTAGTTATGCCTTTTGGTGTGACTAATGCTTCGGCAGTGTTCATGGATTACATGAACAGGATCTTCCGACTGTACCTTGATAAGTTCGTCATTGTTTTTATTAACGACATCCTTATCTACTCCTTAGACAAGGAAGAATATCAAGACCATTTGAGGGTTGTATTTTAAGTTCTTAAGGACAGACAACTCTATGCCAAGTTGTCAAAGTGCGAGTTCTGGCTGGAGGAGGTACAATTCCTTGGACACATGATCGACAGGGATGGTATAGCAGTAGATCCTGCAAAAGTAGAAGCTGTGGTTAAGTGGGAAAGCCCTAAGACGTTAACCGAGATCAGAAGCTTTCTCGGACTAGTAGGATACTGCAGGAGGTTTATCGAGGGATTCTCGAAGATTGCATTACCTCTGACGCAATTAACGAGGAAAGGAAATGCGTATGAATGGACACAAGAGTGTGAGGCCAGTTTCCAAGAGCTGAAAAGGAGGCTAACTACATCTCCGGTACTAGTCTTGCTAGATCCATCAATGTCATTCGATGTGTACTGTGACACATCATATCAAGATTTGGGTTGTGTACTCATGCAAGAAAGGAAAGTGGTGGCCTATGCTTCGAGACAGCTAAAAGTGCACGAATGGAATTACCCAACCCATGACCTAGAGTTGGCCACAATAGTGTTTTCATTGAAGATATGGAGACGCTATCTTTATGGCGCTAAATTCAGCGTGTTTAGCTACCATAAAAGTTTAAAGTATCTGTTAGACCAAAAGGAGTTGACATGCGGCAGAGGAGATGGATGGAATTCATAAAGGATTATGAATTTGATCTACAGTACCACCTGGGAAAGGCCAACGTAGTGGCAGATACATTGAGTCGGAAATCGCTGCATATGTCCGCCATGATGGTGAAGGAACTAGAACTGTTGGAACAGTTCAGGAATCTGAATCTTGACGTGAAGTTATCCAGAGATAAGATAAGTTCAGGAATGGTCACTATCACTAGTGATTTTCTGAACTTGATCTAGAAAAAGTAAGGAGAAGATCAGTACATGCAGGAAAAGAACCAGATGGTAGAAGAAGGAAAGACTTCAGAGTTCAAGAAAGGTACTGATGGAATCCTGAAGTTTGAAGACAGGATATATTTGCCTAAGGATAGCGAAGTTAGAAACATGATCTTAGAAGAAGTACACTAGAGCAAGCTGAGTTTTCATCCCGGATCTACAAAGATGTATCAGGATCTAAGGGGAATGTTTTGGTGGCCTGGGATGAAGAAGGAAGTAGCATAATATTTCCAATCCTGTCTGGTGTGCCAAAAGACAAAGATTGAACACCAGAAACCAGCAGGGTTATTGCAATCACTGGATGTCTTAGAAGGGAAATGGGATAGCATTGCAATGGATTTTGTTTCCAGACTACCAAGGATGCAAAAGAGATGCGACGCAATTTGGGTAATCGTTGACAGGATTACGAAATGTGCTCATTTCGTGCCGATCAACCAAAGGTATTCTTTGGAAAGATTGACCCAGATTTACACCAAGGAAGTAGTGAGATTACATGGAGTACCTTCGAGTATAATTTCGGACAGGGACATGAGATTTACTTTTGGGTTTCGGCAGAGTCTAAATGGTGCATTGGGAACGAAGCTCGGAATGAGTTCAGCTTATCATCCGCAGACGGATGGTCAGTCTGAAAGGACAATTCAATCTTTGGAGGATCTTTTAAGGGCTTCTGTTTTGGAAAACACAGGAAGTTGGGACGAATTCCTTCCATTGATTGAGTTCACATACAACAATAGTTTCCACTCGAGTATTGGCATGGCGCCATACGAGGCACTGTATGGGCAAAAGTGTAGAACACCGCTCTGTTGGTATGAAACCGGGGAGAATCAAATGATAGGCCCAGAGATGGTGCAGCGAATGACGGAGCAAGTTAAGAAAATTCGGGAAGAGATGAAAATATCACAGGATCGACAAAAGAGCTATAGTGACAAGAGGAGAAGACCTTTGGAGTTCCAGGAAGGCGATCATGTCTTTATGAGAGTAACTCCAAGAACTGGAATCAGCAGGGCAATCAAATCTAGAAAGCTTAGACCTAGGTTCATTGGACCATTTCAAATTCTTTGCTGAATTGGTCCAGTTGCCTACCAAATTGCTTTACCTCCCAACCTATCCAATATTCACAATGTATTCCATGTATCCCAACTTAGAAAATACCATCCTGATCCATCTCACGTGATAGAGCCCGAATCAATCCAGGTAAGGGAGAACTTAGAATACGAAGCATTGCTTGTATGGATTGAAGACACGAGGTGAAAGAACTCCGCGGGAAACAGATTCCCTTAGTCAAGGTCATATGGGATGCTACAAGAAGATATGCCACTAGGGATCGTGAAGAGGATATGCAGCAGCGATATCCACATCTATTCTAAGGTACGTCGAATTTCGAGGACGAAATTCTTTTAAGGGGGTAGTAATGTAATGCCCCGATTTTTTGGATTTTCTTAATTAATCAGTAATTGTTGTTTGTATTTTATTGAAGGGTTTAGAGAGTGAAATAAATTATTCCGAGACCATAGTCACGCTCTACGCTATCGTAGGAAACTATGGTTAAATTTTGGTCGAAAACTCAGACGGAGCCCGGTCAGTGATTTTCACTGACTGTAGTGTTTTACTACTATCAAGACCTAATTTGTACTCGTGAATGAGACAGTAAATGTTCGAATCATGTTTCCTATATTTTCGAAAAAGTTAGTCATGACGTTCGAAAATGAAAATAATATATTATATTCGGGCCGATAATTGTTCTAGGAGACGATTCGAGCCGCGTAAGGGTTTTATGAAGCCCATGATCGGATAATTTTCATGTCAAGGCTGTATTAGGTCATCTAGGGACTCATACCAGTGTCATGATAATTTCAAAATATCGGGACGTGAATTGACCAAATTGCCATTGCTCTTTTTACTAAATTACTTTTTTACCCTTGCTTAACACTTAAGTTAGCTTAAGGAAAATATCTAAAATTCTCACCTCACTCACTCTCTCCCTTCAGCGCTGGTCCCTTTCTTTCTCTCTCTCTCTTCTTCTTCTTCCTTCTTTCTTCTTCCTTTCCCTTCTTACTCCATTTCTCTTTTCTTCCTTCACCTTCACCTCCATTTTTCTTCAACTTCCTCAACCTTTTTCAAGAAAGCTTGTGAAGCAAAGTTGCTCCTATCATCCTACTCTATCACCTAGGAGGTATAGATTTTATCATTGAGCTCTCAATCTTCATTTTTCTCCATTGATTTTCATAGTTTTAAGTTTTAAGATCCAAAATTCAAAAATCTCTAGAAAATTGTAGAAAAATCATTTTAATACCAAACCAATTTCTATGGCCTAGGTTCATGACAAACTTGCATGATCCAAGAGATTAGATCCAAGAAATCTCTCTAGATATTTTTTGAGAGAAAGGTCGAAACCCCCTTATAGTGTAGGGTAGGGTTTTTGGTTGGTTTTTGATTTTTTGAGTTGATATCTAGGGTTATCACACTTAGCTAGGGTGTTATCCAAGAAATGAGAATTTTTGGAGCTCCCTAGCTATTTTTTCATTCAATAGGGCCGAACCCTAGGGGTAGTGCAATAGGAGAAATCTTTGTTTTTTCTTTTTAGCTAATACCTTTATGGATTATGTGTATGTAGTGATCGGCAACTAGTCGTAGCCGGAGCTACACGTGGAAATCAGTAAGGTGGGGAGAAAGAACTAATATCGTCGGGAAGGCAAGCTTAGTATAGAATATATTTTATATATATATATATATATATATCTGTGTAGGGGAACCCTTAAACCCTAGTAGAGGTTGAGCTCTGGATAAAGTGCCTGAACCCTGGGTGTAGGTACTTTTGGGCTATCACCACTAAGTTTATAATATGGATATTGTAATTGATTGAGGTTGATGTGATGAATTGGTTATTTTATTATCTGTTGGTTTTATTTTGTTGAACTGTTAGTGTGATTTATTGTTATTCGACTTTATGATGATATCTGCACTGGAATGAATTACTGTTTTAATGTTATTGTGATTTGATTGATGACAGGGTGTTCATGAGAGTATGGTGAGTGACGTTGTTCGGGTTGATATCGTTATGGTCCTGACCGTGGAGCCGTGGCTCATAGATGCAAGGCGTCGTCATACTGATGCTGTTGTTGATACTGATGTTGATGTTGATGATGATGTGATGTTGATGTTGATGATTGATGTTGATGTTGATGTGATGCGATGTGTCGTGGTCGTGGACGAGTGCTTAGGCATGAGGTCCCGATATCAACCTGCGATAGATGTTTGTTGCATTTTCATATCATTTCATACCATAGCATTTTGTCCCGAAGGGGAATGTCCAATTGGGGATGTTACCTTAAATCCCGAGGCGGGATGTCCAATGGGGGACGTGATCTGATGTAATCTCGACGGGGATGTCCAACTGGGGATGTGATGTATCGACTGACATACATATAGGGAAGTCAGCATATACATAGGGATTAGTATCCCTCTTATAGGATTACCCGAGAGAATGACTTTTGAGATGATTGTGGTGGGTGATTTAAGAGATGGATGAGGTTGTGTCGTATGATTAAATCATGTTGTGTGATGTATATATATATATATGCTGTACTGATGCCCTTCTTCCATAATTATGGATTATGATTCTTATCTCCCTTTCTATTCTATATGGGTTATTTTTATTTTATCGGAAGATCCTGAAGAGGAACCAGTTGCTGAGGAACTGGACTGCATTCCTTACGAGCCTAAAGCCGGAGGACGTGCCACGGACCCTAGCCTCGAGAGGACGGGCAATGATCGTGGTTAGCCGGAGAGTTGTCTCTCGGCCAACTTTTCGTACTTTTATTTTGGTTTGTACTAATATACTCTGCATGTACTACTTTATACTGTAGCCCAACTGATGGGGCAACGATGTATGTGATATATTTCTTTATATTTTAAGCTGTGTACTCTGAAGCGTTGCGTGCCGTAAATTGTTTTGATTCCGCACTCAATTTTTCGCTTCGCTTCGTATTAATAAGACGCGCTAACATTTATTATGCGATTAAGGTTAATTAATATCTTAGGGTCTACTGATGGGATGGCGGGTCGTCTCATTTATTGGTATCAGAGCAGTTCGATTCTAATATCGGACTGTGAGGTTTAGGAAATGTACTAGCTTGATAAGTTGGATCCACATTGGATACCAACTGTGTTAGAAAATGGGTAAAGCGTCCGATGCGCAAGTTATCGAGTGTGATAACTGTTTTGTTCATAAGGCATACGATATATATATCGGTTGATGAATATTGTATGTGCTTCTATCTGGCTCGCGAGGCGAGAGTCTGTTTCGCGTCGCGAGGCCGAAAGACTACACCTTACTGATCAGGCTGGCCTTCTGGATCGCGTGGCGAGTAGAGGTTTGCGTCGCGAGGCAAAGGAGCTGTTCCTTACTGATCAGGCTAGCTTTCTTGCTCGTGTGGCGAGTAGAGGTTCGCGTCGCAAGGCCGAGGGGCTGTTCTTTACTGATCAGTCTGGCCTTCTGGCTCGCGAGGCTAGCATCGTTTTCGCATCGCGAGGCCGAAAGGCTTTCTGTCTCGCGTGGGGAGAATAGTGTCGCGAGGCGAGCGCCTTCTTTTTGCCTGTTCTCTTGTTTTCTTCATTTTCTTTCCTAACTAACAAACTAGATATAACTTATGAATTTAAACTAACGCTTCCTTTACCAGGAAAGAATGGGCAGAGGACGCAGTAAAGGAAGGGGAGCACTAGTTGGAACCGGGAGCCCCGACAGTAATGGGGATACCTCGGGAATTGGGAATAGTGGAGATCAAAACAAAACGATGAGGGCCATGAGGGATTTGGCCGCTGCAATGTTGCAACAAACACAACAAAATGCTCAGTTCATGCAGCGACAGGAAGAAAGGGATGCTAGACAACAACAGCAACCGGCAGGAGGAGGTGAAGTGGTAAACACTGGACTGAATGTTTTCATGAAGGGAAATCCTCCTCAATTCCATGGAGAATACAATCTAGAAGCTGCCGAGCTATGGCTGCAAGAGATCGAGAAAGTCTTCGTCGCTATCCAATGCAGAGAGGATAGGAAAGTCACTTATGCTCCCTTCATGCTAGTCGGGGCAGCTGAAGCATGGTGGAGGAACAAGCAGAGACTGCTAGAGACTGAAGGAAGACTGCTGACCTGAGAAGTGTTCCGTGAGAGCTTCTTGGAGAAATATTTTCCATGGAGTGTCCGCCAAGAGAAAGAGAAGGAATTCCTGAACCTGAAGCAGGAACAAAAGTCGGTGGGAGTATACGCCATGAGGTTCGTGGCGCTTCTGAAATTCTCCCAGTTTTACCAAGTGTATCCGGATGAAGACTGGGTATGCAGAAGGTTTGAAGACAGACTAGGCCCGAACTGAAGAGAGCTATGGTGCCATTGGGCATTGCATGGCTGTTTGATGGATGAGTTCAAATCAGGAAACAGTCGCTAATTCTACTACAGAGGTTGAGTACATTGCTGCTACCAATGCAGCCAAGGAGGCCATTTGGATCAAGAAGTTCATTACCGAACTTGGTATTGTTCCTAGCATTGCCGATCCGATTGACCTTTATTGTGATAATAATGGTGCGATCGTGCAAGCCAAGGAACCCAGATCTCACCCGCGGTCCAAACATATACTTAGGCCCTTCCATCTCATTCGAAAGATTATCGATAGAGGAAATGTGAAGATATGCAGAGTACCACTACGATTCCTACATGTGGAGTTGTAGATTTTAATGCTATCAAACATTATTCGTAACAGGATAATCATAAAGGTAGTAATTGGGCCTGCAATGAATCATGTTAAGGGATGTAAGTGATGTAGATAGAATTCGTCCCTCCTACATAACAGTGGCGATGTCATGGGCCTCTTGATAGGGTGAGATGTGAAAATGCATAGCCATGCTGAAATGGGCCAATATGAGATATTGGGTTCGTTTGTGATTACACATCTACTCGAAGATCGGGGAACATATAATTAAACTTAGTAAGGATGACATGTTTATGCCTTATGTTCAATATGACATATGGACGAAGAGATATTTACTACACAGTAAATTGGTTGCAGTAAGGTTAAAATCGAATCATCGATTTTCTCGTAAATTGGGTAGCAGTGATGTATTGCTAGATACTGCTCATTGTTTATAATAATTGATATTATAATTAATATGTGATATTATTATAATAGTCAACATTATTGCCAATTTAAAGGGGAACCTATAGGGTCACACGCATAGAGCAAATAGTTGGAGATGAATTAATTAAATAAATATGAATTAATTAATTAATTCCAGTTTGGGCTTGTAATGTACAAGCCCATCAGAGTTATGACATGTAGGGTGAAGAAGCACTACTCTTTAAAGAGATAACGCGCCTACTTCACCACGTACACTAGACATACTTTATATTGTGCCAAATCTTGTAGCCGACAGCTAGTGCAAGATGCATTCCTCCAACGGACGTTTGCTCGCGTGGATGGAGTAGAGGTGCTGCCCCTGTCGTGGCACTGGTGATTCGGAGCACGCTTCAAGGATTGTTTTGAAAGCACGCTTCAAGAGGCAAACATAACAACTCTTATGTGATTCATGTTTGTAATGCCCGATCCATGGGGTATGTTTTTTTTCGCTTTGAGACGTGATTTTAAAAGAGGATTGTCTCATGAAAACCCAACACCTAGCGGGTAAGGGTATATGTATTAAAGTTGCTACCCACGTGATATGGGTACGGGTAATTTTTTAAAACGCGGGTATGGGGATGAGAACTATAGTACCCTACCCGGACCCTATACCCATTGTGATTACTATATGGTCTTGCAAAAACATAAAAATGAAATTTTCATATTTTCTGATTACGTGTATTTATGCGAGTAGAGATTTATATAATTTTATGGCAAGTAAATCCCCAATTTGGTTGAAATTGTAACATCGTGCGAACTTCGTCCCTCACATTAACGAAATTCCAAAATCATCCCGAAGTTGTAAAATGTTTGTACATATGTTCCCTCCGTCAGTCCCTATTACTTAACAGAGTTAGGGAGGCTGATGTGGCACGTTAAATGCCTAAGTGGCACCCATGTCATTGTACATCTGGCTTTAACGTCACAAGAGTTAATTGACACTTGGATTCAGGGATGAAATTGAGACTTGTTAGGGTTAAATATCCCAACGTCTCTATTATCTCACTCAACGTCTCTTTTTCCCCTCTCTCTCCCTCTGCTTCCTCTCTCTCTCTCTCTCTCTTCAACCCTAATATCCTGGAGGAGTTTGAACAGAAACTATGGGAGCTTTATGATTCTAAAAGTAAAAGTTGTTTTAACCAACATAAAGAGATCTCAAGTTTGAGCCAAGAATTGGATTCAATATTTTAAACACTTTGTTTAAGAAACTAGGCTGCTTATTTCTCAAGGATCCTTGGAGAATAATGGTGAGAAATGGTGTCATAATAAGAGGGCTAACCATTTCCACTGGAAGCTTTCAACAAATCATTCATCGCCTTCAACTTTGGAAGATAATGGCAAACAATGAAAACTCAAAGATTAACAAGCCCGAGAAATTGTATCCTGCCTCACTAAAGCACATGTCCAGACATGAATTGATTACTTATTATAATTCTGAGATAACTAAGATGAGAAGAAACCATGAATCCGAAGTGCAAGAGTTGACTGAAGAAAATTTCCGCCTTAAGCGAGAACTATTGAATTGAAAGAAATAGGTTCTTCTTTGCCATTGAAGAAGGACAAAGACTTTGACTTGTTGAGGAAAAAAATTCCTAATGTCATCTCAAAGTTGGATAAAATCCTTCTTGGAAATGAGAATGTGCATCAATTCAGCGAAAACATTGAATCTCTTAGCAGTTTAAAGGATAGATTGGATTTCTTACTCTCCGAGAATCATCAACTGAAGGACATGCTACGAGATAAGAAAAAGGAAATTAAGAGTCTTTGTTCTTAGCTTTCTATTGTTGAGGAGAAATTGTTACTGCAACAACTGACTGAGAAGAATTTGTGACAAATTATTCGGAAGCTTCAGGATGATATAGGGGATGCACATACTGAAATTTCAGTTATTCAAGATGTGTATAAATGTCTCTTTGAAGATATTTCTATGAGTGAATTCAGATGCATTACTGAAGAGTTACATATGAAGAACAATATCATGGAACAAATATATGAAACAATTTAAAAAGAAACTGCTCACAATGCTCAAGCTTGTAGTGAGTTCGAAATCAAGGAAGCGAATATGGAGTCATCTATGATGCAAGGACTATTAGATATTAATCAAATAATATTTAATGAAGCTTTGGTAGATGGGAACAAAGCATTACAATTGGAAGCTGCTGAGAGGGTTGTTAAGGTTGCAAAGAGAGGGAGAAAGGAAGCAGAGAGAGGGGGAAGAGACGTTGGGTGAGAGAATAAAGACGTTGGGAAATTTAACGCTAACAAGTCTCAATTTCGTCCCTGAATCACAATGTCAATTAACTCTCGTGACATGGAAGCCAGGTGTACAATGACATGAGTGCCACTCAGGCACTTCACGTGTCACATAGGCCTCCCTAACTCTGTTAAGTAATAGGGACCGACAGATGGACCAGGTTGACAAACGTTTTACAACTTCGAGGATGATTTTGGAATTTCTTTAATGTGAGGAATGTAACAACCTAAAATTGTTATAGTTGTCTTTTAACTGTTTGTGTGAATAACTTGACTGAGAACGAAACCTGATTAATAATAATCGTAAAAATATTTAATAATTGGAAATTCATATTTGAATTTCAATTATGAGCTTAATGATCATAAAATATTGTTTTGAGTCACTCACTGATAACCTATAGTTGTCAAAACACTAGTTGGACATGAATAAAATTCATAAAGAAGTCCAATGGTATTTTGGTCATTTCGCAAAGAGTTCTAGATATTTTTCAAGGAAGTCATGATGACTATGGTGACTCACTAGGGTGAGTTGTCTTGGAAAGATTCATTTAGGGACAGAAAAGTAAATTCACATAGGGACCAAAATGGCATTTAACAAATGGCTAAGGACATAAAGGTCATACAACCTCTAAAGCCATCATGACAATGGTGAGTCATAGGGCAAAAATGTATTTCCATTAATTCTTAGGGGCAAAATGGTCTTTATTGCCATAAATATCTTCGATAATTTTAGAAAGTAATGATGACTTGGGGTGAGTAATGGTGGTGACTCACCCTCTTACTCACCGCACTCAGGTGACCTATGTCCCTCGTCCGGTGTCTGGTTTTGTCTCTGCACGTCGTTTCTCGACTCCGTTGTTCACCCGATTTAATATTTCGTCCAAATAAAATATATTATTTCACTTTTTAGTGAAAAATTTCAAAATAACCAAAGTTGTTGGAAACTCGATATAAAACCTAACAATTTCGTTCACGAGTCAAAATTAGGTTTTCTGATAAGTAAAATTTTACTGTTAGTAAAGACACAGACCGGTTTTCGTCAGAATTGTTATGGAAGCAACACCTATGTACTTCCATTGGATCTTGACCCTTCATTTTCTTACAACAATTTCCATCACACTCTAACCAATATTTTGGTCATAAAGCCAAAGGCCATTCGACCATTTAGTCCAAAAACACTAACCAACCTTCATTTTTCTTCTTCTAAAGATCTAAGACATCTTTTCTCTCAAAACTTCAAAATCCTCTGTTCTCTCTCTTCACTCATCCATTCGGCCATCACCTCTAAATCATCAACCAAATTTCCTTTTTCAATTCTAAAACCATACTTCATCTTGTCTTGATGTAAGGATCAACTTTGGTGAAGGAAGATTCTTGTTTTGGTCAAGTGTGTTCTTGAGCATCAAGAACATCAAGCTAACCTTGAAGTTGTTCTTGACTTGGTGAGCTTCTAAATCTTTTTATTTTTATTTCCTTACTTATTACATTGAGTAATCATCTTCTAGTTCTTCATCTTCATGAAAACAAGTTCAAGATCTCACCTTTTCTCTCCTATAGGATTCGGCCATCTTTTCTTTTAAGGAGCTTGGAGTTTCCTTTCACTTAAACCTCTTCACTAAAGGTATAGGGAGTGAACCTCATCAAACCAAAATGGGTGGAAGATGAAAATGGTTGTTTATGCTTTGTTTGTGTGAAACCCTAGCTTGGGTTCACTACTTTATTAGTGAAGTTCTCTGTTTTGACACCTTTAACCCCCAACATACATTTATTATATAAATATTAATTTGGGAAAAGATTCTTTGCGGAAAAAGATACGAGTTCTACCATTAATAAACATTTTCGCAATAGTTAAGAGTATCACCATTCATAAACTCAAACCTCAAATCCAATTAAATTAAACATATTGTCATAAAACGTTTACAAGTTTCGCATAAATAATAAATAGTTTAAACAATATAATCCCCTAGCCCGATGTCATATGGATCAAAGCTAAACAAACTCATAAAGAAATGAATAACATCAAAAGAATTCAAATACTAATACTCTAAGCATCCACAACTCCACGTAAGCTCCGACGTGTTACTCTTCATTCACTTGAGAGTCATCTGAACAAATCATACATTGCACAAGAAAAGACACAAATACAAAGGGGTGAGAAGACATACTCATATACATATGTTATGGAAGCAAAATGGAAATTAAGGTGAGTGCATACACACAGATATACATATATACATATACATACATACACATATAAGTACTACACACCCACAAACATAACATAAATTCTCGTAAATTAAGTCAAATCATCTCACAACAGTTTAACATATCATCTTATTATATTTTATATACATGTCGCGTTACAATCACAAGCAACAATGTCCCCTCGGACTCATACAACACACATAATTGAGTACCCGCACGTAGGCTCTCTAGGGGTTGAGTCCCATAAACAGGCTCTTAGAGGCTGGATCCCATAAACAGGCCATTCCATGGCTAGGTCCATAAACAGGCCCTTCCGAGCTGAGTCCCATAAATAGGCCTTGCAGAGCTTGGTCTCACACAAACATTCACAAATGAGTACCCATAAACAGGCTCCTTAGAGCTGGGTCTCACACATAACATCCACAAATGAGTACCCATCACGGGCTCCATAGAGCTGGGTCTCACACATAAACAAAATATCACATTTCAATAATGTCACAATCATAGTTCACATACACTCATCCTTAATTATAACTCAATATTCCGATATTATAATCCCGAACCAATAGTCATATAATTCATAATTACAACTCATCACAACATTATCATAATAACATTTACAAACACTATAGCACTTATAGTAACACATACATATTGATAATATTATAGCAACAAATACACGCTTTATGATAGTATAATCATACAATAAAGTCAATATGATAATTATAACACACAATCATTCAAGCCATTGCTCCAACAATGGTAACAACAAATCACTCAAGGCACAAGGGGATCATGGGAATCGCCAATCACCTCAATCTCATTCCAACATTCCCATATGATATAATCATCTTTCTCCCCCCATACCTGGTATGACGATCACAATGAACAAAGGAAGAGAAAAGGTTCGGAAAAGGTTGCGTCTCACGAACACTTGATTTCACTATCACAGCCCCAAAAGGTTTAAGAGTAGCAGCGAGAAAGAGGGATTGTGATGGCAGTGATGCTCCTCAAGCGAAGGCGATGAAAAACGATGAACAAAGGTGCAATCTGCTTCTAGAATCCTTGAAAAGGGTTTAGGAATCCTTGTTTAGGGAAAGAGAGGCAGTTTCTAAGAGTATTTCAAGTTAGAAAATAGATTTAGGTTGAGTCTTATGGTATAAATATGAGTTAGGGTCATTATAGGCTGATTAGAAGCCCAAAAACATGTTTCTGCTGTGCGCTGATTCGCGGGGCGAGTCAATATTCACGAGATGAACCAGAGAGCTCCAAAAGTTGTCTGACATATTCACGAGGCGACGTTGCCTTCGCGAGTCGAACCGATAGAAGCCGAGTTTGGCCCTGACACCTGAAATAAGACTTGTAGATAATTCTCTAAGCTTTCCAACACATCCAAGATCGCCTCAATCGGACGTCTAGAACTCAAGATATGGACAAAACTGCAAAACAGGTTTCTTGTACTCTAATGCATTGACCCTTTCTAAAGGTTAAAACTACCCAAACATGAACTCATACATAAAGAGCAAATATAACAAGCATATATGAATATATATAAGCAACGAGTAACATATTATAATCTAAGGGTGAAAATTGAGGTGTTACATCCGTAACATTCGGATTTTCCGTAACTCTAATCGAGTTGGTTAATCTCGATTAGGGCTTTGGATGCTTGTAAGAATTGTTATGTGCTAGTTTAAGACCTAGTTGGAAGCTTAGAAATAGGCTTAAACAAGGTTGGAAGTGCCTAAGGTGTTAAACGAGAAACTGTGGGAGTCTGAAGTTTGGAAGGCTCTTCCCAGCTAAGCAACACGCCCAAGCGTGGGAAGGGAGCACGCTCCAGCGTGCCAACGCTCCAACATTGGCATGTTGCACGCTCAAGCGTGCAGAGTATGTTTTCCAGCTGGTGTGCTTTCTGCCGCGTGTGCAACACGTGTCAGGCCAGGGTGAAGGCGAAGTGGTCAAGGTTCATGCTCAACAGTGGGGGGAACCCCACGCTCAAGCGTGCTGATGGTCCACGCTTTAGCACTCTCAGCAGCTCAAGTTGGTGGAGTTTCCTTTCTTCCTCATTTCTTCCACGAAAGTTTAGGAAACTCCAGAGCGTTCCATAGCTTCTAGAGAGAGGATAAGAGATTCTTGAGTGATGAAGCTCAGTTTCGAGGCAATCGAAGTACCGAAACGCAATTCCAACTGCATAGTTGTGATCGCGGCGAAGTTATCTATGACTTTGAAGGATTGGTTTCTAAATTCACCAAATGCAAACTCGAATCCCTAACACGTGTTCTTCGAGTCTTTACATTTCTTCTTCAACTTTTGAGCTTGACTTAGGGCTAACACTATTGCATATATGTTGTGCTCGTGATTAGGCATAGTTTGTGGGTTGGAAGCTCGAGCCGGCGACGACCAAGGAGATTTGGAGTGGTACATAGTGGAGCTTGCAGCTGCATGTGGAGGAGCATGCCTTGGAGTTTGTGCTACGACCGTTCAGGTGGGGAGAAAGAGTACTGCTGCCGTCTAGAAGGCAAGAGTAGTGTAGTGTGTTTTTTGCTATGTGTAGTGAAGCCCTAACCGTACTAGTGGTTGAGCCCCGATAAAGTACCTAAACTTTAGGCTTAGCTTACTTTGGGCTATCACCGTTAAGTTGGAAACCCTAGGTTAGCAAACTGTTGATTGAGGATGATCTGCTTCTTATGACTGTCGTGATGAACTGTTGTTGCTATCTGTCTAAGTGCCTATATACTACTTGGTATATGTGATATGCTGCTATGTGCTATTATTAGTATTACTGTTGCTATTATGCTATTTGTGGTAATTGTTGGGTGGTGGTGGAATGCCGTAGAGTGAAGTTTGGCTGTGTGCCGTGTTGTTATCGGGTTGATATCGTGGATGGTGTTGTTGCTGTTATGCTGGTTTCTTGAGGCTGTGGCCATGATGTTTGAGCTGTGGCTCGTGGACGCGTGGCGTCGAGACTATGGCCGTGTTGATGCAGTGGCATCGTGTTGTTCCTGATTGAGTGTTTAGGCGGGAGATCAGGTATCAAGCCCGTTGAGGATGTTTGTTACATATCATCAGCTGCCAAGTGGCGAGGCCGTACGACAAGTAGTATGGGCTGCCAGCGTCATACGAGGTTAGTTGTGCCCGAGTGCGGGTAAGGAAAGTAGAAGGGGCGGTCAAATGAGTGACCTTCAGGATGTTGCCGATCTCGAGAATAGTTTACAGTGACGGATGAGGTAGCTCTTATCCTGTCATGACGCCCGATCCAGTCCGGTTTTCCTGACTAATCCCTGAGCTTTCCACATTCCACGCTAACGTTCCGAGGCGACCAAGACACCCTGGTTCCGGTATGGAAGGGGGATGCACTCTTTGTTTGTGTAAGCTCTAGTGGCCAATATATATTCTGCATTTCTATAAATATATATATATATATATATATATATATATATATATATATATATATATATATATATGTATATGGCATTTATTTATTATGTTGTATTTGATGAACATATTTATAGCATAATAAAGTCCTTAGAATAGGTAATTCATTTAATGGAACGTCAAGTATGACTTGACCATGAGATGCCATTGAATTATAGAACACTGTTCTTAAATATCCGTAGTCAAGTATAATTATTAATAAGGACAATAATAATACATTGAGACTATTATGTGAGTACTGACGACCACATTTCACGGGTCATAGATATAAGATATCAAGTCTTCATATAGGTATAAATATTAGTGGAATATTTATACTGGAGTGACCCGCTGTGAGAATGCTGCATAATAGTTATGTAAGTGTCATAAGCAATTCTCATGGTGACCATAGTGAAATAGTCCTTCGACTTCAAGTCACTATGATTCCTAACATATGTAGTTGTAGGCTTTAATACTATTAAAAGGTGTCTGTAACAGGACAACTATAAAGATAGTTATTGGGCCTGCAATGAAACATGTTGAGAAATGTGAGTGATGTAGATAGGATTCGTCCCTCCTACATAGCAGGGGTAATGTCTATAGGCCTCTTGATGGTATGCGACGTAGAAATGCATGGCCATGCTAAGGTGGACAATATGAGATATTAGGCCCACATGATCGTACGTCAATTACTAGATCTAGAAATAAATAATTTAACTTAACAAGGATTACACATTTATGCCTTGTGTTCAATTAAGACATTGAGACGAAACGACGTTGACTGCACATTATATATGATTGCAATATGGTTTTATTGTATCACCAATATTCTAATTAATTGGGTAGCAATGATGTATTGTTAGATGCCGCTCAGTGTTTATAATATTAATTGATTATTAATATGATTAATAATAATTAATATTATTGCCAATTAATTGAGAACCTATAGGGTCACACGCATAGAACAAATGTTTAGGGAATTAATATAATTGATTAATTAAATATGATTTAATTAATAATTAAACATTGGGCCTGTGGCGTACAGTAGCCCAATTGGGTTAGGTTAAGTGAGTGACAGTTATTTGTAAGTTGTGCATGTCACATAAAGTACACACAACATAAAGCGCTCATAACGACCACTGTTCACCCTTGACAGACACGCCTTCTTTTCTCTCTCTGTGTGCCATGCCTCTCCCAATCCTGATAGCTAGAAGTATGCTATCTCTGACGTTGGTTTGCTCGCGTGGACTGAGTAGAGGTATTTCTACTTTGCAATACTGGTGATAGAGAAGAACCTCTCCCTTTGTGGTGATAGCAGCAGTGTTCCTCGGATCTGGTGCTTTGTAGCTGTGTTGATCAAGTTGCCATTCACATCATAGCAGTGTTCATGATTTACTAGTGCTACTGACGTGCTCACAGTGTTCGTGGTAAAGCTATGCTTCAAGAGGTAAATACAATATTGTTGTGATTCATATGCGATACGTGGTCCTTTAGTAAAGGGGTTTTTCCGCTAAAGAGGTTTTTATAAAAAAAAAATTTAAAAATTATCCCTCTTGAAACCCCAACAGTGGTATCAGAGCGTCTAGTCGTAGTTTGCCATGTATCCTAGGATTGTTTACCATTGTATGATAACATGTTTATTGCTTTTTAATATGATTTGTATTTTTAAAAGCATGTTTGTATGATTTGTATGTGATATAAATCTCTTTGAACATGTTTTGTGTGCTTGGTTGTGCTCCTGACATTAACACGGATTCGCTTCTGGAATCTTGTTGCGCCGTTTGGAACGGTCGTGCTCCCTATAGCACGGTCGTGCACGTTCGAGTTAGCGTTAGTGAACGCGTAGCACGGCCGTGCGCCATTTGGCACGACCGTGCCACTTTTGAACAGCGTCAGCAAGTTTTCAGCACGCCGTACGCCGTTTGGCACGGCCGTGCTGATGGACAGAATGTGATTTTGTCCCCTTTTTGCATATTTATAAATTGTTTATTAAATGTGAGGTATATGGTTATGGCCCTAGTTTTAGTTTTTAATTTTATTTGGTAAATATGGCCTGTGTGTCGTGATTTGTTGTTTTTATTTTATAAATACGGCCTGCGTGTCATGGCAATTACTTTATTTATTTTATTTGAAATTTTGTAAATTGTTCGGGTTGACATGAAGGCAACACCAAATCATGACGCCAGTAGGAGGAACTTTGGAAGTTTGCTCGAGGGTCAAAGATTATAATAATTAGTTTTAATTATTGCACATTTGGAGGCCATAATCATAATACCTTTTATATGTCTTATATGTTTATGTATGTGATGCATGAAAGTATGGGATGTATGATTTAAATTTGAAATTTAAATTGTATGATAGTATGTATGCCATTGCATGCTTAATATGTTCTAAATGTACATAAGCTAGTATGCCATGTATGCTATGAGAGACGTTTATATGATAAACAAGCTGGTGTGATCACTTAATTATTAAATTTCCACAATAAATTAAGTTATTAAATGCCTCCTGATGCGTGGCACTCGTCAAGGCCAGAATCATTTAAATGTGGGTCATACTACAGCTAAGCACCTTAATATATTCCGGTGAGGCGCGAAAGGTGAAATAACCTACTGCCAACCATTAGGTTGAACTTAACCAAGTTTACTCAATGGGATTGAAGCGGCTTAGAGGCATGAGGTTGGGAATTAATCCATATGATGGATTAGACTAAGGAGTTATTCACCCAACTGGTCCAAGAATTACATTGGATGTGATTGGAAAGGAGTTTCCTATCTAAATAGCTGAGTTCTAAGCGATCAGCCATAGCTGACTCAGAACGAGGTGAAATATGGATCTTGGTCCCACTAGAAAATCTTTCAATGGGATTTTTCGAGTCAATATTGAGGGTCATTGATTTGAGTAAAATAGTGGGAGCGTATTTTATAAAGACCTATTAAATATGTTTTAAAATCATGATACTTATACTTTGCATTTTTATTTTATGTAGATATCCATGGCACCAAACACAACTAATAATATGTCATTGCGATCTGTCCTTGAGAAGGACAAGTTATCTGGAAGTAATTTTCTGGATGGGTACCGAAACCTGAGGATTGTCCTTAGGCAAGAGAAAAAACTATATATTCTTGAGGAGGTTGCTCCTGAACTACCCGAGGATGCTTCTAGGGCTGACAGAGATACTTACAAGAAGTATCAGGATGATGCCCTGGATGTTAGCTACCTCATGCTTGCCACCATGAGCTCTGAGCTTCAGAAGCAACATTAGAACATGGAGGCGTTCAATATGATTGAACGTCTCAAAATGCTCTACCAAGAGTAGGCGAGGCATAAGCGCTTTGAAGTTTCCAGAGCCCTGTTTAGTTGTAAGCTGGTAGAAGGAAGCCCAGTTGGACCTCATGTACTCCTTTTGATTGGATATATTGAGATCCTTGAAAGATTGGGTTTTCTATTGAGCCAAGAGTTGGCTACAGATGTAGTTCTGCAATCGTTGCCAGAAAGCTACAGTCAATTTATCATGAATTACAACATGAATGACATTGACAAAACTCAGCTTGAACTGCTAGGCATGTTGAGAACTGTTGACTAGAACATTAATAAAGGAAAAGGTAAATCCATAATGATGGTTGATTTTGCAAAGTAGGCTAAGATGAAGCCCTGAAGTAAGAAGAAGGACAAAGGCAAGAAAAAGTGTAAGCCTAGCACTTCTGGCTTGAAGCCCGTGGGCGGGGTAGCTACGGAAGGCAATTGCCACCACTGTGGCCAACCTGGCCACTGGAAGAGGAACTGCAAGAAATACCTGGAAGAGAAAAAGAAGGGAAGTGAGACTTCTGCTTCAGGTATTTATGTTATTGATGTTAATTTATCTACTTCAGCATCTTGGGTAATTGATATTGGTTGTGGTGCTCACATTTGTAATAATGTGCAGGGACTAAGAAGTAGGAGGAAATTGACTAAATGTGAAGTGGACCTATGCATCGGAAGTGGAGCAAGAGTTGCTGCATTAGATGTAGGGACTTATGTTTTAACTTTACCTACTAGGCTTGTTTTGGAACTTGATAATTGTTATTATGTTCCCGTTATTAGCAAAAACATTATTTCTGTCTCTTGTTTGGACAGGAAGGGTTTTCATTTAAATGTGAAGGACAAATGTTGTTCTCTTTATTTGGATAATGTTTTGTTTGCTAATGCACCATTGAGTAATGGAATTTATATTCTTGATCTCGATGTGCCCATATATAACATAAATGCGAAAAGGATCAAACCCAATGGTTTGAATCCTTCATATCTTTGGCATTGTCGTTTAGGCCATATTAATGAGAAAAAGCATCTCCAAACTCCATAAAGATGGATTATTGGATTCTTTTGATTATGAATCATTTGGTACGTGCGAATCTTGTTTATTGGGAAAGATGACTAAGCCCCATTTATTGGTAATAGTGAAAGGGCCAGTGATCTTTTGCGCTTGATATATAGTGATGTATGTGGGCCACTGAAAAAACTTACTAGAGGTCGTTTTTCCTACTTTGTCACATTTAATGATGACTTCAGTAGATATGGATATGAGTATCTAATGAAACACAAATCTGAAACCTTTGAAAAGTTCAAAGAGTTCAAGAATGAAGTAGAAAACCAACTAGGCAAGAGTATTAAAGCCATACGATCAATTCGTGGTGGTGAATACCTTAGCCAGGAATTTGATGACTATCTGAAAGAGTGTAGGATAGTATCCCAACTCACTCCTCCCGGAACCCCACAATGGAATGGCGTGTTCAAAAGGAGGGATAGCACCTTGTTGGACATAGTACGATTGATGATGCGTCACTCAGATCTTTCAGACTATTTCTGGGGATGCGGATTGCTTGCAGTAGCTTTCACAATCAACCATGTTCCAACAAAGGCCGTAGAACAAACACCACATGAGTTGTGGAAGGGGCGAAAGCCTAGTTTGTCTTTTATAAAGATTTGGGGTCGTCATGTCTATGTCAAATGTTTAATCACAAATAAACTGGAACCCAAATCAGATAAATTTACTTTTGTGTGGTATCCCAAAGAAATGAAAGGATACTATTTCTATAACCCCTCTGATGACGAAGTGTTTGTTGCCAGGACTAGAGTGTTCCTTGAAAAGGAATACATCTCTAAAGTAGACAGTGGGAGAACTGTAGAATTTGGAGAAATCCAAGCATTACAGAGTACTAACTCGTCTGCAACGGAAAAAGAACCGAATCCACAAGATGTTGTGGTTCAAGTAGCACAAGAACCGCGTAGGTCAAACAGATCACATACACAGCCTGAGAGATTTGGACTTCTCCTAACTCAAGAAGGTGATTTACTGCTCATGGATCAAGATGGGCCTGCTACCTAGCAGGAGGCCATAGTTGGCCCTGAATCTGAGAAGTGGCTAGAAGCCATGGGATCCGAAATGGAATTCATGTACACTAACCAAGTTTGGACCTTGGTGGAGCCACCCGAAGAGGTAAAACCCATACGGTGCAAGTGGGTCTTTAAAAACAAGATTGACATAGATGGAAATGTTAATATCTTCAAAGTGCGACTGGTTGCGAAAGATTTCAAGCAAATTCATGGTATAGACTATGATGAAACTTTCTCTCCAGTTGCAATGATTAAATCTGTTTGGATCCTACTTGTTATTGTCGTATACCATGATTATGAAATCTGGCAGATGGATGTCAAAACTGCATTCCTTAACAGGAATCTCGTCGAGGATGTGTACATGAAATAGCCTGAGGGTTTTGTTGATTCAAAGGATGCTGGAAAGGTGTGCAAATATGCAAAGATCCATCTATGGACTCAAGCAAGCTTCCAGAAGCTGGAATCTTCATTTTGATGAAGCTACAAGACAGTTCGGATTCATCAAGAATGAGGATGAACCTTGTGTGTACAAGAATGTTAGTGGGAGCATGATTGCTTTTCTCGTATTGTATGTGGATGACATACTGCTCATCGGAAATGACATTCCTACACTACAAAATGTAAAGACATGGTTGGGGAATTGTTTCTCGATGAAAGACTTAGGTGAAGCTTCCTATGTATTGGGAATCAGGATCTATAGGGATGGATCGTTGAAATTGTTAGGCCTTAGTCAAGATACATATATTGACAAAGTGCTTAGGCGCTTCAATATGCATGATTCCAAGAAAGGTCTCTTGCCTATGTCACATGGCAGACACTTGTCCAAGGGATAATGCCCTACTACATCTGATGAGAGGGAACGCATAAATAAGGTTCCATATGCTTTGGCAAATGGATATATCATGTATGCTATGATATGTACTAGACCAGATGTCTCGTATGCCTTGAGCATGATGAGCAGTTACCAATCTGATCCCGGTGAGAGTCACTAGAAAGCAGTCAAGAATATCCTCAAGTACTTGAGAAGAACTAAGAACACATTCTTGGCCTATGGAGGTGAAGAAGAGCTCATTGTAAAAGGTTACACTGATGCTAGCTTCCAAACTGATAAGGATGATTCCACATCAAAGTCAGGATTCATGTTTTCCCTTAATGGAGGCTCTGTGAGCTGGAAGAGCTCAAAGTAGAAGACAGTTGCCAATTCTACAACAAAGGCTGAGTATATTGCTGCATCCAATGCAGCAAAGGAGGCTGTTTGGATTAAGAAGTTCATCTCTCAACTTGGTACTGTTCCTAGCATTGTAGACCCGATTGACCTCTATTACGATAACAATGGAGCAATCGCGCAAGCCAAGGAACCCAGATCTCACCAGAGATCCAAATACATACTCAGGTGTTTGCATCTCATTCGCGAGATTATCGATAGAGGAGTTGTGAAGATATGCAGAGTTGATACACTAGACAATGTGGTTGACCCACTTACCAAGCCTCTTACTCAGCAGAAGCATGACGCTCATACTAGGTCGATGAGTATTAGATTTATGCCTAATTGGCACTAGTGCTAGTGAGAGATTGTTGGTGTAAGACCTAGTGGCCAATATATATTTTGGATTTATATATATATATATATATATATATATATATATATATATATATATATATATATATATATATCTATGAGGCATTTATTGATTAAGTTGTATTTAATGATCATATTTATAGCATAATAAAGTCCTTAGAATAAGTATGACTTGACCGTGAGATGCCATTGAATTATAATAATACATAGGTATTATGTGAGTGTACTGATGACCACATTTCACGGGTCATAGATATAAGATATCAAGTCTTCACATAGGTATAAATATTAGTGGAATATTTACACTGGAGTGACCCGCTATGAGAACGCTGCATAATAGTTATGTAAGTGTCATAAGCGATTCTCATGGTGACCATAGTGAAGTAGTCCTTCGACTTGAAGTCACTACGATTCCTAACATATGTAGTTGTAGGCTTTAATACTATTAAACGTTGTCTGTAACAGGACAACTATAAAGACAGTTATTGGGCCGCAATGAAACATGTTGAGGAATGTGAGTGATGTAGATAAGATTCATCCCTCCTACATAACAAGGGTAGTGTCTATAGGCCTCTTGATGGAATGCGACGTAGAAATGCATGGCCATGCTAAGGTGGACAATATGAGATATTAGGCCCACATGATCGTACGTCATTTACTAGATCAAGAAATAAATAATTGAACTTAACAAGGATGACACATTTATGCCTTATGTTCAATTAAGACATTGAGACGAAAGGACGTTGACCGCACATTATATATGGTTACAATATGGTTTTATTATATCACCAATATTTTAATTAATTGGGTAGCAATGATGTATTGTTAAATGCCGCTCATTGTTTATAATATTAATTCATTATTAATATGATTAATAATAATTAACATTATTAATAATTAATTGAGAACCTATAGGGTCATGTTTAGGGAATTCGATTAATTGATTAATTAAATAATTAAATGGGATCAGTTTAAATGATTAATTAAATATGATTTAATTAATAATTAAATATTGGGCCTGTAGCGTACAGTAGTTCAACTAGGTTAGGTTAAGTGAGTGACAACTATTAGTAAGTTGTGCACGTCACATAAGGTACACACAACACAAAGCACTCATAATGGCCGTTGTACACCCTCGACACAGAACCTGTTCTGGTGTGGACTTGTTCAGGTGTGGAACTGTTCCAATGTGGAACCAGTTGGTGAGCTTTCGGCTGACATGCTGCATGGGATTAGTATCTCGGTCTAGAGGATTGATCTGAGTACGAAACTCCTGGAGATGGATGCTTGTTGCATGTGTTATCTCGGGAGACGTTTGTTGGAGTGTAGTAACTGCTATATCTGTTATATCTGCTACATGCTACCTATTGTTTACTGCATTATTGTTGTTATTCCAACTTTGCTTGCAATGTGTTTCTTATCTCCTTACTGCTTCTTGCATATCTGTTTGGTTCTTGGTTCTCAAGAAGACGAGGAGCCACCTGATGGACCCCCGAGGACACCCTTTTATCATGTCGGTACTGAGGATGCTGGTACTGGGGCTGATCGAGATCGTCTACCATGACGAGAGAGGGTGGCGCGTGGACCCCTCTACTTACTTGACGGTCTATACTAGACCTGTGAGCATTCTCTTCAGAGGAGGGGCGTCGCACGTTTAGGACATGATAGGATCGTTCAGAGTCATGCAGTTTCTCCCTTTCCCGAGGATCTGGCACCCACCAAGGCAGAGAGGGCAGGACTATTGGTGGGTAGCGCCATAGTCATCAGCGGTATCCAGTAGGCGAGGCTACGTCTACAGAGGTCAAAGAAGGCGTACTGAGCAGTACCTGAGGACCTACAGGAGGCATCGTATCGTCGTTTCTAGTTCCTCGTCCGAGTATTAGCCTACACGGGTTTATAGGTGAACTCACAGAGAGGGACAGGGTAGTTTAGGGCATCCTCATCACTGATGATGAGTGTCTGCCAATGCGTCTCTAGGGCTGAGTGGCGAGGATTTGATGTATTTTGGGCAAGGGTTAGGAGTGCTGGCGAGTTCTTAGAGTCGTTTCTTATTTTGTCTATGGATGTACCTTTCGTTTCTTTTGGTTTTGTTTTGTACAGTTTGTATATGTATGTACAGTGCCCTGCTGATGGGGATAGGTTATGCATGGTATCTGTATAGTTAATTTATATGTGTTTACTCTGATATGATGTGATCTATGCTTTCCGTATGTTTGCATGCTTTAACGTGTTTGTTTTAGCTACATTGTTTGAATACCATGCTATCGCTTTAATACGATTAGGCATAGTTAATAAAATAAGTTTGGACTAATGGGATTATCCTTCTAAGAAGGAGGGTCATCTCATTTTGGTGGTATCAGAGCAATTTGGTTCTACAACGAACTGTGCAAGTCTGGAACCCTTACTGCGAGTCTCGAAAGTGTACTTACTTTAACGGTTGATATCCAAGTTGTATCAACTAAGTTTGGTTTCGGGTAGAGTGTCTGATGCGCTAGTTATCGAAGTGTGATAATTATTTTCATTCATAAGGCATATGACATATTTAATTGTTAAGTGCTATTATATGTCTTATGAATTGGAACTGATAGCTCTTTTTTACAGGAAGCTAGATGGCATGTGGACGTGTAAGAGGAAGGGGTGGAAGGACGACTGCGACTAGGGGCAACAATAACAACAACAACAACAACAACAACAACAGTGACCACTCATGGACAGGAAGTTGTGGTGACACGTCTAAAGTAATGTGGGCTATAAGGGATCTGGCTACCATAATGATGCAACAAACCTAGTAGACTGCCTAGTATATGCAGAGGCAGGAAGAGAGGGAAGCAAGACATGATCAGTTGCACGCAGTGAGAGGAAATGAGACTGCGGACACTGGTCTCAATATGTTCATGAAAGGAAATCCTCCTCAGTTCCACAAAGAGTACAACCCTAAAGCGGCAGAGATGTGGTTGCAAGAAATCGAGAAGGTGTTTATGGCCACACACTGCAGAGAGGACAGGAAAGTTACATAAGCTACTTTCATGATGGTTCGAGCAGCGAAAGCTTAGTTGAGGACCAAGGCCAGTCTGTTAGAGGCCAGAGAAAGGATTGTGACCTGACAACTATTTCGGGAGAGCTTCTGAGAAAAGTATTTTCCAAGAAGCATCAGACAAGAGAAAGAGAAAGAGAAAGAGTTCTTGAGTCTGAAACAGGAACATATGTCAGTTGGTAAGTATGCGATGAGGTTCGAGGCACTACTCAAATTTTCTCAGTTTTATCAAGTTCATCCTGATGAAGAGTGGGTAGGCCGAAGGTTCAAAGACGGATTAAGACCAGAACTGAAGCGAGCAATGCTACCTTTGGGTATCAGCTCTTTTCCTGAATTGGTAGAGAAAAGCACAGTGGTGGAAGGGCATGCCCGAGCAGGAGGCAGCCCCACAACAAGTGAGAATTGTGGACCTGTTCGGAGCAACCAAAGAGGCAGAAGTGGCAAGCTTCAGCAAAGGGCGAGGTCTTATGATCGACCCACTCAGTTTAGCGTCAATCATGGAGGGAACAGCTCCAGCCAAGGGCAGGAGAAGATCAAGACCTGTTTTCGATGTGGGGGACTGTATCTAGTCAAGAACTGTCCGAGGACCCAGCACATCAGGTGCTTCAACTGTAACCAGATGGGTCATTATGCTTCAGACTACAAACCAGGGGTTAGCAGAAGGGCTCAGTTTCAACAGCAGAGCGATAGAGCTCAAAGTGGCGGAGCAAGATCAGCAGTGGCAAGCCAGCAGAGTAGGCCACAGACGACCGGAAGAGTGTTTGCTATGAGGGGATCTGAAGCCTCTCAAAGCCCCAACCTGATACAAGGTAAATGCTTAGTCTCTGGTAAACTTTTGGTAGTTTTATTTGATTCGGGGGTACTCATTCTTTTATATTGGTATAGTGCATGGATCATTTAGGGTTGCCTATTTCTGTATTACCCTACGATTTGACTATCTCAATGCCTACTGGTGATTCTCTGACTACCCTATCCGTATGTCTTAAGTGTCCTATCAAGATAGAGAACCATCATTTTCTTGTTGACCTTATCTATTTGCCTATGCAACAGATAGATATAATCCTAGGCATGGACTGGCTTTCGGCCAACCATGTGATGCTAGACTGTTCAAATAGGACCCTTCTTTTCTCCAAGCGATCTGGATTGATACCTGCCAACAAGAGTAATTCGACCGGTGGACGATCAAACGGATGCATGGTGCTATTCTCTTTGGAAGTAAAGGAGACTCCTAATGTCGGAGCTTTACCTATCGTGCGAGAGTTTTCGGAGGTGTTTCCTGATAATGTTCCCGGGCTGCCACCGGAAAGGGAAGTGGAGTTTGCTATAGATCTTGTACCGAGGACTGGGCCTATATCGATAACGCCATATTGGATGTCTCCAGTTGAGCTGAAGGAGATGAAGAAAAAGAGTTCATCAGACCTAGTGCATCTCCGTGGGGAGCGTCGGTGTTGTTTGTGAAGAAGAAGGACGGAAGCTCGAGGTTGTGCATAGACTATCGTCAGCTGAACAAAGTGACGATAAAGAACAAGTATCCGTTGCCACGAATAGATGATTTGATGTATCAGCTGAAAGGAGAGGCCGTGTTTTCCAAGATCGATCTGCAATCTGGATACCATCAAATCCAAGTTAAGAAGGAGGATGTGCCAAAGACTGATTTCCGGAGTCGGTATGGTCACTACGAGTACTTGGTTATGCCATTTGGTGTGACTAATGCTCCAGCTGTTTTCATGGACTATATGAATAGGATCTTCCGACTGTTCCTTGAAAAGTTTGTTGTCGTTTTCTTCGATGGCATCCTTGTATACTCTTCGAGTAGAGAGGAACACCAAGAGCATCTAAAGGTGGTGTTGCAAGTGCTAAAGGACCGGCAGTTATATGCTAAAATGTCGAAGTGTGAGTTTTGGTTTGAGGAAGTTCATTTTTTAGGCCATGTGATCAGTAAGGATGGAATCACAGTGGATCCTGCGAAAGTTGACGTTGTAGTGAGTTGGGAAAGCCCTAAGTCTGTAAGCAAGGTGAGAAGCTTTCTTGGTTTAGCAGGCTACTATCAGTGGTTCATCGAGGGATTCTCTAACATAGTGTTACCTATGACGCAGTTGACGAGAAAGGGGAAGACGTTTGAGTTGTCAGAGCCTTGCGAGCAAAGTTTCCAGGAGCTGAAGAGAAGACTGACCACATCACTCGTGTTGGTGCTACCAGATCCTTTAGGACGATTTGATGTATACTGTGATGCATCTTATCAAGGCTTGGGATGTGTGCTCATGCAAGAAAGAAAAGTGGTGGCATATGCCTCCAGACAGTTGAGAGTACATGAGCGAAATTACCCAACACATGATTTGGAATTGGCTGTGATAGTGTTTGCATTGAAGATATGGAGACACTATCTGTATGGTGCTAATTTCAGTGTATTTAGCAACCATAAGAGCATGAATTATCTGTTCGACCAGAGAGAGTTGAACATGAGGCAGCGAAGGTGGATGGAATTCATAATGGACTATGAATTCGACCTGCAATACGATCCAGGTAAGGCGAATGTAGTAGCGGATGTGCTCAGTAGGAAATCCCTACACGTATCTGCCATGATGTTAAAGGAGCTAGAGCTGTTAGAGGCGTTTAGAGATCTGAATCTGAAAGCGGAAATTATCGAGGATAAGCTGAATCTAGGGATGGTTAGAGTAACTAGCGATTTCCTAAAACTTTTATGGAAGAAGCAAGCTGAGGATAAGTACCTCGAGGGCGCGTAAATCAGTTAATAGATGAAGGTAAGACTTCAGAATTCATAAGAGGTACTGATGGTCTGCTTAGGTATGGTGACCGAATTTGTGTGCCAGCGGATAGAGAAGTTAAGAATATGATCTTGGAGGAAGCACACAAGAGCAAGCTGATTTTCCATCTGGGGGCTACCAATATGTACCAAGACCTAAAGAAGCTGCTCTGGTGGCCAAGGATGAATAAAGTGGTGGCAGCGTTTGTCCTAACCTGTTTGGTGTGTCAGAAAGCGAAGATTGAACACCAGAAGCCAGCAGCGTTGTTGCAATCGTTGGATGTCTTAGAATGGAAGTGGGATAGAATTGACATTGACTTTGTTTCTGGGTTTCCGAGAACTCAGAAAAGGTATGATGCAGTCTGGGTAATCATTAACAGGTTGACGAAGTGCGCACACTTCTTACCTATCAACCAGAGTTACTCTCTAGTGCGATTGACTCAGATCTACATCAAGGAGGTTGTGAGGCTACATGGGGTACCTTCATGTATCGTTTCGGATCGTGATCCAAGGTTTACCTCAAGGTTTTGGAGGAGCTTACACAATGCAGTGGGAATTAAGCTGAGTATGAGTTCTGCTTATCATCCTCAAATGGATGGTCAGTTTGAACGAACAATTCAGTCATTAGAGGACCTCTTAAGAGCGTATGTGTTGGAGAACACGGGAAGTTGGGACGAGTTTTTTCCATTGATCAAGTTTACTTATAACAACAGTTTCCATTCAAGTATTGGCATGGCGCCGTACAAGGCATTGTATGGACGTAAGTGTAGGACTCCGTTGTGCTAGTTTGAGACTGAAGAAAGTCAGCTGTTAGGTCTGGAGCTGGTACAGTAAACAACGAAGCAAGTCCGTAAGATACGGGAACTGATGAAGATCGCAAGGGATAGGCAGAAGAGCTACGCCGACAAGAGAAGAAGACCCTTAGAATTTTAAGAGGGAGTCGATGTCTTCATGAGAGCCACCCAAAGAGCTGGAGTAGGCAGGACAATTAATACTAGAAAGCTAACACCTAAATTCATAGGACCGTTTCAGATTCTTCGACGAATCGGTCCTGTAGCCTATCAGATAGCTTTGCCACCAAATCTTCACGACGTCTTTCATGTCTCTCAACTCAAAAAGTATCACCCTGATCCATCACACGTGCTAGAGCCCGAATCAATCCAACTGAAAAAGAACCATGAGTACGAGGCTTCACCAGTTCGGATCGTGGATAGAAGGATCAAGGAACTGCGCGGCAAGCACATTCCGTTAGTTAGAGTGGAGTGGAACCCGGTAATGGGAGATAAAACATGGGAGCATGAAGCTGAGATGCACCAAAGTCATCCCTATCTGTTTACAGGTATGCGACGGAAATTTCGGGCACGAAATTTTCTGTAAAGGGGGTGCTAATATAATATCCCGATTTTCAGTAACTTTAATTGAGTTGGTTAATCTCGATTAGGGCTTTGGATGCTTGTGTGAATTGTTATGTGCTAGTTTCAGATCTAGTTGGAAGCTTAGGAATAGGCTTCAACAAGGTTGGAAGTGCCTAAGGTGTTAAACGAGAAACTGTGGGAGTTCGAAGTTTGGAAGGCTCTTCCCCGCTGGGCAGCACGCTTAAGCGTGGAAAGGGAGCACGCCTTAGCGTGCCAACGCTCCAGCATTGGCATTTTACCCGCTCAATAGTGCTGAGTGTGTTTGCCAGCTGGTGTGCTTTCTTACGCGTAGGCAACATGCGTTAGGCCAGGGTGATGGCGGAGTGGACAAGGTTCCATGCTCAAGCGTGGAGGGAATCCCACGCTCAAGCGTGGGCACGCTCAAGCGTGGTGATGGTCCACGCTTTAGTGTTCTCAGCAACTCAAGTTGGTGTAGTTTCCTTTCTTCCTCATTTCTTCCATGAAAGCTTGGGAAAGTTCAGAGCGTTCCGAAGCTTCTAGAGAGAAACAGAGATTCTTGAGTGATAAAGCTCAGTTATGATAGCGGCAAAGTTATCTACGACTTTGACGGATTGGTTTCAGAATGCGATTCCAATTACACCATTGTGATAGCGGCAAAGTTATCTACGACTTTGACGGATTGTTTTCTCGATTCGCCAAAGGTAAACTCGAATCCCTAACACGTGTTCTTTGTGTTCTTCGTTGTTCTTCCAGTGTTTACCTTTCTTCTTCAACTTTTGAGCTTGCCCTAGGGCTAACACTATTGCATACATGTTGTGCTCATGATTAGGGCAAAGTCTGTGCTCATGATTGCCCGTGTTGGGAGCTCGAGGCCGTGGCTACCAAGGAGATTTGGAACGGTACGTGGTGGAGCTTGTAGCTGCGTGTGGAGGAGCTTGCCTTGGAATTCGTGCTATGACTTTTCAGGTGGGGAGAAAGAGTACTGCTACGATCGGGAAGGCAAGAGTAGTGTAGTGTGTTTTCTGCTATGTGTAGCAAAGTCCTAACCCTACTAGTGGTTGAGCCCCGATAAAGTACCTAAACCCTAGGTTAGCGAACTATTGATTGACGATGATCTGCTTCATTTGACTGTCGTGATGATTGGTTGGTGTTGTTACTATTTGTCTAAGTGCCTATATGCTACTTGGTATATGTGATATGCTACTATGTGTTACTATTGGTATTACTGCTGTTGTCATTATTATTGTTACTGTTATGATGTTTGTGGTAATTGTTGTGTGGTGGCGGAATGTCGTAGAGTTAAGTTTGGTTGTGTGCCGTGTTGTTATCGGGTTGTTACCGTGGATGGTGCCGTTGCTGTTTTGCTGGTTTCTTGAGGCTGTGGCTGTGATGTTTGAGCTGTGGCCCGTAGACGCGTGGTGTCGAGGCTGTGGCCGTGTGGATGCAGTGGCATCGTGTTGTTCCTTATTGAGTGTTTAGGCATGAGATCCGGTATCAAGCCCATTGAGGATGTTTGTTCCATATCATCAGCTGCCAAGTGGCGAGGCCGTATGATAGGTAGTATAGGCTGCCAGCGTCATACAAGGTTAGTTGTGCCTGAGTGCAGGTAGGAAAAGTAGAAGGGGCTGTCAAGTGAGTGACCTTGGGGATGTTGTCGGTCTCGGGAATAGTTTACAGTGATGGATGAGGTTGCTCCTATCCAGTCGTGACGCCCGATCCAGTCCGGTTTGCCCGACTAATCCCTGAGTTTTCTAAGTGCCAGGCTAACGTTTCGAGGCGACCAAGACACCCCGGTTCTGGTATGGAAGGGGGATGCACTTTTATTGGTCACAGCGAGCGGTTTGGTTTGTTGTGCAAACTAACTCCGTTCCGACACAAAACCTGTTCCGGTGTGGGCTTGTTCGGGTGTGGAACCGTTCCGGTGTGGAGCCAGCTTCGTAAGCTGTCGGCCGACATGCTGCATGGGATTAGTATCCTGGTCTAGAGGATTGATCTGAGTGTGAGACTCATGGATATGGATACTTGTTGCATGTTTTGACTCGAGAGACGTTTGTTGGAGCGTAGTAACTGCTATATCTGTTATATCTGCCACACGCTTCATGTTGTTGTTTACTGCATTACTGTTGTTATTTTGGCATTGCTTGCATTGTATTTCTTATCTCCCTACTGCTTCTTGCATGTCTGTTTGGTTCTTGGTTCACATGAAGACAAGGAGCCAGCTGATGGACCCCAGCGTGCACCCCTTTATCATGTCGGTACCGAGGATGCTGGTACTGGGGCTGATCTAGATCGTCTACCATGATGAGAGAGGGTGGCGCGTGGATCCCTCTACTTACTTGACGGTTTACACTGGACCTGTGAGCATTCTCTTCAGAGGAGGGGCGTCACACGTGGAGGACATGATAGGACTGTTCAGAGTCGTGCAGTTTCTCCCTTTTCCGAGGATCTGGCACCCACCGAGGAAGAGAGAGCAGGACTATTGGTGTGCAGCGCCGCAATCATCAGGGGTATCCAGTAGGCGAGGCTATGTCTACAGAGGTCATAGGAGGCATACCGAGCAGTACTTGAGGACCTACAGGAAGCGCCGTATCGTCGTTTCTAGTTCCTCGTCCGAGTATGAGCCTACGCGGGTTTATAGGCGTACTCACGAAGAGGGATAGGGTGGTTCAAGGCATCCTCATCACTGATGGTGAGTGCTTGCCAGTGCGTCTCTAGGGCTGAGTGGCGAGGATTTGATGTATTTTGAGCGTGAGTTGGGAGTGCTGGCGAGTTCCGAGAGTCGTTTCTTCTTTTGTCTGTGGATGTACCTTTCGTTTCTTTTGCTTTTGTTTTGTACAGTTTGTATACGTATGTACTGTGACACCCCCATCTAGGACATCACATGGTGACTCGTTGTGGAAAATAAAATTTTAGTAAACTTGCTGGTTACTTCCAGAAAATAAAATTTTCTAAGTATTTAGTTCATTTTGAAATTTAGTGATCAAATTTCTTCTTAACTTTACAATACAACCCACATAAACACACATTAGTATATACATTAGATATTCCATACATACTAAGTCATTATCAGTTCATACATAGTGCCTTTATACAGACTGGCCATTCTCAAAAGTCTTGGCCCTCAGTAGCCAAAACAGACTGACAAAGTAACTACCCAAAAAGAAAGGACTCATCCAACAGTTGGTCCCACTTGTAACATATCTACGGCCTCTCGTACGGGGCCCGTGTAGTGGCGCTGTGTGCTCTGGGTTGGTCACCCATATGCCACCAATCTTCCATGTGCTCAGACGTCATGGAATGGATCCTCAAATGCTCCAGTGGCATCCCGAGACCCATCTATACTCAAATACAACATTTTCCACAAAAGAAGAACCAACCAGAAATATGCAAAGGTGAGATACCAATATATGGATTCAAGCACGATAACTACATGTACGACACACCAACAACATATAAGCATATATAATCATGAGGCATAAGGTTCTACTAAATAAACAAGTAGTTTATCATAGGGTTTCATACCTGACAGTCATCGTCATTTATAAAAATGCATGACATTTCAACATTCAACGTCTAGTCCTTTACTCAATCTTCAGAGATCCTAACATCGTATAAATGAGCTGATCAAACTCGATTGCCAAAAAGGCACACCGTTGTTAACCATAGCACATTGCCTAACAGAAGGCACAGGTGATCACCGTTTATGGTTTTCATTATCCATCAAGGCACAATGATACACACCGTCTTGAATATCCTGACCACCAAGATATCCAAATTAACACCATAATCACGTCTGCCAATTTATGCATGTAAAACGTTTCATATCTTGTCACTTTTGTTTTTGTTCTTTGTTTCCTTGTCGAAGGTCAAGGCTCCCAACCATTCGGGATTTACAACATTTTAAGATTTTTCATCGTCAACACAGGACACAACGTCCGAGTGCTTAATCACGAAGCCCTAGACCGATGCAGCAGTCCTAGGTTTGTGGTGATAGAAAACAATATTCACCTTTAACTATGTTCCCCACAACGTGGAGAGGACATACAGTCCACAGGACACAAAGTCCACAATATCGTAACACGGATCTCAGATCTACGCGCTTTATCACAGAACACTAGTATCCCTACATCTCGTATACTAGGTTCATGTTTCAAAGTTTTCATAGTTTTCGTTCCGTGAAACACAAAACCAAAATAAAATCTCCGCAACTTATCCAAGTTGTCGGATTTAACACCGTTGAGAAAAACGTGCTAACAGAAAATCCTTTTCGTTTGAAATTCATTTATAAATCGTCGAATTACTAATGAAACTTATTTTCCTTTGAAAGTCTTTTTCAAAACATCAGTTCTTGAAAGAAAGCATTTGAGACTGAATCGCCATTTCAAACAAATACTGCTATTTTTTTTAAAATACATTCCGTAAAACTTTTCGAAATTAATCGTCGTTTAGCGTTTTCAAAACGTTCTAAGTTAATTTTCCTCTTAAGCTAATTTTCTCAACATAATAATGAATTTATTTTTGAAAACTAACTTTACTTTTTACTTTAGGATTCCTTTCGTAAAACTAGCATCATTGAAAATCTTCAAATGTTTCTCCATTAATATTTGACGTTCCTTATGAAGCTTTGAAGGCTTTTATCTCATTTAATTAATTGAGCACTGACCACTGTCAGGCTTCTCAATCAACAATCAACATCAATAAAATTGACATATCAACATTATAGCAGATAATGCAGTTTATAACATGCATTGAAATACTATAACATATAACTGCAGATAATCAATAAAAAACAGATAATTATCTACAGATAAAATAATAGCTGAAAATAAATTAAACAACCACCACGCAGTTCAAACTAATTTATACAGACCAAACACTGATAACACATAGTTATCGAGAAATCCCTCAGGAAATCTCCCCTTACCTCTTGAAGGTAAATCTTTGGATACACATCGTCCGATTGATCCGCAAATCCCCCGATCAATTACTCGAACACTCAACACCAACTACATTCACACAATCAATTCACACATCAACATTAATCAACATAAATTTTCCCTATATCCCTTGATCTAAGGTTCAGCCATGGTGCTCAAAAATAGCTAGAGATGTTTAAAAATTTCTAACTCTTGGATGGATGATCCTTAGGCATACCTAACACTAGGTCAAGTCTCATTACACAAAAACTTGAAACAAAACCCATCTTTCCCCAATCTTTAGGTTTCCGCCTCTCTTTAGATAAATAGGCTAGGGATGTCTTTTGATTACATACTCTTGGACAATGAAAGAGGATGATGAAACTAGCTCATAGAAATTGGTTTCACATTAAAAGGATTTTTCTACAATTTTCTAGAGATTTATGAACTTTGAACTTAGAAGTTGAAACCCATTTGAATCATGGTTTGCAAACAAGAAATAAAGAAGAAACATGAAGTTTATGGATCAAAGCAAGTATTCATACCTCTTGGAGGATGAAAATGAGCAAAGATCAACAATTGTTTCACCAAAAATGGTTAAAGATCAAACTTGAAAATGAGAGAAACTTGGAGAGAAAATGGTGAAGGTGAGAAAAATGGTGGATGAAGGCTTCTTGAAGGGGGTGGGGCGTGTGACATAGGGAGGGTAGGAAGGTCCAAAAAGTTTCACGTAAGGGGCAAAACGGTCTTTTCATCCTAGGGCAATTTATAATTAAAAAAAAGGTTAGGGGCATTTTGGTCTTTTCGCAGTATGAACGTGTTCAAATATTTTCGTTTGTCATTATGACACTGGCATGCTTTCCTAGGTGATGTGACTTGATGTGACTTCAAGTTTATCCGTTAGCGAGTCCCGGTAAATCCATATTCAGCTCCGTTCTTCAACTGATTTGAGATTTCACTCGTATAACTTATATTATTTAGGTTTAATGAAGTTTTTCGTCCCTGAAAAGTGAGTCAATTTAGGTTTTGGTCCCTATACTTTTTTTCGTTGGTTTTGGTCCCTATAAGTTCCAAAACTTTGGTTTTGGTCCCTACCGTCACTATTCATCCATTAAGTGTTGACGTGGCTAGCATACTGCCACGTTAGCACTGCTATGTAGGCTATTATAATATCTTTATTTTTATTATAATGTTATTATTTGCTTTTTATACTTTTTTTAAATGAATGAAAGGCTGAAATGACAACATTCAGGAACATTTATAGGGTTTCCGAATACCTCTGTGGCATTAAATATTATAAAAGAATGTAAAAAATTTAATATTTAATCATACGTGACATTAAATATTATAAAATTAGCATACATAATAGTACTGACGTGATGGTTCGTTAGTCACGTCAACGCTTAACAGATGGATAGTGATGACAGGGACCAAAACCAAAGATTTGGAACTTGCAGGGATCAAAACCAACAAAAAAAAAAGTACAGGGACCAAAACCAAAACTGACTGACTTTTCAGGGACTAAAAACTTAATTAAACCTATTATTTAACTTTTTAGTGCGAAAAACCAATTTTATCAAAATTGGTGAAAATTCGATTCTAAACCTAACTGTTTCGTTTACGAGCCAAAATTAGGTCTTCTCATCAGTAAAATCTTACTGTTAATGAAAACGCAGACCGGGCTCCGTCTGAATTTTCAACCCAAAATTTAACCGTAACTCTCTACAATAGCGTAGAGTATGAATATGATCTTGGTTTATCCAAAATCATTTTCTAAAACTCAGATAAAATGTAAACTCATTTATATGGCTTTCCGATCTTAGAAAGCATGAAAAATCGGGCCGTTACATGTACAATGCCTTGCTGATGGGGCTAGGTTATGCATGGTATTTGTATAGTTAATTTATCTTTGTTTACTCTAATATGATGCGATCTATGCTTTCCGTATGTTTGCATGCTTTAACACGTTTGTTTTCGCTACGTTGTTTGAGTACCACACTATCGCTTTAATACGGTTAGGCATAGTTAATAAAATAAGTTTGGACTAATGGGATTATCCTTCTAAGAAGGAGGGTCGTCTCATTCTCTTTGAGAAGATGGTTGTAATAATGTTTCTATGCTTAGTATATGTTTATGATGATGTATGCTTGGGTGGAAAAATGTTTTCATGTATGTTGAAAACCATACTTTGATCTCTAGATCACGTAAGGATTTTTATGCTTGTTTATGGTTGAATGATGTATGATTATTGTTCATCATAATATTGTGAACATTTTGCACTATTACTTGATAAGTTAGTGAAGCAAAATCTTCACATCCCTATGGTGTAGTATTCGGCCATCGTTACTAGAAAAGGAAGAACATGAGTTTGTTCATGTTCTTGAACTTCAATGTTTTTTAAAGTTAGTAAGTGTTTTAGTAACTTGTATTTCAAAAACAAACAAAAAGTGACTTTGATCCAAAGATCAACTAGGGTTCGGCCCTCAAGTGTTTGAACTAAGGTGAAAATATCTTTTACTGTGGGCATAGTTAACCAATTAAATAAGTGTTCTAAAATAAAATGAAATTCCATTTCTTTTACGCTAACTTAGATCACATTTTTACACTAAGATAGTAAAGAAAAACCCTTTTCAAATTAGTTAAGGTACTTTGCTTCAAGTAAGTAGCTAAGTTCTTTTAAATCAAATGAGTTTTTAATTAGAAAGGTTTTTGGTTTGTAAAGTCTTAAATCGAGAGTTTTCAACTCAAATCATAAAGTTTTACGCATGAAAACCTATGTTAAGTAATTCACTTAGATCAAAAGAAAAGAGATAATTAAGTATAGCATATGGTGGAGCAAGACCATGCACTATACCATTGATGATTTAGTTTATCAATTCCTTCATAAGACTTAAGTGAATCAATACTTATTTCATTACTTAGAACCCAAGGAATTAATACCTTAGAAATGATCAAAGACTTATCTAAGAAGATTCTCAATCCTTCTTCATTACACTTAGGACTTTAGATGTAATTCATAAGACACAAACACAAACATGAAACGTTTTGGGTTTTGAAATAGTAGTTCGATGATGGACCGGTGATTCGGATCCAAGAAATTCATTCAATTGTTTCAGTCTTTTGATGACTCGATCCCTGAGGGATCATGAGATTTATCCGGTGGATAAAGGTTTTGTAATACAAAGATGTGTATAGTTCCTAAGGAAGAGAACCTTAGTGAACCTTGAGGTTTATCCGGTGGATAGACATTGCTTTATCGCATCTGCTTTGTGTAAGCATTGCCATTTTATTGCATGAGTTTATAAGGCCTTGAGCCTAGGAGTTGAGCTTACACCTTGATGCGGGTGCGAATCTTACGGTGACGTTTTAAATAGTCTTGGAGGTATCAGGGTTGGAGAGGCTGACATGTGACCAGTTGGCACTTTTGAGGCTTCGAACTCATGCGGCGGCGACGCCGTGTGGCTGGGCAAGGAGCAAGGAGGCCGTCGAGGTGCAGGGCATTCTGGAAGTCACACAGATACAGGATACAGCCATGCAAAAATGGAGAAGACGAGGATGGTGGTAGGATGGGCAGCGTCCAGTGGCTCGTGCGGCGGTGACGTGGTTGTGACGCGCACAGAGAGGCAGTAGTCGCATTGGTTGTGAGGCTGATCTGGTGGCAGTACTGTAGGTTGGCTTAATCTCAAAGGGGAGCTTTTGTTTTTGTATCAGTAAAATAAAAAAATAAGAAGAAGAAGAGAATGAAAGCTACTATATCAGGTGAATGGAACGAGGAGCAAGAGGGTGTAAAGGCTTGGCTTTTTTCTCTGCCCTTTTTTAGAGCTAATCGTGTCCCCCTAAAAAAAATTTCAATTCCTATTTATAATTAGGATTTCGGTCTTTTCATTATGGAAATTATTTAAATTCTTAATCACCCTAATTGGACAAAAATATTCTGATTGAAAGAAAGAATCAATCAACCCTTTTTCATTTGAAAACTTACCATGTAGGTTCTTTCTAATTATGGAGGCTTTTTTATGAAATTAATTTTATTCCAGATTTTAATTAAAAATAAAAAAGGGAAAAGAATCAACCTAAGTAATTATAATTAAAACAAATTAATGAGAATCATTTTTGAAAACCTACTAAACTTGGGCAACTAAAATTATTTATTATTATTATTATCTTTATTATTGTTAAAAATTATTGCTAATCCATTTTAGACCAAATCCCAGTGGACATGTCTATGTTGCTCTCTGATCCAAATTCATATTTTATTTTTTTATAATTTTTTTATATATTTTAACCGGACAAATTTAGGTGTTCATAGTTGTCCCTCTTTACTTGTTTTCTACCAGTAATAGGCATAACCATAGTTTGCGTATTATCTTCATAAGAGACGAGTAAAGACAAGAACACCAATTTTGTCTGAGGACATTGGGTACAGGTACCCGGAGATGCTTGGGTACGGGGACCCGAAACTTAAAGACAATGGGTACAAGGACCTGAAAACTTAAAGGCAATGGGTACGGGGACCCGAAATTTAAATGTAATGGGTATGGGGAACTGAAAACACAATGGGTACGGGGATCCGAAAAGATAATGGGTACGGGGACCAAAAAAGATAATGGGTACGGGGACCCGAAAGGACAATGGGTAAGGGGACCCGAAAAGATAATGGGTACTGGAACCCAAAACTTAAGGGCCCGTTTGGTGGTCAGGATAAGGGAAGGAGGATATGATAGGATATTATATCCTGCTTTAATCTATAGTTTGGTGAACCAGCAGAATAGGATAAACTTATCCGGTTAGCTTATCATATCTTGCTACTTAGTTATAATTCCATCTTAAGGGAGGGGCTGAGTTAGAACTAACAAGATAGGATAGGAAAATGTTTTCTGTTTTATCTCTTACCCTTAATATTGCTATTATTTAATTATTATGGTTTCAAACATAATTAGTCAACCTTAGTACTAATTAAAATATGTGGCTTAATCAACAATTTTTATAAAAAATGAAAAAAATCACAAGTTAATTTTTTATAATTTAAAAAATGGACTAATGTATAATTAAAAAGCCAAATATATATATATATATATATATATATATATATATATATATATATATTATCAAATACTATTTATATTTTTTAATTTAAATATATAAAAAACCAAATAATATTAAAATTTACTTTTGAAAAAAAAAGTAATTTTGATTTAAGAGTCATTTTATCATTTGTGGATATTTTATATGATATCCTATCATTATCTGATGCGCATCAAACATCGGATAGGACAAAAGCTTATCATGTTCATATCCTATCATATCTTCATCCACCTCTCATATCCTATCCGTCCTTAGCCTATCCTGACCACCAAACGAGCCCTAAAGGTAATAGGTACGGGGACCCGGAATTGGTGATGGGTACAAGGACTCGAGAAGGTAATGGGTACGAGGACCCGAAAAGACAATGGTTATGGGGATCTGAAAAGTTAATGGATACGGGGACCCAAAACTTAAAGGTAATGGGTACGGAGACCCGGAATTGGTGATGGACACAGGGACCCGAGAAGTAGTGGGTACGGGGACCCGAAAAGACGATGGGTACGGGGACCTGAAAAGATAATGGGTACGGGGCCCAAAATTTAAAGGTAATGGGTACGGGGACCCGAGAAGTCGTGGGTGCAGGGACCCTAAAATTAAAAGCAATAATGATGTTGATTTTGTATATGCATGTGATGCATGATGCATGAGACATTTTTAGTATGTGCTCGATTAAATCCCCGCTATCTTACCGAACCACCCTTTGCCTTTTTTAAAGGCATTGGTCATAATCAATCCCGAGGATGAACTAGAACGAGCTTCGTGCTTTCTTGGCTAACAAATGGGCCTCCTTGTAGCGATTATTCTCACAAAAGGGTTACCCGGTTGTTTCCTTTTCAACAGATCTCGTTAGTCGAGAAATCGCTAGGCTTCCCTAAACCCTTCAAACTTTGTTAAAATAATTACAAACGCCCTTTTTTTTCACTGACATGTTTCACATTTCAGTATATGCTTATCATGCATGTTGGATTCACATAGAATTGTAACCAAAGGAAGAATAAGGCGATAGTGGAAGGCAATATTATTATACCAACAATGCAAAGGGTACAAGACAAACAATATAATAACTCTGAGGATTGAAACACTTATCAAAAGAAAAAAAGGTAGGGAGGAATCATAACTTTTCAAGTGATACCCTTTACAATGACTAGTATCGGTACCCAAAACATGGTCTTTTCTATCCAATAATCATCCTCTGAGAACCTGGATGGCCCCAGTCATAAGTATCTCTTGGTCTGCCCTCATTAAAACTGCCCCAGTTTATTAGCTTAAGGAGACTTTTCGCTTGTTTTTTTTTTTTATCCTAACTTTTGCGTAGGTCGCTCATCTTGAGTTTTCAACCTATCGAGTTTTTATTTATATTTTTTAATATTTTTTTTTTTTTTTGCATAGGTTGCTCTTTTCGAGTTTTCAACCTATGAGTTGCTCTAACTTTTGCCTAGACTCCCTTTTCAGGTTTTCAGCCTAGTGAGCCCTTTTTTTATTTCCCTTTGTTCTTTTTTTTAGGCGAAATATCTCTTTACAGCATCTGAATTCACAGGCGGTGGCAAATCAACTCCATCCATAATCGTAAGAATTAGGGCTACTCCGGAGAAGGCCTTTTTCACAACATAGGGACCTTCATAATTCGAAGCCCACTTTCCATGAGGATCTCTTTAGATTGGTAGGATCTTTTTGAGCACCAAATCTCCTTCTTGAAATTGTTGAGGGCGCACCTTTTTCCCAAAGGCTCTCATCATCCTTTTCTGGTAAAGTTGACCATGACATAAGGTAGTTAATCTTCTTCCATCAATGAGGTTCAATTGATTGAATCTTTCTTGGATCCATTCAGCTTTTTCTAGTTCTGCTTCCATCAACACTCTTAATGATGGGATTTCCACTTCAATTGGGAGTACTGCTTCCATCCTATAAATCATGGAATACGGAGTTTCCCTAGTTGAGGTACGGATAGAACTGCGATAACCATGCAAAGAAAAGGGCAACATCTTGTGCCAATCCTTATAAGTCACTACCATCTTCTGAATTATTTTCTTGATATTCTTGTTGGCTACTTCTACTGCTCCATTCATTTTTGGGCGATATGGTGAAGAATTATAAAGTTGAATTTTGAAACTCTCACACATCTCCTTCATCATCTTATTGTTCAGATTAGTACCATTATCAGTGATGATCTTGCTTGGCAACCCATAACGACATATCAACTCCCTTTTAACAAATCTAATCACCACATTGTTAGTCAAATTTGCATAATAGGTCACGACTTTCCATCTTAATGAGTGGCAAGTCTTTCCCATTGCTCACCTTGAACATTGATGACAAGGTAGATAGCGCATCGGCAAATTGATTATCCTCCCGAGGTATATGATGAAAGGTGACTTCTTCAAGTTGTTCAACCAAACCTTTGATTTGTTCTACATAAGGGATTAGTTTGGCATCCTGAGTCTCCCACTCCTCTCTTAATTGATGAATGACCATGGCAGAGTCCCCGTACACCTCCAGAATTTTTGCTTTTGATTACATAGCTGCTTGAATCCCCATGGCACAAGCTTCATATTCAGCTATATTATTGGTACAGTTGAAACAAAGTCTGGCCGTAATTGGGATGAAATTATTTTTTGGAGAAATTAGTATGGCTCCGATTCCATGTCCTAGTGCATTAGAAGCTCCGTCAAAGAACAAAATCTACTTTTTCTCATCTGACGACTGTTTGTCCTCAAATAGGGCCATTACATCTTCATTTGGGAAGTCATACTGCATTTGACCATAATCATCTACAAGTTGATTAGCTAGATAATCGGCAAGAGCACTTCCTTTCAATTCTTTTTGAGTGACGTAGACAATGTCGTATTCTGACAATAAGATTTGCCATTGGACGATCCTTCCGGTGAGAGCAGGCTTATCAAATATATACTTGATTGGGTCCATTTTCGACACCAACCAAGTAGTATAACATAACATATACTGTCTTAAACGACGGGTTGCCCATGCCAAGGCACAACATGTCCATTCCAGCAATGAATATTTGGCTTCACAGCTGGTGAATTTCTTACTCATATAGTATATGACATTTTCCTTCCTACCCGTTTCATCATGTTGCCCTAACACGCAACCCATAGATTCATCCAGCACGTTTAGATACATAATGAGAGGTCTCTCAGGAACTGGGGGGACCAAAACCGGAGGTTCCAACAAGTATTGCTTGATCTTTTCAAATGACTTTTCACAATCTTCATTCCACTTTACATTTTGATTCTTGCACAACAAATTAAAGATTGGCTCACACGTCACGATTAATTGGGAGATGAATCTAGCAATGTAATTCAACCTTCCCCAAAAGTCACGAACTTCTTTCTCTGTTCGAGAGGCTAGCATATCAAGGATTGCTCGAACTTTGTTGGTGTCAACTTCTATTCCTTTTTGGCTGACCACAAACCCTAATAGCTTGCCGGATTTCACCCCAAAAGTCCATTTGGCAGGGTTCAACCTGAGCTTAAACTTTCTCAATCGTTCAAAGAGTTTTTGCAGGTTGTCAACATGGTCTTCTCGAAATTTGGACTTTGCAATCATATCATCCACATATACTTCCATCTCTTTATGCATCATGTCATGAAAAAAGGTCACCATAGCCCTCCGATATGTTGCCCCTGCATTCTTCAAACCGAAGGGCATAACTTTGTAGCAAAAAGTTTCCCATAAGGTGATGAATGTAGTTTTCTCCATATCTACGGAGCCATCTTAATCTGATTGTATCCTGAAAAACCATCCATGAAGGAAAAGAGTGCATGCTGGGCAGTATTATCGACCAGAACATCAATGTGGGGTAAAGGAAAATTATCCTTTGGGCTAGCTCGATCAAATCTCGATAATCAACACACATTCGGACTTTTCCGTCTTTCTTTGGAACAGGGACAATATTAGCAACCCACTGAGGGTACTTTGCAACTGCTAGGAAACCTGTGTCCAATTGCCTTTTGACCTCTTCCTTGATTTTTAAAGACATTTATCTTTCATTCTTCGTAACTTTTGCTTGATCGGGGGACATTCAGGTTTCAATGGTAACTTGTGTTCTACTATACTAGGGTCTAGCCCCGACATATCTTGGTATGACCACGCGAAAACATCCTTGAAATCAAATAGCAATTCGACCAACTCGCTCCGCTCATTTTCTTTCATGGAGGTCCCAACAGTGATTTCCTTTTTATCATCCTCGGTCCGCAGATTAATTATTTGGGTTAGCTCTAGATGGGGTTGAATTTCTTTAGCCTCATTCTCTTCTAATCTCATTAATTTAGGGGGGTTTCCCAGTCATCACCAACATCCTCATCAACATGATTAATTAGATGATCGAAACTATATGATGAGTTACTAACATTGTCACTTTCAAGAGCATCATTTTCAGATCTGCATTGTTGGTTGTTATGAAGAATGTGAATGAATGAAGGTTTGAAGTAGAAGGTAAGGTAAAGGAACAAAAAAAAAAAGACTGAAAAACCCATTTACATGCATAGCTAGAGAAGTAGAATTATGAAATTACATTGAGAAAGCATCTATGGTTTCGGGGAACTCAACGATCTCCCAATTATTGTGCTCCGCATTTGGAGGACATGGATACACCAGGTTGACACCGTGATTAGTAGGATAATCATCTTCAATGAAGCTCACTTGATCTGGAAAGATGAACCCCACACTGTTGAAGCTCTGTCGTATGTCACAAATGGGAATCCTTTCGGCCTCGTATCCACGATTTTCCAACCGAGCCAACCTCTTTTCCCTCTCGTCTTCCATCACTCTTCTTCTATCGGCTCTGGTGGGCTTGTACCCTAGCCCAAACCTACCATTATTTTCAACAGGTATCATGACATTGGCAATACCTAGGCCTTTTCTTCCCAAACTGTTCCCAGGTTAATATCCTTGTTCAAGCATGATCTTGGCCACCATAATGGATGCACTATAGAACTGCAGCTTTGGAAGCAACGATCCCTCCCTCCCTCATGTAGGTAGTGTTGGCAATCTCAAATGATTGGAAAGCGGTCTCGAGAGCTTCTTCGGCCGCATCAATGTAAGGGGTTGATGCCGGTTTATTCACCAACATATCCTCCTCTCCTGAAATGATCACCAACATATTACTAGTAATGAATTTCACTTTCTGATACAACGTGGAGGGTACAACTCCAGAAGAGTGAATCCATGGTCTCCCCAAAAGGCAACTATAGGTTGGTGAAAAATCCATCACCTGAAACAGAACATCAAAGGTGCAAAGACCAATCTGAATTGGTAACTCAATTTCTCCAGCAACTTCCCTTCATGTTCCATCGAAATCTCTCACTATCATTGAACTTGCTTTCATATGGGTCCCATCAAAGGGAAGTCTGGACAGTGTTGACTTCGGCATCACATTCAAAGAGGAACCATTATTAATGAGTACCCTGGCCATGATGTGATCGCGACATTTTACAGAAATATTCAATGCTTTATTATGCCCCATTCCTTCAGGAGGTACTTCATCATCGATGAAAGTGACAAAGTTGTCGGCTATGATGTTGTCGATGATGCCATTGAACTTGTCAACAGTAATGTCATGAGAAACATGGGCTTGATTCAATACCTTCATTAACACCATATTGTGTGGCTCAAAATTTATCAATGGGGATAATAATGATATCCTTGCTAGGGTTCTATTCAATTGATCCACCACCCTGTATTCACTCTGCTGAATGAACTTCAAAAACTCGCAAGCTTATTCATTGGATACATCTTTTTTGTATTCATACTACCTTGTTGGAACCTCATCATTTTTCATTGCTTCCTTGGGAAAGGCTTCTCCCATCCTCCCTTTTCCTTTGTTATTACAAAATTAGAAGCAGTACTTTTATGGGAAAGGCCCAAGACTGGGACAGAAACCCGCAGTTTCGTTGGATTGGCTGGTTATTACAGAAGATTCATCGAAGGATTTTCAAAGATTGTTGCGTCGTTGACTCAACTTACGAGGAAGGACCAACCTTTTGCTTGGACGGAGAAATGCGAGGAAAGTTTCTAGGAGATGAAGGAACGTTTGACAACCTCACCTGTGTTAATGTTACCTAAACCGAACGACCTATATGAAGTATACTGTGATGCTTCGCATCGGGGTTTAGGATGCGTACTTATGCAACATCGGAAGGTTTTAGCCTATGCTTCACGCTAGTTGAAAGCTTATGAGAGGAATTACCCGACGCACGACCTAGAGTTAGCTGCTGTGGTTTTTTCACTAAATATTTTGAGACACTACTTGTATGGATCCAAGTTTGATGTCTTTAATGACCACAAAAGTTTGAAATACCTGTTCGACCAGAAGGAGCTTCACATGATGCAGAAACGATGGATGGAGTTCCTCAAGGACTACGATTTCACTTTGCTATACCACCCTAGAAAAGCAAACGTCGTTGCAGACGCTCTGAGTCGGAAGACCCTGCATATCTCTGCCATGATCGTTAAAGAGTTAAAGTTGTTTGAGCAGTTTCGTGATCTCGATCTAGTTATGGAAGTGAACAATGAGAGCATTAGTTTGGGAATGATCAAGGTATCTAGTGGACTGATGGAAACGATCCGAGGACAACAAGCGACTGATGAGTACCTTCAAGAGAAAAAGGAGTTACTTGGACAAGAGAAGGCTGCAGAGTTCATCTTGGGAACAGATGACATCTTGAGATACAATGGACGGGTTTGTGTACCTAGCAACCCAGAGATAAGGAAGATGATTCTGGAGGAAGCACATAAGAGCAAGCCTAGTATTCACCGTGGATCACCCAAAATGTATCAAGATTTGAAACAAAGGTTTTGGTGGCCAGGAATGAAGAAGCAAGTAGCCAAGTACGTAGCATCATGTCTGACTTGCTAGAAAGAAAAAGTAGAACATCGACGACCTGGTGGAATGCTTCAACCTTGGAAGTTCCCGAATACATATGGGAGAGCATTTTAATGGATTGTGGTAGGTTTACCAAGGACTTCTAAGAGTTTCGATTCCATTTGGGTGATTGTTGATAGGCTAACGAAGTCGGCGTGCTTCTTACCTGTTAAAACCAACTACACAGTCGAGAAGTTAACCGAGCTGCACATCAGGGAAGTGATCAGACTACATGGAGTACCATCGAGTGTCATTTTAGATAGAGACCCAAAGTTTAATTCACGTTTTTGGCAAAGTCTACATCAAGCGTTAGGAACAAAGTTGAGGTTGAGTTCAGCATATCACCCTCAAACAGATGGATAGACGGAGAGAACGATACAATCTTTGGAAGATTTACTGAGAGCCTGTCTCCTAGACCATAGTGGAATCTGGGATGATCTTTTGCCTCTTATCGAGTTTACATAGTACAACAGTTTTCATTCCAGTATGGGATGGCACCCTATGAGGCTTTGTACGGGCGAAAGTGCCGGGCACCGTTGTGTTGGTACCAGGATGGAGAGAGTATGATTTTGGGCCCCGACCTTGTGTAGCAGACGACTAAAAAGGTTAAGCAAATCCGTGAAAAGATGAAGACGACACAAAGCAGATAGAAGAGCTACTTTGACAAACGGATGCGACCCCTCCAATTTCAAGAAGGTGAACACGTGTTCCTGAGAGTCACACCCAGAACTAGGGTAGGTAGAGCTATAAAGTCCAGAAAACTCAGTCCGAAATTTATTGGACCTTACCAAATTCTTCGTCGTATTGGTCCAGTAGCTTACCAGACTGCCTTACCACCTTTTCTCTCCAATATTCATAATGTTTTCCATGTCTCACAACTTAGGAAGTATATTCCTGATTCTTCCCATGTAATCGAACCCGACGTAGTACATTTAGGAGAAAACTTGTCTTATGAGACATCGCCTATGCGAATCGATAATAAGAGGATCAAGCAACTCAGGGGAAAATAAATCTCCTTGGCCAAGGTTGTGTGGAACGAAGCGACTGGAGATGCAACATGGGAACTAGAGGACAAGATGAGATTTCAATATCTCGATCTTTTTCCAGGTACGTAATTTCGAGGACGGAATTATTATTTTTTAGAGGGGTAGTAATGTATCACCCCGATTTTTTACTGCCTTTAATATCAACAAGTTATATAATTAAGTTTATATTTTATTCGAGGTTTTATGAAATGAAATAAAATAAACGAAGACCATATTCATACTCTACGCTATCGTAGAAAGCTACGGTTAAATTTTGGGTCGAAAACTCAGATGGAGCTCGGTCTGCATTTTCACTGACAGTAAGATTTTACTGATTAGGAGACCTAATTTTGACCCATGAATGAGACAGTTAGTCTTAAAATCGAATTTCCTACATTTTCGATAAATTTGAAAAAAAATCAGTTCCTACGCTTTATTCGGGCGAAATCTCCAATCGGGTGACGAACGGAGCTAAATACAGATTTACCGAGACCCACTAACGGATAAACTTGAAGTCACATCAAGTCGCATCACATGTGAAAGCGTGCCAGTGTCATGATGATGTTTGAAAATATCTAGACGTGAAAAGACAAAAATACCCCTAACCTTTTTCATAATTATCATTTAACCTTGTGTGAAAAGACCAAATTGCCCTTAAGTGAAAAAATTGTGGCCATCCTTGTCCCTCCCTTCATACCCACGAAATTGGCAAGCTTCATGAAGCCTTCACCATTTCATTTCACTTCTACTTCACTTCATCTTCTTCCTTGGGTTTTCTTCCATTTTCCTTAAGAGAAAGCTTGAGTTTTGTGAAGAAAAAGTGTGATTCTTGTCCATTCTTCACCATTAAAGAGGTGAGATCACTTCTTTTATCCTTAAACCTCATGAATCTCTTCCTATTTGATGATTGAAAAGCTTGATTCCATGAGTTTCAACTTCATGAACCAAACTTCAAAAATTTCTAGAAAATTGTAGAAAAATCCTTTTAATGTGAAACCAATTTCTTTGAGCTAGTTTCACCACCTTCTACCATTATCGAAGAGTATGAAATCAAATACCAAGCCTAGCCCTTTTTACTAAGAGTGGCCGGACCCTAAAAATTTGGGGGGAAAGTGAGTTTCTTCAATTTTGGTTCAAAGACACTTGATTCCATCCTTTCCTTTCCTATATGATCATTGAATCCAAGTGATTGGAAAACCAAATCAATTCCCAGCCATTTTTCTCTTTGATGTCCAAAACCTAGAACATGGAGAACCTTGAGTTTTGTTTCAAATTTTTGAGTAATAGGACTTGATCTAGTGTTAAGTATGCTTAATAATCCTTCATCCAAAAGATTGGAACCAAATGAAACCCCTAGCCTATTTTTCAAGTTATGGCCAAACCTTAGACCTATTAGGGAGAATAAATTTATGTTATTAATGTTGTTATTTTGTATATTATGTTGAGAATTGAATTGTGATAGATTGTTCTAGGCGACGCGGAGGAAAACGGAACCGGAACCGAAAACTGTTCGGGAGCTAACTTAGGACCTTAAAGAGGTAAAGGGACGTATTTCATAATAAGTTTGGTAGCCTCATGATGATTGGTTGTTAGATGTGTTGTTGGTGTTTTGATTGGTGCTTTGATGAGTATTATGTGTCGTATATATACTTGATTTACTTGATGAAGTGTATACTTGGATATTTGAATATGAATTGTGGCATTGATGCCTTGGATGAGATATATTGGTGATGTTGAGTTGAGATTGATATATATATATATATATATATATATATCTTGGATTGGTTGAGAGCATGGCATTGGCTATTGCTTGCTCGATAAAGAAGATTAAAATGTTTAAAAACCGAAATCGAAGTTTGAAAACGTATTTTGAAATCAAAGAAAGCTCTTGAGAAATGTTTTGATCTATCAAGGAATAAAACTTCTTTTTGAAAATGTTAGATCCTTTTGGAAAGAAGAAAAAAAGGTCGTTCAAGGAAAGTTCACTCAAAATGAAATTTCTTTTACAAAACCTTTTTAAAAGAGACGGAATCTTTAGAAAAACAGATTTGTAAAGAAAAAGTTTTCCTGGAAAATGTTTTTCTTGAAGGAAAATGTTTTAGTTCATGACATCGAAGTTGAGTCTTGTTTTTCCAAAACTGTTTTTGTGAAAGTAAGACTCGGGAGAAAAGCAGTGATTTGCTTTTTCACCTTAAGAAGTATGCAAACCTAGTGACTGAGACGTCGGGTTAGTGTTTTGTGAGTTGAGCACTCAAACTATATGTCCTGTGTTTTGGAATGAACGGGCTAAATGTCCTTTAAAACTGGTCATGAGCTATATGCCTCGACAAGAGAAACTTTCTGTGTACATACATGACATGGTAGACGTGCCTTTTGAATCGAGCTACAATCCAAGTGGTTGAGAATATGAGCCAGTTAAGACCACTAGGTCTATAGGGGCATCCTGTGTTCGAGACTCCACAAGTGGCCGGAGGCGTTGCAACCCCGTGCCGTGATAATAGGTTGCCAAACACAGATGAACTCGATCAGAGACTGAACTATTCATGATATGGTTGAGACGTGACACCCCTGAACAATTGTTCAGACCTAAATTGAGAGGCCGACTTATGAGAGCAATTGTGTTATGGGAGTATTCGCGGCCTATCGCTCGATGAAGGGAAGTAGGAATCTCCGGAGAACATGAATTAGAAAGATGATATTGAAGTCTCATGCATTATGTTATAACTCACGATGATGTTTTGAGATATTATGCTTTATGAATATCTGTTAATGCAACTGTATTTCATATGTGAATGTATGTGTTGTTTGGCGCTTGTGCGGCTATCGTGATAAACTTGTGGAATGAGTATCTCACCTTTGCCTGTACATGTTGGACACTCTGTTGTGTTTTTGGATACATGTACAGATGCTGTTCAGAGGTCCCCGCGGACACTTGAGGACCCTGATGATGGAATCTTTTGAAGATAAAGAGAAGGAGGATCCCTCCGAATTCCTCCAGGAATTGGAGCTGACTTTGGGGTTTTTCCCCAATGGCTACTTTTAGCCCGACCAGCATTAGAGACTAGTTTCTTTTTGAAGCAGTCATATTTTATCTGCTGTAGTTATGTTGGTTTACTATTCTGAGGTCTATAATCTGTGATAATAGGCCAGAACTTCTACTACTAGTTAAACTCTGTTTCTAGAAAACTTATATGCTCCGGCATTAATGACCTTATGCTTATTTTTGTTATGGATGTTTATAATTGATATGTGTTATGTGGTTTATCCCACTGTCTTATTTTTGGATTTTTATATGTGCGAAGAAAAATTTTAAACCTCATTTTCGAACATAGATATTACTTAAAGTATTTTCCGAAAGCAACCAGCGTTTTTATTTGTTTATGTTTTCCACATCGAGTTGAGACGTAGCACTGACGGGGTGTTACACTCTTGAACTTGTATGTCATATCTCCAAGGTACTGCTTTGGTATCTTTGAAAGGGAAAGGACGTGGAACTTGGATAACGAGGGGCTCAATTCCACCCAAGGTGGGTTAAGGCTCCCGTTTAGTGTAATGGATCACTAATGGCTTTGGATAAGTCACAGCTTGTTCCGCAACTGGCTGAGCACTGGTGAAAAGAACCTTTACTCCCTTACAAGGAGTTGTAAATTCTATGGTCATGTTTAAACTAACGCCGCTGTACTGGCGAGCGACTTGTACCAACTTTGTGTCCATCAACTCTTGCAGGACTTGTTTGAATTCACTGCATTCCTCAATCGAATGACCACTATTCCCATGGAAACTACACTATATCTTCTCATCACAATCTTCTATTTTCTCAATCGAAGCTTGCATCAATCTGGATTTGCATAACTCATCAAAAATCGATGCCATAGAAGTTTTAACCTAAGTAACCTGACTTATGAGAGGCGGCTCTGAAAGCTCTTCTACGACATTAACACTAGAACCTCCATGATTGGGCAAAGGGTTGTGCCCTACATTAGGCACATCATCTTTGAAGCTCAATCACTTTGCATCAATAAGGCCTTGCACCTGGTACTTTAGGGTCTTACAATCTTCTGTGGAATGGCCCACTACACCAACATGATAATCACACTTGGCATTTGCATCAAAGCCCTTATGGTAGGGAGGTTGTACCGGTTTTGTTGGAACAGGTGATAGGAAATTCTTTTTGAAGAGTTGGGGTAATAACTCAGTATAGGTCATAGGTATCGAGTCAAGTCGCACAGGCTTCCTCTCCTGGTAGTCACTCTTTCTTTGATTTGTGTTATAATTTTGGCCCCAGGAGTAGGCTGGTTGCTGTGGTGTCGCAGGGGAAGTCTGGTATGGTGTCATAGTATGATGAGGTCTGGGAATTAATGACTGTTTGGGAGACAACAACTATATAAGGATGGCTAGGCTGAGAATATGGTGTCGGTGGGTAATAAGGGTAAGATGGATGAAAGTTTGCAAATTCTTTGGTTTTGTCCCCCTTTATTGGCTACCTTTTGATCAAAGGACACTTTATTGGCCTCCCCTTCCTTCTTCTTCCCAAAAGGCACTTTCTTCATGCTAGCCGACCCAACTGAGTTTCGACAATCTTGCCGCTTCTCATTCCACTTTCGATTCTCTCTCCGATGATCACTATATCAGAGAAACTTGAAGACACACTTCTAACCATTTTGTTGTAGAATGGTGATTGGATTGTATCTATGAACATAACAACAACTCTTTTTCCGATAACGGGGGCTCTACTTGAGCAACCACCTCTCTCCATCTTTGGGCATACCCTTTAAAGGTCTCAGTATTCCGCTTCGACATATTCTGCAATTGTAACCTGTCCGAAGCCATATCCATGTTGTACTTGTATTGCTTCATGAAAGCATCAGCTAAGTCTCTAAAGCATCGAATACGAGTTCGTTCCAACTGCGTCTACCAATTCGAAGCTGCCCTAGTTAAGCTATCCTGGAAGAAATGAATTAGCAACTTGTCATCATGAGCATAGGAAGCCATCTTTCGAACATACATGGTCAAGTGATTCTTCGGGCAAGTAGTCCCTTTGTACTTATCAAACTCTGGCAACTTAAATTTAGGTGGAACCACCACATCAGGGACAAGGAAAAATTCTGAGGCATCTCGAAGACCATAAGCAGCTCCTTCAATTACCTGCAATCTCTCCTCAAGAATTTCAAACTTCTCTTTAGACTGAAGGTTTTCCTCTGAATAGTTCAAGGGGTTCTCACTGGCAGGCCTTTGGGGAAAGAATAGTGGTAGGTAGGTTGGTTTTGGGTTTGGTAATGCTTAGGTTCTGTGGACGGTATAGGGAGCTTTGGGGTTGGTACCTGCAGGAGGGTTGGTAGTATGTGCGAAAATGTGGTCATTAGTTGGGAGCGTGGTGTGTTGTGTCTAGGAAGTTTCATTGAAATTGATAGGAGGTGCTTGCTTTTGGACAAGATTTTTTGGATTTTGGTTATTGCCTTGGGGATTGGTAGCAAATGGTGGTGTGTAATCGGGAGGAAGGCCGTATGGCGGGTTCGTCATCACAAGACTCTCTTGAGATTGTGTCGGGTTATTGGAGTAGACCATGAGTGGCATCAATATCCGGAGATGACCCTGAGTGAAACCTGGAGGAAACGGAGGTGAGGTCGGAGGATCTTCGCTTGAGGGTGAAAGATTCCCGTCTGTGCTTTTTTCCTTCTGCATAGCTTGCAGTATCTCCAGTATCTGGCCCATATGTTCCTTGAGCTGGTTGACTTCGTCTTTGAGCTATTGAGTTGCTTCTAGTTCAGCCATAATTCTGGCTTGTGACCGAGTCCGATATGGGTGCCGAGGAACCAGTTTTTTTTTTTTTTTTTGCGCGGATGGTTATCTTTCTGACAAGGGACATGTAATTAGTATGTATAAAGGAAAATGAATGTCATGGACATGCAACTACTTCTTTATTTATCATATTTTAGGCATGAGGGTTTCCAAGAACAGTAAATACCATTGTTTATTTGTGAGTATCTCAGTTAACTTTGCTTGACGAACGTCTCGTTCGAAAGTATTGAGTTTCATTGAGTGACAATATGGGATAGAACTGAGGATCCCATACTTTACCGAACGTCTCGTTCGGAAGTATCGTGTCTCATTGAGTGACAATATGGGATCAAGAATTAAGCCGAAGATTCCTTTATTAAATACCCAATGAAATGGAGAAAGTCTGCTCACATACGATCAAGAAAAAATAAAAACCAAACTTCTCATGAAATACAAAGAACGAAGCTAAAATAGAAAATGGAGGCCTTAAAGCATCTAAAGTTTTGCACCCTTTGATTAATCATGAATCAAATCTTTCATATGTTCAATTAAGCTTTTGCACCATCCAATAAATTCAGAAATTTCAACAGGGGTAGAAAGATGGTTGACCATCCCCTCGACTACTCTCAGAAGCCTTGGAACATCCTTGATAGCTTGGTTGGCTAACCAAACTAATTTAGAACATCGATCCATCCAAAACATGCCTTCCTGTTTGAATTCTTCGATTGTCTTCTCTTGTTCTTCTATATGACCCTACAACTTCAATATGCCTTCTTGCTTCTCATTCAAGGTGACCTCATATAATGAAACAATTTCCCCGTTGTGTTGTTTCTCCCTCTTAACTACTTTTATACTCTACTACTACTACCCTTTCCAATTGTTGCTTCAGATCTTCGAATTGTCTTTCCTTACTCTTCTCAGTTGTGCAGGAATGTTTCAACGATTCTCTTAACCGTTGATTTTCAAGTACCGCATCATCTCTTTATTTGCGGCCCATAAGCATTCTTGATTCTTTAACCTACATTTTTCCTCTGTCTTTGCCCATTTATTGGCACTTTCGAAGAGGAGTAAGTTCTGCGTATTTTCTTGATGTAGGGTCTTGTAGGCTTGTGGGGCCTCCTCTAACTCTTTTTGCAGCCCTTCCTTTTCTCCCTTTGTTTTCATTAGAGCCGCTTTTAGTTCTTCTATTCCCTCAGCATGAATAAAGGCTTGTCCCGACATTGCTTAAGGGGTAGGAACCGTACTATGAAATGGCAATTTGACCTCCAGCACTCTATTCCTCAACCATTGGCGATAATTCTCCTTTGCATCGCAACTCCTAGATCCGAGTTCTCGCCCTTTCTTGATAACATTATCCCATGCTTGGCTGCTTTTCCTCAACATTTCCACATTTTATGAGCCCATGTCATAAAGAACAAAAGGAATCACCATCTCCTCTGTTGGTGGTCCCATCATGGGATAACCGAGTTGCCTCAAAGCTAGAGCTGGATTATAATTTATGCATCCTTTGGTTCCCATAAGGGCACATTGGGAAAATTGCCACATTGATAAATTACCTCTTGTATCTCCTACCCTCTTGAATACCAATGGATTGTCTTTTCTGAGATTTGCCAAACGTTGGGCCCATTCATCATTACCTTTTATCCCCACTTGACACACATTATTGAACATGTGTGTGGTAAGCCAAACATATAGCACTGGCAGACAACATAGGATCACCCCGCCTTTCTTCTCATAACGAAGATTAAGAGTGCAGTATACATCGGCAAGGATAGCTGGTACCGGGTTTTCCCCTCTGTGCTTGAGGGCCAAGAAAACATTGATCGCTGCAAAGTCCACAAACTTCTTGACATTAGGGAATAAAACGATCCCATAAATGATTAGGGCCAGTATGTCCATGAAAAGTAATCTCCAGTCTATATCAAATATTGTTCTTGCTCTTCCAGATATTTCCTTGAGAAACCATCCACACCATTTTTATTTTGTTTCTTATCTTGTAACTCCCTTATGTGAATCTTCAATGCTTCAGCAATTATATTCAATGAAGGATAATGCCCCAAGTATTGATAGAGCTTGTCTACCCCAAGGAAGAGCCAAATAGTTCAAATTCCTCATGCGTCGGGGCTAATTGAAAGTCTTGGAAAGTGAAGCATCTCAAAGGGAGGTCATAGTATTTGGCCAGTGCAGTAAGGGGCCCCATTTGTACATCCACATCTAGTAGGTCAAGGATCTTCCCATATTTTCTACGGAAAGTTAGGCATTGCGTTTTCTTCAACTTACGGCTAAGGTCTATTAAGCTTTTCACCCCGAGCTTCCTTGTCTTCAATATTAAAGTCTTCCTTAGCATAGTCGAGTTTGACTCACAATTTAATCCCATATTTCCTCTTTTTCAAAGATACTCAAAACAAACCACTAGGTTTTACGGTTCTCCTAGAAATGAATGTAATATGCTATGAAGTCCTTTATTTTTTAGAAGAATGCATATAATACAACAAAATTATCATGCATGATGATTGTCATGAAATGTGATGAATGAAAAAGAAATTTTTTTTTTTTTAAGAACATATTAACATGCAAGGGTAGGGTATGCTCCATTCGTAACCTACACAGGGTTTCCTTAAGGTAAGGAGGTCTATGGGTCTTTCTAACATGTGGATCTTCCCCATAGGTGGTTCTATAACCCTAGATTTGGTCCCTAGAGCCAAGGACCCTGTTTCGAAAGGAATCAAACTCAAGGTGAGGCCTTCATGATAACCAAACAAAATTTACATCCAGAAAGCTACCGCTACTCAACCTCCTCCTAATCTGAAGTTGCACTCAGGCCCGGGTGTAGGGTACCACTCATAAACTCATAAATATTTGAGAATGTATAGGTGTAGAAGTGGAGGGAGCAAAACTTAAAACTACCCGACCTGCAAGAAAACATATAATACAACCAAAATATAGTTACAAAAATTAACTAAAGTTAGCGTAATAAATAAATAAATGAAAAGGGGTAACATAAAAAAAGAGCTAATAATTTTACACAATTAATTATATTAGGCTTGACTCTCTAATTGTCCCCAGTGGAGTCGCCAGATGTCGTGACCGTCCCGTCCGGGCGCCGCAAAAAAAATATATTATAGGTTCAGAGGAGTCGCTACCAATTTTATTTTATTTAGGGAAAAAATGGAAAACCTTAAAAAGGTTGATCTTAAAACTAGAAATTAGGTTCGGGAGTCGATTACGAGTAGGAAAGGTATTAGCACCCTACACGTCAGCTAAAAAGCGGTTGCCCCTAACTAATTGTGTAAAATTATAATAACTTATGTTTTACCCCTAAAAATGATTGCAAAAGATTTATTTGTTTAATTAAATGGAGCTTTAAAAAGGGAGGAGAATTATAAAAAAAATTGAGTAAAGGCCCAAATTGGTTCTTGACAAAAATCACGTTGACATTTTGGTCCTTGAGAAATATAAAATACCAATTTGGTACCCAAGAATGTAAAATCCGGGTCAAATTGCTCCTTTGTAGGGTAATTTTTAGGGACATTTCAGTCCCTATCAGGGACTATTTTGACCCGCATTTTACATTCTTGAGGACCAAATTGGTATTTTTCATTTCTCAGGGACCAAAATGTACCATGATTTTTTGTCGAGGGCCAATTTGGGTCTTTACTCAAAAAAATTGTTTAGCTTGACAGGTGTAACGCCCCCTCGGTTCTACGTCTCAAACTCGATTGCGGAAAACATAAACAAATAAAAACGCTGGTTGCTTTCGGAAAATACTTTTAGTAAATAACTATGTTTGAAAACGTGAATCCAAAAACTTTCGTCATGATACAATAATTAAATGCAGGAAAGATGGGGAAAACTTCATACATACACCAATATTAAACATCCATGATAAAAATAAACATAAGGTATTAATGCTGGAGCATATAATTTTTCTAGAAACAGAGTTTAAACTAGTAGTAGAAATTCTAGTCTATTATCACAGGTTATAGACTTCATAATAATAACTCAACATAAAAACAGCAGATAAAGTATGACTGCTTCAAAAAAAACAAGACTCTAATGTTGGTCGGGCTAAAAGTAGCCGTTGGGGAAAAACCCCAAAGTCAGCTCCAATTCCCCGAGAAATTCAGAGGGATCCTCCTTCTCTTTGTAACACCCCAATTTTCGTTTATACGTGTGTTAATATATGTTTATATATTGATTTATGTTCTTAGTTTAATGTTGGATGTTTAAGCATTTGTTTTGGGTGGCTTAGCCTTGAAAAGGGGGCATATGCTGTCATAATCGATTATGAGAGTTAGTGAAAAGGATTCATAACATTCATAATCGATTACGGTAATCGATTATGAATAATAGCGAAACAAGTCAGAGAAGCCATAATCGATTTCGAGAATGCTAATTGTCAAGTCAGAACAGCCATAATCGATTATGACTGCGTTTTTCTGCAGAAACGGGTTTTAAATCCTTATTTCGGCCCGTTTCATCTTAAATCCTTCTATAACTCTTTGAGCACGAAATAAACCCTAGTTTAGAAGCCTTTAAACCTCTGAAAACCTCCTTTCTCAATCTCTTAGGGTTCTCTCTTAATCCCTTTGAGAGTCATCAAGAACGTAAACCGTTTTACCTGTTTTCGTTGGAAAATCACCACAGCTGATACGAAGCCTTTGTGCAGCCATTCTTCCTTGTTCTTGTTAACCTTAATAGGTTAGGGTTGAGGTAAATTCATGTACCCTTGTCTCTTCTTCAATTCTCCTTGAGTTTTCTTGATTTAGGGATTGATTATGAACGTTTTTAGGCTCTATTTGACACCATCATACAACAAGTGTATTGAACCAAGGACAAGGGAAATCTTCTTCTCCTTTGTTCTAGTTTGAGTCTTCTAGTTTGTGATCAAGGTAAGATAACCAACCCTAAAGTTTATCCTTTTTCCTTTAATTTCTATTGGGTTAGGAATTGAATCTATTCCTTTCATTGTGTTGTATTGCAACCAAGCGCTTGAGCCCTGAGACGAAACCAAGAACGAATCTCACACTCTTTTCTTCCTCGGATTTCGTTTTGTCATACTAGGTATGGGGGGAGAAGGTGAATATGAATATAGGTGTTGGGATAACATAAGATGAAGGGTTAACCCATGACCCTAATTGTATGTTGATATATGATATGTGACTTTTGATACTTATCTATGTATTCATGTATGTCTAGGGGTGTTGTTAAATGACTATATGTGATATTCTTAATTCTTGTGATTATTGGATGTGAATTGTTATTGTTATGGCATAATTATATGTGTTGATTCATGTTTCATGTTGATGATGATGAATTATGATGAGTGGCTACGTTGATTAAGCCTTGATAGTTGATGTTAAATTAATTCTAAGCTATAGACCCAATTATAGGTCCATGAAAGTTCATAATAAATGGACTTAGTATGAGAGATGAGGATGATAACACAAGGATTATAGTTCCAAAACATAAGTGTTGATCTATGAGTGTTAGAAATGCTTAAGGTTAGCAATAATGTATTACTAAGTTAGCAATAATTGATTATAATAGGTAATAATCGATTATCGGGCATGAATGTAATTACATGAACTTACATATCTAAATAACGAAAGTAAGTGAAGAATATGATAATCTGAAGAATATGTTTGAGGATAATAACGAAATTAAGATGAGAACATTAGTGAGAATATTGGTAAGCAAAATAGGGATAGAGGCTTAGTTAATTCAGATAATACTTAATAAAGATAATGATACTAATAGTAACCATGTATTGCTATTAGCGGTGCTGATAAAGACGATAACGATGGGTTATCGTTAGATGTTGTTTATGATCATCGTTGATGGTCAAGTTCAATAATCATTGTTAATGATGATGACGGCGGATGGTTAGTCATATGTTTGCATGTTTGATGAACATTGCATATATCATTGCATAAAAATGATGGTCTGGGCAGAAAGCAAATGATGAATCGCGATGGTGGAGGCCACGATGGGTGTTATCCCGGCCTTGAGGGTAGAGTTGGGTAAGGAGGTTCCTTATGGCATGGACTTGCAACCTGTGACCGGAGCGTCCTATTGACAACCTGACTACCCTGACGAGCCACTGTACGTTTTCAGGATTAGTGAGAGTATCTGTGGAGATCATCGGGTATAGTGATGCGTCCTTGTTAGTTAAACAGATATGCACTCCTAGTCGACTTTCCAGAGTTAGAGTTGATGGATCCACATGTGCATGGAGTAATGATGTTGCATAGCATGGCATGCATTCTTTAACACGATATATTATGTTTATATGATTTTATGTTGTATGCTCATCTTATTAACTACTCTGTTACCGTTTATATTCATATGCATATGACTTCTCACTCCCTACTTTTGTTGTTCTGGGCATGTATCTTGTTTATCCAGAGGAGGGTGAGCCAGCTGCTGAGGAGTGATCCCAAGGAGATCGCTTGCTCGTAGTTAGGTTGCTGGTTTGCTAGTTTATTTTTCGTTTTATCCGATGTATTATCGATGTATTGTATACCAGCTCTAATATGTGACATCGGGTTTCGGGTTTAGTTTATTTTCCGCAGTTGTTGAGTTTTAAATGTTTAAAACTTATTTGGTTTGTACGGTTAATTGTCTTGGATAATGTGATACTTGCTACTCTTTAAACAAGTTTTTATTTTAACATGTTTTTAATTTAAAGACTTGTATGATCTTTTGTATTAATTTATCATGAGTGGGGTAGTGGGTGTCACACTCTTCATCTTCATGGGACTCCATCATCAGAGTCCTCAAGTGTCCGTAGGGACCTAAGGGCAGCATCTGTACATGTATCCAAAAACACAACAGGGTGTCCAACATGTACAGATAAAGGTGAGATACTTATTCCACAAGTTTATCATGATAGCCGCACAAATGACAAACAAAACATACATCCTCAAATAATTATAGTTGCATTAACAGATAATCATATAACATAATATCTCAAACATCATCATGAGTTATAATAATGCATGAGACTCCAATATCATATTTCTAATTCATGTTCTCCAAAGATTCTTAACTTCCCTTCGTCGAGTGATAGGCCGTAAATACTCTCAATTTAGGTCCGAACTCCAACTGTTCTAGGGTATCACGTCTCAACCAAATCGTGAATAGTCCAGTCCCTGATTGAGTTCATCCGTGTTGGGCAACCGATTACCACGGCACGGGGTCACGATGCCTCCAGCCTCTTGTGGAGTCTCGCACACAGGATGCCCTTATAGACCAAGTGGTCTTAACTTGCTCATATTCTCAACCACATTGGATTGTTGCTCGATTTTGTGATACGTCTGCCGATTCGTGTATTTACACAGAAAGTTTTCTGTTTTCTTTTTCGTTCATTCTTTCTGTCAAGCCACACAGCTCATGACTCGTTTTAAAGGACATTTAGCCAGTTAATTCAAAACACAAGACACATAGTCCGAGTGCTCAACTCACAAAACACTAGCCTGACGTCTCGGTCACTAGGTTTGCATACTCCACAAAGTGAAGTGTAATCACCATTTTTCTTTCGGGTCTTTATTTTCGAATATAACTTGGAAAACAAAACTCAAAACCTCGTTGGCATGAACTAAAACATTTTCTCAGAATAAGCTATTTTCAAGAAACTCTCTTCTTTGTAAATCTACTTTCTAAAAGTTTTCGTCATCTGAAAACATTTTTCTAAAAAGGAAGCATTTGAAAGAATTTTCCTTACACAAACTTTTTCTTTTGAAATCTTCATTATCAAGCTATAGCCGATGCTATGCTCTCAACCAATCCAGGATATACATATATATATATATATATAAACATCAAATCTTGAATCAATATCATGAGTATATTACATCGAAGGCATCAATGCCACCATTTAGTATCAAACATCCAATCATATACTTCACCATTCAATACAAAATCAACACAACTAACAATCAAACTCATGAGACTACCAAACTCATTATGAGAAATCTCCATTTACCTCTTGAAGATTTCAAGTTCGTTCCCGAAGAGTTTTCCGTTCCGTCTTCGGTTTCATTCGCACCGCCTAGAACTATCAATCATAAATTAATCCTTTACAACAATCAATTCAAGATTTTAACATTAACAACATAAATCTTTCCCCCTTTTTTTGGTCTAGGTTTCGGCCATATCATAGAAAAATAGCCTTTGAATTTCATTTGGTTTTAATCTCTTGGAATCAACACCTAAGGTAATGAAAGGATGAAATCCATGGTCATTTTCTAAAATTTGAAGCAAAACACTTAGTCCCCCAAAAGTTAGGGTTCGGCCATCATAACTTGAAATGGCTAAAGATATCTAAAAATTTCTAACTCTTGGATGAATGATCCTCAAGTATACACAACACCAAAACAAGAGTCTTTACACAAAAATTTGAAGCAAAAACTCATGATTTCTCATCATGTAGGGTTCGGCCACTCTATACCGAAATAAGCTAGGAAGATCTTTGATTACATGCTCTTGGATAATGAAAGAGGATGATGAAACTAGCTCATAGAAATTGGTTTAATGATCATAGGATTTTTCTATAATTTTCTAGGGATTTTTGAAGTTTGAACATGTAATCTTGAGGTTTAAGGATCAAAGGAGTAATCTTACCTCTTGAATGATGAAGAATCAACACCTATTTCACCGAAAATGGTTAAGTCCTTCTTGAAGAAAAGAGAGAAAGTAAAGGAAGAAGATGAAGTTAGGAGAAGAAATGGGTGAAGGCTTCATAAAGCTTGCCTTATGTGTGGGGTATGAAGGGAGGAGCAAGGTTGTCCAAAAAAATTCACTTAAGGGGCAAAATGGTCTTTTCATACAAGGTTAAATGGTAATTATGAAAATGGTTAGGGGTATTTTGGTCATTTCGTGTCCAGATATTTTCAAATGCCATCAACACACTGGCATGCCTTCCTAGGTGATGTGACCTGATGTGACTTCAAGTTTATCCATTAGCGAATCCCAGTAAATCCGTATTCAGCTCCGTTCTTCACCCGATTCAAGGTTTCACTCGAATAACTTATATTATTTCACCTTTTAGTGCGAAAAACCAAATTTATCAAAAATGTTGGAAATTCAAGTCTAAACCTAGCATTTTCGTTGACGAGTCAAAATTAGGTCTCCTAAGCAGTAAAATCTTACTGTCAGTGAAAAAACGTAGACCGGGCTCCATCTGAGTTTTCAACTCAAAATTTAACCGTAGCTTTCTACGATAGCGTAGAGTATGAATATGGTCTTGGTTTATTTTATTTCGTTTTCTAAAACGTCGAATAAAATATAACTCAATTATATAACTTATTGACATCAGAAGCAGTGAAAAATCGGGGTGTTACATTACTACCCCTCCTCGAAATTACGTACCTGGAAAAAGATCAGGCTATTGTAATCTCATCTTGTCCTCGAGTTCCCACGTTGCATCTCCAGTCGCTTCGTTCCACACAACCTTGACTAAGGAGATTTGTTTTTCCCTGAGTTGCTTGATCCTCTTATCATCGATTCGTACAGGTAATGTCTCATAAGACAAGTTTTCTCATAATTGTATTACATCGGGTTCGATTATATGGGAAGAATCAGGAATATACTTTCTAGGTTGTGAGACATGGAAAACATTATGAATATTAGAGAGAAAAGGTGGTAAGGCAATCTGGTAAGCTATTGGACCAATACGACGAAGAATCTGGAAAGGTCCAATGAATTTGGGAGTGAGTTTTCTGAACTTTATAGCTCTACCTACCCCAATCGTGGGTGTGAATCTCAGGAACACATACTCACCTTCTTGAAATTCGAGGGATCGCCTCCGTCTGTCGGAGTAGCTCTTCTGTCTGCTCTATGTCGTCTTCATCTTTTCACGGATTTGCTTAACCTTTTCCATCATCTGTTGCACAAGGTCGGGGCCCAAAATCGTACTCTGTCCATTCTGGTACCAACACAACGGTGTCTGGCACTTTCGTCCATCATGAGGGTCATAAGGTGCCATCCTTATACTAGAATGAAGACTATTGTTGTATGTGAACTCGATAAGAGGCAAAAGATCATCCCAGATTCCACTATGGTCTAGGAAACAAGCTCTCAGCAAATCTTCCAAAGATTGTATCGTCCTCTCTGTCTATCCATCTGTTTGAGGGTGGTATGCTGAACTCAACCTCAACTTTGTTCCTAATGCTTGATTTAGACTTTGCCAAAAACGTGAAGTAAACTTTGGGTCTCTATCTGAAACGATACTTGACGGTACTCCATGTAGTCTAATCACTTCCCTGATATATAGCTCGGTTAACTTCTCCACTGTATAGTTGATCTTAACAGGTAAGAAGTGTGCTGACTTCGTTAGTGTGTCAACTATCTCCCAAATAGAATCAAAACTCTTAGAAATTCTTGGTAAACCTACCACAAAATCCATTAAGATGCTCTCCCATTTCCATTCCGGCACATCTAAGGATTGAAGCATCCCACCAGGTCGTTGATGTTCAACTTTTGCTTTCTGGCAAGTCAGACATGATGCTACGTACTCAGCCACTTGTTTCTTCATTCCTGGCCACCAAAACCTCTGTTTCAAATCTTGATACATTTTGGTTGATCCAGGGTGAATACTTAAATTGCTCTTATGTGCTTCCTCCAGAATCATTTTCCTTAGCTCTAGGTTGCTAGGTACACAAACTCGTCCATTGTATCTCAAGATGTCATCTGTTCCCAAGTTGAACTCTGCAGCCTTCTCTTGTCCAGGTAACTCCTTTTTCTCCTTAAGGTACTCATCAGTTGCTTGTTGTTATCAGATCGTTTTCATCAATCCAGTAGATACCTTGATCATTCCCAAACTAATCTTCTCATTGTTCACTTCCATAACAAGATTGAGATCATGAAACTGTTCAATCAACTCTAACTATTTAACCATCATTGCAGAGATATGCAGGGTCTTCCGATTTAAAGCATCTGCGACGACATTTGCTTTTCTAGGGTGGTATAGCAAAGTGAAATCGCAATCTTTGAGAAACTCCATCCATCATCTATGCCTCATGTGAAGCTCCTTTTGGTCGAACAGGTATTTCAAACTCTTGTGGTCACTAAAGACATCAAACTTAGATCCATACAAGTAGTGCCTCCAGATCCTCAGTGTGAAAACCACAACAACTAACTCTAGGTCGTGCATTGGGTAATTCCTCTCATGAGTTTTCAACTGGCGCGAAGCATAGGCTACAACCTTCCGATGTTGCATAAGTACACATCCTAAACCCTGATGCGAAGCATCACAGTATACTTCATATGGGTCGTCCGGTTTGGGTAACACTAACATGGGTGAGGTTGTCAAACATTCCTTCATCTCCTGGAAACTGTCCTCGTATTTCTCCGTCCAAGCAAATGGTTGGTCCTTCCTCGTAAGTTGAGTCAATGGCGCAACAATCTTTGAGAATCCTTCGATGAATATTCTGTAATAACCAGCCAAACCAACGAAATTGCGGATTTCTGTCACAGTCTTGGGTCTTTCCCATAAAAGTACTGCTTCTACTTTCGTAGGTTAACGACGATTCCTTCCTTCGTAATCATGTGCCCTAAGAACTTGACTTCATCTAGCCAAAACTTGCACTTAGACAGCTTTGCGTACAACTTCTCCTCGTGAAGAATCTGTAAAACTTGTCGCAGGTGTTCCTTATGCTCCTCGGGACCTTTCGAGTAGATGAGAATATCATCAATGAACACGACAATGAACTGATCAACAAACGGACAAAAAATCCGGTTCATATAGTCCATGGAGATAGCAGGTGCATTCGTCACTCCAAAAGGCATCACAAGGTACTCATAGTGACCATAACGAGTCCTAAATGCAGTCTTAGGTATATCCTCAGCCTTCACTCTAATCTGGTGATAACCAGAACGCAGGTTGATCTTTGAAAAGACAGCAGCTCCTCGGAGTTGATCTATCAGGTCATCTATGCATGGTAGCGGGTACTTGTTCTTGATCGTTACCTTGTTGAGTTGACGGTAATCCACACAGAGTTTGGAACCTCCGTCCTTCTTCCTTACTAACAACACTGGTGCTCCCCATGGGGATACACTCGGCCTCACAAATTGTTTAGACAACAGATCCTCTAGTTGAGCTTTCAACTCGGCTAACTCTGTAGGTGACATCCTATACAGAGCGATAGAGATCAAACCGGATCCCAGAACTAAGTCGATCGAAAACTCGATATCTTTCACAGGTGGTAAACCTGGAACATCCTCAGGAAACACTTCCGGAAAATCTTTCACAACCGGTACATTGCTCAGAACAACGTCCCCCTCGACTTCTAAACAGGATAAAAGCATGTATCCCTGAGCTCCTTCTTTCAAAGCAGCTCTTACTTGATTGGCAGTTAAAAATCCATAAATCTCAGGGTCAGGAAAAACTAAGGTTTTATGTGCACAATCTAGAAGGATATGGTTGGAAGATAACCAATCCATGCCTAGGATCACATCCAATTGTGTCAAAGGCAAACATATCAAATCAACAAGAAATTTCCTATCATGAATAACTGTAGGACAGCTCAAACATACTGAATTTACAATAACAGGCTTAGCAGTTGGGGTAGAAACAATCAAATCAAACGACAGCGAAGAAACAGGCAAGTTTAAAAGTCTCACACAATATAAAAAGATAATTAATGTGTAGCACCCGAATCAAATAGTATAGTTAGGATATTACGAGCTATGTCACAACTACCTTATATGAGATCATCCGATTTTGAAGCATCAGCACCACTCATGGTGTAAACTCTTCCCCTTGATGTTGGTCAAGTAGCTCGGACATTGTTGACGACCGACTCAGGCTTTGGTGTAGTGCATTCTCTTGCGAAATGTCCTATCTTCCCAGTCGTATGTCCCTGTTTCTCACACTTGAAGCATCTCTGGGCTTGCCCTTGATTCTGGTCGTTTCCACTTCCACCACCATAGGCAGAAGCAACAGGGCGATAGGATTGTTGAGTCCAATTACTCCCTTGAGGTCGGGATATGGTTTCTTTTGGGACTGTTTCCCCTTCTAGTTCTGGTACGTTCGGGTTCCTGGACCTAGACGGTCCTCCCACACTGCTCATGTTGTCTCTTCCTCTTCTCATCGTTTCAACTTTTCTACACTTCTCCAGTAATGCTTGGAAATTGCGAATCTCGAGTGGTAATACAGACTCTTTGATTTCGAAACGTAGGCCTCCTTCAAAGCTCTCTCATTTCCAGTCTTCATCAGGTTGGGCTTGGAAAAAGAGAAAGATTTGGTGAGTGATTCAAACTTCGCCGCATATTCTCCAACAGTCATGTCCATTTGCTGCAGCCTCAGAAACTCTTGCTCTTTATCGATCCTGGCACTCTGGGAAAAGTACTTGTCTAGAAACTTGGTGAGAAATACTCCCCAAGTGACCTCCTGATTGTTGGCTTCCAGCAGTTGTCTAGTTCCTCTCCATCAGTATTCTTCATCTCCCAAAAGCAGGAAGGCAACATAGGTAACCTTCACTTCCTCAGGGCAGCGCAGAACAGCAAAGATCTTTTCTACTTCTTGCAGCCATAAGTCAGACTTCTCCGGATCAGAATCCCCATGAAATTGTGGAGAATCATGACGCCGAAAGTCGGCTAACCCTCTGGCATCAACAGCAAGATCAGCTCTCTGTTGATTATGTTGAGCTATCGTAGCCGTCTGTTGGGCAATCTCTACCGCCATATTAGCCATAGCTTGGATAACCCGATTGAAGTTGTCATCAACATTGGTGTCAGCAGTGTCGCAACCGTCACCATCGTTGGTGTTGCCATGACCTCCACCACGATCGCCTCTAAGATTCATGTCTTTCCTACAAGTCAAACCAATCATATCCTAATAAGGAAACATTTACTCGTGTGTCAACACACATTGCTTCAACAGAGAAACAATTCAACCACGGTTCAAACAGAGATCACACAACACAAACATAACAGACCTACTCCCAAGGATTCTCGAAAGACTCAACTAGCTCTAATACCACTAATGTAACGCGCCTCGGTGCTACATCTCACACTCGATTGCGGAAAACATAAACAAATAAAAACGCTGGTTGCTTTCGGAAAATACTTTAAGTAAATAACTATGTTCGAAAACGTGAATCTAAAAACTTTCTTCACGATACAATAATTAAATACAAGAAAGATGGGGTAAACTTCATACATACACCAATATTAAACATCCATGATAAAAATAAACATAAGGTATTAATGCCGGAGCATATAGATTTTTCTAGCAACAGAGTTTAAACTAGTAATAGAAATTCTAGTCTATTATCACAGGTTACAGACCACAAAATAATAAGTCAACATAAAAACAACAGATAAAGTACGACTGCATAAAAAAAAAAAAAGACTGTAATGCTGGTCGGGCTAAAAGTAGCCGTTGGGGAAAAACCCCAAAGTCATCTCCAATTCCCGGAGGAATTCGGAGGGATCCTCCATCTTTTCATCTTCATGGGACTCCATCATCAGAGTCCTCAAGTGTCCGTGGGGACCTCTGGGCAGCATCTGTACATGTATCCAAAAACACAACAGGGTGTCCAACATGTACAGACAAAGGTGAAATACTCATTCCACAAGTTTATCACGATAGCCGTACAAGCGACAAATAAAACATACATCCACAAATAATTATATTTGCATTAACAGATAATCATATAACATAATATCTCAAACATCATCATGAGTTATAACAATGCATGAGACTCCAATATCATCTTTCTAATTCATGTTCTCCGGAGATTCTTAACTTCCCTTCGTCGAGTGATAGGCCGTAAATACTCCCATAACACAATTGTCCTCATGAGTTGGCCTCTCAATTTAGGTCCGAACTCCAATTGTTCTACGGTATCGTGTCTCAACCATATCGTGAATAGTCCAGTATCTGATTGAGTTCATCCTTGTTGGGCAACCGATTACCATGGCACAGGGTCGCGATGCCTTCGGCCTCTTGTGGAGTCTCGAACACAGGACGCCCCTATAGACCAAGTGGTCTTAACTGGCTCATATTCTCAACCACAATGGATTGTTGCTTGATTTCGTGGCACGTTTGTCGATTCATGTATGTACACAGAAAGTTTCCTGTTTTCTTTTTCGTTCATTTTTTCTGTCAAGGCACACAGCTCATGACTCGTTTTAAAGGACATTTAGCCCATTCATTCAAAACACAGGACACATAGTCCGAGTGCTCAACTCACAAAACAAAAGCCCGACGTCTCGGTCACTAGGTTTGCATACTCCACAAAGTGAAAGGTAATCGCCATTTTTCTTTTGGGTCTTTATTTTCGTATATAACTTGGAAAACAAAACTCAAAACCTCGTTAGCATAAACTAAAACATTTTCTCAGAATAAGCAATTTTCAAGAAAACTCTCTTCTTTGTAAATCTACTTTCTAAAAGTTTTCGTCATCTGAAAACATTTTTCTAAAAAGGAAGCATTTGAATGGATTTTTCTTAAACAAACTTTTTCTTTTGAAATCTTCATTATCAAGCTATAGCCGATGCTATGCTCTCAACCAATCCAGGATATATATATATATATATATTCTTGAATCAATATCATGAGTATATTACATCGAAGGCATCAATGCCATCATTTAGTATCAAACATCCAATCATATACTTCACCAATCAAATCAAGTACATACACAACACATAGTATATTCTCAAAACACCAATCAATACAAAATCAACACAACTAACGATCAAACTCATGAACTACCAAACTCATTATGAGAAATCTCCATTTACCTCTTGATGATTTCAAGTTCGTTCCCGAAGAGTTTTCTGTTCTGACTCCGATTTCGTTCGCACCACCTAGAAGAGTCAATCATAAATTAATCCTTTACAACAATCAATTCAAGATTTCAGCATTAACAATATAAATCTTTCCCCCTTTGTTTGGTCTAGGTTTCGGCCATATCATAGAAAAATAGGCTAGGAATTTCATTTGGTTTCAATCTCTTGGAATCAACACCTAAGGGTAATGAAAGGATGAAATCCATGGTCACTTTTTAAAATTTGAAGCAAAACACTTAGTCCCCTAAAAGTTAGGGTTCGGCCATCATAACTTGAAATGGCTAGAGATGTCTAAAAATTTTTAACTCTTGGATGAATAATCCTCAAGTATACACAACACCAAAACAAGTCTCTTTGCACAAAAATTTGAAGCAAAAACTCATGATTTCTCATCATGTAGGGTTCGGCCACTCTATACCGAAATGAGCTTGGAAGATCTTTTGATTACATGCTCTTGGATAATGAAAAAGGATGATAAAACTAGCTCATAGAAATTGGTTTCATGATCATAGGATTTTTCTACAATTTTCTAGGGATTTTTGAAGTTTGAACATTGAAGTTGGAGCTCATGGAAATCAAGGTTTCCAAACAAGAACAAGAGAAGATTCATGAGGTTTAAGGATCAAAGGAGTAATCTTACCTCTTGAATGATGAAGAATGAACAAGAATCAGCACCTATTTCACCAAAAATGGTTCAGTCCTTCTTGAAGAAAAGAGAGAAAGTAAAGGAAGAAGATTAACTTAGGAGAAGAAATGGGTGAAGGCTTCATAAAGCTTGCCTTATGCGTGGGGTATGAAGGGAAGGGCAAGGTTGTCCAAAAAATTTCACTTAAGGAGCAAAATGGTCTTTTCATACATGGTTAAATGGTAATTATGAAAAAGGTCAGGGATATTTTGGTCATTTCGCGTCCAGATGTGACCTCAAGTTTATCTGTTAGCGGGTCTCGATAAATTCATATTCAGCTCTGTTCTTCACTCGATTCAAGATTTCGCCCGAATAACTTATATTATTTCACCATTTAGTGCGAAAAATCAAATTTATCAAAAATGTTGTAACTTCAATTCTAAACCTAACTATTTCGTTCACGAGTCAAAATTAGATTTCCTGAGCAGTAAAATCTTACTGTCAGTGAAAAAACGCAGACCGGGCTCCATCTGAGTTTGCAACCCAAAATTTAACCGTAGCTTTCTACGATAGCGTGAAGTATGAATATGGTCTTGGTTTATTTTATTTCATTTTCTAAAACCTTTTCTTTTTAAAAAGCATAAATGAGGTGCAAAAGCATCACCATAGGAAGAAGAAATCCCAACTAGGTTGGCGCCTCAACTCCTACCAATCACCTGCAGCACCCCATAAATAAATTTATTAAAAAAGAAAATAAAGAATACAAGAAAGCTTGGGGGGACATGAATCAAAACCCATGAAATAGATTATTTAAATCTGTAACTAGGTAGACCAAACCTATTTCTGAAAAAGTCTTCCCTAATCAAATCAGGAATTAGATCCCACCAAGAATAACATTTAGATGAAACTCCAAAACTAGCTAATTTATCAGCACAGGTATTCCCTTTCCTATAAATATGAGAAATCATGAAATGCATTGCTTATGCAATATGAAGACAATTCTGCCACCTGATCCGAAGTGTCCAAGGAACAATGGTGGGACTTGACCAGGCCAATACAACCAAACTTGAATCACATTCCAACCAAAGATTTTTCCAACCCTTTTGATTTCAATAGCTGACATAGCTGCAAGGAGTTCAGCTTGTAAAGAGAATGTAACACCACAATATAAAGAGAAACATCCACGAACTACAGCACTTGAATCTCTAAAGATCCCTTCTCCACCAGCATGACCAGGAGAACCTCTAGCAGCACCATCAGTGTTACATTTGACCCAATCACATTTAGAAGGAGACCAAATAACAGTTTTAATTTTAAGAGCTTTACACATGAATATTGACTGCAAAATACTTCAGAATGCACAATTCATCAATAGAAGATGAAGCATACCCTTTAGAAGAGTTCCCTGATAATGAGGTTGAAGCAATTATCATAGAAGTAGCTGTTTGCCAAGAAACTCTATGATTATCAAACCGGATTTTGTTTCTACAGAACCAAATAAACCAGAAAACATTGATTGTAGCAGCAAGAACAACATCCCTTGTTTGAGAAGACCAACTTTTCTGACTAATTGAAAGCACAGAACTGAAAGAAGTCAAATCAACAGGAGCCTTAATTATATAACTGAGCCAATTCCACAATGCCTGAGCAAAAGAGCAGTGAAGGAAAAGATTGGAAGTGGATTCATCAGTGAGCCCACAAAGACTGCAAATAGAGACAGTTATGCAACCCCTTTTCCTAAGATTCTCATCAGTTGATAATTTATTCTGCATAATTCTCCACACCAAAAAAGATTTGGATGGAGGAATAGAACAGGACCAAATGAGCTTGCACCAAGTAATGGGGGTTTTGGAGGATGTAAGTGCAGATATGCTTCTTTGAAATTCACAGTTCCAGAGTCATTGATAAACCAAACTAAGTGATTCTCATTCTCAACTAATGGAATAACCTGCTGCTTAATCTCAGCAACAAAAGCTGGAAATTTAACACAAAAAACCTGAGGAAGAAGCCACTTACCACAAAAAACCTGAGGAAGAAGCCACTTACCATTCCTAATAAAATTAGAAACTATTGCCTGCAAGGAACCCTGCAAATGAGGAGGAATATTCAACTTGACAGCAATTGGTTGAGCAAGACATACATCCTTCCAAAAGGTTATTGTTCTGCCATTGCCAATTTGCCACGAAGAATTAGACAAAACAGTATGCATATGGGACTTTAAACTAGTCCAAATAGAGGACTTAATGTAATTAATCCTAGGCTTGCCATATTTAAGAAATCTGCTCCTGAAAAAGATGGCCCATTCCTTAGAAGAAGGCATCATTTCCCAACACAATTTTAACATGGCTGAATCATTAATAGCCCTGAGAGATCTCAATCCAAGGCCATCTTCAGAAAAAGTAGAGCAAACCACATTCCGAGATACAGTTACAGTCTTTCTGACAAGAATATTACCTGACCATATAAATTTTTTGATGAAAGAATCAAGCTGCTTCAACAGAGAGATAGGCCAAGCATAGACATGAAAACTATACACCAACATGCCATGAATAATGGACTTCACAAGCTACATTCTACCCATGATAGAAAGAAGAGACCCTTTCCAAGCAGCAAGTTTAGATTTAATTCTGTCAACTATAGGTTCAAAGTGGATTCTCTTAGGCTTGCCTTTAAAAATGGGAACATCAAGGTATGAGAAAGGTAAATGACCTGAAGAGAAACCAAGAATAGAGGCAATAGAGGCAACTCTACCTTGAGGGATAGAACCAATGTAAAATCTACATTTATGCAAACTTAAATGCTGACCAGAGGCTTCTCCATATAAATTAAAAAGAGACATGAGAGATTCAAGATTTGTCTTGGTTCCTTTGCAAAAAACTAAGAAGTCATCTGCATAGAGAATATGACTAGGAACTAAACCTAAAGGACCAGCCATAGGCTTTAGCATACCAGAATTAATCATGAAAGAAATCCCTCTACTAAGAACCTCTTCAGCAATACAAAAGAGAAGAGAAGAGAGTGGATCTCCTTGTCTCACCCGCCTTTTACAGGAAAAGAAAGCAACTGATTTCCCATTAACTGAAAAGACAACTTTGCTGAATGTAGGATAGTCTTGATCCAACCACAGAACTTGGAATTAAAACCAAATGCCTGAAGAAATTTTAAAAGAAATTCCCAATCTATAGTGTCAAAAGCTTTTTTAATATCAAACTTAAGAGCAATATTACCACCAAAAGTTTTATAATCCAATAGGTTGATTGATGCAGAAGCCAAACAGATGCATTCAGAAATCTGCCTATCTCTAACAAATCCTCTTTGCTGTTGGGAAATAATCTTAGGAGCAATAGCAGCCAGCCTATCAGTAAGCACTTTAGTAATAACCTTGAATTGAAAATTGTCCAAGGCAATAGGCCTATAATTTTCAATCTTATCAACATTCTGGGACTTAGGAATGAGCACCACAAGATTTGAGTTCAAATTTGGTAAAAACCAATCTTGAATGAAAAACTGAGAAACAGATCTGCAAACATCACATCCAACAATGTCCCAAAATCTATGATAAAAACAACCTCCAAAACCATCAGGACCAGGGGCTCCACTACCATTCAGAGAAAAAACTGCTGTTTTGATCTCATCATGAGATGGCAAGCAGGAAAGTAGATTATTGTCTTCCTGAGAAACCAGGTTGGGAATAACCTGATGAATTAGATCATTTGGAACACAAACATTAGGAGAGGCATATAAAGAAGTGAAATAATCCAAGACATGTTGCTTAATGGCAGAAGAGTCCTCCAAAACAGAATCACCATGCCTAAGGACTGACATTAGCTTTGATGATCTCCTGATCTTAGCTACCCGATGAAAAGAGGCTGTATTCCTATAACCATTAGCATGCCAATTAATTCTAGCTTTTTCTTTCCAAAACTACTCCTGATAAGACAAAGCTTGTTGGAGATCCAACTGAGCCTTTGTTTCCAAAACCAGTAAATCATCAGTAATCCTTGAAGCAGATATTTGAGCCTGAATTAAGTCTACTGCTGCAAGAGCCTCATCAACCTTAACATGCACATTACCAAAAACCACCTTATTCCAAGACTTCAACTCAACCTTAAGAGCTTTCAGCTTCTGAGATAAAACTACCATAGGACAACCCATATAGGTCCTGCTCCAAACCTCAGAAACAAGCCTATGGCAGTCAGGATGATCTGCCCACATGCTTAGAAATTTGAAAGATGATGGATGAGACTTAACACCTTTTTGGAGAACAAGCAGCAAGGGGTAATGATCTGACTTACTCCGTGTCAAAGTACAGCAGGCTGAGGAGTCCCAAAAAGACAACCAACTATCATTACAAATCACCCTATCAAGCCTTTTTTTTTCAGTATGAGCATTGCCTCTCCTACCATTGCTCCAAGTAAATTCAGCACCTCTTGTAATTAAATGAGTCAAACTATTATTCTCAGTCCAGTCTCTAAACTCATCACAAGATATCCTTAAAGGAAGGCCCCTCCCTGTTTGCTCATGAGCTCCAAGAATAACATTAAAGTCACCTAAGATACACCAAGGGCCTTGAAACTGAAGGTGCAAATCCGACAACTCAGACCAAAGAGTTCTCCTAGCAAAATAATTAGTACAAGCATAGACAACAGCAAAGTATAACACTTGCCTATTAAATTCAACTGAGAATGAAACTTGTTGACTGGAAGAACTAATAACAATCAGATGCAAATGTTCAGAGCATAAACACCAAAGGTTAGATTTTAATAACTGTCTATTATTGACTGCAAAAATCTTCATATTCAAACTTTATAAGTAACCAGAAGGCAATTGGTCAATACAAATCCAGGGCTCAGAAATTAACAAGATAGCTGGCCTATGCATAAAACAAAGTTTTTTAAGCATTAACCTAGAGTCTAGATTACCAATACCTCTAATATTCCAATAAAGAACTTTCATTAGGCAAGTTGTTGAGGGCCTACTCTAGACCTTGTTCTATGCCTGTCTGCATTGTATACTTGTTGTTTTTTGATTTTGTCTCAGCTTTCTTTTTTGTGACTTTGTAACAGCCACTGAAAATTGCAAACCATCCTCATGATTAGCCTCATATTCGTGAGATGGATTACCATCTGCAGGAGACCCTTCCAAATCATCATCCATTTGATCATACCACAACTTGGAAAGCACATTCAAATCCTTCTGAACTGTAGAAGCAAAATTATCAAAGTTGTCATGATCATCAGGGGTATTCATAACAGGATTAGGAGTATTAGAAACATGATCCATATCAGCTGGACTCTTTGCAGCAGCTTGCAGAGCAGCAATAGAATTATTCTCACCAATAGCTGGTCCCTGTTCCTACGTATCCCTTGGTGTGATAGGGAATTCAAAACTACACAGTTCTTGTAGAAAAGAATTGTGGTTTGGATGATTTTATTTATTAATTTTGAAAGGGAATTTATTTATTTGTTTTTATTTTCTTAGCAAAGGTTTTTTTATTTTTAGGATTTCTGAGCTGTCCCAACTTATGCATCCTTAAAAATGGGATAAATTAGCTATTACTGCTAATTTAATCCTTTTAAATAATTTAATCTTATTATTTTATTTCGAAAAATGAGATTATTAAATTGGGTTTATTATATTTTTTAAAAAAAGAGGTACATGATTTCTGAGTTGTCTCAACTTATACGTCCTAGAGAATGAAATTAATTTAGCTGCACAACTAGTTAATCCCTGAATTATTTTTATTTTATTAAAATACCTATTTTATTTTATATTTTTTATTAGAAATTTGATCAAATGACCATTGCCGCTCAGGGTCAAGAAACCATCAACTCAAATATAAAAAAATGAAATTTCAGCACATACCCAAAAGAAAACACCACACGTAAGGCCCAAACAACATCAGCCTTAAAGCAGGGAAAAATAAATAAAATAAAGTTATACCAAATAAAATAAATAAAAAATAAAATAAAAAAAAGAAGGTAAAAGAGAAAAAAAGAAAAGAAACAGAATTAGATACTTCTGCTACACATACGCGACAGAAGCGTGGAACTAGAGGGGGAGGTGCTCGGCGGCGCTGCTGTGGCTCCAAACTCATGCAGCAGCCATGCGGTGTGGCTGGGAGGGAGCAAGGAGGCCGTTGAGGTGCAGGGCGTTCCGGATGTCACGCAGATACACGATGCGGCCACGTAGAAACGGAGAAGCCGAGGATGGCAGCAGGATGGGCGCGCGGCGTCCGGTGGCTCGTGTGGCTGCGACATGGTTGTGACGCGTGCAGGGAGGTAGTGGTCGCAGTGGTTGTGAGGTTGATCTGATGGCAGTACTGTAGGTTTGCTTAATCTCAAAGGGGAGATTTTGTTTTTGTATCAATAAAATAAAAAAAATAAGAAGAGGAGAAAGAAAGCTACTATATCAGGTGAATGGAACGAGGAGCAAGAGGGTGTAAAGGCTTGAATTTTTTCTCTACCCTTTTTTAGAGCTAATCGTGTGCCCCTAAAAAAAATTTCAATTTCTATTTATAATTAGCATTTAGGTCTTTTCATTATGGAAATCATTTAAATTCTTAATCACCCTAATTGGACAAAAATATTCTGATTTAAAGAAAGAATAAATCAACCCTTTTCCATTTGAAAACTTACCAGTAGGTTCTTTCTAATTATGGAGGAATTTATATGAAACTAATTTTATTCCATATTTTAATTAAAAATAGAAAAGGGAAAAGAATCAACCTAAGTAATTATCATTAAAACAAATTAATGAGAATCATTTTTGAAAACATACTAAACTTGGGCAACTAAAATTATTTATTATTATTATTATTATTATTGTTAAAAATTATTGCTCATACATTTTAGTCCAAAGACTAGTGGACTTGTCTATGTTGTTCTCTGATCCAAATTCGTATTTTATTTTATTTTTATAAAGTTTTTATATATTTTAACTTGACAAAATTAGGTGTTCACACTTGCACATTACACAATTAATCTCTTGGGTACGACTTCTGAGACGACCCTCCTCTCCTAGAAGAATAATCTCATTAGTCCCAAACTCCTACTATTATTAACTATGCTTAGCCATGTATAAAATGATAGCGTCGCGAACAAGCAATAACGGCATGCATAGGAAAACTATCAGAGTAAAAGCGCAACATCATAACCAAAGATATATATACAGATAACACGCGTAACTGTAGCCCAAACAGCAAGGCACTATACAAACATATACATACTGTGTAATAAAAACCAAAAATACATCAAACATCAAAAGAAAACTCTCGGAGCTCACCAGCACTACCCGTCCCCTCTCAAAAGGTACATGAAAAGCTCTCAGCTCACTGCCTAGGACACACTGGCAGGCTCTCACCATCAGTGGTGAGGATGCCCTGAGCTACCCTGACCCTCGCCATGAGTATGCCTGTACTGCACCAGAGGCTCATACTCTAATGAAGAGCTGGATACCACAATCATGCGCCTACGGTAGGTACTCAGATACCGCTCGGTCCTCCAGCACTGGCCTCGGTAGACATAGCCTCTCTTGCTGGACACAACTGAGGATTGCGGTGCCACCCACATGTAGTCTCGTCCCTCTGTCTCGGCGGTCTCCACATCCTCGGAAAAGGAAGAAATTGGTACACACGGTAGGGGCCAATGATGTCCACGTACGGAGGCGTGCTGCTCCGAAAGATCATACTGATTGGTCCTGTGTAAACCACCAAAAAGGTTTAGGGGTCCACCCGCCATCCCCTTTCATCATGATAGACGATCTCAATGTCGCCCAGCACTGGCATCCGCGGTGCCCCCGTGATAAACTGGTGAAGCCTCGGGTTCTTCTTGTGCCTTGGCTGGCTCATCATCTTCATGCGAATCCAAAATAGAATAGCAGAAACAACAATAGGGAGATAAGAAATACAGTGCATGATAAAGTCGGAAAACAATAGTAATGCAGTAAACACATATAACATGTAGCAGATATAACAGTTACTACATTCTAACAAACGTCTCTCAAGACAACACGTGCAGCAAGCATCCATCTCCATGAGTCTCACTCTCAGATCAATCCTCTAGACCGGGATACTAATCCCATGCAGCATGTCTGCCGAAAAACTCACAAAGCTGGTTCCCACTGGAACGGTTCCACACCCGAACAAGTCCACACTGGGACAAGTTCTGTGTTGGAACGGAGTTAGCTTGTCCAAGAAATCGAATCGCTCACTATGACCAATAAGAGTGCATCCCCCTTCCACACCTGAACCGCGGTATTTCGGTCGCCTCGGAACATTAGCCTAGGACAAATGGAAAGCTCTGGGATTAGTTGGGCAAACCGGACTGGATCGGGCGTCACGACAGGATAGGGGCTACTTCATTCGTCACTGTAAACTATTATTAAGACCGGCAACATCCCCAAGGTCATTCACTTGACCGCCCCATCTACTTTCCGTACCCGCACTCAGGTACAACTAACTTCGTATGACACTGGCAGCCCATATTACCTGTCATACGGCCTCGCCACTTGGCAGCTGATGATGATATATAGCAAACATCCTCAACGGACTTGATACCAGATCTCACGCCTAAGCTCTCAGTCAAAAACAACACAATGCCACTGCATCCACATGGCCACAGCCTCGACGCCACGGGTCCACGAGCCACAGCTCAAACAATCACGGCCACAGCCTCGAAAAGTCAGCATAACAGCAACGACACCATCCACGATATCAATCCGATAACAACACAGCACATAGCCAAACTTAATTCTACGGCATTCCCCCATAGCATTGAACATGACAGCATACAGCATAATAATAGCAACAATAATACCAACAATAGCATATAGCAGCATATCACATACCAAGTAGCATATAGGCACTTAGACAGATAGCAACAACGACAATCAGCAGCATACAGTCATACGAAGTCAAACATCCTCAATCAACAGTTTACTAGCCTAGGGTTTCCAAACTTAACGGTGATAGCCCAAAGTAAGCTGAACCTAGGGTTTAAGTTCTTTATCGAGGCTCAACCACTAGAAGGGTTAGGGCTTCCCTACACTAGCAGAAAAATATCCTACACTACTCTTGCCTTCCCGATGGCAGCAGTACTCTTTCTCCCCACCTGAACAATAGTCGCACGAACTCCGAGACAAACTCCTCCACATGCAACTACAAGCTCGGCCACGAACAGCCCCCAAATCCTCTTGGTAGCCGCGGCCTCAAGCTCCAAATTGCGGGAAATCATGAGCGTGAACTTTGCCCTAATCACGAACACAACACATATACAATAGTGTTAGCCCTAGGGCAAGCTCAAAAGATCAAAGAAAAAGGTAAAGACTCGAAGAACGCGTGTTAGGCATTCGAGTTTACCTAGGACGAATCGAGAAAATATTTCGTCAAAGTTGAAGATAACTTCGTCACGATCACAACGGTGTAGTCGGAATCGCGATCCGAAGCTCCGAAGTCCAAGAATTCAAGCTCTCTCTCTAGACGCTCTCTGCCTTCTCTCTAGTTACAACAACCCAGAATTTGAAGGTTTTTCACGCAAGTGTGGTATTGAAAGTGGTAACACCACTTAAGGGTCCTGCTGAGAACGCTTTAGCATGGACTCCCAGTACGCTTGAGCGTGCTCATGCTTGAGCGTGAGGTCTTCTCCACGCTTGAGCTTTGGAACCTTGTCCGCTCCGCCTTGACCCTGGCCTGACACGTGTAGCACACGCTTCAAAAAGCACATCAGCTGGCAAACGCACTCAGAATGCTAGGGCGTGCTCCCCTTCCCACGCTTGAGCGTGTAGCTCGGCTGGGAAAAGTCTTCCAAACTTCTGGCTCCCACAATTATTCGTTTAACGCCTTAGGCACCTCCAACCTTGTTCAAGCCTATTCCTAAGCTTCAAACTAGGTCTTAAACTAGCACACAACAATTCACGCAATCATCCAAAGCCCTAATCGAGGTTAACCAACTCGACTAAAGTTACATAAAATGGGGATGTTACATTACCACCCCCTTACAGAAAATTACGTCCCTGAAATTTTCGTCACATACCTGTGAACAAAAAGGGATGACTCTGACGCATCTCAGCTTCACGTTCCCACGTTGAATCACCAGTCACCGGGTTCCATTCCACTCTGACTAACGGAATGTGCTTGTCGCGCAGTTCCTTGATCCTTCTATCCATGATCCGAACAGGTGAAGCTTCATACTCAAGGTTCTCTTTCAATTGGATTGATTCAGGCTCAAGCACGTGTGATGGATCAGGGTGATACTTTCGGAGTTGAGAGACGTGAAAGACGTCGTGAATATTTGACAGATTTGGTGGCAAAGCTATTTGATAGGCTATAGGGCTGATTCATTGAAGAATCTGAAACGGTACTATGAATTTAGGCGTTAGCTTTCTGGATTTGATTACCCGGCCCACTCCTGCTCTTGGGGTAACTCTCATGAAGACATGGTCGCCTTATTGGAATTCCAAAGGCCTCCTCCTCTTGTTGGCGTAGCTCTTCTGCCTGTCCCTTGCAACCTTCATCTTTTCCCGTATCTTACGAACTTGTTCCGTTGTTTGCTGTACTAGCTCCGAACCTAACAGCTGACTCTCTTCCGTCTCAAACGAACACAACGGAGTCCTGCACTTACGTCCATACAGTGCTTCATACGGCGCCATTGCAATACTTGAATGGAAATTGTCGTTATAAGTAAACTCGATCAATGGAAGAAACTCGTCCCAACTTCTCGTGTTCTCCAACACGTACGCTCTTAAGAGATCCTCCAGTGATTGAATTGTTCGCTCAGACTGACCATCCGTTTGAGGATGATAAGCAGAACTCATACTTAACTTAGTTCCCATTGCACTGTGTAAGCTCCTCTAGAACCTTGAGGTAAACCTTGGATCACGATCCGAAACGATGCTCGAAGGCACCCCATGCAGCCTTACAACCTCCTTAACGTAATCTGAGTCAATCGCTCCAGAGAGTAACTCTGGTTGATCGGTAAGAAGTGAGCACACTTCGTCAACCTGTCAATGATTACCCAAACTGCATCACACCTTTTCTGAGTCCTCGATAACCCCAAAACAAAGTCCATGCCAACGCTATCCCACTTCCATTCTGGGACGTCCAACGATTGCAACAACCTTGCTAGCTTTTGGTGTTCAATCTTCGTTTTCTGACACACCAAGCAGGTTAGGACATCAGCCGCCACATCTTTCTTCATCCCCGACCACCAGAACAGCTTCTTCAGATCCTGATACATCTTGGTAGCCCCCGGATGAAAACTCATCTTGCTCTTGTGTGCTTCCACCAAGATCATATCCTTGACTTCTCTATCCGCTGGCACACAAACCTGGTCACCATACCTAAGCAGACCATCAGTACCTCTTCTGAATTCCGAAGTCTTACCTTCTTCTAACAATTGATTCACGCTCTTGAGGTACTTATCCTCAACTTGCTTCATCCATGAAAGATTCAGGAAATCGCTAGTTACTTTAACCATCCCCAGATTCAGCTTATCCTCGACGATTTTCGCTTCCAGATTCAGATCTCTAAACACCTCTAGAAGCTCTAACTCTTTTACCATCATCGCAGATACATGTAGGGACTTCCTATTGAGCGCATCCGCTACAACATTCGCCTTACCTGGATGGTATTGCAGGTCGAATTCATAATCCTTTATGAATTCCATCCACCTTCGCTGTCTCATGTTCAGCTCTCTCTGGTCAAACAAGTACTTCGGGCTCTGATGTTCGCTAAACACGCTGAATTTAGCACCATAAAGATAGTTTCTCCATATCTTCAATGCAAACACTATCGCTGCCAATTCCAGACCATGCGTTTGATAGTTCCGCTCATGTACTCTCAACTGCCTGGAGGCATACGCCACCACTTTTCTGTCTTGCATGAGCACACATCCCAAGCCTTGATAAGATGCATCACAGTATACATCAAATTGTCCTAATGGATCTGGTAGCACCAACACAGGTGATGTGGTCAGTCTTCTCTTAAGCTCCTGGAAACTTTGCTCGCAAGCCTCTGACCAGTCGAACGTCTTCCCCTTTCTCGTTAACTGCGTCATAGGTAACGCAATCTTAGAGAATCCCTCGATAAACCTCCGATAGTAGCCTGCCAAGCCAAGAAAGCTTTTCACCTCGCTTACAGACTTAGGGCTTTCCCAACTCACTACACCCTCAACTTTCGCAGGATCCACTGCGATTCCATCCTTACTGATCACATGGCCTAGAAACTGAACCTCCTCTAACTAGAACCCGCACTTCGATAGTTTAGCATACAACTGTCGGTCCTTTAGCACTTGCAACACCGCCCTTAGATGCTCTTGGTGTTCTTCTCTACTCGAAGAGTATACAAGGATGTCATCAAGGAATACGACAACAAACTTATCAAGGAACGGTCAAAAGATCTTGTTCATATAGTCCATGAACACAGCCGGAGCATTAGTCACACCAAACGGCATAACCAAGTACTCGTAGTGACCATACCGACTTCGAAAAGCAGTCTTTGGCACATCCTCCTTCTTAACCCGGATCTGATGGTATCCAGATCGCATATCGATCTTAGAAAACACAGCTGCTCCTTTCAGCTGATCCATCAAATCATCTATCCGTGGTAACGAATACTTGTTCTTTATCGTCACTTTGTTCAGCTGACGATAGTCTACGCATAGCCTCGAGCTCCCGTCCTTCATCTTCACAAACAGTACCGGCGCTCCCCACGGAGATGCACTAGGGCTGATGAACTCTTTGCCTAGCATCTCGTCCAACTGTTTCTTCAGCTCTGTCAACTCAACTGGAGACATTCAATACAATGCTATCGATATAGGCCCAGTTCCCGGTACCAGATCTATAGCAAACTCCATCTCTCTCTCCGGTGGCAGTCCAGGAACATCATCGGGAAACAGTTCCTGAAATTCTCGCACAATAGGTATAGCTTCAACACTAGGAGTTTCCTTGGCTGCGAAAGAGAACAACACCACATACTTGTCCGATCATCCACCCATCGGAACACTCTCGTTGGCCGACATCAATCCAGATCGCTCAGAAAAACTGAGAGTTTTGTTTGAACAGTCTAACATTACATGGTTGGCCGAAAGCCAGTCCATGCCTAGGATTACATCTATCTGTTGCATAGGTAAGTAGATAAGGTCGACAAGGAAATGACGATTCTCTACCGTAATAGGACATTTACGGCATACAGATAGGGTAGTTAAAGAATCACCAGTAGGTGTTGAAACAGTCAAATTATAGGGTAATATAGAAATAGGCAACCCTAAATGATCCATGCACTCTACTGATATGAAAGAATGAGCAGCCGCCGAATCAAATAAACTGACAAAAGCTTACCAAAAACTAAGCATTTACCTTGAATCAGGTCAGGACTTAGAGAGGCTTTAGAACCCCTCATGGCAAGCACCCTTCCGGTCATCTGTGGCCTACTCTGCTGACTTGCCACTACCGATCTTGCTCCGCCACTCTGAGCTCTACCGTTTTGCTGTTGAAACTGAGCCCTTCTACTAACTCCGGGCTTGCAGTCTGATGCATAGTGACCCATCTGGTTGCAGTTGAAACACTAGATGTGTTGGGTCCTTGGACAACTCCAGACTAGATGCGGTCCCCCGCACCGGAAACAGGTCTTGGTCTCCTGCTATCCTTGACTGGAGCTGCTCCCTCCATGGTTGACATTAAACTGAGGCGGGCGATCATACGGTCTCGCCCTCCGCTGGAACTTGCCACTTCTGCCCCTCTGGTTGCTCCTGTAACACCCCGATTTTCACGTTTTCTAATTCTTCAGTATTTTAATGTCTTTATTTTATTCGAGGTCTTAGGAATAGAAATAAAATATTCCGAGACCATAGTCATGCTCGACGATATCGTAGGAAGCTACGATTAAGTTTTGAGTCAAAAACTCAAACGGAGTCCGGTCTGCGTTTTTACACTGACAGTATGATTTTACTGCTCAGAAGACCTCAGATGGACCCGTGAACGAGACAGTAAGTCTTAGAATTTGATTCTCTATGTTTTGGTTAAATTTCGTAAAAATTTCAGAAAAATCATTTCCTGACCTTCGTTCGGGCGAAATTCTCAATCGGGTGACGAACGGAGCCACATATGGACTTACCGAGACTCGCCAACAGATAATCTTGATATCACAACATCCCAGGACACTTGGGAGAGTATGCCAGAGTCGTCATGATGATCGGAAAAATCTAGACGCAAAATGACCAAAATGCCCCTAACCTTAGTCTTTTGCATTTTTACCATTTTACCCTTTTGACAAATGACCTTTTTGCCCTTAAGTGACTTGTTTTAAAGCTGAACTCAGCCCATCACCCTCTCATTTTCGCACAGCCCCTCCTAAGATAGAGCTCCATAGTTGTTCTTGAGAGAAGAACACCATTGTTGTTCTTGAAAAAGCTTGAGTTCTTGTTGGAATCACTTGATTCCTTGAGCAATCTTCCATCATTTCAAGGTAAGATCACTTCTATGATCTCTTAGCTTCTTGAATATCTCTTTATTTCAAGATCAAGATCCATTTTCATGAAAAGAATTTCTTAGATCCAAAACTTTGAAAATCCATAGGAAATTGTAGAAAAATCATTTTGATGTGAGACCAAGTTCTTTGAACTCACATCATTAATCTCTATCCAAACCCTAGAGCTTATGATTCAACTCTCATCATAGCTCAAAAAGCACATTAGGGCCGAACCCTTCTTGATGATGATGAATAGTGTTTCATCAAGTTTTGATTTTTAACACTTGATTTCATTCTTAGCTTTCCTAATGCCTTTGAATCCATGAAATGGAAAACCAAGATCAATTCCTAGCTTTATTCTCTTTAGGGTGGCCGAAACCCTATTTGTGAGAATTGTTGTTTAATGTTTGATTGTTTGGTTGTTTGTAGTTGGTGACAATTATCAGAAGGTTCACAAACCGATCAACCGACTTTGATCCGGGAATCTGCTCTTCAACAGGTATGGGGAGAAGAACCTCATCACACCAAGATTGTGGTGGTGAAGATGGTTGTTTAAATTATGTGTGGGTGAAACCCTTTAGTTTGGGTTCACTTTTAGTTGTTATGTTTTGTTAAGTTCTCTTGGAGAACAAGGTTGTCATGATGAGTTTATGCTTGAGTATGTTGTAGTGTGCTTTAGTATATGTTGATGATGAGATGATTGAATGAAAAACCATTTTCATGTATGTTGGAAAACCTACTTTGATCACTAGATCAAGTATGGACTTTTATTGTTTGATTATGAGACCATGATGTGTGATGGATATGTTGATTATGATGTAGTAATGTGTATTATGGTTATCATGATTGTGTAAGTGTTGTGAGCTATACTTTGATTAGTGGATGAAGTAAAACTTCACATTGATTCCTAGTTGGCTATTAGCCATGACCTTGAGGAAAGGAAAGATATGAATAGTTCTTGGACAAGTCAAGTTTTGATGTAAAGAAAGTGTTTTCAATAACTTGTATTTTTCAAAGAAAAACCCTAAGTGACTTTAAAGGGAATTTAATCTCAAAGTGCTTTCACCAAAGTGAAACATGTTTTATACCTTATCCTTAGTTCATCTAGCTAATCAAGTGACTCAAAATGAGAAAAAAAGTGGTTTCATGAAGAGAATCAAAATGGTTCCCTAAGGTTGATGTCTTGTTTTAAGGCAACTTTTCGCTAAGCGAATTTACTTTCGCTACGCGAAAAACAGGGAAAGTCTTAGTTGGGCATCAGTGCCTCACTTTCGCTAAGCGAATTCATATTCGCTAAGCGAACCCAGCAAATTTCGCTACGCGAATTACATCTCGCTGAGCAATCCAGAGAAGTCTCCAATAGAGGTGCAACCGTCTGAACTTTCGCTAAGCGAAATCATTCTCGCTAAGCGAATAAAGTGAAGTTTCGCTACGCGAATTACATCTCGCTGAGCAATCCAGAGAAGTCTCCAATAGAGGTGCAACCGTCTGAACTTTCGCTAAGCGAAATCATATTCGCTAAGCGAATACAATATATTTCACTACGCGATTTATGTCTCGCCGAGCGAACCAGAGGAGTTCCAAAGGAGGCATTACTGCCTCATTTTCGCTAAGCGAATGAAATTCCGCTAAGCGAATGCCATGTTTCAGAAAATGCTAGAAATGAAGTAAGTAGTTCAAATGTTGTTTTAAATCAAATGAGTTTTCAACTGTAAAAGTTGTTTGGTTTACAAAAAGAGTTTTCTAACTCAATCGTAATGTTTTACGCGTGAAAAACCTAAGTTAAGTAATTAACTTAGAGTTGAAGACAAGGGTTAATTAAGTATGGTATATGGTGGAACAAGACCATGTGCTATACCATTGATGACTTAGTACATCAATGACTTCATAAGACTTAAGTGAAATCAACACTTGTTTCCTTAATTGAAAAACAAGGGATTAATACCTTAGAAAGGCTTAAAGACTTATCTAGAGGATTCTCAATCCTTATTCATAATGCTTAGGACTTGAGACATAATTCATAAGACATAAACACAAACACGAAACGTTTTGGTTTTCGAAACAGTAGTTCGATGACGGATCGGTGATTTGGATCCAGGTTAATCGTTCAATTGTTTCTGTCTTGTGATAACTGGAATGAGAGAGAGCCTGAGACTGTGCAGGTATGGGACTGTACAGTGGAAGGAATCCTGAGGCTATGCAGGTATGGGACTGTATAGTTAAGGGAAGGCATATAAGAATTGATTGGTACTACCCATACCAACAAGATTTATCTTCTTTTCGGGAACTTAGAACATAAGTACTTTATAGTTAAGCGTGCTTGAATTAGAGTAATTATGGGATGGGTGACCTTCTGGGAAGTTTCCGAGAAAGCGTGTGAGTGAGGACAAAACACGCTGAAAAGACTTGTGTTGGTTTGTGGGGACAGTCGGCGATTCTGAAAGCAGTCTGGATCATTCCAAAGGAATCACGAGATATTTATCCAATGGATAAATGTTTTATCCGATGGATAAATGTTTTATAAAACAACGACGTGTGTAGTTTCTAAGGAAGAGAACCTTAGTGAACCTTGAGGTCTATCCAATGGATAGACATTGCTTTATCGCATCTGCTTTGTGTAAGCATTGGCATTTCATGTGCATAGTTGTAAGGCCTTGAGCCTAGGAGTTGAGCTTACACCTTGATGCGGGTGCGAATCTTACGGTGACGATCTTCAATGGTCTTTTTGGAGGTATCAGGGTTGGAAGGGCTGACATGTGACCAGTTGGTGATTCTTCTGTGTCGTGGCGAATCCGTGCAATACACTGATATCCTCTACTAGATGCCGTACTTTTCATGTTTGGTCGAGAGTGTTACCGTAAAGCCAGATACGTGCACGTTACGAATGTTGTAGCATCTTGCTCATGGCTGGCAGAAACCGGAACATGTCCTCCCATTCACTCTCTCCGAATGTTTTGTTAGCTCCATGGAGTAGGGGTCAGAGTAGTACCCAGTGACATTGACATTAAGTCATATACATAGCATTGCATTGCATGGCTATTGATGTTTACATTTACTATTATACATCGCTGTATTGTTTAAGGATGCCTTATATTATGCTGTTAAATGTTTAGCATGCTATTATGTTGTTAACTGCTTAACATGATTTATACTGAGAACCTTTGTAAGCATGTTGGGTACGTTGTTACCCGGTGAGTCGTCCCGTTTTTGCTACTGCTATTTTGTTGTGTTGATGAACGGGAATCTCACCCATATCTGTATGTTTTCTGCTGGTACTTGCTGTTGCTGTTTGAACAGATGGACGTGACGATGGTTCAGTTCCGCAGTCCTTTTGAGTTCGGAGGTGGACTCTTTTTCTGTTTTAGTTTTGTTGTCGGCCAGACTATGTCAGTTTTGTAGTACCTTTTGGGAGCTATGACTCCTAGTACTTATTGTATTTTCTTATGTCAGTCATACATTAGACTTATGTCTGTATATGGTAATGTTGTTACTTCTGTTTCTGTTTTCTGTTTTCTGTATTATAATACTGTATGTATGTCCTAGTAATGCATGGTGAACCTAAGTTCACTTATTAGTATTATTTATTACCTTTACTAATCCCATTACATCTTTATGAAAAGAAAAGAAAAAGAAAAATCATATTTTCCGCATTAATAAATATTTTCGGCCTTATAAACATTCGGGAATGTGACACTCGGGAAAGGGTGTTGCATTATTTGGTATTAGAGCTGGCCGAGTCTTTTTGGGGTTTGTAGGTTATGGTCTGTCTTGTTTGTGTTGTGTTTTCTCTGATTGTCTTTCTATGTTATTGTTTCCGAGAGAAAACAATGTTGGAGAGGATGATGACTTTGGTCTATCCTTTTGTATTGTTTGTTCTCTGTGTTGTGTTTCTATGAAGAAGACAACGATTGTGTGTTACTCTCTGCATTATTGTTTCTGAAGAGGAATGATATTGGGCAGGGTAGTAATGTTTTTGCTTTCTTGTAAGTTGTCGCTAGCAGAGTTCTTCAGAACGAGTGTTTTCCGACGAGTGCCAGACGAGTTGAAAGACATGGAGTTCCTGCAGCTACGTCAAGGAGGAATGTCTGTCAAAGAATATGCTGATCGTTTTGAGTTCCTGCTGAAATCTTCGAGGTATTTCCATCTTCATCCCGATGAGGAGTGGAAGTGCACAAAGTTCGAAGAAGGTTTAAGGGACGAGATTCGAGGAGAGGTGCTACCTCTTGAGGTCAAAGAGTTCTCGGTTTTGGTAGATGAATGCTTCGTAATTGAAGATCTGATGAAGACTTGTGCAGGAAGGCAACGTAACTCTGGACCGACTAGGTTCCATAAAGGCACCAATGGTCGTGATGATAGGTCTCGATGGAAACCATATGCAAAACAGCAAGGTCAACAACAACGTTCTGTAGGAGGAAGCAGTGGGAGTATTAGTCAATCTGGAAGCGCCCCAAAGAAGTGCATGAAGTGTGGCAAGAACAATCATGTCACCAGAGAATGCTTAATCAAGGGAATCATATGCTTCAAGTGTGGGAAGCCAGGACATACTTCACGCGAGTGTGTGCAATCAAAAGCTACACATTCTGTCAACGATGTGCAAACAGTGAAGCCTAAGGCAATGAGTGGAGTTTATACTGGGGATGATGCTGAGACTTCTCAAACGGAAGATTTGATTCACGGTCAGATCGTCGTGGAAGGTAGAACCTTATCTGTATCTTTCCTTACCCTTAGATTTGGTAATTCTTGTACTTTCTGCTAAGCCTGTTATAACTGCGAAAGTCTGTTTGAACTGTTCTATTTTCCGTAGTGGATAGAACGTTTTTGATTGATTTAATCTGTTTGCCTCTTTCGCAAATGGATTTGATCATAAGGATGGATTGGTTATCTTGTAACTATATCCTACTAGACGGTGTAAACAAAACCTTAGTTTTTCCTAATTCGGATAATTCTGGATTTGGACTGCCAACCAAGGAAACGTTTCTTTGAGAGGAGGAGGAGCAAAACGAATACATGTTACTAACGAGTTTCCGGAAGTCTTTCTTGAAGACGTACCAAGTTGCCGCCAGTTCGGAACATCGAGTTTGCGATCGATCTTGTGCCAGGAACAGGACTAGCGTCTATGGCACCGTATCATATGGCACCTGCTGAGTTGGAAACCTTGAAGGAATAGTTGGTGAACTTATTGGGAAAGCAGTTCGTTAGACCCAGTGTGTCGCCGTAGGGAACGCCTGTGCTGTTGGTGAGAAAGAAAGACGAAACATCTTGCTTATGTGTGGATTAGCGCCAGTTGAACAAAGTTACCATTCAGAACAAGTATCATCTTCCGGGAATAAATGACTTGATGGATCAGTTGAGGAGAGCGGCAGTTTTCTCCGAGATTGATTTGCGATCGGGTTATCACCAGATTCGTGTGAAGACAGAAGATATACCGAAGACAGCGTTTCAAACACGCTATGGGCACTACGAGTACCTTGTAATGCCGTTTGGTATAACGAATACTCCTCTATATTCATGGATTACATGAATAGGATCTTTCGTCCATATCTAGATAAGTTTGTGGTTGTCTTCATAGACGACATACTTATCTATTCGTGAAACCAGGAAGTACACGCTGAATATCTTAGTGTGATTCTTTAGGTTCTAAAGGAGAAACAGCTGTATGCCAAGTTGTCCAAGTGTGAGTTTTGACTCGACGAAGTAAAGTTTTTGGGTCATGTGATTTCAAAGGAAGGATAAAGCATTTGAATGGATTGAAGCCTGTGAGGAAAGTTTGCAAGGATTAGAGAGAAGGTTGACTACTTCACCTGTGTTAGTGCTGCCTGATCTCAAGGGAACATTTGTGTTCACACTCCTACGTATTCCTCAATGTATTAGACAATTGAGTGAATTGGTAATATGGTGTCCATTGGTCTGGACATTTTCGTATTACTTCACTGAAAGTTTTGTTATTACTATTTCTTGAGTTATAACATAAACAACTTCCCGATACTGGAAGTTTCTTGATGAAACTTAGTCTAATCACTTTTACTTTTGGTGAAGGTGATCCAGTCTGATTTTTGCCAGACTGTTTATCTTTTGATTCCAAAGTTATTGGAAGGTTCATATGAAAGAAGGAACTTTATTAGAGTCATGGATGTAAACATGTATTAGCTATGCATTTTTACACTCACGAACCTACTGAAGAATCTTTTTGCATACTGGATATTCCTATATTCATTCCAGATTGGTAAAATTCTTTTGTTACTTTCTTCTGAGACCAAGACCAGGAAAAATTTCCTTTGTTGAAAATTTCTTTCCTTAATCTTCAGCGATCGAGTGGGTTTAGTTTTAAGTCACGGAATTTCGAGGACGAAATTCTTTTAAGAGGGGTAGGAATGTAACACCCCGATTTTCACGTTTTCTAATTCTTCAGTATTTTAATGTCTTTATTTTATTCGAGGTCTTAGGAATAGAAATAAAATATTCCGAGACCATAGTCATGCTCGACGATATCGTAGGAAGCTACGATTAAGTTTTGAGTCAAAAACTCAAACGGAGTCCGGTCTGCGTTTTTACACTGACAGTATGATTTTACTGCTCAGAAGACCTCAGATGGACCCGTGAACGAGACAGTAAGTCTTAGAATTTGATTCTCTACGTTTTGGTTAAATTTCGTAAAAATTTCAGAAAAATCATTTCCTGACCTTCGTTCGGGCGAAATTCTCAATCGGGTGACGAACGGAGCCACATATGGACTTACCGAGACTCGCCAATAGATAATCTTGATATCACAACATCCCAGGACACTTGGGAGAGTATGCCAGAGTCGTCATGACGATCGGAAAAATCTAGACGCAAAATGACCAAAATGCCCCTAACCTTAGTCTTTTGCATTTTTACCATTTTACCCTTTTGGCAAATGACCTTTTTGCCCTTAAGTGACTTGTTTTAAAGCTGAACTCAGCCCATCACCCTCTCACTTTCGCACAGCCCCTCCTAAGATAGAGCTCCATAGTTGTTCTTGAGAGAAGAACACCATTGTTGTTCTTGAAAAAGCTTGAGTTCTTGTTGGAATCACTTGATTCCTTGAGCAATCTTCCATCATTTCAAGGTAAGATCACTTCTATGATCTCTTAGCTTCTTGAATATCTCTTTATTTCAAGATCAAGATCCATTTTCATGAAAAGAATTTCTTAGATCCAAAACTTTGAAAATCCATAGGAAATTGTAGAAAAATCATTTTGATGTGAGACCAAGTTCTTTGAACTCACATCATTAATCTCTATCCAAACCCTAGAGCTTATGATTCAACTCTCATCATAGCTCAAAAAGCACATTAGGGCCGAACCCTTCTTGATGATGATGAATAGTGTTTTCATCAAGTTTTGATTTTTAACACTTGATTTCATTCTTAGCTTTCCTAATGCCTTTGAATCCATGAAATGGAAAACCAAGATCAATTCCTAGCTTTATTCTCTTTAGGGTGGCCGAAACTCTATTTGTGAGAATTGTTGTTTAATGTTTGATTGTTTGGTTGTTTGTAGTTGGTGACAATTATCAGAAGGTTCACAAACCGATCAACCGACTTTGATCCGGGAATCTGCTCTTCAACAGGTATGGGGAGAAGAACCTCATCACACCAAGATTGTGGTGGTGAAGATGGTTGTTTAAATTATGTGTGGGTGAAACCCTTTAGTTTGGGTTCACTTTTAGTTGTTATGTTTTGTTAAGTTCTCTTGGAGAACAAGGTTGTCATGATGAGTTTATGCTTGAGTATGTTGTAGTGTGCTTTAGTATATGTTGATGATGAGATGATTGAATGAAAAACCATTTTCATGTATGTTGGAAAACCTACTTTGATCACTAGATCAAGTATGGACTTTTATTGTTTGATTATGAGACCATGATGTGTGATGGATATGTTGATTATGATGTAGTAATGTGTATTATGGTTATCATGATTGTGTAAGTGTTGTGAGCTATACTTTGATTAGTGGATGAAGTAAAACTTCACATTGATTCCTAGTTGGCTATTAGCCATGACCTTGAGGAAAGGAAAGATATGAATAGTTCTTGGACAAGTCAAGTTTTGATGTAAAGAAAGTGTTTTCAATAACTTGTGTTTTTCAAAGAAAAACCCTAAGTGACTTTAAAGGGAATTTAATCTCAAAGTGCTTTCACCAAAGTGAAACATGTTTTATACCTTATCCTTAGTTCATCTAGCTAATCAAGTGACTCAAAATGAGAAAAAAAGTGGTTTCATGAAGAGAATCAAAATGGTTCCCTAAGGTTGATGTCTTGTTTTAAGGCAACTTTTCGCTAAGCGAATTTACTTTCGCTACGCGAAAAACAGGGAAAGTCTTAGTTGGGCATCACTGCCTCACTTTCGCTAAGCGAATTCATATTCGCTAAGCGAACCCAGCAAATTTCGCTACGCGAATTACATCTCGCTGAGCAATCCAGAGAAGTCTCCAATAGAGGTGCAACCGTCTGAACTTTCGCTAAGCGAAATCATTCTCGCTAAGCGAATAAAGTGAAGTTTCGCTACGCGAATTACATCTCGCTGAGCAATCCAGAGAAGTCTCCAATAGAGGTGCAACCGTCTGAACTTTCGCTAAGCGAAATCATATTCGCTAAGCGAATACAATATATTTCGCTACGCGATTTATGTCTCGCCGAGCGAACCAGAGGAGTTCCAAAGGAGGCATTACTGCCTCATTTTCGCTAAGCGAATGAAATTCCGCTAAGCGAATGTCATGTTTCAGAAAATGCTAGAAATGAAGTAAGTAGTTCAAATGTTGTTTTAAATCAAATGAGTTTTCAACTGTAAAAGTTGTTTGGTTTACAAAAAGAGTTTTCTAACTCAATCGTAAAGTTTTACGCGTGAAAAACCTAAGTTAAGTAATTAACTTAGAGTTGAAGACAAGGGTTAATTAAGTATGGTATATGGTGGAACAAGACCATGTGCTATACCATTGATGACTTAGTACATCAATGACTTCATAAGACTTAAGTGAAATCAACACTTGTTTCCTTAATTGAAAAACAAGGGATTAATACCTTAGAAAGGCTTAAAGACTTATCTAGAGGATTCTCAATCCTTATTCATAATGCTTAGGACTTGAGACATAATTCATAAGACATAAACACAAACACGAAACGTTTTGGTTTTCGAAACAGTAGTTCGATGACGGATCGGTGATTTGGATCCAGGTTAATCGTTCAATTGTTTCTGTCTTGTGATAACTGGAATGAGAGAGAGCCTGAGACTGTGCAGTATGGGACTGTACAGTGGAAGGAATCCTGAGGCTATGCAGGTATGGGACTGTATAGTTAAGGGAAGGCATATAAGAATTGATTGGTACTACCCATACCAACAAGATTTATCTTCTTTTCGAGAACTTAGAACATAAGTACTTCATAGTTAAGCGTGCTTGACTTAGAGTAATTATGGGATGGGTGACCTTCTGGGAAGTTTCCTAGAAAGCGTGTGAGTGAGGACAAAACACGCTGAAAAGACTTGTGTTGGTTTGTGGGGACAGTCGGCGATTCTGAAAGCAGTCTGGATCATTCCAAAGGAATCACGAGATATTTATCCAATGGATAAATGTTTTATCCGATGGATAAATGTTTTATAAAACAACGACGTGTGTAGTTTCTAAGGAAGAGAACCTTAGTGAACCTTGAGGTCTATCCAATGGATAGACATTGCTTTATCGCATCTGCTTTGTGTAAGCATTGGCATTTCATGTGCATAGTTGTAAGGCCTTGAGCCTAGGAGTTGAGCTTACACCTTGATGCGGGTGCGAATCTTACGGTGACGATCTTCAATGGTCTTTTTGGAGGTATCAGGGTTGGAAGGGCTGACATGTGACCAGTTGGTGATTCTTCTGTGTCGTGGCGAATCCGTGCAATACACTGATATCCTCTACTAGATGCCGTACTTTTCATGTTTGGTCGAGAGTGTTACCGTAAAGCCAGATACGTGCACGTTACGAATGTTGTAGCATCTTGCTCATGGCTGGCAGAAACCGGAACATGTCCTCCCATTCACTCTCTCCGAATGTTTTGTTAGCTCCATGGAGTAGGGGTCAGAGTAGTACCCAGTGACATTGACATTGAGTCATATACATAGCATTGCATTGCATGGCTATTGATGTTTACATTTACTATTATACATCGCTGTATTGTTTAAGGATGCCTTATATTATGCTGTTAAATGTTTAGCATGCTATTATGTTGTTAACTGCTTAACATGATTTATACTGAGAACCTTTGTAAGCATGTTGGGTACGTTGTTACGCGGTGAGTCGTCCCGTTTTTGCTACTGCTATTTTGTTGTGTTGATGAACGGGAATCTCACCCATATCTGTATGTTTTCTGCTGGTACTTGCTGTTGCTGTTTGAACAGATGGACGTGACGATGGTTCAGTTCCGTAGTCCTTTTGAGTTCGGAGGTGGACTCTTTTTCTGTTTTAGTTTTGTTGTCGGCCAGACTATGTCAGTTTTGTAGTACCTTTTGGGAGCTATGACTCCTAGTACTTATTGTATTTTCTTATGTCAGTCATACATTAGACTTATGTCTGTATATGGTAATGTTGTTACTTCTGTTTCTGTTTTCTATTTTCTGTATTATAATACTGTATGTATGTCCTAGTAATGCATGGTGAACCTAAGTTCACTTATTAGTATTATTTATTACCTTTACTAATCCCATTACATCTTTATGAAAAGAAAAGAAAAAGAAAAATCATATTTTCCGCATTAATAAATATTTTCGGCCTTATAAACATTCGGGAATGTGACACTCGGGAAAGGGTGTTGCAGCTCCGAATAGGTCCACCACTTGTCATTTGTTGTGAGACAGTCCCTGCTCGGTCGTGTCCTTCCACCACTGTGCACTTCTCTACCAAATCAGGGAAAGAACTGAGACTTAGAGGTAGCATCGCTCGCTTCAACTCAGGTCTCAACCCATCTTCAAACCTTTTGCAGACCCATTCTTCATCTGGATGGATTTGATAAAACTGAGAGAACTTGAGTAGCGCCTCAAACCTCATCGCGTACTCACCAACGGACAGTTGTTCCTGTTTCAGACTCAAGAACTCCTTCTCTTTCTCTTGCCTGATGCTCCTCGAGAAGTACTTCTCCAGAAAGCACTCTCAGAACAGTTGCCACGTTAACATCCTTCCTCCGGCCTCTAACAGTCTGGCCTTGGTTCTCCACCAAGCTTCTTCTGCTCCCACTAACATGAAGGCAGCGTATGTAACCTTTCTGTCCTCTCTGCAGTGTGTGGCCATGAACACCTTTGCTATTTCTTGTAACCACATCTCTGCAGCTTCGAGGTTGTACTCTCCGTGGAATTGAGGTGGATTTCCCTTCATAAAAGCATTGAGACCGGTGTCCACCATCTCATTTCCTCTGACTGGGCATAGCTAATCCTATCTAGCTTCTCTCTCTTCCTGCCACTGCATATATTGGGCAGTTTACTAAGTTTGTTGCATCATTGCAATAGCCAAGTCTGGCATGGCTCGCATCGCGTCGAAAGTGTCACCATCACTTCCCATTCCTGAGTGAGCACCATTGTTATTATTGCCTCCGGTTGTAGACGGCCTTCCACCTCTTCCTCTTCCACGTGCCATCTAGCTTCCTATAAAAAGGAGCTATCAGTTCCAATTCATAAGACATATAATAGCACTTAATAGTCAAACATATCATATGCCTCATGAATGAAAACAGTCATCACACTTCGATAACTAGCGCATCGGACACTCTACCCAATCCAGACTCAGCTGATACAACTTGGTTATCAACCGTTGAAGCCAGTACACTTACCTACATAGTCTGCGGTCCTAACTGGACTCGACTGCTCTGACAACATGATCTCACAGTCCAATTTGGAAGCGAACTGCTCTGATACCACCAAAATGAGATGACCCTCCTCTCCCAGAAGGATAATCCCATTAGTCCCAAACTCCTACTATTATTAACTATGCTTAGCCATGTATAAAGCGATAGCGTGGTATTCAAACAATGTTGCGGAAGTGAACAAGCAATAACGGCATGCATAGGAAAACTATCAGAGTAAAAGCGCAACATCATAACAAAAGATATATATACAGATAACACGCATAGCCCAAACAGCAGGGCACTGTACAAATATATACATACTGTGTAATAAAAACCGAAAATAAGAGATGGTCTTCAAAACGTCTGGCTGCTCAATATGGTCGTCCTTAGGCTCTGAAAACAATACTACTAATGAGATATAAAATCCCAATGAACAGAAATACAGTTTAAAAGGTTTTCACAAAAGCATTGTTCTCAGCCAGTGCGGTAACCGAAAAAACTGTCCATGGTACCCGCTATTTTCAAAATAATATATAATAAAATAATAATAATAATATAAATTATTATTGACAGCAAACAATCATCATTAACACATCATAAATCAAGTATGACAAGATCCAATATATCAAATAATCTCAAATATCCTCATATGTCATATGACTTTCAAACTGCACATAACAATAGCGTCCCATTGCCTACCTTAATCATGAAGGTATTTCGATGTCACCTTCTCTTCAGTGACATTACTCATTTCGATACCCACCATTGTACACTGGTGGTATTACTCATTTCGACATCCCAACATGTGGCGATGTTACTTTCGATACCCCATCATGGCGGTATTTCATATTTCGACACCCCAATTCATTGGCAATGTTACTTTCGATACCCTTATCATAGGCGGTATTCCAGCAAACAACATTCAACATATTAAAAGTTATTGAATCATGCCAATATTACAAATATCATCAAATAGTGCATATATTGCATGTTAATTCAACCAAATCACATATGTATCATATATATCATAGCACCAATCTCAATAATAAACATTTAATTTACAGCAGGAACACCTTAAAAGTAAAACCCCCAAATTTGTAAAACCAGGATTTGACCAAACCAGGATTATTTTCCAAAAAACGTATTTTGAAATCATAACCTAAACCCCAAGACAATTTGCACCATGAAAAGGGTGAGAAAGAGTATTTCTACTCACCTCTTGAAGACCACCAAGAATCTCCAAGCGTACCCTATGGCGAAGATGTCGCCTTCCTCAGTCTTGAATCCCCTTCTCCTTCTCCTTCTCCTTCTCCTTCTCCTTCTTCTTCATCTTCTTCTTCTTCCTCTTGTTGTTGTTGTTGTTCTCCTTCCAAACTCATTGCTTGTTGCAACCCCATCTCCCAAGCATGAAGATGCTCCATAGCCGTTATTAAGGTGTTTTAGGTTGCAAATAGGGTTCCTAGCCGCACTAGGGTGTTATAATAGTGTATATATATATATAGTGTTGCACTGTTCTCTGTCTAAAAATCCTATTATTTTAAAGCACCTGACAGAGAGCACGGGCGTGCTCTCTATTAGCACGGCCGTGCCAATCAGCATCAAAGTTTTGCGAGGTTCCTGACACGGACGTGCTAACAAGTAGCACGATGCGGCTCAGACCGTGCTCCCTTTTGGCACGGGCATGCCAAAATTAGCACAGGCGTGCCAAACAGCATCAAATTTGTCCATTTTCTAACATGGTCGTGCTAACAGGTAGCACGGCACGGTTCAGATCGTGCCCTATTCAGCACGGGCGTGCCAACGCTACTATGACAGATTTCAACATAAAACTTCCCTCTTTTCTTCTTTTGGTCAACTTACTACCCTTAAAGTTCAAAGTCAACTATTCTAGGCCTCCCTAGCACTTTATTATTTTGCATTTGCTAAGGTTTAAATCTCTTATACTTTTATTTAATTCTTGGGATGTTACACTAAACCTCTCAAAAACTCTATAATAATCCTCATATTATAATCTCTATTTATTTTATTTTTTCAGGATGTTACATTTCTTCCCTCCTTTAAGAATTTCGTCTCCGAAATTAACCTCATTCATGCTCGCTCAAAAATTTACATATGCACAGAGCAAAACGTTTAAACTATCTTGACTGATAAGATCTGGATACAGTGCATGATGTCCTCCTCAAGTTCCCAAGCAGCTTCCTCAAGAGTTAATCCTTCCCAAACCACCTTCACCAAAGGAATTGCCGTGTTCCGCAGAGTCTTAGTGCTCTTATTGATGATCTGATTAGGTCTGGCTTAAAGATTAAGTATCCTTCAATTGTATTGACTCACGAGCTATCACATATGAAACATCTTGTACATATTTCTGGAGCTTAGAAATATGGAAGACGTCATGAAGATTGACATCGACATTGAATAAGCCAATTGGTAACAATAGGCCCGACTACACTTTTTAGAATTTGAAAATCACCTAAGAAACAAAGAATTAGTTTTGTGACTGACATTGACCTTCTCATCCCAAACTTAGGAGTGACTCTCAAGAATACATGTTCCCCTCCCCAAAACTCTAAAGACTTTATTTTCTAGTCGGCACAACACTCTTTAACTATTCTGCACAGTGCGCATCTTTCCCTTCTGAACTCTAATTGTGGTCTCTTGGACTAAATCCGGTCCTAACAAAATCTCCTCACCTACTATATACTAACATAAAGGGAACCTACATATCTTAATCACACCATCAATATACATATAGTCATTAACTATTTTACCATATTAAGTGTACAATTCATGACACCTTAAATATAAACATAATTTTAAAGAAAATCAATGATAACATTTACATACTAAAATCATGCACTTAAGCGTTTGTTTCTGTCCATCATACTAAAATCATAATATTTTCACTTGCATTCCATCATTATAAGCATTATCATAAATAGATTTGTAACAAACAATCCACAAAAGAAATTGAAGTAAAGTTTTATATCATCCCTACATATATCTAATAGTCCCTTATATATATTCCACACCAAATTTATTATATTATTTACAACATAGAGGAATTTTTTTTTTATAAATCATTAAACTAATAAATATAACAAAGAAGAAAGGAGAAACAGTAAAGACATTCACATACTAAGTCTTATCTAGTTCAAGTTGATAATTTCATAAGAAAAGAAATAGTTTCATTTTCTATTAAGAGATGATCTTACAAAAAAAACAAAATTTGGTAACAAAAGGAGAATAAGATTTAATTAACTTGCAATTAAAATGTAAAATCAATGTGCAGATACGACATTCAAATCAAACTTCATCAATAAATACCATAATAGAACTAAGAAATAAATTTTATTTTGATTTTTAAATAAGCAAATACAAATAAGAAATAACATTCTTTTTTCTTTTCGGTCTTTGATAATAAATGTAAGTTTGTTAAGATTTGACATGTCAATAATCTATATGGGAAACAAATCCAAAAAGTATATTAATTGTGATTAATATTTGGTCACTTGAGAAACAATCTGAAATATTCAAGCAAGGTGATTTTCTAAAAAAAAATTATATACAAAGTTACAACATAAATTAAAATTTAAGTATATATATACACCTTCTTTAATACAACATCCAATATATTTTTTTTTTTCCGTCTACTATTACATCTTCTTTAAATCTTGATACCTCTTGGTTATTCCTGGATGTATGGTTAAATTTTCCTTTGTGTCTCCTCTAGCATTTTTTTTTTCTAGGGCTCCCCTCCTTAGGAACAACGATCCTATTCTTAAACAACAATAGACCATCATCATATATAATTCTCTTGATCCTAAAGAGATTGCAATTCCTAATATAAAACTGCTCTCGGTTAATCTGTTTTCTAAGGTCATTATAAATTCCAACCTATTCAATTTCAAGTTTAAAGCATTTAAGGTTACATTGAAATTCATGTCCATAAACTCTTCTAAGATATTCATCTCTAGCACTAATATGCAAGGATTTTCTATTTAGAGCCTCTACCACTACATTGACTTTTCCTAAACTGTACTCCAACTCAAATTCATGGTCGTTAAGAAATTTCATCCACCTTCCTTGCCTTATTTTTTTAATTCTGTATATTTTTTTTCTAACAATTATTTAAGGCTTTTATGATCATTAAAAACTTCGATTTTATTCCATATAAGATATTTTCCTTTCCTAATCAACTTGATCAGAAGTAAGGCTAGCCTAGAGAACCCATTTATAACTTCATATAATACGCTTTCAATTCCAAGAACTTCTTACACCTGTCACTTCTTAGGCTGCTCTCATCCTATCACTGCATCTACTTTACTTGAATCAAACGCCACTCTACTCAAATAATCTAAGGTCATTTATCCTAGGAAAAGATATCTATCCTTAGTGGTTATTTTGTTCGATTATCTAAGGTCCTCACAGAGGTTCATACTCCCATCATTCTCTTTCTTTTTTTTTTTTTCTAGAAGCACTCAAAACTTATCACAAGATTAAACATATTTCTTAACAATAAATAAAGTAGGATTTGATGTATTCTATAATCAAATAATAATGAATTAGATTCTAAATAATAACAATAAAAACAATAGCAACTTCGAATAAATTGTGAAAAGATACATTAGGGTAAGAAAATTTTTAATTCCAAATCAATATGGGGTTTACTTAAAAAAAAAAAAAAAAACAAACAAACACTGGCACAAAAGGATATTCTCATTTATAAGTTAAAATTTCATTAAAACAAAAGGAAGTTAAAAACATGAATTCAAATCAAGTGAGACTTTCTTTGGTAATTTTGCTATCAAGAAGAATATGCACACAAAACGATAATGAAAGGTAAAATTATTTCTTTATAAATACAAGGAATATATATCTACCAAACAAATTCATCAAACGACATAAAAATATACTTTAAGAATATAATGTTAAGAATTAACAACCTTAAAATTCCTTTTTTTTTTTTTTTTTTTGGTTTAATAATGACAAATTCATGTATAAAAACTCATTTTATAACTGCTCCTCTAATTGTTTCTTAGGCTCACTTAACTCTAAGGTGTTATTCTATAAGGCGTTATTGACATGGGTTCACTTCTAGATACTAAATCTATATTAAACTCAACCCCCATATTGGATGTAAGGTAGGGACCTCTTTAGGGAACACATCTAGAAAGTAACAGACAACAGGAAGTGCTGCTACATCACTTTCAGTCTCTATCTTAACCGAAAACAACATTATGTATAATTGAACTTCCTCAACTAAGAACTTATGACATAGAAACGAATACGATATGGTTTAACATAAAAGATTCATCAAACATAGGTTGTGAAGTACATAAATATTTCTATTTGGACAACATTATTAGACAATAGCGAAACCATACTAAGAGTGACATCCAACCCAACATATGAAAACATATCAAATCATAAGATAAATTTTGTTGTATCAAGGAACTTTTCAAACAGGCAAAAGATGTAACCAATTTATCTTTGACAGGGGTAGAAACACACAAGTGAAAAGGTAATTTAGAATTAGGTAACCCTGGATTTTTGACACAACAAGGAGTTATGGAAGAATGAGTTGCTCCTCAATCAAACAATATGATAAACTTTTGTTATAAGAACAATTCCTCTTTGGTTTCTCAACCTTCTGCAGGATCTGAGCTGTCCCGGAAAGATGACAAATCGTCCTCTGAAAAATGGTAACCCCACGTACTGAGGTTCTTGAGGTGCTACCACCCCATATCCCCTCATATGACGGAGAGTCTCCGTCTGCTCTTACACATCTATGGTCACACGATCCATAGCTGTTACAAGCGCATCATTTGTCCCTCACCTATTAGTCGTCATAAATCTGCTCACTACCAATGAAACACAGAGTTGGTTAGGCTCAATATCCCAAAACATAGCATGTAGCATCTACAACTCTAACAAGCATCCTATGCGCCCAAGTTTTGATTTTTGAAAAACCCAATAACCACAGTCCAATTTAGGATTGAACTGCTTTGATACCAAAAATGCAACGCCCTTCGTTACATTAGTAACCCAAATTAATAATTTAAATAAAACCAGGAAAATAAAATTTTTCTTAAATAAATACTGAATAAAGACTTAATATAATATTAATCCAAAATAATTGTTTACATTAATTCAAAACTAAAATAACATAATCAGTTTCAAAACCTCAAAATAGGGCGTCTATAACATCTTGCATAAGAAAATAACTAAAAGATAATAAATGTTCTCCAGGCATATGCCATGCAATGCTACTAATGAGATATAAAATCCCAATGAATAGAAATACAGTTTAAAAGGTTTTCACAAAAACATTGTTCTCAGCCGGTGCGGTAACCGAAAAAACTGTCCACGGTACCCGCTATTTTCAAAATAATATATAGTAAAATAATAATAATAATATAAATTATTATTGGCAGCAAACAATCATCATTAACACATTATAAATCAAGCATGACAAGATCCCATATATCAAATAATCTCAAATATCCTCATATGTTATATGACTTTCAAACTGCACATAACAATGGCGTCCCATTGCCTACGTTACTCATGAAGGTATTTCGATGTCACATTCTCTTCAGTGACATTACTCATTTCGATACCAACCATTGTACACTGGTGGTATTACTCATTTCGACATCCCAACGTGTGGCGATGTTACTTTCGATACCTCATCATGGCGGTATTTCATATTTCGACACCCCAATTCATTGGCAATGTTACTTTCGATACCCCTATCATAGGCGGTATTCCAGCAAACAACATTCAACATATTAAAAGTTATTGAATCATGCCAATATTACAAATATCATCAAATAGTGCATATATAGCATGTTAATTCAACCAAATCACATATGTATCATATATATCATAGCACCAATCTCAAGAATAAACATTTAATTGATAGCAGGAACACCTTAGAAGTAAAACCCCCAAATTTGTAAAATCAGGATTTGATCAAACCAGGATTATTTTCCAAAAAACGTATTTTGAAATTATAACCCAAACCCAAGACAATTTGCACCATGGAAAGGGTGAGAAAGAGTATTTCTACTCACCTCTTGAAGACCTCCAAGAATCTCCAAGCGTACCCCATGGCAAATCCTAGATGTCGCCTTCCTCAATCTTGAATCATCTTCTCCTGCTCCTTCTTCTTCATCTTCTTTTTCATCCTCTTGTTGTTGTTGTTGTTGTTGTTGTTGTTGTTGCTGTTCTCCTTCCAAACTCATTGCTTGTTGCAACCCCATCTCCCAAGCATGAAGATGCTCCACAGCCGTTATTAAGGTGTTTTAGGTTGCAAATAGGGTTCCTAGCCGCACTAGGGTGTTATAATAGTGTATACATAGTCTTGGACTGTTCTCTGTTTAAAAATCCTATTTTTTTAACGCACCTGATAGAGAGCAAGGGCGTGCTGTCGATTGGCACGGCCGTGCCAATCAGTGTCAAAGTTTTGCAAGGTTCCTGACACGGGCGTGCTAACAGGTAGTAAGGTGCGGCTCAAACCGTGCTCCCTTTTGGCACGGGCGTGCCAAACAGTGTCAAATTTGTCCATTTTCCGACACGGCCGTGCTAACAGGTAGCACGACGCGACTCAGACCATGCTCTGTTCAGCACGGGTGTGCCGAATGTGAGCACGGGCGTGCCAACGCTATTGTGACAAATTTCAGCATAAAACTTCTCTCTTTTCTTCTTTTGGTCAACTTACTACCCTTAAAGTTCAAAGTCAACTATTCTAGACCTCCCTAACACTTTATTAATTTGTATTTGCTAAGGTTTAAGTCTCTTATACTTTTATTTAATTCTTGGGATGTTACACTAAACCTCTCAGAAACTCTATAATAATCCCCATATTATAATCTCTATTTATTTTATTTTTTTAGGATGTTACAATTTTCAAAAACAAGCTAGATGAAGATGGTCAAGTTGTCAGAAACAAAGCAAGGTTAGTAGCTCAGGGCTACAACCAACAAGAAGGTATTGACTATACCGAGACTTTTGCACCTGTTGCTAGGATATAAGCTATTCGCATACTCATGTCACATGCTGCACAACATCAAATCACCTTATTTCAAATGGATGTAAAAAGTTCTTTTTTAAATGGTATAATTGAAGAAGAAGTTTATGTCAAACAACCTCCTGGTTTTGAAGATGATGAAAAATCAGATCATATTTTCAAACTTAAAAGAGCTTTATATGGTTTGAAACAAAGGCCTAGAGCATGGTATGATAGACTTAGCTCTTTTCTTATGAATAATGGCTTTATAAGAGGAAAAGTTGATACAACCCTGTTTAATAAATGCTCAAAAAATAATTTCATAATAGGTCAAATATATGTTGATGATGTTATTTTTGGAGCTACTAATGAAAAGTTGTGCAAAGAATTCTTTAAGCTGATGGAAGCAGAATTTGAAATGAGCATGATGGGAGAGTTGAAGTTCTTCCTTGGGCTGCAAATCAAGCAGACGGGTGATGGGATTTACATTCATCAACAGAAGTACATCAAGGAAATTCTGAAGAAGTACAAAATGGATAGCTCAAAGGTCATGAAAACTCCCATGCAACCTAATGCTAATCTAAGCAAAGATGAGGAAGATAAAAGGGTGGACCAAACGGTCTACAGAGGTATGATTGGATCTCTTCTTTATTTAACATCCAGCAGACCTGATATTCAGTTTAGTGTTTATATGTGTGCCAGATTCCAATCTGATCCTAAAGAATCTCATCTTAAAGCTGTTAAAAGAATATTCAGATATTTGCTTGGAACCACTAATCTTGGTTTAATGTACTTAAGAATACAAGAATACAAGCTAGTTGGTTTTTGTGATGCTGACTTTGCTAGAGATAGAATTGAAAGGAAAGGCACCAGTGGAGGATGTCACTTCATTGGAGCAAACTTAGTCTCTTGATCAAGCAAAAGACAGACAACTATTGCACTCTCAACTGCAGAAGCAGAATATGTCTTTGCTGCAAGTTGCTGCTCACAGCTCTTATGGGTAAAACATCAACTTGAAGATTACTCCATATTTGAGCATAATATATCTGTCTGGTGTGATAATTCAAGTGCTATTTGCATAAATAAGAATCCTATACAACACTCTAAGGCTAAGCACATAGAAATTAAACATCACTTCATAAGAGATTATGTTCAAAAAGGTGTATTTGATGTTAAGTTTGTTAAAACTGAAAATCAATGGGTTGATATCTTCACAAAACCATTAGCTGAGGATAGGTTTAAGTATATAAGAGATAACTTGAACATACATTGCATTGTTGAATTGTTGGTGTAAGCCCTAGAGGCCATTAGTCTTCTTTGAGATTTACATTTGTATCATGACTTTGATTTACATATATTTGATATATGAGGCATTACAGTTTATACTATTAATTGTTTAAACGAAGTAAAGTCCTTAGAATAGTTATTTCAGTTCAATAGAACATCAAGTACATGACTTGATCGTGAGACCCTATTGAACATTTTAAATACTATTCTTAAAGTATCCGTAGTCAAGTATTATTGTTAATTAGGACGACAATAATACATCGAGACTATTATGTGGGTAGACTGATGACCACATCTCACGGGTCATGGATATGAGATATCAAGTCTTCACATAGGTATAAATATTAGAGTAATATTTATACTGGATTGACCCACTATGAGAACGCTGCATAATAGTTATGTAAGTGTCATGAGCGCTTCTCATGGTAACCAAAGTGAAGTAGTCCTTCGACTTGAAGTCACTACGATTTCTACATCAGGAGTTGTAGGCTTTAATGCTACCAAACGTTATCCATAATAGGATGATCATAAATATAGTTATTGGGCCTACAATGAATCATGTTGAGGGATGTGAGTGATGTAGACAGGATTCATCCCTCCTACATAACTAGAGTAATGTCATGAGCCTCTCAATAGAGTGAGACGTGAAAGTGCACGGCCATGCTGTAATGGGCCAATATGAGATATTGGGCCCATTTGTGATTGCACGTCTACTCGGGAATTGAGAAACAAATAATTGAACATAATAAGGATGACACACTTATGCCTTGTGTTCAATTAAGACATATGGACGAAGGGACATTTACTACACGGTTATTTTGATTACCGTAAGGTATATATCGTATCACCGATATTCTCACTAATTGGGTAACAATGATGTATTACTAGATACCGCTCATTGTTTATAATATTAAATGTGATTTAATATTATTGTCAATTTATTGAGAATCTATAGGGTCACACACATAGAGCAAATAGTCGGAGAATGAATTAATTTATTAAATATGATTCAATAATATTAATTATAAGATTGGGCCTGTAGCTTACAAGCCCAATGAGGTTAGGTTAAGTGGGTGACAGCTTATAATGTTGTGCATGTCACTTAAGCGCTAAGGAGAACTTACTGCGCATAACCTAGTGGCCGTCACACCACCTTAGTAGGCGCGCCCCCTCGCCCTTGCGGTCAACTAGCACGACGTTTTCTCCGACGGTATTTTGTTCGCGTGGACTACGTAGTGGTGCTGCTCCATTGCGGTACTGGTGGCAGCGTTGTTCGTAGTGCTCGTGATCGTTTGAGAAAGACTGTTCTTCCCTTGCAGTGATCGCGGTAAAGCTACGCTACAAGAGGTAAACACTACATCATGAGTCATGACCATTCGCATGGATCCTTTTTATTGGGAATTTTTCCGCTGCGTTTTTCATTTTTAATACGTAAATTCCCAACAGTGGTATCAGAGCCGTTTGCGAAACCATGATTCTCTTGTGTGTCTATTTATTATAACATGTTTTGTTTTTGAATGATATGATCTTTAACATGTTATGTTTGAAAATCGTAAAAGTGTTTTGCGAAAAACGTTTTTCTGAAATCCTTGTTTTGATTTGCAGCGACAACAAGTGTTGCTGTCTTGCGCACCTTACATCCAGACGCGTCATAATCGATTATGTAATCGATTATGAGGGCTCAAGGGTTGATCCCTAATCGTCGTGGAAGCAAGGCAATTCTGGTCAGAACCAAAATAATCGATTATGTAATCCACTAGGTAATCGATTATATAATCGATTATGCAAAGAGTTTGCATGAACATTCGTATAACATATTACATAATGGATTACGTAATCGATTATGCGTCGGATTATGGTAGTACAATAATCAATTATGGTGGTACAGTAATCGATTATGATAGTACAATAGTCATTTTCTGAGAAGTCAGAATAGCAGTAATCGATTATGAGGATATCAGAAGCGTTGCTTTGAGTGGTTTTTGAAATCACTTAAAAATAATAATTAATAATAATAAATAATTATAAATATTTTATTATTAATTTTATTATGTATTTGGTTGTGTATGGTGAAGCGTGTCATGCCTTTCTCTTAAATTCCATATGTATATTCATTTCTCACCTTATTCCTCTCGAATGTAAAAGAGGTTTCTATCAATTGTAATGTTATGGTGGAAACAAGAAGACGACTTCAGAAGAGGACGACTCGGTAGGTGATCATGCTGGGTGAAGCTTGTATGCTACTAGGGTTTTAGATTGGATTCTCTCATTTGCTTGGGAGAATCAATGTGTTAGGGGCCATAACCATGTCACATTTGTTATATGCTATATATGTATGAGATGCATGTTAGTATATAGTAGGTTAAACAATTTAACTTATGCTGAGATCAAATTTATAAATAAATCCCTCAAAAGGAAATATTAAATCGCGTTTAAATGTGCCTTCCGATGCATGACACTCGTCAAGACTAATATCGATTGAGCGTAGGTCTGCCAAAGTAGAGTACCTTCGTCTATACTAGTAAGATATGGTGGGATAAATGTAATATCCAATTGTCAACCATTGGGTCTGACTTAACTAAACCAACTTCAATAGGATTGAAAAGGGGCTTATAGGCATGGAGTTGGGCATTAATCCATAAGATGGATTAGAATAAGAGTTATTCACCCAACTGATCCAAGAATTACATTAGATGTAATTGGAAAGAGTTTCCTACCAAAATAGCCTAGTTTTGGGCGATCAGCCAAAGCTGACTCAGGATGAAGTGAAATATGGATCTTGGTCCCACTAGAAAATCTTTCAGCGGGATTTTTTGAGTCAATGGTGAGGGTCATTGATTTGAGTAAAATAGTGGGAGGCGTATTTAATAAAAGATCTTATTAAATATGTTTATGCATGATACTTATATTCTGTATATTTCTGTTGTAGATAACCATGTCTGCAAACCACACATCAAATAACCTATCACTGCGATCTGTCCTTGAGAAGGACATGCTGTCCGGAACGAATTTCCTGGACTGGTACAGAAACTTGAGGATTGTCCACAGGCATAAAAAGAAGTTGTATGTTCTTTAAGAACAAATCCCTGATGAGCCACCGGCTGCTAATGCTTCTAAGGCTGATAAAGATGCTTATAAGAAGCATCAGGATGATGCCTTAGACGTCGGCTGCCTCATGCTTGCTTGATTTGCTTGAGTTGGTAATTTGTGGAGTAGAAGGAAGTGTTGAAAGATTGAAGGGAAAGAACCTTACTTGACTTCAAGAGGTAAGGGGTGTTTGCCTGAGGGATTTTTCCGATTACTATATGTTATCCGTGATTGGTCTGTGTAGTTCTATTTGAGCTTCGTAGTAGTTGTAATAATTTTTCTATGCTTAGTATATGTTATGATGATGTATGCTTGGATGAAAAAATGTTTTCAGGTATGTTGAAAATCATACTTTGATCTCCAGATCAAGTAAGGATTTTTATGCTTGTTTATGGTTGAATGATGTACGATTATTGTTCATCATAATATTGCGATCATTTTGAGCAATTACTTGACAAGTTACTAAAGCAAAACCTTCACATCCCACATGGTGTAGCATTCAACCATAATGGTTACAAAAGGAAGAACATGAGCTTGTTCTTGAACTTCAATGTTTTTGAAAGCAAATAAGTGTTTTAGTAACTTGTATTTCAAAAAACAAACATGAAGTGATTTTGATCCAAAGTTCTACTAGGGTTTCGACCCTTAGGTGTTTCTAACTAAGGTGAGAATATGTTTTACTTTATTTAAAGTTTGTTCTATTAATTAAGTGTTTTAAGAATAAAATGATGAAAGTGATTTCATGAAACTAAAATAAATATGAAGTTACCTTAGGTTTAGTAAGATGTCACATTCTTTTTAAAACCAAGTTAACATTCTAATATTCAAAGTATAAAGAGGACTTTGTCCTAAAGTTTAGATTTAAACGAATCATAGTTTGAAAACTAAATTAAAATTTCATTTCTTTTACGCTAACTTAGATCACGGTTTTACACTAAGTTAGTAAGGAAAAACCTTTTCAAATTAGTTAAGGTGCTTTACTTCAAGCAAGTAAAAATGTTCTTTTATATCGAATGAGTTTTCAATTAGAAAGGTTTTGGTTCGCAAAGTCTTAAATATAGAGTTTTCAACTCAAATCGTAAATTTTTATGCATGGAAACCTAAGTTAAGTAATTAACTTAGAGAAAAAGACAGAAGATAATTATAGTATAGTATATGGTGGAACCAGACCATGCACTATACCATTGATGACTTAGCTCATGAATGACTTCATAAGCCTTAAGTGAATCAATACTCTTTTCATTACTTGAAATTCAAGGAATTAATATCTTAGAAAGGATCGAAGACTTATCTAAGAGGATTCTCAATCCTTCTTCATAACACTAAGGACTTGAGATGTAATTCATAAGACACAAACACAAACATGAAACGTTTTGGGTTTTGAAACAGTAGTTCGATAACGGACCGATGGTCTAGATCCAAGAAAGTCGTTCAATTGTTTCAGTCTTGTGATGACTCGATCCCGGAGGGATCACGAGATTTATCCTATGGATAAAATTTTTATAATACAAAGACGCGTATAGTTCCTAAGGAAGAGAACCTTAGGGAACCTTGAGGTTTATCCGGTGGATAGACATTGCTTTATCGCATCTGCCTTGTTTAAGCATTGGCATCTCATTGCATGAGTTTGTAAGGTCTTGAGCCTAGGAGATTGAGCTTACACCTAGATGCTGGTGCGAATCTTACGCTGACGATCTTAAATGGTCTTGGAGGTATCAAGGATGGAAGGGCTGACATGAGACCATTTGGTAATTCTTCTTAGTTGTGGCGAATCCGAGCAATACACTAATATCCTTTACTAGATGTCGTACTTTTCATGTTTGGTTGAGATTGTTTCCATAAAGACAGATACGTGCACGTTACATTCGTTGTAGCATCTTGCCCATGGCTGACAATACACAGAACATGTCCTCCCATTCATTCTCTCTGACGTATTTGTTAGATCCATGGAGTAGGGGTCAGAGTTTTACCCTTGTGGCATATGGCATTGAGTCATGTACATCTCATTGCATTGTATGGATGTTGATGATTACCTTTACTTATTGTACATCACTATTCTGTTTTCGAAGATGTCTTATGCTGCTAATTAATTAGCATGATACGTTGCGATTAATGATACGCATGTTGGGCATGTTGTTACCTGGTGTGTCCTCTCGTGTTACTTCTGCTACTGTGCTGTGTTGATACTACATATGTTCATATGTTGTTGTGTCTGTTGTGCATGTAGTTATCATGTTTAAATCCATATATTGGTTACTCACCCTTGTCTGTACATGTTGGACACCCTGTTGTGTTGTGGATACGTTTACAGATGCTTCTCAACAGTCATCTGGGTCACTTTGGGACCCTGTAGCTTGAGTTTCTTGATGTCGACGATGAAGATGTGTGGACTGTTGACGACCAGGCCCAGTCTCATTGGTACGATGTATGCTAGGTAGTAGGCTCTATTGTCCTTAGAGTTCTTTTATAAAACCAGCTCTTAGAATTTTTAATGTTTAAGTTGAGAAAGTCGGTATAAGTGATTTTGACAACCTTTGTACAGTTTGGGACTTTAGTGTGAATTTTTTTTCAGGAAAGCTTATGTGTGATGGTAAAATGATTTATGAATAAACCCAATTTATGTGTGTTGTCAAGTATAATGTGATTTTATTATTGTGATGTGTGTATCACTTTTCCGAATTATTATGCAGAAAGTTTTTTTTACACCCGAGTTTTCTGACTTAAAGTAAATTATTTTCCAAAAGCAACCAGTAATTCCCTTTTAAATTTAATTCTGCACGTGTTCAATTTGTAATGCCCAAGGGGAATATTACATTAGTTGGTATCAGAGCTGGTCAAGTTTTTCGGGAACCTTGGGGAATAGGTTTGTTGTGGTTTTGTTGTGTGATCTCTGGTTAGACTTAGTTGAATTGTTTCCTTGTCGAAACAATGTGTGTTGACACACAAGTATGTATGTTTTGATGGGTTCTAATCGGGTTTAGGCCTTGTAAGAACTCATGTTTAGTAAATAGTACTTGTATTCATGTTGACACGTCATTTATCCTTTTGAGATTATGTCAGACATTTGATCGAGTGTGCCTTAGATAGGTAGAAGAATACCAAAGGCTTTTAAAGTAGATGTATAGGTAGCTAGTAAGCGACTAAAGGAATGGCAAGATAACGACATACTCACTAACAGAGTTGAGAGACTAGAACAGAATTCAGGTAGAGCATTGGAAGTGTAGTAAGACCTTAGTGGACGTCGAGGAAAGTATGATGGTGATTATGAGCTCGAACATTCTCAGACGCATAAATCTGTTAGAAAAACCACTAAGAAATTACTAAGTTCCTCGTATTGTTAGACGACCGCGTAAGTCATAGAGATAGAATAGAAGAATGAAGACTTGATGATTTGAAAAATGAGAATTTGTATAACCGTGTTGTGATGATTCGATGTTGGTTTAACCATATGATTTAAGTTAGCCTATACAATAGTGATAGTTTTCCGAATACTCGATGATAAGTTGTCACACTGACCACCCTATAGCTTGTTGACAGTAGAAGGAGTTGTAATGACTTGAATAGGCCGATATTATTGGACTTTCCAGAGTTAGTTACACCTGATGAGGATCTTTCTAGATAATCCTATAATGTTGAGAAAAAGTTTAGGAGCCTGATAATAATTCAGCGATGATTTCCCTCGAAGTGTGGTAATCGCGTGAAGTTTCTTCTGATGGTATTTTTAAGAAATGATTAGAACATCCGCTATTTGTGAATTTGATGGATGGGGCGTTAGTTCCCACTAGGACAGATTGAGGGTTATGCATTATGAGTGGACTTGTAATCCAAGATGATGATGGTGAAGAGTACGTATGATACCAAAGTACAACTTTTCCTGAAGATTACGATTGATCAGAGACTGAGTGAACAAGAATGGAAATTAATTTAATTGCTTGATCTCTAAAGTAATGCTTAGAAGTAAGAATAGAAGTAGATCTTTAGTGAAGGATTAGTAGTAGAGAATGATGGAATAGCATATAAGTAAAATAGGGAATGACTTTTCCCGACAATTGATGGATAAGCAAAAGGCTGATGTTAAGCTTCTAAAGTTATTTTTATTTCTCCAAAATAGTAGGACCTATGTAACACCCCGATTTTTCAAACTCTCTAATACTAATTAAACAGCATTTATGAGTTTGTATTTTATTGAAGGGTCTAAAGAGGAAAATAAAATAAACCGAGGCCATATTCATGCTCAACGCTATCGTACGAAGCTACGATTAAATTTTGAGCCAAAAACTCAGACGGAGCTTGGTCTGCGTTTTCCACGGATAGTAGTGTTTTACTACTATAAAGACCTCATTTTGACTAAATGTCAGAACCATTAGTCTTAGAATTTGATTCTCTACCTTTTTACAAAAATCCATCCTGACGTTAAGAAGTGAAAATAATATATTATATTCGGACGAATATTCGAACCAGGAGACGTTTGGAGCCGTAAAGGGATTCAACGAGACCCGCTAATGGATAATCTTGATGTCACATCAGTGTCACATCACCTAGGGACTCATGCCAGTGTCATGATGATTTTCAAAATATCTTGACGCGAAATGACAAAAATGGCCCTGATCTTTTAACAAAATTACCAAAACATCCTAAACTTAATTACAAGTTTGCCATTGAGACAAAAACTTATCTCACCTCACTCACACCCTCTAGGCCACTCGGCCCCTCACTCTTTCTCTCCTCCTCCCACTTTGTTCTTCATTCCTTCCTTAAACTTCAAAGAGTTCTTCATTTTTTATCATGGAAACTTAGACATTTTTGGGTGATTCAAGCTAGATTCTCTTAAGGAAGTTCATCAAGGAGGTAACAACTCTCCTCTAGCTCTCTCAATCTCTCTTTTCATCACTTAAAATTCATGATTCATGGAAGTTGGGCTTTGACCCATAAACTTCAAAAATTCCTAGAAAATTGTAGAAAAATCCTTTTAATGTCAAACCAATTTCTATGAGCTAGTTCCATCCTCCTCTTTCATAATCCAAGAGATTGAAACCAAAAGAGCTTTCTAGCTCAAATGGGTCATAGTGGCCGAACTTACCCCCTTTTGGGTGAGTAGAGTTTTGGTTGGATTTTGGGTATTCTAAGCTTGATTCTAGTGTTATCACACTTAGCTAGTATAGAATCCAAGAGATGAAAACTTTTGAAGCTCTCTAGCCCATTCTTATAGCACATGGCCGAAGTCCCACTTTGGGGAAAATATGAGATTTTGATTCAAGTTTCAAAATTGAGATTTGATTTGGTGTTAAGGATACTTAACGATCCTTACTCCAAGAGATAGAAAGTTTTAGACATCTCTAACTATTTTTGGCACCCTATGGCCAAACCTAGCTCGAAAGGGATTAGAGAAATTTATGTGTTAATTGTTGATGATTGGATTGGTTGTGTGTTTGTAGTCGTTGTCGGGTACTCGGACGAGGAATCGGGAGAATTTGCGGATCGATCGGACAACTTTTCCTTCGGAAGATGACTTCGAGAGGTAAGGGGAGATTAGCTCCAAAAAGTTTGATAGCCGCATAAAGTTGGTTGTGGTATGATTGTGAATGATTTTCTTGTGATGTATATGTGAGAAGTGTTTGGTAAGTGCGTGATTGAATATTGAGATGTGAATTGTGGCGTTATTGCCTTGAATGAAATATTTGATATGGAAATATAAGTTGTTGCATTAATGCCTTGAATAATGAAGATTAAGCTAACTAAAAGTCTTAATCAAAAATTTAGAAATGTTTTGATTTGAGGAATGAAAACCTTCTAAGCTAAATGTTATAATGGCCAATTTTACTAAAAAGCCTTAAGTTAAGAACCCAAGATGATTTCGAATAAGACTTAGGAAGTCAAAAGTTGGTGAGGAAAATTGTGAAAAGTTGCTTTATCATTATTTTCGAAACATGTTGTACAAAGAAAGAAAACCTTGAGAAAAGTCTAGTTGTCAAAGAAAGTATCTTCTGAAGGTATTTGATGTTTCGAAAACGAAAATGTCTCTTCATGAAAGTTGCTCCGATAACAATCTTTAGAAAAATGTTTTAAAACGATGGAACCCTTAGAAAAGGCTTTTTAAGCCAAAATCCTTTGAAAATGAATCTTTAGAACTTGAGCCTTTAAGAATGATTTGTAAAGAAATTTTTTTGTGGAAAATAAGTTTTAGAGCGAAAACGGGTTTTGGTTTATACCAAAGAGAATTTGAGTTTTGTTTTGAGTTTTGAACTATGAAAATGAATTTCATAAAACTAGTGATTACCCCTTCACGCATGTGAAGCACATGAACCTAGTGATCGAGACGTCGGGCTAGTGTTCTGTGAATTGAGCACTCGGACTTCAAGTCTTGTGTTTTGAAAAAGAACGGACATAATGTCCAATATGCAAGTCTAGTGACCGCAACGTCAGCCTAGTACTTCGCGAATTAAGAACTTGGGCTACGCGTCCTGAAATTTGAATTGAACAGGCTATATGTCCTTTAAAATGAGTCATGGGCTGCGTGTCTTGACAGAAAAAGAAAGAACGAATGAAAAGAACGAATAGAAAACCTCCTGCATACATGCACGAGTCGGCCGACGTGCCATTTGAAACGAGCTACAACTCAAGTAGTTGAGAATTGAGCCAGTTAAGACCACTAGGTACCCAGGAACAATTGGAGTTCGGACCTAAATTGAGAGGCTGACTCACGAGAGAAATTGTGTTATGGGAGTATTCACGGCCTATCGCTCGATGAAGGGAAGTAGGAATCTTCGTAGTACATGAACTAGAGAGTCGAATTGAAGTCTCATGCATTCATTTGACTTATCTTGATGATTGAGTATGATATCTTAAAAGTGAAATTATCCCATTATGATATTATGATTGAATATTGATATTTTATCGCATGACTGTGTTGATGCATTATTTATATGCTGCTTTACTTGTGAGGCTATTATGATGAACTTGTGAACGAGTATCTCACCCTTGCTTATACATGTTGGACCCCCTATTGTGTTTTTTGAACACATGTACTGATATTTTCCAACAGTCCTCTGGGTCACTGCGGGACCCTGTAGCTGAGTTCCTTGGTGTTGACGACGAAGACGGGTGGACTGTTGATGACGAGGCCCGGTATCATTGGGGCGATGCATGCTAGGTTGTATGCTTTATTGTTCTTAGAGTTTTGTTAGACTAGCTCTTAGGATTTTGATATTTAAAGTCAGGTCCTTTGGCCGTGACTCAGTATGATGTGTATTAAGATATTGAAGTGATGTATGCCTTAAGGCGAAGTTGAATGAGTTATATAGATGATGAGTTTGTATTTGTTTTTCAGCTGTGATACAAATTTTAAATTGGTATCAGATTTCCGCAAAAAGTCTAATGAGTCTTTTCGAAAAGGTTTTAATTAACCGAAAAAGAGAATTTGGGTTACGAACTGTGACACCGAGAGGAGGTGCTACAATAGTGGTATCAGAGCTGGTCGAGTCTTTTGGGAACCTTTGGGGAATAGGTCTATTGTGTTCATGTTGTGTGATCTCTGATTCTTGCGAGGCGATCACCACTTTCGCGCCGCGAGGCCGAAAGGCTGTACTTTGCTGTTTCAGGCTGATCTACTGGATCATGAGGCGAGCCTTACTTTCGCGCCGGGAGGCCGAAAGGCTGTACTTTGCTGTTTCAGGCTGACCTTCTGGCTCGCGGGGCGAGCATAGGGTCACCAGGCGAGTACCTTGTTTTCCCCTTTTTCCTGGACTTCTTCATTTTCCTTTACTTCTTGGAAGTACTGTGAGTAGATAACTGTTGTATGTTTTGGTTTCTGATCGCTGTTGACTGACTTCATTCTGGTAGGTCAGTTATGGACCCAGGAACCGAGACTAGAATTGGTCGATGTCTTTAGGGACCTAGGTTATGGATTCATTAAGTTTTTGCCGTGTTTACTCTGTGTTTTGTTTTGATAGAGGACAGTAAGAGTAAGAACAGTCTGTGATGACTTGTTTCTTTTGGAATACAACTAATTGGATTGGTTGGATCTGATGATTGAGATGCATTAAGACTTTTAAAGAGAAGAGTTATCCGAGTTATTAAGAGGTGACATCTAAGGTAAGCTTTGAGACAGCTCCTTAGTCAGTTCTAGTAGATAGGCTTGAATATGACGATTACTTTATGAGTCAAGGATGTTTGACTCTTAGCTATCAATTGAGTGAAGACTCCTTGGTATGTGAAGGAAGTTTGAATGTTGGGAAAGTTTGCCAAAGGAACAAGCGTGCATTAGGCAAGTAAAAGAATACCAAAAAAAAAAAAAAGTTTTTGGACTAGATACATAGGTAGCTAGTAAGCGACCAAAGGAATGGCAATATAGCGACATGTACTCTAATATAGTTGAGAGACTAGAACGGAATTCCGGTAAAGTAATAAAAGTGTGGCATCGCGTAAAATTTCTTCTGATAGTACCTTAAGAAATGATTGGAGCCTCTACTGTTTGTGGGTTTGATGAATAGGACGTTTTTCTGCTTTAGGATAGATGAAAGGCTACACCATATGGGTAGACTCTAATCCATGTTGATGATGGTGAAGAATTCGTATTATACCTAAGTATAACTTTTCGAAGTTGCGAATGATCAGAGACTGAGTGAACCAAAATTGAAATGTGAACTATGGCTATAGAACGAGTGTCCTTAGGACTGGTATCAGTCGGGGAAAGAAGTAAAATGAATCCTATATGGATAGGAATATTGTCTTGTTAATAGAACTTGAGATAGTGATCGGCAAAGATGAGTAAGACAGATGAGTTTAGACTCGGTTGCAACGACCACTATCCGAGAATATGGTTGACTCCTTGTTTTGATACTTTCAATTTCGACGACTTGGACAAAGTTTGATATTAAGTTTGGATTTTCACTTGGATATTAGAACTCTTAAGTGAGCTTGTTGGGATTTAGAGTGCATTAGAGTTGTTTGTGAGATGGAGACATGGAATAACGGAATAATAACTAGTTTAAGTGTTTAACTTAATCATGGAAGTAAGTCTTTCGTGAAGGATTGGTAGAAGAGAATGACGAACTAACAAGTTAGTGAAAGAGGGAATGACTTTCCCGATAGTCGATGGATGAGCAAAGGACGGTTGATAAGTTTCAGGAGTTAGTTTCATTTCTCTAAGAGAGTAGGACCTTATTGAAATTGTTTCCTTGACGAAACAATGTGTGTTGACCCACAAGGGTGTGCGTTTTGTTGGTTTCTGATCGGGTAAGGCCTGGTGAGAACTCACGTTTAGTGAAAGGATCTTGTATTCATGTTGACACGTCGTTAGCCCTTTTGGGATTATGTTAGACATTTGAACGAGGTGCCTGTCTGGGAAGATTTTCAGGATAAATTTTCTAAGAATATTCCGAGTTGGCATTGCAAAGGACGTTGAGGTTTCGATTGATCTAGTTTCTAGATTCAGTCAGATCTCCATCACTTGTGTAGAGTACCACCTACAAAGCTGGCTGGGTTGGACGACATGAAATGGAATTTCGTTTGGTTCTTGTGAAATTCGTCATCATCGGCGATATTCTCGTTTACTCTAAAAGTCACGAGGAGCATGAGGAAACTCTACGTCAAGTATTGCGGAACCTACGTGAGAAGAGTTGTCGTGAGGTCACTTAAGTAGGAGTTTGACTTGATGGTGGTAAGATTCTTAGGGTATGCGATCCCAAACGAGCATTTGTACTCACCCTCTCATGTATTAGACACTTGGATGGATTGGTTAATAGTACACATTGGCCTGGCCATTTTCATGTCATTTTATCGAAAGGTTCGTTATGAATATTTCTTGAGTTGTAACACAGACAAATTCTTAATACTAGAAGTTTCTTTATGAAACTTAGTCTAATCACTTTTACTTTTGGTAACTGTGACCAAGTCTGATTTTTTTGACCAGACTGCCCATCTTTTGATTCCCTGATCTATTGGAAGGTTCTTATGAAAGAAGGGACTTTATTAGAGTCATTAGTTGTAAACATGTATTAGCTATGCATTTTTACAATCACGAACCTACTGAAGAATCATTTTACATAGGGAATATTCCTGTATTCGTTTCCGAGTGGAAAATTCCTTCTATATACTTTCCTATGAGAGTAAGGCCAAGAAAATTTCCTCTGTTGAAGTTTCTTTTGTTGGAAGATCTCTTTACGTAACAAGGACCGAGTAGCAACTAAGTTCAATTGATTGCCTTCAATTCAAGTGGACAAGCAAGAAGAACGTTTTGATCTTTGAAAGTTTGGTTGGGAGTACGCTAACGTAGTAATCTAACTACAAACATCCTGTCAACAGGATAGACGAGAAGCGATGGGAGTTTTGTCAAGGTATGGTGTGGTGGATAAGATGTGGAACCTGGGGATATAGAAAATCCTGTCCAGTTTTTAGTCACGAAATTTCGAGGACGAAATTTTTTTTTTAGTGGGGTAGTAATGTAACACCCCGATTTTTCAAACTCTCTAATACTAATTAAACAGTATTAATGAATTTGTATTTTATTGATGGGTCTAGAGAGGGAAATAAAATAAACCGAGGCCATATTCATGCTCAACGCTATCATACGAAGCTACGATTAAATTTTGAGCCAAAAACTCAGACGGAGCCCGGTCTGCGTTTTTCACAGATAGTAGCGTTTTACTACTATAAAGACCTCATTTTGACTAAATGTCAGAACCATCAATATTAGAATTTGATTCTCTACCTTTTTGCAAAAATCTATCCTGACGTTAAAATGTGAAAATAATATATTATATTCGGGCGAATACTCGAACCGGAAGACGTTTGGAGCCGTAAAGGGAATCAACGAGACCCTCTAACGGATAATCTTGATGTTACATCAGTGTCACATCACCTAGGGACTCGTGTCAGTGTCATGATGATTTTCAAAATATCTGAACGCGAAATGACCAAAATGCCCCTGGTCTTTTAACAAAACTACCAAAACGTCCTAAACTTAATTACAAGTTTGCCAATGAGACAAAAAATTATCTCACCTAACTCACACCCTCTAGGCCACTCGGCCCCTCACTCTTTCTCTCCTCCTCCCACTTTGTTCTTCATTCCTTCCTCAAACTTCAAAGAGTTCTTCATTTTATATCATGGAAACTTAGAGATTTTTGGGTGATTCAAGCTAGATTCTCTTAAGGAAGTTCATCAAGGAGGTCACAACTCTCCTCTAGCTCTCTCAATCTCTCTTTTCATCACTTAAAATTCATGATTCATGGAAGTTGGGGTTTTGACCCATAAACTTCAAAAACTCCTAGAAAATTGTTGAAAAATGCTTTTAATGTCAAACCAATTTCTATGAGCTTGTTCCATCCTCCTCTTTCATAATCCAAGAGATTGAAACCAAAAGAGCTTCTTAGCTCAAATGGGTCATAGTGGCCGAACTTAAAATCCAAGAGATGAGAATTTTTGAAGTTCTCTAGCCCATTTTTCTAGCATACTGTCGAACCCCCACTTTGGGGAAAATATGAGATTTTGATTCAAGTTTCAAAATTGAGACTTGATTTGGTGTTAAGGATACTTAAGGATCCTTACTCCAAGAGGTTGAAATTTTTAGACATCCCTAGCTATTTTTGGCACCCTATGGCCGAACCTAGCTCCTAAGGGATTAGAGAAATTTAGGTGTTAATTTTTGATGATTGGATTGGCTGTGTGTGTGTAGTTGTTGTCGGGTACTCAGATGAGGAATCGCGAGAATTCGCGGATCGATCGGATGACTTTTCCTTCGGAAGATGACTTCTAGAGGTAAGGGAAGATTAGCTCCAATAAGTTTGATAGCCGCATAAGGTTGGTTGTGGTATGATTGTGAATGATTTTCTTGTGATGTATATGTGAGAATTGTTTGGTAAGTGCGTGATTGAATATTGAGATGTGAATTGTGGCGTTATTGCTTTGAATGAAATATTTGGTATGGAAATATAAGTTGTGGCATTTTTGCCTTGGATTGAACATATGTATGATGTTGCTTTGAGTTTGAATAGATATATGTTGTGTATGTACTTGATGAAGTATATGCCTGGGTGATTGAAATATAAATTGTGGCATTGATGCCTTGGATGAGATGATGTTGAATTGAGATTTGATGTATATATATATATATATATATATATATATATATTTATACCCTGGACTCGTTAAGAGCATAGCGCTGGCTAGGGCTCGAATAATGAAGATTAAGCTAAATAAAAGTCTTAATTAAAAATTTAGAAATGTTTTGATTTGAGGAATGAAAAGCTTCTACGCTAAATGTTATAATGGCCAATTTTACTAAAAAGCCATTAAGTTAAGAACCCAAGATGATTTCGAATAAGAATTAGGAAGTTGAGAGTTGGTGAGGAAAATAGTGAAAAGTTGCTTTATCATTATTTTCGAAACATGTTGTACAAAGAAAGAAAACCTTGAGAAAAATCTAGTTGTCAAAGAAAGTATCTTCTGAAAGTATTTGATGTTCCGAAAACGAAAATGTCTCTTCATGAAAGTTGCTCCGATAACAATCTTTAGAAAAATGTTTTAAAACGATGGAACCTTTAGAAAAGGCTTTTTAAGCCAAAATCCCTTGAAAATGAATCTTTAGAACTTAAGCCTTTGAGAATGATTTGTAAAGAAAAGTTTTTGTGGAAAATAAGTTTTAAAGCAAAAACGAGTTTTGGTTTATACCAAAGAGAATCTGAGTTTTGTTTTGAGTTTTGAACTACGAAAATGAATTTGATGAAAGTGGTGATTACCCCTTCACGCATGTGAAGCACATGAACCTAGTGATCGAGACGTCGGGCTAGCGTTCTGTGAATTGAGTACTAGGACTTCAAGTCCTGTGTTTTGAAAAAGAACGGACTTAGTGTCCAATATGCGAGTCTAGTGACCGCGACGTCGGCCTAGTACTTCGCGAATTAAGAACTTGGACTATGCGTCCTGAAATTTGAATTGAACGGGCTATATGTCCTTTAAAATGGGTCATGGGTTGCGTGCCTTGATAGAAAAAGAAAGAACAAATGAAAAGAATGAATAGAAAACCTCCTGCATACATGCACGAGTCGGCCGACGTGCCATTTGAAACGAGCTACCACTCAAGTTGTTGAGAATTGAGCAGTTAAGACCATTAAGTCTATATGGGCATCCTGTGTTCGAAACTCCACAAGTGGCCGGAGGCATCGCGACCTTGTGCCGTGGTAAATCGGCTGCCCAACACGGATGAAATCAATTAGAGACTGGACTATTCAAGATATTGTTATGACGTGGTACCCCAGAACAATTGGAGTTCGGACCTAAATTTAGAGGTCGACTCACGAGAACAATTGTGTTATGGGAATATTCGCGGCCTATCGCTCGATGAAGGGAAGTAGGAATATCCGGAGTACATGGACTAGAGAGTCGAATTGAAGTCTCATGCATTCATTTGACTTATCTTGATGAATGAGTATGATATCTTGAAAGTGAAATTATCCCAATATGATATTATGATTGAATACTAATATTTTATCGCATGACTGTGTTGATGCATTATTTGTATGCTGCTTTACTTGTGAGGCTATTATGATGATCTTGGGAATGAGTATCTCACCCTTGCCTGCACATGTTGGACACACTGTTATGTTTTTCGAACACATGTACAGATATTTTCCAATGGTCCTCTGGGTCACTACGGGACCCTGTAGGTGAGTTCCTTGGTGTTGACGACGAAGACGGGTGGACTGTTGATGACGAGGCCCAGTCTCATTAGGATGATGCATGCTAGGTTGTATGCTATATGGTTCTTAGAGTTCTGTTAGACCAGCTCTTAGGATTTTGTTTTTTAAAGTCAGGTCCTTTGACCGTGACTCGGTATGATGTGTATTAAGAGATTGAAGTGATGTATGCCTTAAGGCGAAGTTGAATGAGTTATGTAGATGATGAGTTTGTATTTGTTTTTTAGCTGTGATATAAATTTTAAATTGATATCAGATTTCCGCAAAAAGTCTAATGAGTATTTTTGAAAAGGTTTTAATTAACCGAAAAAGAGAATTTGGGTTACAAACTGTGACACCGAGAGGGGATGTTACAACCTCTTACCTACCTAACTCGTAAGGGTCAAACGTTTACTTGGACTGAAGCATGCGTGGAAAGTTTTCAAGGATTAAAGAGAAGGTTGACTACTTCACCTGTGTTAGTGTCGCCTGATCCCAAAGGAGCATTTGTGCTCACACTCCTACATAATCCTCACTGTATTAGACATTTAAGTGCATTGGTTTAATAGTGTCCATTGGTCTGGACATTTTCATGTTACTTCATTGAAAGATTTGTTATAACTATTTCTTGAGTGGTAACACAAACGACTTGTTGACACTGAAAGTGTCTTGATGAAACTTAGTCTAATCACTTTTACTCTTGGTAAATGTGATCCAGTCTGATTTTTGGCCAGACTATCCTACTTTTGAAATTGTCGTTTTGTAAATTCCCTATATTAAAAATGAATCCTCTTGGGGTTCGGAACTTTTCATCTTTTGATTCCCTAATCCGCTGGGAGATTCTTGTGAAAGAAGGAACTTTATTAGAGTCATGGTTGTAAACATGTATTAGCTATGCATTTTTACACTCATGAACCTACTGAAGAATCTTTTTACATACTGGATATTCCTGCATTCTTTTCAGAGTGGTAAAATTCTTCTGTATACTTTCTTATGAGAGTAAGACCAGGAAAATTTCCTTTGTTGAAAATTTCTTTCCTTAATCTTCAAGGACCGAGTAGAGACTGAGTTCAACTGATCACTCTTAACTCAAGTGGACGAACAAGAAAAACTATTTGATCTTTGGAAGGTTGGTTAGGAGTATGTGTAGTGTCTAGCTACAATCATCCTTTTAGCAAGATAGACAAGAAGTGATGGGAGTTTTGTTGAGGTATAGTTGTGATTGATAAGATATGAACCTTTAAGATCAATCTCAGTAAGTGAGATAATTATTATAAATCAAATATTAATCGAGGCAGAATAATCGTTGGAGAACCTAGGGTAATGATCAATGTCTGTAGTTAAGATTGATTGTATGAGTTTGAAGATTTATAAGGAAATGTCCTTAGTAGTTTTAATATAAACAAAAAAGAGGAGTTCTTGAGTAAAACTAAGTTGTTAGAAAAATTCAAGATTTATAATTTGAATAATTCTACCCGATGCGATTTCTTTTTAGTTGTAGCCGCATTAAGAAGTACAATCATGTTCTGTAAGATTGAGGTGCATGATTATGGTGTAAATTGGAGAGGTGGACTACGTTCAAAAGAAACTAAGACTGAGATTGGATATCTTAGGTCGGAACTTATGGATATGTTGTAAAAGAAATGTGTATCGTAGTTTAAATCTTGGTGTTAATAGTAAGTGTTAAAGATGTCGAAGGAAGATTTCCTGAATGGATTAGTATTGGAGGAAAAGTGTTTAAGTTTTAATTATATCGCTCACATGTGAGAAATTAAGGTAAGGTATTAAGGAGAAGGAGTATGGATAGAGGAGAAACGATTTGATTTTAATGGTAAATCGAACGGAGAATTAGGTTACCAATATTACCTAAGGGAGAATTACATACGGAGAGTACGATGTGGAACATAGGGATTAAGAAATCTTATCTGATTTTGAGTCACGAAATTTCGAGTACGAAATTTTTTTTTTTTTAAGTGAGGTAGGAATATAACACCTCGATTTTCATTGCTTTCTAAGATCCGTAATTTATATAAATAAGTTTAAATTTTATCCGAGATTTAGAAAATGATTTTGCATAAACCAAAATCATATTCATACTCTACATTATCGTAGAGAATTATGGTTAAATTTTGAGTTGAAAATTCAGACGGAGTCCGGTCTGCATTTTCACTGACAGTAAGATTTTATTGATCAGAAAACCTAATTTTGACTCGTAAACGAAACATTTAGGTTTTAAATCAAATTTCCAACAATATTGGTTATTTCCAAATTTTCAAAATAAATAAGTTCTTACGCTTTATTTGGGTGTAAAACCTAAATCGGGAAATGAACGGAATCGAGAACAGATCTGCAGGGACAAAACCGAACACCAGATGAGGGACACGAGTCACCTGAGCAGGGTGAGTCGGAGGATGAGTCACCACCGTGACTCACCACAAGTCATCATGACATTCTAAAAATATCCGAGATATTTGTGGAATTCTGAAAATATCTAAGATATTTAGGGCGAGAAAAGACTATTTTGCCCCTAGGAATTGATGAAATTACCATTGTGCATATGACTCACCACTGTCATCATTACGTTCTAAAAATATCTGAAATGCGTTCACACTAGGAAAAGACCAAAATATCCTTGATCTTTTCCAAAATGATAATTTTATCCCTAGGAGAAATGACTCTTTTGCCCCTGGGTATTTATGAAAATACATTTTTGGCCCTGTGACTCACCACCCGTCATCATTACCTCTAGAAAACTATCTAGATATTTATGGGGTTAGAAATGAAATGACGTTTATGTCCATAGTCTTTTGTTAAAATGACAATTTTGTCCCTAAGTGAATTTACGCTTTTGTCCCTAAATGAACAAAACTTGGAACTTTTTATCCCTTGAGACTCACGCCTATATGACCCTCTCTAACACTCCATTCCCTTACTTTCGCTACAAACACCAAATCTTCCTTGTATTATGATTTTTTTAAGATCAAACGCTTGACTTTTGGTTTTCTCTCAAATGTTCTTGGTGTTCTTGAGTTGTTCTTCACTTTCTCTCAATTTTCCCATCAACCTAGACGTAAACTCTCTTGACTCAAGTTAGTAAACTTGTTCCTTGCTTCATTGTCTTGACATGTATGTCTTTCATTTTCTCAAGTGATACATAAGCAATTTGGTGAAGCCCAACTTGCTTGATCCTTGCAATTTTCCATCATCCAAGAGGTAATATCTTCTCTCCATGATCAATCATATGCTCTTCTTCTTTCATTTTGTAAGATTAAGCATTGAATCATCATCATCCACTTTCATGAAACTTTATTCAAAAATCTCTAAAAAATCATAGAAAAATCCTATGATCATAAAACCAATTTCTATGAACTCATCAAGATCTCTATGTTCATCATTCAAGTGCATGAATCAAACTAAAATTTCTTCCCTATTTTTCCAAGAATGGCCGATACCCTAACCTTGTTGGTTGGGTGAGTTTGATTCAAATCTTTGACAAATGATTAGTGATTATGTCTTCATCATACTTAAGGATCATTAATCCAAGAGTTAGTAAAATTTCAACATCCTTAGCCTAATTAATTAATGAAGGCCGAACGTACTTCATAGTGGATTAACAAGTCTTTTCAAAGATTAACTTGTACTATGTTGTTTGGTGAAGGATTTGTTGAGTAATTGTAGTTTGGCGATTCGTGGAATACGATGAGCTCTGGAGAATCGTTTCAGACCAAAGACCGTGAGAGTTGGTAATTTGTGGAGCAGAAGGAAGTGTTGAAAGATTGAAGGGAAAGAACCTTACTTGACTGCAAGAGGTAAGGGGTGTTTGCCTGAGAGATTTTTCCGAAAACTATATGTTATCCGTGATTGGTTTGTGTAGTTCTATTTGAGCTTCGTGGTAGTTGTAATAATGTTTTTATGCTTTGTATATGTTATGATGATGTATGCTTGGATGAAAAAATGTTTTCATGTATGTTGAAAACCATACTTTGATCTCTAGATCTTTTATGCTTGTTTATGGTTGAATGATGTATGATTATTATTCATCATAATATTGTGATCATTTTGAGCTATTACTTGACATGTTAGTTAAGCAAAACCTTCACATCCCACATGGTATAGCATTCGGCCATAATGGTTACAAAAGGAAGAACATGAGCTTGTTCTTGAACTTCAATGTTTTTGAAAGCAAATAAATGTTTTAGTAACTTGTATTTCAAAAACAAACAAGAAGCAATTTTGATCCAAAGTTCTACTAGGGTTTTGACCCTTACATGTTTTTAACTAAGGTGAAAATATGTTTTACTTTAGTTAAAGTTTGTTCTATTAACTAAGTGTTTTAAGAATAAAAGGATGAAAGTGATTTCATGAAAGTAAAATTAATATGAAGTTACCTTAGGTTTAGTAGGATGTCACATTCTCCTTAAAACCAAGTTAACATTCAAATATTCAGAGTATAAAGAGGACTTTGTCCTAAAGTTTAGATTTAAACGAATCATAGTTTGAAAACTAAATGAAAATTCCATTTCTTTTACACTAACTTAGATCCCAGTTTTACACTAAGTTAGTAAGGAAAAACCTTTTCAAATTAGTTAAGGTACTTTACTTCAAGCAAGTAACAAAGTTCTTTTAAATCAAATGAGTTTTCAATTAGAAAGGATTTGGTTCGCAAAGTCTTAAATCGAGAGTTTTCAACTCAAATCGTAAAGTTTTACGCATGGAAACCTAAGTAATTAACTTAGAGAAAAAGAAAAGAGATAATTAAGCATAGTATACGGTGGAACAAGGCCATGCACTATACCATTGATGACTAAGTTCATGAGTGACTTCATAAGCCTTCAGTGAATCAATACTCTTTTCATTACTTAAAACTCAAGGAATATCTTAGAAAGGATCGAAGACTTATCTAAGAGGATTCTTAATCCTTCTTCATAACACTTTGGACTTGAGATGTAATTCATAAGACACAAACACAAACCTAAAACATTTTGGGTTTTGAAACAGTAGTTCGATAACGGACCGGTGGTCCGGATCCAAGAAAATCGTTCAATTGTTTCAGTATTGTGATTACTCTTTCCCGGAGGGATCACGAGATTTATCCAGTGGATAAAATATTTATGATACAAAGACGCATATAGTTCCTAAGGAAGAGAACCTTAGCGAACATTGAGGTTTATCCGGTGGATATACATTGCTTTATCGCATCTACCTTGTGTAAGCATTGACATTTCATTGCATGAGTTTGTAAGGCCTTAAGCCTAGGAGATTAAGCTTACACCTAGATGCTGGTACGAATCTTACAGTGACGATCTTAGGTGGTCTTGGAGGTATCAAGGTTGGAAGGGCTGACATGAGACCAGTTGGTGATTCATCTGAGTCGTGGCGAATCCGAGCAATACACTTATATCCTCTACTAGATGCCATACTTTTCATGTTTGGTCGAGAGTGTTTCCATAAAGCCAGATGCGTGCACGTTACATGCGTTGTAGCATCTTTCCCATGGCTGGCAATAAACAGAACATGTCCTCCCATTTACTCTCTCCAACGTATTTGTTAGCTCCATGGAGTAGGTGTCAAAGTTTTACCCTTATGGCATATGGCATTGAGTCATGTACATCGCATTGCATTGCATGGCTGTTGATGATTACATTTTCTTATTGTACATCACTATTCTGTTTTCAAAGATGTATCATGCTGCTAATTAATTAACATGATATGTTGCGATTTATGGTATGCATGTTGGCCTTGTTGTTACCTGGTGTGTCCTCCCGTGTTACTTCTGCTACTGTGTTGTGTTATACTACATATATTCATATGTTGTTGTGTGTGCCGTGCATGTAGTTATTGTGTTTAAATCCATATATTGTTTACTCACCCTTGCCTGTACATGTTAGACACCCTATTATGTTTTGGATACGTGTACAGATGTTTCTCAACGGTCATCTAGATCACTTCGGGGCCTTGTAGCTTGAGTTTCTTGATGTCGACGACGACGATGTGTGGACTGTTGACGACGAGGCCCAGTCTCATTGGTACGATGTATGCTAGGTAGTAGGCTCTATTGTCCTTAGAGTTCTTTTATCAAACCAGCTCTTAGGATTTTTAATGTTTAAGTTGAGAAAGTCGGTATAAGTTATTTTGACAACCTTTGTACAGTTTGGGACTTCAGTGTAAAAAACAATTTCAGGAAATCTTATGTGTGATTGTAAAATGATTTATAAATAAACCCAATTTATGTGTGTTGTCAAGTATAACGTGATTTTATTATTGTGATGTGTGTATCACTTTTCCGAATTATTATGCAGGAAGTATTTTTTTACACCTGAGTTTTCTGACTTAAAGTAAATTATTTTCCGAAAGCAACCAACAATTCCCTTTTATATTTAAATCCGAACGTGTTCAATATCTAATGCCCAAGGGGGTGTTACACTTTTAATAAGGGAGCAACATGAAATAGAAGACCAGAAATTCAACCAAGCATCATTAGAAGAATTTAAATTTTCAAAGCCAGGAGCAGTAGAACCTGAATAGCTCCCCTCAGATCCTATAAAACCTAATAAAGGGTTGGGGTCATTCTTTGGATCATCATACACCTTTCTTAGAGAATTAGCAGAGGCTAATTTAGGACTTAAATCCTCTACTCCAATTGGACTTATTCCTTTTTTGCTACTTCCTTCATTAAATGGAATAGGAACCTTAAATGGAATAGATCCTTTACATTTATTACCACCATTAGCATTGCCAAAATCTGTTCCATTATTAGATGCTTCTTTATTCTTTGGAACAAATTTGGACACCATCTTTTTATGCTTGACAAAATTCTCAAGATTAGCTTCTTTAGGCTTCACCACATCCTGCTTTTGCCTACGACAATTTCCAATAGAATGACCAATGGCTTGGCACGGGACATAAAAGTTAGGTAAATTTTCATACTGCACTCCCACAAAAAACGAAAAATCATCTCTTTCAACTAAAACCTGATCATGTAAGTCACCATTCAAATCAACATCCACCAACACTCTTGCAAAATGTCCAAATGTACGATCCAAGGTGTTCTGATTTGTAGCAGCATCTAAACATATTGTGATGACAACCAAATTAGTGGGTTGCCTTGTTGATGATCTTAGGTTGAATTATCAAGCACAATTGATGCGACTTCCATAGAAACTTAAGAAAACATGTAGTATTCAATTCAAGAAAGAAAGAAACAAGAAAATGGATGGAGATGAGAAAGGGGGAGAGGCGCCACAAATCCAAGGGGATTTGATAAGCCTAGGGAAGATCACCACAAAAGTCTTGGACTCTTGATAAGATCAAAGGGGGTGGCTCAATCAAGAACCTAAGAGAGACAAAACCCTCACAATTGGATTCAATCCAAAATCAACTTCTTAGTTACCTTTTACTCATCATAGAATTCGAATACATATGGGGGATGGGGCTGCATAAAATATGCATACAAAGGGTCATCACTAGATGACAAAACCCTATTCATGAACATCCCACTAAGTGGTGTAATAAAAGCTTTTACTCATCCACTAAGTGGCTAAATAACTATCCTACTTAAGTAAGTAATAAAAAGTGGTTCCACATATTCTAAAGGAGTTACCTAGGCATGCAAGCCAAAGGTTTCCCTCCTAGAAGCTTCCAATTTTCGTGCATCCTCATGAAGTGGGCTTGGTCATCATACAAACTTAGTGTAGCCCACACTTCATGGACACCAAAGTGAAGTTCCCCCAAAATTGGATCCACACAAAGTTTTTTACACTTTATTCAACTAGAAATAAAACTAGTAAATGGGCTTTGAAGAAGCTCATGCCCATCAACATCATATGTCTTCAAGATGGATAAGACAAGTAACCAATTTGGGCTCCACTCCATCAAGACTTAAACTTGGGCTTGTTTCCATCAAGGTTGTCACCACTTGGTTTAAGACTTCTTGGGCTTTCTAGATCCTAGCTCTTGCCATGGGTCCACCAAGTCCTTGTAGTGCTCCTTGTTCCAAGCTCCTTAGTGGGCTCACATCATCCCCTCCTTCTTTAAGTGAATTCGACCTCGAATTGAAATCTTCATCACCTACATCAAAAAGAGATAAATCAGCCACATTGAAAGTTGCACTAATTCCACCATACTCACCCGGAAGATCTATCTTATAAGCATTATCATTAATCTTGGCAAGCACTTGGAATGGCCCATCTCCTCTTGGTTGAAGCTTGGATTTCCTTTGTGAAGGAAACCTCTCTTTTCTCATGTGCACCCAAACCCAATCTCCGGGTTCAAACACCACCTTTCTCCTCCCTTTGTTGGCTTGTCTAACATAGCTTTCAGTCCTCTTTTCAATTTGAGCCTTCACTTGCTCATGTAACTTCCTCACATATTTAGCCTTAGCCTTGCCATCTTTATGCATTAAAAGTGAAGAGTTAGGCAATGGCAATAAACCAAGAGGAGTTAAAGGGTTAAATCCATAAACAACCTCAAAAGGAGAAAATTGGGCAGTACTATGAACAACCCTATTATAAGCAAATTCCACATGAGGCAAACATTCCTCCCAAGACTTAATGTTCTTTTTAATTACAGCCCTTAGAAGGGAAGAAAGTGCCCTGTTTACTACATCAGTTTGCCCATCCGTTTGGGGATGGCAAGTAGTGGAGAAAAGAAGCTTTGTACCTAGTTTTCCGCACAATGTCCTCCAAAAGTGACTTAGGAACTTTGTGTCCCTATCACTAACAATACTTCTCGGAAGGCCATGAAGCCTTACCACTTCTTTAAAAAATAATTCAGCAACATGACAAGCATCGTCAATCTTTTTGCATGGTATAAAATGTGCCATTTTTGAAAACCTATCCACAACCACAAAGATTGAATTCTTACCATTCCTTTTGCTAGGTAGTCCCACAACAAAATCCATTGACAAATCAATCCAAGGAAAATCAGGAATAGGCAAAGGAGTGTAAAGACCATGAGGCATCACTTTAGATTTAGACTTCTTACAAACAATGCATTTTTCACAAAACTTTTGCACATCATGTTTCATGTGTGGCCAATGAAAATGCTCATGCAACATATCTAAAGTCTTTTGGACCCCAAAGTGCCCCATTAGACCCCCTTCATGCGCCTCTTTTAAAAGTAAGTCTCTTATGGAACTTTCAGGCACACATAATCTTTTTTCTTTAAACAAAAACCCTTGGTGTCTAAAATAACCATTTTGAGCCGCATGCATACATGTAGCATAGATATGGGAAAAATCTTTATCATGCTCATACAATTCCTTTATGCATTCAAGTCCAAACAATTTTGTTTCAAGGGTAGAAAGTAAAATATACCTCCTTGAAAGTGCATCCGCTACAATGTTGGCCTTACCCTTTTTATGCTTGATGACATAGGGAAATTTCTCAAGAAACTCAACCCACTTGGCATGTCTTTTATTCAACTTCCCTTGTCCTTTCAAATACTTCAAGGACTCATGGTCACTATGGATGACAAATTCCTTGGGCAAAAGATAATGTTGCCATGTTTGCAACCCCCTCACCAAGGCATACAACTCCTTATCATAGGTGGGATAATTAAGGGCATCACCACTTAATTTCTCACTAAAATAAGCAATTGGATGCCCTTCTTGGATCAAAACAGCTCCAACACCAATATTAGAAGCATCACATTCAATTCAAAAGATTTAGCAAAATTAAGCAAAACAAGTATTGGTGCATGAGTAAGTTTTTCTTTTAGCACTTGAAATGCAAGTTCTTGTTTCTCCCCCCATTTAAAAGCAACATTTTTCTTGACAATTTCATTAAGAGGTGCAGCCAAAGTACTAAAGTCCCTCACAAACCTCCTATAGAAACTAGCCAAGCCATGAAAGCTCCTCACTTCACTTACATTTTTGGGGGTTGGCCAACCTTGAATGGCCTTAGTTTTCTCTTTATCAACATGGACCCCTTTTGCATTTACAACAAAACCAAGGAAGATCACATGGTCCACACAAAAAGTGCATTTTTCAAAATTTGCATACAACTTCTCTTTTCTTAACACATGCAAAACAGCCCTCAAATGTTCATGATGTTCATCTAGACTTTTGCTATATATCAAGATATCATCAAAATATACAACAACAAACTTACCCAAAAATTCTCTCAAAACATGGTTCATTAACCTCATGAAAGTGCTAGTTGCATTAGTTAAGCCAAAAGGCATAACCATCCATTCATACAAACCATATTTCGTTTTGAAAGCAGTTTTCCATTCATCCCCTTCCTTTATCCTAATTTGATGGTACCCACTCTTTAAATCAATTTTAGAAAATAAGCAAGCACCAAACAATTCATCTAACAAGTCATCAAGTCTAGGGATAGGGTGTCTATACTTGATAGTGATGTTGTTGACAACCCTACAATCAGTGCACATCCTCCAACTCCCATCCTTTTTGGGCACTAGGATGACTGGTACAGCACATGGGCTCAAACTCTCTTTGACCCATCCCCTTTGTATTAGCTCCTCAACTTGCTTTTGTATTTCTTTAGTCTCTTGAGGGTTGCTCCTATAGGCTGGCCTATTGGGTAATGATGCACCCGGAATGAGATCAATGTGATGTTCAATCCCCCTTAAAGGAGGTAGGCCATATGGCACTTCCTTTGGAAACACATCACCAAATTCCTGCACAAGAGTTTCAACACCACTAGGCAAAGAGAGTTCATTAGAAGCATTACCATTCAAACAATATTCTTTGCAATAAAGCATGTATAGGGGCTGCCTAGAAATCAAAGCCCTCTTCACCTCACTTTTTGTTGCCAAATAACTCTCTTTCTTCTCACTATTTTTCTCACTTTTTTTTTCTTCTTTTTGATCTTTATTCTTTCGGCCATCACTCTTGTTTTCACTCTCTTTTTCTTTTTCCTCTTGCATTTTTTTCTCTCTCAATTTAAGTTGATCCTCACTTACTTCTCTTGGAGACAATGGTGTAAGAGTGACCTTGCGGTCTTGGTGCATAAAAGAGAACTTGTTTGTATATCCATCATGGTTGGCCTTTTTATCAAATTGCCAAGGCCTCCCAAGCAACATATGACTTGCCTCCATGGGTACCACATCACATAGAACATTATCATGATACTTTCCAATGGAGAAGAAAACTTCAACTTGCTTGTTCACGGTCATCTCACCAACTTCACTAAGCCATTAGAGTTTATATGGCCGTGGATGTGGTTTAGTCACAAGATTCAATTTAGAAACCATTCTAGCACTAGCAACATTAGCACAACTCCCACCATCAATAATTAAAGAACATACCTTCCCTTGTATCATGCACCTTGTATGGAAGATATTTTCTCTTTGGCTTTCATCATGCTCTTTGACTTGGCTTCCCAAAAGTCTCCTCACCATGAGCAAATCTCCTTCTGGTACTATTTCTCCCACACTTTCTTCTTCACTAGAGGCCTCGGATTGTGTTACAACTGCATCATTCCTCAATATCATCACCTTTTTACTTGGGCATTGAGATGCAATATGTCCATGACCCAAACATTTGAAGCATTTCACATCACGGTTTCTAGGTGTAGAAGAGACTTCCATAGGTTTCTTTCCATGTGTGCTAGTCATGGCCTCCTTGGAAGTTGAGGTGTTCTCCTTCTTTGATTTGTCCTTCCAACTTGAAGGTGAAAATTTAGAAGAAGAAGAAAATTTGGGCTTCTTCCTCTTAAGTTGTTGTTCCACCTTGATAGCTTGTTGGACCAAATCCTCAATCGCCACATAGTTTTGAAGCTCCACTATGTCTTGAATCTCTTGATTTAATCCATGTAAGAACCGAGCCATAGTAGCCTCCCTCTCTTCATGAATGTTGGACCTAATCAAGGCCAACTCCATCTATTTGTGGTACTCATCAACACTCTTGGATCCTTGGGTCAATATTTGCAATTTGTTGTGAAGATCTCTATGGTAATGGGATGGCACAAATCTTCTCCTCATGACTTGTTTCATTTCGGCCCAAGTTTCAATTGGCTCCTCCTCATACCTTCTTCTTTCTTTTTGTATTTGATCCCACCAAACAAGTGCATAGTCTTTAAATTCAAGAGCGGCTACCTTCACTCTCTTCCTTTCATTGTAGTTGTTGCAATCAAACACTTTCTCCATCTTCATCTCCCACTCCAAGTAGGGTTCGGGATCATTCTTCCCATGGAAGGTAGGAACTTTGATCTTGACTCCTTCAATTCTATCTTCTCTATCACCCCTCCTTCCTCTATGTCCTCCTCCTCTAGGCCTTCCTCTTTCACTTTCATATCCACTTGACTCATCATGGGTTTGAAGGTTGGCAAGTTGTCTATCATAATTTGCTTGCATTGCCTCCATTTGCCTTGTAAGGGTGCGGATTTGATTAGGTATCCTAGCTTGGAGAACTGCTGACCTTGGAGAAAGAGGTGGGCTATCATCTGCCATCACTTCAAACACAAGATCAAATATAACAAGAATTTTAAACTTCTCACTACACTCCCTCATGTGTTTCACTCAAAATTGTGATACACTCAATTAGGCTTTTTCCACACAATATGTAATTTTGCACTCTTGTCTTTTTCCTCTCAATATGACCTCTTATAGTTCTTAAAGGAGTCAACCTCCAATCCACACAAAAATGTCCAAATCCAAATAGCAATATTCAACAAGACTTATCAAGAACAAAGGAAAAGCAAGACAAGGAAAAGCTTTCACAAGAATACAAACAAGAATGAAGGGAAACTTTGTCATGAACACAATTTGCCCAAATAAGATTTTTTTTTTTTTTCTATTCTTTCTCTGTTTTTTTTTTGCGCTATTTTCTTTTTTTTTTTTTTTACACTTCCATGAAGAGAAAAGCACTTCCAAACTTGTTTTGGGGCAAAAACATAAAAGCAATGAAAATTCCCTTCAAAACAGAATCAAAGTAATATTTGGATAGAAAAGAAGAAAGGTTGAAGATGAAGAACAAGAAGAAAATTGAAGAACAAAACACAAAAATAATTCAACCAAACCTGAGCTTTGATACCACTTGATGACAACCAAATTAATGGGTTTCCTTGTTGATGATCTTAGGTTGAATTATCAAGCACAATTGATGAGACTTCCATAGAAACTTAAGAAAACATGTAGTATTCAATTCAAGAAAGAAAGAAACAAGAAAATGGATGGAGATGAGAAAGGGGGAGAGGCGCCACAAATCCAAGGGGATTTGATAAGCCTAGGGAAGATCACCACAAAAGTCTTGGACACTTGATAAGATCAAAGGGGATGGCTCAATCAAGAACCTAAGAGAGACAAAACCCTCACAATTGGATTCAATCCAAAATCAACTTCTTAGTTACCTTTTACTCATCATAGAATTCGAATACATATAGGGGATGGGGCTGCATAGAATATGCATACAAAGGGTCATCACTAGATGACAAAACCCCATTCATGAACATCCCACTAAGTGGTGCAATAAAAGCTTTTACTCATCCACTAAGTGGCTAAATAACTATCCTACTTAAGTAAGTAATAAAAAGTGGTTCCACATCTTCTAAAGGAGTTACCTAGGCATGCAAGCCAAAGGTTTCCCTCCTAGAAGCTTCCCATTTTCGTGCATCCTCATGAAGTGGGCTTAGTCATCATACAAACTTAGTGTAGCCCACACTTCATGGACACCAAAGTGAAGTTCCCCCAAAATTGGATCCACACAAAGTCTTTTACACTTTATTCAACTAGAAATAAAACTAGTAAATGGGCTTTGAAGAAGCTCATGCCCATCAACATCATATGTCTTCAAGATGGATAAGACAAGTAACCAATTTGGGCTCCACTCCATCAAGACTTAAACTTGGGCTTGTTTCCATCGAGGTTGTCACCACTTGGTTTAAGACTTCTTGGGCTTTCTTGATCATAGCTGTTGTCATGGGTCCACCAATTCCATGTAGTGCTCCTTGTTCCAAGCTCCTTAGTGGGCTCACATCATATTGGAATTCCCAAACTACCAGCAATAGCGAAAATAATTTTGGCCTCCAATATCTCTGAGCCAAACCAAAGATTTTCACCCAACACTAAGTAGTTGTTTGTCTTTCCATATAAGGGTTAAAGTTAGCCGTCCAAGGGAAGAGTCAAAGAAAACCAAGGTTATGGTTCCATGAAGAAATCGAGAGAACTCCTCTAAGGTCCTCCACAAAGGAGAAAGATAACTCATAGTAACCCTTTCTTAACAAAACAATACCCTATTTCCCTAAAGATTTCCATAATTTCGATAGCTTGAGACGCAAGTCTTGTACTTTTATTGGAGCATCACCTTTTGACATGATCAAACGACCATATAAATGGTTCTTGCATCCTTCAACACCAGCCTCATAATTTTCTTCTGGAATCTTGATGGAGATCGCATCACCCTTGAAGCATGGGCGAGGTAATTAACTAGAAGCAATATCACAAACATTGTTAAGAGCTTGCGCAAACGTTTTTCTCTGAGGATATTGAGGATCAGAAACGTTCAACGTGGAAGAAGAAGAAGAAGGAGAGGTCAAATCTGATAGTCAAATCTGATAGAGGAGCAAGAAAGCTCCATGGACAATTCGGAGCCTTCAACATCAGAGATCACGCAGAAACCCAAGCTTTGCATGCAAACCCTAGCAGAGAGAAAAATAAGATTCATAGTCGTCCCCCTTTCCAACAATCTTTGATGTCACATGTTATATGTTGTGTGATCATCTTGCTAACTATTTCATTACTGCTTATGTTTATATGTAAAGTTTGTTACTCCCTATCTTTGTTGTTTCTTTGCATCTACCTTGGTTTATGCAGAGGATGGTGAGCAGCCTGTTGAGGAGTGATCCTGAGGAGATTGCTTGCTCGTAGTCTAGGATTTTATACTTAGTTGTTTCCGATGTATTATCGGTAGTGGTTACTAGCTCTGATATGTGACATCGGGATATGGGTTTTGTTTATTTATGTTTTTCGTAGTTGTTACGTTATATTTTAAATGTTTTGGATCATGTGATACGTGCTACCTTTTGATTTTAATTTATGGACTTTTTATATGATTTATTTTATATTTGTCATATGTGGGGTAGTGGGTGTCACACCACACACACTCTTGAGATATGAAAGAATGCGTAGCTCCTAAGTCAAACAGTACCGATAAGAGCTTACTAGACACCTGGCACATACCTTGTATAAGGTCAGGGGATTGAGAGGTTTCAGCTCCCCTCACAATAAACACCCTTCCCGTCGCTTGCGGTCTCACTTCCCGTTGTCCTGCTCCTGTGGTCTTGTTCCTGCTACTATACCACACCCACTAGCATTGGGACTCGCTCCCTGTTTGCAGTCTGGATCTATGCGATCCATCTGGCCACATCTAAAACACTGGTGACCTGACATTCTCTAATTAGATGTAGTCGCCCACACCTAAAACATGCACCCACTCCTTCTTAATGTACTCCACCTCCTCTAGTAGACCCTGTGGCTACCGGACGATCGCAGGTTTTCCTTCCTGACTGAAACTTGCTCCTTCCTTCTATGTTCTTATGATAAAACCTTCTCACTGGTCCTCTGCTTCTAGGTTGCTACATTTCCCTTTTCTTGTCTATGTTCTCGATCACTGAACACCTCTCTAGCATCTCAGGGAACCTGGTAATGTTTAGCGGGGCAATCATTCTTTGCAGCTAATACTTCAGGTTATATTCAAAGCGCTTGCATACCCATTCTTCTTCTGGGTACCTCTGATAACACTCTGAAAATTTAAGTAACGCTTCGAACCTTGCAGCGTACTCACCAACATACATGTTCCTTTGCTTTAAACTCATGAACTCTTTTTCTTTCTCCCTCCTCATCAATCTAGGAAATACTTCTCTAAGAAGCATTCTCTGAACAGTTCCCAGTTGATGGTTGTTCTCTCTGCTTCCAACATTCTCTGCTTTCCCTTCCACCACAGCTTTGCACCTCTAGTCAGCATGAAGGATACATAAGTCACCTTTCGATACTCACGATAGTGCATTGCTGTAAAGATCTTTTCCGGCTCCTGAATCCAAAGTTTTGCACCTTCTGGATTGAAGTCACTATTAAACTGAGGTGGCTTCCCTTTCAGGAAAGTAGTCAAACCTGCATCTTTTGTCCCTATCTCATTCCTCTGGTTCTGCCTTTGCTATTGCTGCATAGTCATTTGCAACACTTGAGCATTTTGTTGCGTCTGTTGCAGCCAGTCTTATCAAAATCAGACCGGACCAGCCGATCGGACCGGTTGAACCATGAACCAGACTCTTATCCAGTCATGATTAGGGGTCAAAACCGTTTATACGGTCAGACCGCTTTAAACCGGTCAAAACCAATCATTCGTCTCGCCTGATAGTGTAGAACAACATAAGACTTTTATCTTGTGACTATTTTCCTTACACATTTTATTAGTATTGCATGTTATAACTTATGATAAAAAAATTATGAATACACGATATCATTTGGTCAGACCATCTGGTTGAACCGATTAAACCTGTTGAACCTAAACCGGAACTTTTTCTGGTTTGATGTCCGATCTGGCTTTAATAACATTGGCTGCAGGGCTTTTCGACCAAACTAGTGTTATTTTAGAAACTATTTACCAAAATGGGGTTGTTTTGTAACTATTTACCAAAATAGGGTTGTTTGGAATTTTTTACGTTTAGCGTCGGCCAAGGCCCACGCTAAAGGCCGATGCTAGAGGTGTCACCCGTCTGCTGTGACCCGTCTGCTGGTCACTTGTCCGCTAAGACTCGTCTGAATCACCCGTCTGATACCCGTCTGATAGTCAGGCGGGTGAATCACCTGTCTGATAGTCATCAGAAGGGCGAATCACCCGTCTGATGGTCATCAGACGGGTGAAGATCCAGCTTCAGATGGGTGACACCTCTAGCGTCGGCCTTTAGCGTGGGCCTTGGCTGACGCTAAACGTAAAAAATTCCAAACAACCCTATTTTGGTAAATAGTTACAAAACAACCCCATTTTGGTAAATAGTTTCTAAAATAACACTAATTTGGTCAAAAAGCCTTGGCTGCAGCATAGCTGTCGCTAATTTCCTGAATGCTTTCAAAGTCTCAGTGGATTCTTACCCACCACCCGTGCGGGAAGTCTCTCCATTTTCGTTTCTCTGTTCAACAATTCCTTTTGTTGCCCTTCCGCTACGTCCTCGTCCTTGAACTCCTCTACCACGTCCTCGGGCCATAGATTCCTATAGAATAAATCATTAGCTCACATTTATAAGACATACAATATTACATAAACATATATACACATTATATGCCCTACGAATGAACGAAACAGTTATCTCGTAGGATAACTTGCGTATCATACACTCTACCCAACTTGTAAGCATAGTCAGCACCCGCTGTGGGTCCAACTAGACACGGTCAGTAACAACATCCTAACCCTTATAGTCCAATTAGAATAGAACTATTCTGATACCAGCAAATGAGACATCCTCTCAAACATTCCATTAAAGAACCTAATTATCTAACCTAAAATACGTTATTATCACTAGCACGCTTATTAAGCATGTGGAAATATTTTAAACTTAAAACACACAACAATGATACTAAGCACACGCACACATATACATAGATAACATAAGTGCTGGCTGCATTAGTAGAGCCTACACAACATACACTAATATCAGAGTGCATGACTGACATAAAGCAAAAGCATGGTAACAAAAGTACATCAAACGTCCTCTCAAAAGGAAGTCTCTGGGCAATGTGGAAGTCTCCCACCAAATAACTCCTAGATGATCCCCATGCATGAAAGTAAACTGTAACTGGTCCCGTATATACAAATCGATATCGGGAGTAGTCGAACTCCCAATACCGTTCATCCTCCTCGTAGAGCAGCTCAAAGTCTCAAGCACGATTGTAGCCCCATCACCAGGGCGCTGTACATACATATGTAAACTGTATGGGCATAAACATAAAGACTGAAAAATACAGCCAAAAGCAAAAGAAATGACTCTCGGATCTCGCCAGCACTCCCCAACCCATACTCAAAAGTACATAAAAAATCTCACCACTCAGCCCTAGGGACACACTAGCAGGCCCTCACCATCAACGATGAGGATGCCCTGAACTACCATGTACCTCTCTGTGGGTACGCCTATAAACCTGCAAAGGCTCTTACTCGAAAGAGGAGCTCAACACGACAATCCTATGCCTTAAGGCTACCCTCAGATACCGATCTGTATGCCTACGTGGGCCTCTGTAGACGAAGCCTCTCCTGCTGGATATTACTGAGGACTGGGGTGCCACCCACAAGTAGTCTCGCCCTTTCTGCCTCAGAGGACGCCACATCCTAGGGAAGGGAAGAAATTGGTACAATCGATAGGGTCCAATGATGTCCACGTACAGCGGTGTACGGCTCCGAAAAATCAAGGTGACGGGTCCTGTATATACCACCAAAAATGTTGAGGGGTCCACCTGCCATCCCCTCTTGTCGTGGTAGACAATCTCAATGTCGCCTAGCACCAGCATCCACGGTGCCCCCATGATAAACGGGTGAAGTCTCGAGTCCATCCTGTGTCTCAGCTGGCTCGTTGTGCTCAAGCGAACCCAGAAACAGATAAACAGAGAAAATAGTTGGGAGATAAGAAATACAACGCATAGCAATATCGAAAAACAATAGTAATGCAGTACAATAAACATCATATAGCAAGTAGCAGGTACAACAAGTACGACAGATACTGCCCTCAAACATACGTCTGCCACGACAACATATGCAACAAGCATCCATCTCCATGAGTCTCACACTCAGAATAAATCCTCTAGACCGGGATACTAATCCCATGCAGCATGTCGGCCAAAAGCTCACGAAAACTGGTTCCACACCGGAACGGGTCCACACCCGAACAAGTCCAAACCGAAAAAGGTTCTGTGTCGGAACAGAGTTAGTTTGTCCAAGAAACCGAACCGCTCGCCGTGACCAATAAGAGTGCATCCCCCTTCCACATCGGAACCGAGGTATCTCGATCACCTCGGAACGTTAGCCTATAACAATGGAAAGATCTGGGATTAGTCGGGCAAATCAGACTGGATCGAGCGTCACGCCACAGGATAGGAGCTACCTCATCCGTTATTGTAAACTATTCCCGAGACCGGCAACATCTCCAAGGTCACTCACTTGACCGCCCCATCTACTTTCCGTACCCGCACTCAGGTACAACTAACCTCGTATGATGCTGGTAGCCCATACGACCTGTCATACAACCTCGCCACTTAACAGTTGATGATATGCAACAAACATCCTCAACGGGCTTGATACCGGATCTCACGCCTAAACTCGTAATCAGAAATAACCCGATGCCACTGCATCCATATGGCCACAGCCTTGAACAGTCAGCATAACAGCAACGGCACCATACACGGTATCAACCCGACAACAACACAGCACACAGCCAAACATAACTTTACGACAGTCCACCACCACATGACAATTACCGCAAACAACATAACAACAACAGTAATAACATCAATAATATCACATAGCAGCATATCACATATACCAAGTAGCATATAGGCACTTGGACAGATAGCAACAATAGAATTCCATATCACAGCAATCATACGAAGCAGATCATCCTCAATCAACAGTTTGCTAACCTAGGGTTTCCAAACTTAACTATGATAGCCCAGTATACTAAACCTAGGGTTTAGGTACTTTGTCGGGGCTCAACCACTAGTAGGGTTAGGGCTTCCCTACACACAGCATAATCACGACTACACTACTCTTGCCTTCCCGATGGCAGCAGTACTCTTTCTCCCCACCTAAACAGTTGGCACTCAAATCCACGCGATCACTGACATGCTCTCCCACACAGCCACAAATAGCTCCAAGCTCTTCCAACAGCCGCGGTTCCCAACTCCAAACCTCGAGTAATCACAAGCACAAACTTTGCCCTAATCACAAGCACAACACGTATGCAATAGTGTTAGCTCTAGGGCAAGCTCAAAGAACAAATAAAGAGGTAAAGACTCGAAAAACCACGAAGAACACGTGGTAGGGATTTGAGTTTACCTTTGGCGAATCGAGAAAGTAATCCGTCAAAATTGTAGACAACTTAGCTGCGATCACAACCGTGCGGCCAGAATCGCGTTCTGGTACTTCGATTGCCTCGAAATGGAGCTTTCTCTCACTAGAAATCCAGAGCTTCTCTCACTAACTCTCTACAACTTGAGCTTGAAAGAAGATGGAAATGAAGCCAAGTGAAAGTGAAGAGAAAACTTCACTTGGAGCATCCTGCAGAGAACACTTTAGCGTGCAAGATTGCCACGCTTGAGCGTACCCGCGGTTAAGCGTGGGGTTTCCTCCACGCTTGAGCATGGAGCCTCGTCCACTCCGCCTTAACCCTGGCCTGACACGTGTGGTACATGCGTCAAAAAGCACATTAGCTGGCAAATACACTCAGCACGCTTGATCGTGCATCATGCCAACGCTTGAGCGTTGGCACGTTAGGGCATGCTCCCTTCACACGCTTGAGCGTACCGCTCAGCTGGGAAGAGCCTTCCAAACTTCTGACTTCCACAGTTTCTCGTTTAACACCTTAGGCACCTCCAACCTTGTTCAAGCCTACTCCTAAGCTTCCAACTAGGTCTTAAACTAGCACATAACAATTCACACATGCATCCAAAGCCCTAATCGAGATTAACCAGCTCGATTAGAGTTACAGAAAATCGGGATGTTACATCCTCAACTGAATCTTCTCACGCAGTCATAGTAAACATAACATAGCATAGAGAAGTAGGAGATAAGAAAAAACAACACATCAAAGTATGGGAAAGAAGAAGTAAAACAATATGCATAGATAGCAAAACACAATCAAGCATACACTAACATAAAAACCATCCCTCAAGGTCATTCTTCCCTAACTAATGTTTCTTACACTCATGCATCTAACTCCTATATGAACGCGGCATCGACACGACATCCCCGACAGATCATGTTGTACCATTCATCACCATGCCATCCCTACAGAGCAGGATGTCTAGTAGCCCTCCGGCTCAACTCGCGGTCACGACATATCCCCCAGCAAGTCAGGATATTCTCCCATCATCAACTAATCCCTGCCACGATACATCCACCACAAGGTCAAGATGTTCGCCCTTCATCGACTATCACAGTCACGACATCCCCAACAAATTAGGATGATCGCCTGTCAGCTAAACATAGTGATGAATACAACAACAATGCAACAAGAATGTCACTAACTCATCTATGCATCATTTCTTAGTACCTCAACCCACAGCCTGTACACAACTACAAAACCAACACCCCCAGCCAATCAGGGTGCTCCTTTCTCATCATATCACATCCACATCAGTAAGATCACTAGGTTTAGTACTACCGCGCACATGTCCTCGATTCACCTCACCACACACACGTCACCCGACTCATAATGATCGTTACTTACTTCTAATCATGCAACAATATTCATAACATGAAATTCATCAGATACTAGCAATAATAATATGGCAAACATTATCATGTTCAACATATTAATCATATACTTATATACTCATGTAACCCTAGAACATGTTACTAACACCAACCAACACATATATCACCATACATATCATGGAAAAAAGATATAGCATACTAAACATGCAACCTCGACCTATCATAGATCAACCTATCGGCGATAAACCTATAATGCCTAAAACTACATTGATACCACAATTTAGTAGTCCCCAATGTGATTTAGGTGTTGTCAGTTACTCGACCACTAGTAGGGTTTAGGTTGCCCTACACATATCGATGTATACGATTTTACTCTTGCTTTCCCGATGAGTTGTGGTTCTTTCTCCAACCTGATAACGAGTGTAGCAACGATCACGAACAAAACAAGCTCTCCTATCCTTCCTTCACAATCGCAGCCTCAAACACCACGTATGGCTCCGTTCGTAACTTCAAACTTTTCCATAACCACGAAAACAACACGTAGGCGATAACATTAACCATAGAACGAATCAAAAATGAAGATAGAGCTAAAAATGAAAGAAGAACAAGTTAAGCACGTCGATGTCGAGAACGTCGGCATATACGTATCTTCGACATACCTTTGATGTAACAAGAAAATGATCGGGTAGAAACGAAGTAGACTAAGATACGATCACAAAGGCACGATCTATTTCGAGTTTCTCTAGCCTGATATCACGTACTCAAGCTTCAAAGTCCTCTAATGGAAGTCTCTCCCTCTTCTCTCACACTCTCTATAAAATTTGGGGAAGTAAAAGTCCAATGAAGGTAAAAGTGAAAGGGATTTACAGGAGTTTAGTCCTACTAAGAACGCTGAAGCGTTCTGGTTCCCCACGCTTAAGCGTGGGCACGCTTGAGTGTGGTCCCTCTCCACGCTTGATCGTGGACCTTTCCTCACCACAAAGGCACTGCCCACACGTGCCACAGTCAACGCATAATTTCCACGTGTCCTTCACGTCCCATCCTGTCAGGTCGACCATGCAACGTTTGAGCGTTGAGATCTTCCTATGTCAAAGCGTTCCAAGGCTTGAGCGTGCAACAGGCCAACACTTGACGTTCTAGCCAGTTCCACCCATTTCTTCTCTTTTTTTCCCCAATTAAACCTTGACTCTTAACACCTTTCTCAAGCATACTTTCAAACATACAAGAACATACTAACCATTACGCATGCACATCAATTCATCAATGAGGATTACAAAATTGTGGATATTACAACGCGACTGAGAAGGGAGTGGTTCACAGGCAGCATGCTGCTCATTGCCCCAATGCCAAGGATAGTTGCACGCTTGCATCGCAAAACCTTCCTGAGGTAATTTTTTATTCTGTAATACAACATTTACATTTAATTAGCTTAGGGTGTCTCCTTAGTTTGTGGTCATATCATTCGTTTAGGGTGTCTCTGCATACGAACTTTATTTAGCATCCTTTACTCGTCTTGTGGTTGGTAAGGGAAAAGTGCATAATGAACCTAGTCAAACACTACACAACAGACCACTCCCCGCCAACCATGTTAGAGTTGCGATTGAGGTTGCACAGGAAGGGAATGCACCATTGCCGGTACCTATTCATGACTATGAGCCGATGAAAATAGGTGATGTAATAGTTACTTTTGTGGCATGGCCAATCCACCTCATTCAAGTAGGCAATACTATGGTATGTCAATGAATAGGATTCCTTATAATTTACTGCAAATTTATTTCATTATTTGATCGCTAACTGTTTTACTTAACTGCGATAGATTCAGCAACGTGCAAAATCTGCAAAATCCAAGGGGGATTAAAAAAAGTCGGGGAACACAAAACTATCAGGTGCGCCCCCAGGGAATAGGGCTTAGTCCTCCCCCACTTTAGATGGTGCAGCAAGTGTCCATCGTCCCCAAATCACACATTGTGAAACTCTTAGGCAACACGTGGAGCAGATTGGTTTGAACAATATCCTATTGCAAATATTTTGGCTCATATTAAGTCTATTTCATGGATTTGTTTTACTAATAAGGGGGTAGTGGTTCAGGTTATTGCTTTTCTGATTGGTGTATAAATCCTGTCTAATGTACGAGGCTTTGTCCCTCTTCCTCTTGATTTTTCTCTTCTGTTGTAAACGGGTTTGAGTATCCCTTATACAGTTATACTCGTTTTTTTAATATTATTTTTGCTTATAAAAAAAAACTTATAATATACAAATTGTGATATTTATTTCTTACAATATTATTATTTTATTTTGATAAAAAAAATTCCACTTCCACGTAACAAATGTATAAAGTTTAAATTATGTTAATCTCCAACCGAAAATGATTGAAGAATATTGAATGAAAGGCTTGCATTACGATGTGAAAGTCTAGGTGCTATTTGAATAAAATATTTACTTATCGAAAAAAAGTATATTGAATGAAAATTGAAGAATGATAAGCGCAAGAATATCTGTGCCGTGAGCATTTTGAAATCTTATCTGTATGCACAACCAAGCATAGCCCACAATCATAAGCTAAGTGCATGGCCAAGAAAGTCTGGTTCTTTTCACTTCCTTCACACACACAATCATATGCAAATAATAGAACTGTATGCCAGTTGGTCTCTCTCCTTTTTCATCATAATATTATATTAAAACCCAAATTCATAAATGTGTTATTGTCACCACCAATCAGTTGGCTCTTTATTAGGTACGGACATGTGGAAAGGAATCTCTTTTCTAAGAACCCTAAAAATAACAGCTTCACGTGGGAATCGCATCAGGTAAGAACAAATCTAGGGCCTTTATCTATGACGAAGATGGCTAATTATGTTTATGATATTTTATGAAAGCGCAACTTTTCAAAGAGAGCTGCGGGTGAATATGATTTTTCACTAATTAGCAGTAACAGAATATGAACAAAAAAAATTGTGTGTCAAAGTATATAACATATAAATTGTATCATAATATAAAAGTGAAAACCTATACATAAATTTTTCTAAAGAATGTTTGTAATATTTAAATACGTTTGGGGGCTCCCCTAAACGGCTTCATGCTAATATAGGCTTTTGGGATGGTATTCAATGGTAATGGTACATAGGAGGAGACTCCTCTTCCAATGGGAAGGGCAACAAGTAGAGAATCTTCTATCTGGCATTAGAGATGCAATAGTAACAAACTCACTAAAAGATACAATTTGGTGGAAACATCGTAAAAAATGAGAATTATACTGTTAAATCCTTTTCAAAGGTCTTTTGGGAGCAAATCATGCATCAATCAGTGTGAGAGGAGGTTGGTATGGGCTGGCCTCTCTAAGAGCTGAACTCCTAAACTGGTTTGTCATTCAGGAAAGGTTGAACACAAGAAATAGGCTTAGAAGACTAAACGTTATTCAAGGCAATTCGTTTTCGTGGAAGAAACGATTAGACACCTATTCTTACATTGCAAATTTTCCTGTAAAATGAGGATGGGTTGTTTCGATTGGTGGAATGTACAAATATCAATCACCCAAACAACAAGCCAATGGTTTGCTTGCTGGATTGGAGTATCTTGAATTGGTTTCCAAAGGAAACTTTGGTTATCATTGCTCTTTGTAGTGGTGTGGACACTATAGAATCAAAGGAATAATATCATTTTTGAAAAAGCACAAACTGATTGGGTGAATCTAATTTACCTAATTAAACTAAGACTTGGTTTTTGGCTTAGAGGATGGGAACCAAGCTGCCCTTATAATCCGAGTGAGGTGGTTCATAAGCTAGATTGTGTGAAATCATGTTAAAAAAGAAAGAGGATAGACCAATCCTATCTTGGTGTCCTCCAATGCAGAACAAGTTAAAATGGAATGTTGATGGATCCTCTAAAGGAAAACCTGGCCAAATAGGAATCGGAGGGATCCTTAGAAATGATCAAGTATTAACAAAAGCTCTCTTTGCTGCATCAATAGGTATAAAAGACACCAATGAAGCAGAATTCGTGGCGATTGTCTTTGCACTTGAAATGTCTTTACAACAAGAGTGGGTAAAGAATAGGGAGATTATCACAGAATCAGATTCAAAAAACGTCATTGCTAGGATTAATAAGAGAGATGAATGCCCATGGAACCTACATTTTTACTGTAATAATTTACAAAACATTATATTAATCTTAAAGGATGTTGTTTTTGTTCACAGGAATAGAGAAATTAACCAAATTGTAGATGCTCTTGCAAAAGAAGGAGTCCAAATGAAAGGAACCTGGGTCATGTGGACTTAGAATGTTTTTATGCTTTAAATTTGTGATATCTACTTCTGTTTTGGTTGGTTCTGTGTTTGCAGGGGTTGTGTCTAAGATGACATTTTTTGGCAGCTGATATAATTATGTGTAGATACTGAGGTGTTCTGTTAGCAAAAGGCAGTAGAAACTAAGCAAGCAGGAAATTTACACTAATGTGGAATTGAGACTTTGATCCTACATCTCATGAAATTGGGAGTGAAAACAAAATGGGTGAGATGAAGACTAAAAGGATGATTGATGCTTGATGAGATGCTGGTGTGGAATCGAGAATTTGATTTTGTTGCATGAGAAATTGGGAGTGGAAACAAAAAGGGGTGACAGAAAGATTACAAAGCTGAATGATGAGCTGCTAGCTTGACTTGGAAGGGGATCAAATATACAACCAAGTAACTTGTAATCTGATAGGATAATGGGTAGTTTGGGCACAGGTCTTGCAGAGATTTTATCTTTGTAAAATTTGTTTTCTGGTTTTATGTAATAGGGAGTTGTGTTATTTGAACATCAAAATCTGGACACCATATGTGATACCGTATCTTTTTATTTCTATCTCTCACTTACTTTTAATCATCCATGGTATACACGAATATCGAAAATACACTAAAAAAACAAAGGGACACCGTATGATGTCCCCTTTCTGTTGTCAAAAAAACGTTCCCGATATATGTGAGGGGTGTGAGACAGGAAAGGTGGATATACGAAACTTCTGTATTATCTTGCTTATCTAGCCTCAAGCAAATGATAGTATGAGATTTTTCCCACCCTTCCTAAAAGGTGGGGGGAATATTCACAGTAATATTTGTAGCTAAATTATTCTAATAAAATTCTAAATTATCAAGAAAAAAACACTGAATTGGCTTAAACTAATCCAAAACGGCAACCCCATGTTTGTCCTACGATTTGTTTTGTTTTGTTTTTTTTTTTTTTTAATGTTTAACAAAATGTTTTAAAAGAATTTAGAGGGAATGGTACGCACGATACCCTTGTGTATCTACAGTATAAACTACTTTTTATTAAAAAAAAAAAAAAACTAAAATCTTTGTATTCATAAATATACTTGCAAGTGTCCCTCCGAAAATTATGGACTGGCCGCCACACAAAAAAGTTGTATAAAAATTATAGTATATGCACATGAGACTATATGTTACAACTTCTTAAATAAAAAATCTCAGAGAACATAAGAATATAATATATTATCCTTGACAATTTATTGTTCAGAAGAGCGACCCCTTTTGTTTGTAGCAGTCTCTGACAAGTAAAACAAAGTCCAGATTCCCCTCTCCTTTTCTTTCAAAAAATGAATGTAAACTTGGAGTACAATATATCATAGCTACGAAATTAAGGTTCGTAATTTTGTAATAAGACATGCAATGCACGACTTCATGAATTATTATCAAGCAATAAGTTATAATTTGAATTGAAATCATTCATTCTCATTACTACGTTATTTATTGGCGAAGAAAAGATCGAATGTCTAGTTGTCTACACTAGGCGTAGTACTACAATGCCATTTATATTATTAGTTTCATCATTACTATTTTCGAATTTATTATATTGTTTCATCGTATGTTTTAGGGTGATTGAGTTGTCTCCATTTCCACTCGGCCGGCGAAAATGTGCTGGCTAAACTTACCTATTTCCAAGCGATAGCCATAACTGTACTGGAGCAGCCCCCGTCAAAGCTTAGCTAACATCCTTGGCAAGACAATATTATAACGTGTGGCTATGGCATCATGACCGGAGCGCGAACCAAAATTAATAATCTTACAAAATGAAGGTGTTATCCAAATTTATCTATTAAGGAAAACAGTGAAAAAAAAAAAAAAACCTTTACAAAAATGGCATGTGAAAACAGATTTAGAGTTTGATTATGTGTAAGGAAGATATTAGCACTCTATGACATCCGTTAAAAAAGGTTAACTATAATTAAATGTGCAAAATTCATATTAACATTTTAAAATATTTATTTTATCCCTTTTATTAAAATAATAATTAAAAAAACTACTTTAAAAACACTTATGAACATACTTTAATCTTTTTGAAATAATTTTGAAAATTTATTTTTTGGTTTGACAGGAATAATCTCTGATCCTACGTATCCCTGGGTTCAATAAGGAATTCAAAGTTATGTATAGTTCTCTTTTAAAGTTGATTTATTATTTTTTGGAAAAAAAGTTGATTTTGTTCAAAAAAAAAAACTGTAGGACTTCTGAGTTGTCACAACTCATGCATCCTAAAAAGGAAGAGTTAAAAAGATATTTAAGAGTGTATGTACTTTAATAAAAAAATATATTTAAATTATTGTGATATTGTATTTAAAAAATAAACCTATTAGGTCAGATAATAGTTAAGCAATCTAAATAACACTTCAATTTTAAAAAATCATTTTCAATTATATATATATATATATATATATATATATATATATATATATATATATATATATATATATATATATATATATATGTTTATCTATTTCATAATTGGTTTCTTAAGTTTAGAAGAGGCTTACATAAGAACCCAACCCGACTCAAGTCAAAGAAACAAAAGAATGCAACTTTAAATATAACACCATGGAGACGCAGCTCCGCCAAAGAGCAAACTTAATAATAGTAAAAATAGTCTAAGCTGGCCACAGGGAAGAGCATCACTCAGAAGGATGCTTCCTAGACTCTATGCAAATAATAAGAGAACTTTTTACCTAAAAGGAGACACTAAATGCACCGGTGGAGAAGTCCACCTAGCGTTCCACTCACAAAACCACACAGACGACGAAACAAGTGAAGATTAGCAATGAGGCACATACAACTGCTTCCTCCACGATTCTTGCCGATAGTGATCGAGACCCATACGAGATACCTCATCAACCGATCCATAAAGCTAGATGTCCAAACACTCGCACCGTAGTGAAGTACATATAGAAACCCGTCCGAAGCATCAGATGAAGTCTCGAAATCATCGTTTTCAAAAGATAGCACACATACAAAGAAAACGAAGCAACCGAGCAATGGAGGTAAGCTTCCCGAAAATCAACATAACTTACGATGAAGGAAAATTGTACGACTCACAGATATATCAGACATAACATAGCATACGATACATCATCAGCACGCAGTCCATAACAACAGCATGACATATTATATATAATCAATCAACAGTATATAGTCCATATCAACAAGAAGATAGCATGACATATTATGTATCATCAATCAACAGTATATAGTCCATAACAATAACATGATAACAGATAATCAAAACTTATGAGTTATGATGTCCTGATGCAATCCAAACATGCATTATGAAACCATCGATATAATATAATTCTTGCAATAACCGAACTGGTTATGAGACTCTAAGGCAACCAAACGGTGCAATCCAAACATGCAACAACTGATATGGTAATGAGACCATCAGTGCATTTCGACATACAACAGTCGATGAGGTCCTGTGACCGTCGGTGCAATCAAACGTGCAACAGCCGATTAAGTCTTGACCCCTACTCCGGAGCTAATATGGGACAAATCGGAAGGAGTGATAGTAGTACATGTTCCTCATATTGCAGTAGTCTTGGCCAATTGTGCTTACAATATTCGTAATCACATGTGATATTAGGCTTTCATGAGAACACTCTAAAATCGTGGATATATTAGCATCTATGGTTAAGCCAACAAGGCGAATGCGTTCATGTTTATCTACCCGGATAAACTTCGGCGTTTTCTTCAGAAACCGTTGTCTTCCAAGATAGCTCCTAACCTTTTGGATCCAAACACCTCATTTGGGCTATCATTGGTTTTTTTATTGTTCTTAAGCTTTGGTCTTTGTGCATTTTCTTTTTGATGCCCTTCTATAGGCTATTGGATAGTGCCAAACTCTTGGATCCAAACACATCATTGGACTATCCATGTTTCCCAAAAGCTAAAGTGTATTATGATGGTGAATTCTCAAATCCAATCCTTTATCATCTTTGTTTCCTTCTTGAAACTTAGTTACTTGCTAAGCAAGCAACCAAAATCATTCTTTGTTCAATTAAGTCTTATGAATCCTTTTTGATGATATGCAATCATCTAAGGCATATATCAATACATGACATATTCTTAACGTTCATATCTTATAATTTGAGTCCATAAAGACCTAATTGAAAATAACATTGACTTTAGGTCAAACATTGACTTTTAGTGTAAAACTTTGACTTTTAACGTAAAAATATTTTATTCCAAATCAAGCGTAATCTTTTTGTAAAAATTATTCCAAAACACTTTGAAATCCTTTTCCTCATAAGGTACTAATATAATTCGTTCCCTTAGGATTATTTAAAATATAACTCATTATGCTTATTATATTCATTTCTTTTATTCTATATATTCTTTTCCTTTTACTCCACTAAAACTATCTCATATTAAGGTGATAAGATAATTCTCCTAAGTTACATGAAGTAATTTAATAATTGGAGAGTTCCAAAGGCATACTTCATTTGTCCTAACTCTTAAATCTCAATAAAGAACTCTTGTGAGCCAATAACTGTCAAGCCTCAATGGAAAAGCCATCAAGCAAGCTTTTCAAGCTAAAGCATGGTCATTTCCACCGCCTAAACCATGGTGTCACCTTTCACTTATTGAGTTTGAAATACAATTTTGAAATCACATAAGTGTATGATCACAAATCTTAATAAGATTTGATCCTTTCAAGATTAGTTCAATTAAATCAATCTATGACTTAGGTAAATCATACGATCAAAAGTTAAGTCTCAAAATCATTTTGGAACCCTAATTTCTATACTATGGCTGTGACCTACATCATCCTTTGGGATGCTAAGTATTTCTTGAAAACTTGATTTTACTTGATTACACTAACTTCATTTAATTACTTGAACATAATGTTACAAAATCGAAACATTTTCTATGTAAGGAATGCCCTAAAACTGAATTACGCATCCTGACATAGGGGTTGATTTTATTCATGATTTTTCTTAGTTCCAATCATCCTTAGTTCCATCATTGAACATGTAAACCACATTAGTTTTCAAAGAACAATTTCCTAACCCTAAAAACACCCATATGGCCGAACCTATATAGTGAAGTTTTGGGAGTGTTTTTGTTCATCAAAACATCTCACAATCAAATGTATCACATAAATCAATATGATGATCAATAATATCACAATAACATCCAAATATACAACATCATCACAACCATATCCAAAAATCAAGCCAAAACTCGTATACCATATTTTTCAGCATACAAGCATCAACATGGGACAAGCATTTGACAAACCAAACGAACTCCATTTTTGACAAACAAGTACTCAAAAGAAAGCTTAGGATGTCTAATTTTTGGCTATCAAATTATTTTTCACAAACAGTCATCCAAACAGTACAGTTTCACGAAAAATACACGCTGACCGGAATCCAAGACAACAACCCTTAGCCAGTTTTGAAACAGATTTTTAAGGATCAAATCTTTATGAAATCAAACGAAATTTTGTGACCAAAATGAAGCCCAAGATGTCTATTTTCAAGATCAAAAAGAATTTTTGAAATCCAATGTCTAGTGTAAGACAAAAATAGCAAAGAGTCATGCAAGGTCAGAAATTCCAACAACTACATTATTACAAAACCAAATCATAAGAGAACTCCACAACAAAGTGAAGCCCTTTATCAACAAATAAGAAATTCAAGACAACTAGGAACACAATCTCATCCACCCTAAGATGTGATTTTGGTTCACTTCCCCATAGCTCTTGTAGATCCACAAAGAGATCCTTGAAAAGATGATGGAAATGGTTTCCAGAGTTGAAACCCTAACAAAGAAACAACAAGCCCTTAGGAAAAGTGTTGGTTAAAAACGGGTGATATGCAAGTATACACAATTGTTTAACAAGTAATAAAGTGTAAGTGAGATCGTTCCCACAAGGATTATATGGTGAATCAAATACCAAGTTTGAATTAATGGTTTTATTAATTAAGATTAACAAAAAGTGACAAATAGTTGGTGTGTGTGTGTCCAGAGCAGTTTTGGGAAATAAATGATAGAGAAATAAAAACGGATTTGTTAATAGAATGGCTAAAACAGCTATGGGGAAGTATCCCTTGCAACTTCAATCTAGTTCAGTTATGCGTTTGTAGTGCTACGACAATTGGCTCCAGGAAATGAAAGTTTGTTTTCCAACAGTTCTGAGATGAACTTCACTAAACGTATCCTATTCCTAGGTCCATATTAGTTACATTCACGCCTCACTTAAGCTCGTTCCAGCTAGCCTAAAAGTTAGAATGTTCATTCCCAAATCATTCTTCATCATAATTTTCCAATTAATGATTTTAATCTTATCTATAAAACAGTTCTGCTACACTTAGCTTTTCCAAGCAGCCGTGAGCTCAAGTTCCAACTAAGGTGGTCAAGCTTAATTTAAACACAACCAAACCAGATTTATAGAAAATGCATTAGCAAAGCATAACATAACATTGACTAGAAATCCATTACAAGTTCAACATCCCATAGCTACAAGAGGTTTAGCTCATATTGAGCTTACAAAAATAAAGAGAAGAACAAAAAATGGAAGAAGAAACCATTACAATGGAGGAGAGAGAGAGAAAGGGGCACAGCTGCTGTCCTTGCTCCAATAGGGAAGCTGATGTCTGATGATTGTTCCCTTGGCTGTCCCCTATTTAGGGTTTTCCAAAATATCTCAAGGCCCTTTCTTCTCTCATCCTTTTTGGGCTAAAAGTAGGTTAGTACAAATGTCCTTGGCTCAATTCCCTATGTACGATGCACTAAATGCCAACCCCATGTGTAGGTTACTGCCCTTATCAGTGAAGGACACCTCATCATGTAAGAGAATGTTTTGAGCTTTTGTCCTTTTTCCAAACCAACTTCAGCTACAATTGCTACAGCCAATCCCAGAGCAACATCTCCAGTTCAGCGCCTGATTATCCAAAAACTGCTCTGCACAGAAAACTCTAAATTAATCACCAAAACAGTTCTAAAAGACACCAAAACATGAAAACTCACAAAAGACTCTTACAAAAAAACATACTTTACACAAAATCACACTAAAACACTAAAAACATAAACTCAAGATACTCAAAGACCACACAAACACAAGTGAAAAAGGTATAAATAACTCTTCATATAAAGAGTTATCACACCCCCAAACTTGAATCATTGCTTGTCCTCAAGTAATGGAAACAAAAGAAACTAAAAAGAAAAGACACAGATTTTTCTAAACCTCCACACATGTGCTCAAATTAGCTCAAACACAACTTTCTTCTTTGCAAACCAATATCTTCACAAGGCAGACTTGACAATGCATCAACAATCATGAAATTCAATTAAGCAAGCATTCATGGATGTCCTCATTTTCAACTCTCAGCAACATGCTACAGCACTACACTCTTTGAACAGTGTGTTCTTCCTCTCTTCTCAAGCTAAGATAGATACTCTCAATCATCATTCAAATGCACATTCAAACACGATCTTGACAAGCATCTAAACACACCATGAAATAGACCGATACAAACATTAGAAGGGGGTTGAATGGTGTTTGTAAAATATAAGCGAAAATATAAACTTTTTCGCAAGCACAAAAGAAGACAGACAAGTATGTTAAGACAGGTTAATCAGACTAGTAACTTGTCTGAAGGTTTTCACAGAAAGCCACACAAGCATGCACGATGAAAAGGTTTTATAAAACGATATACCTTTCTTAGTTGGAAGATAAACAAGTTAAATAATCAAACTAAAGAGTTAAGATAGAGAGAAATAACACAGCAGATTTTATCCTGGTTCAACCCTTAACAAATGAGGCTACGTCCAGTCCTTGGCAGCACCAAGTTTTCTCACTATAACTGAACAAGTTACAGGACAGACAAGTATTGTTTGCACACCTAGCCTCTACAGGCTCTAAGACAAGTATTGTTTTCTCACCTATCCTCTTCAGCTCACTCAGATTTGTTTAAGAGAAGATGTAAGTAAATTACGATTTGCAAGTCTTTCACAAGCACTCAGATGAGTGTATTAAATGTGAAGTTCTAAAAGACTGCGTAATAACTTCAAATGATTAAAGAATAAAGAATAAAAGATTGAAGATATAAATGTGCAGAGTAATTGCTCTTTGAATGCTGTGATCGTTCTCTACTTGAATCTTCAAAGTCTTCTTCATTAAATAGGTTTCAAGGTATTAAAGCCATTAGAGACATTTCTTGAAAGCTTGGCCTTTTGCAGATCTTCATTAAATGCAAATAGAGTCGTTCTGATCCGCCATTAAAGCTTGAGGAACGTCGCTTGTTCTCTATCATAGGAATGACAGAGTCTTCTGATATACCTTTAGTCTTAGTAGGTCTTTAGATATGCTTTTTGTCCTTAGAGGGAAGTCTTTCCCTTTTTGTGTAACTTGCAGTTGTACTCAGGTAAAGTACTTTGTTGTAATTCCTTTTCAAGAGACGAGACAGCTTTAATTCATTAGAAACTTAGACTTGATGGAGTCTCAAAAAGAGTTCTATGGTCTTGAAAGGATTTCTTCAATGTTAGTCAACAGACTGGTGAGTGACTTCATTAGACAGGTTGAGTTTTAGTGAGGAAAAGGTCAGCATTTGTGTAGATTTCAGACAGGTGAATCTTCCTTAGTTCAGACGGGTGATTACACACTTGTGCTCAGTATTTATAAACACTTAATGCTTATTATTATAATCTGCACACTGAGTAGACGAGTGAACCACCACAGACGGGTTCAATTAAATCATTGAATAAATGTTTAATTCTCATCAAAACTATGATAAATGCACATCAGGCATTTTGGAGACTTAACAATCTCCCCCTTTTTGATGATGACAAACATTTTAAATGATTCAATGAACTTAAGAGAAAATAAGAGATTTCACGAAAAACAGACATGTATATGTATCACATATTTTTAACATGATCAGACAGATTTAACGTTGTTCCATTATTTAACGTTATCAAATAGACAGATAAACATTGTTCATTTCATATCAGACAGATAAGAAATATCAATAACATTGTTATTAAGTTGTTCATATTATTATCTTCTCCCCTTTTTCACATCAGCAAAAAAAAAAAAGACAGAGGGGAGAAAATAAAAGATACTGTTTTGTATCCATCATTGGCTGTGTACAAGATATTTTAAAAGTAATTACAAATAAGTACTAAAAAGAACAAAGAGAGCTTCTAATCTTGCTTCTAGATCAGCTCTAGCTCTTTTTTTTGCAGCAAGATCTCTGTGAGGAGCTTCTACTGAGGTCCTCAATGTGCCACTTCATATTACAAATCTTGAAGAACTCTTTTGGACACATTAATGTGATCAGCAGAGGCGTCAGAATGCCAGGGAAGAGCATAGACAGGTGGTGCAGAGGAAACAGAGAAGGACTCAGAAATCTTGGGAAAGAATCGTAGATGTAGATTTCTATAAAAGATAAGAGGTAGAAAAGCAAATTTAAGAAAAACATCATCATAGGAGTGATCCTCTATAGGTGATGGAAAGATAGAAGATAAAAGAGAGCGAAGGTTAGGTGGGGGTAAATGTTCAGCAGAGAGTAACCTATGGTTAAGGATTAGAAGATCTATATGTTCTATGAAAGGAAAAAAACTGGTAATGATATAGAAAATGGGTCTAGAAGAACTGGGTAAAATAACCAAGCCATTAGGGTGAGTAATAGCAGGGTTAGGATGATGAAGAAAGATGACAGTAGGGAACATCAAATACATGTCCCTGCAGGTGTTTGTAAAGTGAGGAGGAAGAGGAGGGATGACAAGGAGGTTAGAAACACTTGCATTCATTAAATTTTGCAAATCAGATTTGAACAAAAAAGATGAAATGCCAACTGTTTTGTTGGGAGTTGAATCCCTTGAAACAGGAACATGACATACATCAGACATAACTAAAAAAGATGAAGTATGAGTGGAGTGAGAGGAGATTTCCTGGATAGGTGAAGTAGGATGTTCTTCATGAGATGAAAAGGATGAAGTTGAAGATGAATGATCTGCAAGGGTGGAGTTCTCTGACATTCTCAGCTTCTTGATACATCTAGGAGCCTCAATTAAAGCAGCTGGTTCAACAGGAGGAGCTTCTACATTAACAGCTACAACTGTTATACCAGATCTCTTCCTTTTAGGAATAACTCCAGGAGAAAATGCTGGCTTGTCCTTGGTTTTGCCTAAAGGCTTCTTCAGCTGTTCCCCCTGAGCAGGTGCATCCTTTTTACTAGAGATAGTCTCACTCAGCACAGCCTTAGAAGTCTCAACTTCAAAATCCTCCACAACAAGAGCTTTCTTCCTAGGAGACAGCTTCCTCCTCTTGAAGGTGAGAATTTGGACACTTTCTTCTGTCCCAGTGGAAGCGATTGGTTGTCTAGAAGAAGGTTTGTGGCTTTGTCTAGCAACCTTTCCAGAGGGTTCCCACAATTTTTTAAATGTAGGGGCCTCAGACTCGTCTGTTGATTCAGCAGGTGCTTTGCCTTTCTAATCCTCTAAAACTGGATTTGTTGAAGATTGAGCAGGAGTTGAGAATCTCATCATAGAGAGAGTCTTTTTGTCCAAAGGACGAGCCAAGTCCACAAAGGTGGCATCTTCAGGTACAAAGATTTTGATTCTAAAGAGCTTGGTCAGAAGCATGCCACAGGGATAGGTAGGAGAACTGGGTCTCTTAATCAAGGACATGAAATGTTTGAAAATGAGATCATTTAGGCCTACCTTGATTTTGTGGATAAGATGAAAGAGGGCAAATTTATCCAACTTAGAGACATTGTCTCTAGATCCCTTCCTAGGTAAGACACATTCTTGCAGAAGTTTGAGCAAGAATCGACATTTGGGGACAAGGGTTATGGATTTAAAGTTGGGAGGGTTTGGAGTACCATAAAGAGTGATGTTGATGTTGTTCTGGCTTAAGGAGGTTTCCCACTCTTTTGTAAAACCAGCCCCATGCCGAGGGCAACCAGTTGCATTTTCCAAAGTGTTGAGGGAGAAGGAGAAGCGTTGGTTGTGCACATGCGCTTGAATCTCCGTGGGAAAACCACTTGGAGAGCGAATGATTACGGCGCTTGACCAGAAGTCAGTCACCAACTTTGGATGCACAATCTCCTTCACGTTGAAGAGCGGTGTCCAGTTGGAGTAGTTAAGTTCTTCAAATACGTCCACAGCCAAACGACTTAGAGCCTCAAGATCAACAATTTTGCCAGGGATGATCTTTTCAACATCTTCGACATCCAAGTTGTATTATTTAGCAATGACAGCAGCAGATAGCTTCTTCTTGGATGCCATGACAAAGGGTTTAGGTTTAGAGAAGTTTGGAGATAGAGAGGGTGAGAGGAAGATGAAACGAGAGTGAAAATAGGAGAGGGTGTTTGAAAACTTAAAGATGAAGGATTTACAAGAAACGGTTTAGTTTTTAAAAGAAAAAACAAAACTGCCATGTACACGTTTTGCCTCAGATAATAAAATGGCATTAAAGAATAATAATCATTTAAATAGAGTATTTCAAATATGAGTATGATTCACAGGTTCAGACAGCTAATCACAGACGGGTAATGCAATACTCATTAGACAGGTTATTCATGTTGGGAATTTGCGTATTAAAAACGAAAAATGCAGCGGAAAAATTCCCAATAAAAAGGATCCTTGCGAATGGTCATGACTCATTATGTAGTGTTTACCTCTTGTAGCGTAGCTTTACCGCGATCACTGCAAGGGAAGAACAATCTTTCTCAAACGATCACGAGCACTACGAACAACGCTATCACCAGTACCGCAATGGAGCAGCACCTCTACGTAGTCCACGCGAACAAAACACCGCCGCAGAAAACGTCGTGCTAGCTGACGGCAAAGGTGAGGGGGCGCGTCTACCAAGGTGGTGTGACGGCCACTAGGTTATGCACAGTAAGTTCTCCTTAGCGCTTAAGTGACGTGCACAGCATCATAAGCTGTCACCCACTTAACCTAACCTCATTGGGCTTGTACGCTATAGGCCCAATCTTATAATTAATATTATTAAATTATATTTAATAAATTAATTCATTCTCCGACTATTTGCTCTATGCGGGTGACCCTATATGTTCTCAATAAATTGGTAATAATATTAAATCACATTTAATATTATAAACAATGAGCGGCATCTAGCAATACATCATTGTTACCTAATTAGTGAGAATATCGGTGATACGATATATACCTTACGGTAATCAAAATAACCGTGTAGTAAATGCCACTTCGTCCATATGTCTTAATTGAACACAAGGCATAAGTGTGTCATCCTTGTTATGTTCAATTATTTGTTTCTCAATTCCCGAGTAGACGTGCAATCACAAATGGGTCCAATATCTCATATTGGCCCATTACAGCATGGCCATGCACTTTCACGTCTCACTCTATTGAGAGGCTCATGACATTACTCTAGTTATGTAGGAGGGACGAATCCTGTCTACATCACTCACATCCCTCCACATGATTCATTGTAGGCCCAATAACTATCTTTATGATCATCCTGTTACGGATAACGTTTGGTAGCATTAAAGCCTACAACTCCTAATGTAGGAATCGTAGTGACTTCAAGTCGAAGGACTACTTCACTTTGGTTACCATGAGAAGCGCTCATGACACTTACATAACTATTATGTAGCGTTCTCATAGTGGGTCAATCCAGTATAAATATTACTCTAATATTTATACCTATGTGAAGACTTGATATCTCATATCCATGACCCGTGAGATGTGGTCATCAGTCTACCCACATAATAGTCTCGATGTATTATTGTCGTCCTAATTAACAATAATACTTGACTACGGATACTTTAAGAATAATATTTAAAATGTTCAATAGGGTCTCACGATCAAGTCATGTACTTGATGTTCTATTGAATTGAAATAAATATTCTAAGGACTTTACTTCGTTTAAACAATTAATAGTATAAACTGAAATGCCTCATATATCGAATATATGTAAATCAAAGTCATGATACAAATGTAAATCTCAAAGAAGACTAATGGCCTCTAGGGCTTACACCAACAATCTCCCACTAGCTCTAGAGCCAATTAGGCATAAATCTAATACCTATCGACCTAGTATGACCATCATGCTTCTGCTGAGTAAGAGGTTTCGTAAGTGGGTCAGCAACATTGTCAAGTGTTGGTACTCTGCATATCTTCACATCTCCTCTATCGATAATCTCTCGAATAAGATGGAAGCGCCTAATTATATGTTTGGATCGCTGGTGAGATCTAGGTTCCTTGGCTTGTGCAATGGCTCCATTGTTATCACAATAGAGATCAATGGGATCCACAATGCTAGGAACAATACCAAATTCAGTAATGAACCTCCTGATCCAAACGGCCTCTTTTGCTGCATTGCAGGCAGCAAGATACTCAGCCTCTGTGGTAGAATCAACAACTGTCTCCTGCTGTGAACTCTTCCAGCTCACCACGCCACCATCCAAGCAAAACACAAAACCAGACTGCGATCTGGAATCATCCCTATCGGTTTGGAAGCTAGCATCGCTGTAACCCTTTACAACAAGGTATTCTTCACCTCCATAGATCAAGAATGTATCCTAGTTCTTCTCAAGTACTTGAGGATATTCTTGACAGCAGTCCAATGACTTTCACCGGGATCAGATTGGTACCTGCTCGTTATGCTTAAAGCATACGAGACGTCCGGTCGAGTACATAACATGGCATACATGATAGATCTGATTGCAGATGCATACGGAATCTGCGATTCCTCTCTTCATGATTGGAAGGGGATTGTGCCTTTGAAAGGCATATACCATGTGACATAGGCAAGAGTCATTTCTTGAATTCATGCATGTTAAACTGTTTTAACACCTTGTCTATGTATGTACTTTGACTTAGGCCGAGCATTCTCAATGATCTATCTCTATAGATTTTGATACCTAACACATAGGTAGCCTCGCCTAGGTCTTTCATAGAGAAGCAATTCCCTAACCAGGTTTTTACATTTTATAGGGTAGGGATGTCATTTCCAATAAGCAGTATGTCATCCACATACAGTAATAGAAAGACAACAATGCTCCCACTAAACTTTTTTGTAGACACAAGGTTCATCTTCATTAATGGATCGCTTTAATTTGCACACCTTTCCAGCATTCTCTAGAGTGTCAAAACCCTCAGGTTGTGTCATGTACACATCCTCGAGTAAATTTCCATTAAGGAAAGCAGTCTTGACATCCATTTGCCAGATTTCATAATCCTGGTGTGCTGCAGTAGCAAGCAAGATCTGAACAGATTTAAGCATTGCAATCGGTGAAAAGGTTTCATCATAGTCTATGCTATGAATTTGTTTGAAACCCTTAGCAACCAATTGTGCTTTGTAGGTATGTAGATTACCATCCATGTCAGTTTTCTTTTTGAAAACCCACTTGCACCCTATGGGTTTTACCGCTTCTGGTGGTTCAACCAAGTTCCAAACTTGATTAGTGTCCATTTCAGATCTCATGGCCTCTAGCCATTTCTCAGATTCTGAGCCGGTGATGTCTTCCTGGTAAGTCACAGGGTCATCTTGATCCATAAGTAAAACATCACCTTGTTGAGTCATGAGAAATCCATATCTCTCAGGTTGGTGACGTATCCTGTTAGACCTACGCGAGTCTTGTGCTACTGGAGCATATTGTTGTTCCATAACATCTTGCGGAGGTTGCTCCTGTTCCATCATAGGTTCATTGCTATTTTGTGATTCTTGAACTTCTTCAAGTTCTATTTTCCTCCCACTGGTTCCTTTGGAGATAAACTCCTTTTCTAGGAGTACACCAGTCTTGGCAACTAACACTTTCCCTTCAGAAGGATTGTAGAAATAGTATCCCTTGGTTTCCTTGGGATACCCCACAAATAAGCACTTATCAGATTTGGGTTCAAGTTTTTTAGAAATTTGCCGTTTCACATAAACCTCACAACCACAAATCTTCATAAAAGACATACTGGGTCGTCTGCCAGTCCATATCTCATATGGTGTCTTTTCAACCGTCTTAGATGCAACACGGTTAAGTGTAAAAGCTGGTGTTATAAAGCATGTCCCCGGAAGGAGTTTGGAAGGTCTACAAGACTCATCATGGATCGAACCATATCTAATAAGGTTCGATTCTTCCTTTCAGATACACCATTCCATTGTGGTATTCCAGGAGGAGTGAGTTGAAATAATATCCCACACTCTTTCAGATGATCATCAAACTGATCGAAGTGCTTTAATATTCTTGCCTAGTTGGTTTTGTACTTCATTCTTGAACTCCTTGAACTTTCAAAGGATTCGGATTTATGTTTCATTAGATACACAAATCCATATCTATTGAAGTCATCAGTAAAAGTGATGAAGTATTGAAAACCACCTCTAGCTGATGTGTTTAGGGGTCTGCATACATCATTATGTATAAGGCCCAAAAGATCACTTGCCCTTTCACTATTGCCAGTGAATGGAGTTTTACTCATCTTTCCCAACAAACAAGATTCGCATATCTCATATGATTCATAATCAAAAGAGTCCAATAATCCACCCTTATGGAGTTTGGAAATGCGTTTCTCATTTATGTGGCCCAAGCGACAATGCCAGAGGTAAGACGGGTTCAACTCGTTCGGTTTGACCCTTTTGGTATTAATGTTATAGATAGGCATATTAAGATCAAGGACAAATAGTCCATTATACATTTGTGCACTAGCATAGAAAATTTCATTTAAATAAATAGAACAACATTTGTCCTTTATTATAAAATGAAAACCACTCTTTTCCAAACAAGAAAGAGAAATAATATTCCTGCTAATAGTAGGCACAAAATAACAGTTCTCCAATTGAATCATAAGCCCAGTAGGCAAAGTCAATACATAGGTTCCTATGGCTATAGCAGCAACTTTTGCTCCATTGCCAACTCGTAGGTCAACTTCGCCTTTTGCCACTGGTCTACTCCCTTTTAGATTCTGCATATTTGTACAAATATGAGATCCACATCTAGTATCTAATACCCATGATGCAGAAGTAGATAAATTGACTTCTATAACATATATACCTAAGGTGGAAGTCTTACTTCCCTTTTTCTTGCTCTCTTCCAAGTATTTGGGGCAGTTCCTCTTCCAATGTCCGGTTTGACCGCAGTGGAAGCAAGTGCCCTCTTTAGCAACTCCACCCGTAGGCTTTAAGCCAGAAGTACTTGGTTTGGACTTATAGAAGCCCTTGCCTTTGCCCTTATGCTTATCCATGGGTTTCTTATGCTGCTTCTTGTTCTTTCCAGCTTGGACCATCATGATGGCCTTCCCTTTTCCTTTATTAATATTTTGTTCAGCAGTTCTCAACATGCTCAACAATTCTGGTAATGGTTTGTTAAGATCATGCATATTTTAGTTCATGACAAACTGACTATAGCTCTCAGGCAACGATTACAGAACTACGTTAGTGGCCAACTCTTGGTCCAAAGGAAAACCCAACCTTTCAAGATTCTCAATGTACCCCGTTAATTGAAGTACATGAGGACTTACAGGGCTTCCCTCTGCCAGTTTAGAATTGAAAAGGGTTCTGGAAACCTCAAACCACTCATGCCTTGCCTGCCCTTGATAGAGCATTTTGAGGTGCACGATCTTATCGTACGCTTCCATGGTCTCATGTTGGTGGTGCTCACGATCTTTGGTCTGAAACGATTCTCCGAAGCTCATCGTATTCCACGAATCGCTAAACTACAACTACTCAACAAATCCTTCACCAAACAACATAGTACAAGTTAATCTTTGAAAAGACTTGTTAATCCACTATGAAGTAGGTTCGGCCTTCATTAAATAATTAGGCTAAGGTTGTTGAAATTTTACTAACTCTTGGATTAATGATCCTTAAGTATGTTGAAGACATAATCACTAATCATTTGTCAAAGATTTGCATGAAAACTCACCCAACCAACAAGGTTAGGGTTTCAGACATTCGTGGAAAAATATGGAAGAAATTTTAGTTTGATTCATGCTCTTGAATGATGAACATATAGATCTTGATGAGTTCATAGAAATTGATTTCATGATCATAGGATTTTTCTACGATTTTTTAGAAATTTTTGAAGAAAGTTTCATGAAAGTGGATGATGATGATTCATTGTTTAATCTTACAAAAATGAAGAAGAGCATATGATTGATCATGGAAAGAATAGATTACCTCTTGGATGATGGAAAATTGCAAGGATCAAGCAATTTGTGCTTCATCAAATTGCTTATGGATCACTTGAGAAAATGAAATACATAGATGTCACGACAATGAAGCAAGGAACAAGTTTACTAACTTGAGTCAAGAGAGTTTACCTCTAGGTTGATGGGAAAATTGAGAGAAAGTGAAGAACAACTCAAGAACACCAAGAACATTTGAGAGAAAACCAAAAGTCAAGCTTTTGATCTTAAAAATCATAACACAAGTAAGATTTTGTGTTTGTAGCCAAAGTGAGGGAATGGAGTGTTAGAGAGGGTCATATAGGCATGAGTCTCAAGGGATAAAAAGGTCCAAGTTTTGTTCATTTAGAGATAAAAGGGTAAATTCACTTAGGGACAAAATTGTCATTTTTACAAAAGACTAAGGACATAAACGTCACTTCATTTCTAACCCCGTAAATATCTAGACATTTTTCTAGAGGTAATGATGACGGGTTGTGAGTCATAGGACTAAAAATTTATTTTCATAAATTCCCGGGGGCAAAAGAGTCATTTCACCTAGGGACAAAATTGTCATTTAGGAAAAAATCAAGGGTATTTTGGTCTTTTCCTAGTGTAAACGCGTTTAAGATATTTTTAGAACGTAATGATGACTGTGGAGAGTCATAAGGCACAATGGTAATTTCATCAATTCCTAGGGGCAAAATGGTCTTTTCTCACCCTAAATATCTTAGATATTTTCAGAATTCCACAAATATCTCGGATATTTTTAGAATGTCATGATGACTTGTGGTGAGTCACGATGGTGACTCATCCTCTGAGTCACCCTGCTCAGGTGACTCATGTCCCTCATCTGGTATCCGGTTTTGTCCCTGCACGTTCGTTCTCGATTCTGTCGATTTTCCGATTTAGGTTTTACGCCCGAATAAAGCGTAAGAACTTATTTATTTTGAAAATTTTCAAAATAACCAATATTTCTTGAAATTTGATTTAAAGCCTAACCGTTTCGTTCACGAGTCAAAATTAGGTTTTCTGATCAGTAGAATCTTACTGTCAATGAAAACCAAACCGGGCTTCGTCTGAATTTTCAACCCAAAATTTAACCGTAACTCTCTACGATAATGTAGAGTATGAATATGATTTTGGTTTATCCAAAATCATTTTCTAAATCTCGGATAAAATATAAACTTATTTATATAAATTACCGATCTTAGAAAGAAGTGAAAATCGGGGTGTTACAAAAAGTAGATCAGATCACTTCCCTCTTTTGCTGCAGCTTCAGAAGGATAACATTTCTGAAAATGTGGTCTAGCCACTCTGATTGTGCAAAGATTATTCAAGAGGCTTGGAAATGGGATTTTGTTGGTTGCCCTATGGTTATTTTATCTGAGAAGTGAAAGGCGGTCAAATTAAAGCTTAAACATTGGAACAAAATAGTATTTGGTGATGTTAATGATAATATGAAAGCTGCTATGGATGGATTGGATCAAATTCAATTGCAAGGTGATACTACAGGTTTTTCTGATTCTCTCTTTGATCAAGAGAAGGTTGCTCAGGTTGATTTGGAAAAAGTACTTCATTTTCAGGAGCAGTTTTGGCACGAGAAATCTAGAGTGAATTGGCACATTCATGGAGATAGCAGTACTATTTTCTTTCACAAGATGACCAAAATTAGATATGTTTCTAAGCAAATTTCTTTGCTTAAGGATGGTGATGAGGTTTTATCTTCTTCTGATCTAGAAAATCATATTGTAAATTATTATCAATCTCTATTCAGCAGTGGAAATAGTTGCTTTGATAATGGTCTTATTAAGGATGTTATATCTTCTGTTGTTTCTTATTTGGATAATATTATGCTAACTAGGATGCCTTCTGCTGAGGAAGTTAAAAATGTTGTGTTTAATATGATTTCAAAGGGTGCTCCAGGTCCGGATGGTTTTGGAGCTTCTTTCTTCCAGGTCTATTGGAATATTGTTGTTAATGATGTGTTTAAAGCTGTCCTGCAATTCTTTTCCCAAGGTTGGTTGCTTCCAAACTTCAATTCCAACCTTATTGTGCTTATTCCAAAGATTCCTAATGCTGACATAATTGAGCAGTATAGGCCAATTGCATTGGCAAACTTTAAATTCAAAATCATTACTAAGATCCTAGCTGATAGGCTAGCTAAGATTGCTCCATCTATTATATCCGAGAATCAATGAGATTTTATTTAGGGAAGGAATATTGGTGAGCGCATCTGCTTAACTTTTGAGGTTATTAATTTGCTCAACAAGAAGTCTTATGGTGGGAATCTTGCTCTTCAAATTGATATTAAGAAAGCATTTAACACTCTTGATTGGAATTTTATCATTAAAGTGCTTCATGCCTTTGGTTTTGATGATAAATTTTGTAATTGGATTGACAAAATTCTCCATTCTACAAAGCTTTCAGTCTCTGTTAATGGCAAAGCTGCAAGTTTTTTCTCTTGTTCTAGGGGTGTTAGGCAAGGTGATCCCTTGTCTCCCTTATTATTTTGTTTAGCAGAATAGGTTCTTAGTAGAGGTCTCTCAAATATGGTTCTTGATGGTAATCTGCAACCTATCTCTGGTGCTAAAGAAGTCTCTATTCCTTCTCATGTTCTTTATGGTTATGATGTCACGATCTTTTGTAAAGGTACTCAAAGGAATTTAGTTAATTTGTTGGAGCTTTTTGATAGATATGCTCAAGTGTCAGGGCAGGTTATTAATCATGCCAAGTCTACATTTTTTGCTGGTTCTATGAATGCTAGAAGGAAAGGGCTTGTTGCCAACGTGCTTAGTTTCTGCTATGGAAGTTTCCCTTTAACATACTTAGGAATTCCTATTTTTAAAGGAAAGCCTAAGAAGATTCATTTGTTTCCTTTTGCAGATAGAATTAGACTGAAGTCGTCTGCTTGGAAAGCTTCACTTCTCTCAATAACTAGAAAAGTCCAGCTTGTCAAATCAGTTATATACAGTATGTTTACTTATAGCTTCATGATTTATGCTTGGTGTAACGTCCCGATTTTTCAAGCTTTCTATATGAATTAAATAGTATTTTTGTGTTTGTATTTTATTGGAGGGTCTAGAGAGTGAAATAAAATAATCTGAGACCATAGGCATGCTATATACTATCGTACGACGTTCTGGTTAAATTTTGGATCGAAAACTCAGAAGGAGCCCGGTCTACGGTTTTCACTGATGGTAGTGTTTTACTACTATAAAGGCCTAATTTTGACCCGTGAACGAGACAGTTAGCCTTAGAATTTAATTTTCTACAATTTTTCTAAAATCAGTCCTGATGTTAAAAAGTGAAAATAATATAAACTATGTGAGCGAGAACTCTAACCGGGAGACGTTTGGAGCTGCAGAAGGATTTAACGGGACCCGCTAACGGATAATCTTGATGTCACATCAGGTCAAGTCACCTAGGGACTCGTGCCAATGTCATGATGATTTTCAAAATATCTGGACGCGAAATGACCAAAATGTCCTTGGTCTTTTAAGGAAATTACAAAATTGTCCCTTGATAAAAAGACAATTCTACCCTTAATGAAAAAAATATCTAACCTCTCGCACTCTCTTTATGCCACTCGGCCACTTTTCTTTTCTCTCTTCTCTCGCACTTTTCTTCATTTCTCCTCAAGTTCTTCATAGTTCTTCACACTTTGGTCTTAAACACTTCGAGATTTTTGGCACTTAGAGATTTTTGGGTGATTCAAGCTAGTTTTTGTTAAGGAATTGCATCAAGGAGGAATAGACTCTCTCCTAACTCTCTTAATATCTCTTTTCATCTCTTAAATTTCAAGATTCATGGAGGTTAGGGTTTTGACCCATAATCTTCAAAAATCCATGAAAAATTGGAGAAAAATCGTTTTAATACCAAACCAATTTCTTTGATCTAGGTTCATGGTATTCTTTCATAATCCACAAGAGTTGAAAAACCAAAGGAGCTCTCTAGCTGCAACGGTATATAGGGGCTGAACCTACCCCTTTGGTGGGTGAGTAGGATTTTGTTTGATTTTGATGTTTTAAGCTTGAATCTAGGTTTATCTCACCTAGTTAGTGTAGTATCCAAGAGATGGAAACTTTTGGAACTCCCTAGCTATTTTAATGGCCTAAGGCTGAACCCTAGAGGAAAGGGGAAAGGGAGAAATTTTGTGTTTTATGTTAATACATTGATTTATTGTATGTGTGTAGTGATTTTCGGGTAATCGAGCGAGAGATCTGACAAAGTTCGGGTCAATCGGGAGATTTGTCGCTGCATTAGGAACTCCAAGAGGTAAGGGGAGATAGCCTGAGGAATTCAAATTCCGACAACTATGTGCTGTAATTGTGTGTTTGGATTGTAATTATTTATCTGTGTTTGGTTGTTTGTTGAGTGATTGCATTTATCTGCTGATAGTTGCTTATATTTGAAATTGCCTGTTTATGCCTAATTTTATTACTTGGCATTGGATTATAATGTATGAATGCATTGTATGACTGTGGTGATGATTATTGCATTAAAGGACCTAACACCGGTTAGGATCTGATATCGTGTAATATAAAAGCTTCAAAAAGCTTGGAACGTGGAATGAAGAAAAATAATAATATTAAAGTGTTTTTTTGGAACCTTGATAGGAAAAGAAATAAATTGGCCTTTGTGAAGAAATAAAAATAAACATTTATTTTATTAAGGATAAGTTGACTTAAAAGGTAAAATGGAGAAAGAAATGCTTTAATGGAAAAAAACAAAGTAGTGAGGTGAAAAGTGTTTTTTTGGAGACTTTAATAGTTTTTAAAGTAATAAAGGAAATTAATTTGAGCAAAGTGCTTGTGGAAACGTTGTTTTAAAGCCAGTTGTTTTATCCAAGAGAAAAGGGTTTTTATGAACCATATTTTAAAGTTTTCGTTTTACCGAAATACGATGAAAGAGAAAAAAGTGGTTTTCAACCACGAGTTTTGTTTTATGGAAAACTAATCCCGAAGGCTTTGTGTAAGCTTCGGAGATTTGGGTTTTTGGTTTTTGAGTTTTTAAAAGAGAAATGTGGTTTTTGGTTTGGAACCTAGAAACCGGGACGTCGGGATTCTAGGGTTCTGCAGAACACGAGGATCAAGGATCTGTGTTAGTGTGTTGGTCTTGTAAGCTTGTGGACAATCTTTGTGGTCCTGTAAGCTTGCGAACATTTTTATGCTTTTGAATCCAAAGTCTGAAACTGATGCATCGGTTAGGGATTTTGGGTTCAAGCTGTTTTGGACTGAGCGTCCTGTTTTGAGAAAAATGTTGGAAAGACTTAAAGAGTCTAAGACATTATGGTGGTTGATAGCGTTGATGCTTCAACAAGGAAATATTGATACGACAAAGATAAACTGATAAAAACAAAATGTTTTCTCATGCATATGATTTTTGGTAGACGTGCCGTGAAATGAGGGGACCTTGATGGCAAGGAAACCTGGGGATGACTTATGTCATTATGTAGCATTGTGCCTTGATGGACAATGATGTCATACGTGCTGTGTGTTCATATTGTGCCCTGAGTTGAACAATATAGTATGACTGATTACATCGTAAGTACCTCTGATATGCATGACCATTTGCTATTTCCTGGGATTCATGCGCTTATGTTTTGACCAATTTGGTGTTAGTCATTGTTGCCTGCGGGTCAATGATTTTGGAGCCTGATCAGCTCGTTTTTGAATGGTGATGGGATTTCCGAAAATTAAGAACTAAACAATTAGTTGATATATGTGGAAGTGCTTATGCATACGTTTTGAAAATAACGTTGAATGCTGGGCACGAGGCCCTTGTGTGTTACTTTAGTACTATGACATGTTGTACTACGTTATGCATGATGATGATTATGTGAGACATGCTTATATGAATCTGCTGTTTGTGTTTGGGTATATAGTTGTCGTTTTTGGTGTAAGTCTGGTATACAACCTAAGAGGGGGGTGAATTAGGTTGAACGATTTTCGAGTGACTTTTAGAGATTTTTCGTTCTTTTGTTTTATGGATAGATAGATGGAGTTTGATTGATAAACAAAAGTAAAAGGATAAGGAAGAAGATTGAGACACAAGAATTTATACTGGTTCCCCTAACCACTTGGGTACATCCAGTTCTTCTGACACCTGCAGAGCAAGTCACTATGATAGAAATTCTTGTTACAAGCAAGCCTCACCCCAAGGCTCCCTAACAATCTCTATACAACAAGATAGCACCCCACTATCTTTTCAAACCAAAACCCAACACAAGGATGAGTTTAATAATTGTGAAGAATGGTAAAGCATATGGCTGTATCAGATCAATATCACTTTGTAACTATACAACTTAGTGCTCAGGAACTTTTTCAGAATATGAAAATAGTATCAAAGTTCTAGGCAAGAAAGTTTTGAAAGTTTAGAACTTGTAAAATGATATTGAACTCTTATGATTGAAAGAATGAAAGCTGTATATGTTCTGATGTAAAAGAAAGGTATATATATAATCATCAGAGTGTGTCTGAAGCAAGGTGATCGTTTGGCAACTTTCCAGGGACCAAAACACACCATTTGAAATCATAACGTTTCAGAAAATTTGATTTTGAAACAGTGGTAATCGATTACGTCGTTGTGGTAATCGATTACATGTGTACGTTGAAAATCAGTTATTCAAAAATTTAGTTGATGTAATCGATTACACATTTTAGGTAATCGATTACATCCACATCACCGAGACTTTAGGTAATCGATTACAGCTTTGAGGTAATCGATTACTGCAATTAAAACAAAAAGTTTTTTTCTTGAGATTTCAAAAGGATTGCTTCAACACTTAACTTTGAAAATAACTTAGAGTAAGTTTTGTTTGAGCACATCTAAGTTATATAATCATAGCTTGTAATATGTCAAAGATACAAACCATACTTACAGAGAATTGACAATACATAATTAAAGTCTCTGTAGAATCGTTGACTTGATCTATCGGAGGCTTTTCTTCTTTTTGATCAGCAATCTTGTCATCATCTAAACCCAGCCAAGTTTAAGAAGGAAATCTTCTTCACAATCTCCCCCTTTTTGATGATGACAAACACCAATCTTGTTAATGCTTTGCGAACGGAAAAGCTCCCCCGGTCTTGTATATCTCCCCCTTTGTATTGGAGTTGGGAAACCTGAAAAGTGAGTAATCTACAAGATATACAGATCTCCCTCCCCCTTTTGACATTATCAAAAAGGAGAAAGAAAACATAAACATAAGAAAGCGCATATAGTTACCAAGCTCAGGCAAACACAAACTAAACACTTAATATGAAACATCCATACAAACATTGCAAAGGTCCTACGGAGTAAAGTCCAAATAAAAAGCAGAAATCAAAGTAAAATTAAAGAAAGAATTACATAACTAGAAATCCAACATAAACAAGTATGACATAATGATAATATGATGCATGCATGATGAAGCAAATCAGGCTACTCTTCATCCTCCTCATTGTCATTTCCAAAAGCTTCAAGACGGTCCAAGCGAGCAGACAGTTGATCAAACCTCTCAGCCATGTAACCACGGACACTCCGAAGCTCATCCAAAATCATTTGATTTGTGACCGCACCATCTTGAGGTTCTTCATCTTCTTGTGCAGGAGGGTGTAGCAGATCGCTTCGATGCTTGTAGACTCGTTCAGCAGCATCCCAGTTTATACCCATCTTTGGTAAGATATCCATATGGATTTCATTTTCAGCAGGTGTCATTTCCAGAGAAACCTCATTGTTGGTGTCTACATTGCAGCACTCCAACAATCGGGAGATTTGTCTAGCATAAGGCAAACTTGTAGTTCGCTTCTTTAGTGACAACATGTGATTCACAACCAAATAGGCCCAGTTGATAGGTTTGTTATTCTTGATAGCATACAGGATTTGCATTTCAAAATCATTGATTTGAGAGTAGTTTGAGGCCTTAGGTACTAAAACATAGCAGAGAACATAATGAAGAAGTCTATCATCAACGTTCAAGTGTCCTACAGAGAGAATATTTCTAGCAGATGAGGCTGCACCAGACCTTTGTCTTTTGTGGGCAATTTCAGTCTCATCATATCGACACATGGATAAATAGAAGTCTCTCTTGTCATACTCCTCCCAATCACATAAGAAATCAGTATGAATCCTTTCTCCCTCAAATGGAATTTCAAGAAACTCTCCAATTTGCTTCAAGGATAATTTAATAGGAACCCCTTTTACCCAAGAAGCCAGACCACTACCCTTAGCCTCTAAATTGCAATAGAACACTCTAACAAGATCAGGGTAATATTTTCCAAAATCAATAGCAAGTGGTGTCACTTCCTGACTTTCCAGCAATGAAGGAAAATTGAACCCAGCAAAGGCAATAAGACTCACATACTTTGGAGTGATGAGTTTCCTACCAATGAACTGTTGGAATCGAGTTCGTTGATCAGTGTTAGCCAACAGCCTTGATAAGTCCAGAGGATCGGGATTCGCTCTCCTTGCATCATTCACAGAAGGATTCTTGCTTCTGAACTTCCTTGAATGTTCCATGGTGATGATAGTGTGGAAAGAGAGGTTAGGGATTCGAAATTTGGAGAAAAACAGAAGAGGGCCACAAAATGGAAGAGGATTAGGGATTAGAAGTGAAAGAGTTGAGCAACAATGGTAGAAATGAGGATTTGAAGGTGTGTGGGTGAGAAAGGATGAGAGGTAACCGATTGCAAGAAATGAATGAAATGATGTGTAAACTGATTTTATGCAGAAAACCTGTCAGTGTGCGCAAATTTTCGCGGATGTAATCGATTACACCCAAGTGGTAACCGATTACACGTCGGGTCTGTTGTGCGAAAAACTGAACTTTTTGAACATGTAATCGATTACCCTGATACTGTAATCGATTACACATTGTAAAAAATGAAAAATTATTGATAAAACATGCAATGTGTGAGTATCTATTCTATGTATAACATACATATCACATAGATTTATGATTAAAAACACATACATACACTAGAATGACACAATAAAAGCATATAGGTTAAATGAAAGAACCTGTCACCAAATGTGTTGGTCTCATATATCCTTTTCATCCAAAATGCCAAGTTCTCTTCTTATCTTGAAGAAGGGTTCTTTTATTATAAATTCTATAGGCTTTACTTGAAAGAGAATAGCCAAGAAATATACCTTCGTCAGATTTCTCATCGAACTTACCTAGGTTGTTGCATCTGCCCAGAAGTACTTTGGTAGACTTGAATCACTGAGCATTGTTCTAGCCAGTTCAATTAGAGATCGATTCTTTCTTTCTGCCACGCCATTTTGTTGAGGAGTCCTTGGAGCTCCAAAGCTTCTAGTTCTTGAGGGACCAAACAGATCCATGTGAATCAACTGAAGTGGTCTTGTAGTTGATACCACATTCTTTGGTTTGAAAGAGGATTTTGTTTGTTTCCCCTTTTGGCATGCGTCACATAATCTATCTTTGACAAATTTCATTTTGGGTAATCCAATAACAAGATCATGTTTGACAAGCTTATTCAAATGTTCCATGTGAATATGTGCTATTCTTTTGTGCCAAAGCCATGCATCATTATTGTTTACCACTAGACATTTAATCTTCAAAGATAAATCATCTAGACATACCTTATAGGAGTTGTCGATTCTATTTCCCACTAACTTCTCTTCAGGAGAGGCTTCATTTTCAATGATAAATTTTTCCTTGATGAAGTTTAATCTGAATCCTTTATCGCAGAGTTGACTTATGCTAATCAAATTGTGCTTCAAACCTTCGACATATAGGACATCATCAATAGTTGTGAAGGGAGAAGCTCCAATCTTTCCAATCCCAAGAATCTTTCCTCTATTGTTATCTCCATATGTGACATATCCTTTAGATTTCAGCTTCAGAGATGTAAACTTTGTACAATCACCAGTCATGTGCCTCGAACAGCCACTATCAAGATACCATGTGTTGCTGGTGCTGTTCAGGCATTTCTACAAAACAGATTTAATGATGTACGTTAGGTACCCAAAATGATTTGGGTCCTGATGGGTTAATGCCTTTCCTTACCCATATGAATTCTCCATAAGGAACTCCAAAGTTTCTTATGTAGCAAGCATTGGGGGTATGGCCTTTTGACATACAGTAATCACAATTCTTATAAATATGACTAGTGATAGAACTACTAGGCTTGTCTCTTTTTACATTCCTAGAAATTGAATGTTTTCCATTCTTAACCTCATTTCCAGAGTTTGCTTTAGAAGAGTTTCCAATATGCAATTTAGATGATTCTGAGTTGTTGGTAGTTGTGCTTGCTTTGACAAATATAGTTTTGTTAGGACTTGGTGTTTGAAAATTTGAAAAACCAAGACCATGTTTGTTGTTTGAATATCTTTGTCTACTAAGCACTTCTTCTAAACCAATTTGACCTTTTTCATATCTTTTGATCACTTGGTTTAGATCAACAATCTTCGATTCATATCTTAAACATTTATTACATACAGAATTTTTGACATTTTCTAACTCCACACATGTGTCATTAGAACTTCTTTCTAGTTCTAAAATTAATTTCTTTTGTTTCGAAATTGTTCTAGAAAGTATCAAACATTCTTCATGTAACTCATGAAATGCATTCTGTAATTCTATATAAGATGGTTTTTCATTAGACATAGAAGAACTAACCTCTTGTTCATCATCTGAGTGATGTGATGCCATTAGTGCTTTGACTTCAGATTCTCCACTTTCTGAATCGGAGGACGTACTTACTTCATTGTCATTCCATGCAATGTAGGCCTTTTTGGATTTGAATTTCTTTTTCCCTTTGAAGTACTTCTTCTTTGTCAGATTAGGACATTCTGCTTTCATATGTCCTTCCTTACCGCATTCAAAACATGTGAAGTTCTGATTTGAAGTGGATGTATCCCTTTTCTTAAAAAATTTCTTTTTGTTATCAAATTTAATATTTTGGTCTTTCTTAAGAAATTTTCCAAACCTTTTTACCAGGAGGGTGATGTTCTCATCTTCATCAGTGCTTTCTTCTTCATGTTGTTTTCTGGTTTCAACCTTTAAGGCAATGCTTTTGTTCTTCTTCTCTTTGACTTCAGTCTCTTCCAATCTTCCAAGTTCCAATTCATGTTCTTGGAGTTTTCCAAATAATGCCGCAGAGGTCATTTTTGACAGACTTTTCTTTTCAGAAATTGCTGTAACCTTTGGTTGCCATTGCAGAGTCAATGATCGAAGAATTTTAAGATTCAACTCATCATTGGTAAAGGTCTTTCCAAGAGCCATTAAGTGATTTGTCAAATGAGAGAATCTCTTTTGCAAATCAAGTATTGATTCACCGGGCTGCATTCTAAACATTTCATACTCTTGTGATAGAGTATTCAGTTTAGATCTCTTTACTTCTACTGTTCCTTCATGGGTTACTTCTAGAGTATCCCAAATCTCTTTAGCAGTTTTACAATGTGAGATACGAAAGAATTCATCCATACCTAATGCTGACTGTAGAATGTTCTTGGCCTTTTTGTCGTAGAGCACTCTCTTCTTGTCATCATCCGTCCATGAGGTTTTGACTTTATCTTGCACTTCATTGTTGATGACTGTTGTAGGCACATAAGGACCATTCTCTACAGCATCCCATATTTCTTCTCCTTGTGCTTCAAGATAGGATTGCATGCGAATCTTCCAGAAGTCATAGTGTTCTCCAACGAAACATGGAGGCTTGTTGTTACTGCCACCATCTCTAAAAGTAGGATTGTTGCTTGCGGAAGCCATGGATCGAAGGAGCAGGTTACCTTAACCCGCTCTGATACCAAATGTAAGTCTGGTATACAACCTAAGAGGGGGGTGAATTAGGTTGAACGATTTTCGAGTGACTTTTAGAGATTTTTCGTTCTTTTGTTTTATGGATAGATAGATGGAGTTTGATTGATAAACAAAAGTAAAAGGATAAGGAAGAAGATTGAGACACAAGAATTTATACTGGTTCCCCTAACCACTTGGGTACATCCAGTTCTTCTGAGACCTGCAGAGCAATTCACTATGATAGAAATTCTTGTTACAAGCAAGCCTCACCCCAAGGCTCCCTAACAATCTCTATACAACAAGATAGCACCCCACTATCTTTTCAAACCAAAACCCAACACAAGGATGAGTTTAATAATTGTGAAGAATGGTAAAGCATATGGCTGTATCAGATCAATATCACTTTGTAACTATACAACTTAGTGCTCAGGAACTTTTTCAGAATATGAAAATAGTATCAAAGTTCTAGGCAAGAAAGTTTTGAAAGTTTAGAACTTGTAAAATGATATTGAACTCTTATGATTGAAAGAATGAAAGTTGTATATGTTCTGATGTAAAAGAAAGGTATATATATAATCATCAGAGTGTGTCTGAAGCAAGGTGATCGTTTGGCAACTTTCCAGGGACCAAAACACACCATTTGAAATCATAACGTTTCAGAAAATTTGATTTTGAAACAGTGGTAATCGATTACGTCGTTGTGGTAATCGATTACATGTGTACGTTGAAAATCAGTTATTCAAAAATTTAGTTGATGTAATCGATTACACATTTTAGGTAATCGATTACATCCACATCACCGAGACTTTAGGTAATCGATTACAGCTTTGAGGTAATCGATTACTGCAATTAAAACAAAAAGTTTTTTCTTGAGATTTCAAAAGGATTGCTTCAACACTTAACTTTGAAAATAACTTAGAGTAAGTTTTGTTTGAGCACATCTAAGTTATATAATCACAGCTTGTAATATGTCAAAGATACAAACCATACTTACAGAGAATTGACAATACATAATTAAAGTCTCTGTAGAATCGTTGACTTGATCTATCGGAGGCTTTTCTTCTTTTTGATCAGCAATCTTGTCATCATCTAAACCCAGCCAAGTTTAAGAAGGAAATCTTCTTCACATTTGGATTCATATATTGGTTTCTCACCCTTGCTATTTTCTGGACTGTGCTGTCTGGCTTTGGTATATATATTGTATCTTATTTACAAATGGACCCGGTACCGGAGCCGCTAGCCCACTCGGGGGTACGCTTCCTCATGTTTGATCTTAGGGAGGACCCGGTTGCATGGGTCATCCTCCCCAGTGCGAGCAGTGCAGCATACACAGGACCGATCTGCATTAGAGGGACAGTAGAGGTGGGGCCCCAGGAGAGGACCCACACTGTGTAGACGATTCAGATCCCCTTGCCGCCTATCTGGATGATCCTGCAGTCACTCGAGGATCAGGGGCAGATCGATCATCATATCCCAGCTGCATAGCCCCTGCAGCAGTAGTCACCTCAGACTCCTCCCCTGTCTTTTGTTTTAGTAGCGGAAGGGCAGGGAGAGGATGTGGAGGAGGACCCTCAGGAGGCTCCTGAGTATCACCCTTTAGATACTCCTGAGCCCCAATCTCAGGAGAATGGGAATGTAGATTCCTTAGTTTCCTCTCCTGATTCTGGTGTTGGACCTCCTTAGGGGGATTGTCCAACGGGTTTCACTAGGTGCTGACCTGCTTAGAGTGTAGACTTCTTTTGAGGTAACGATTTTTGGGTAGTCTGTTGTCGGCTATTGATGGCCATGAGTTTTAGTGATATGGTTTCTAGACTATTGCTACCTAGTTTTTTAGAGTTTCAGTATTTTATTTCTACTAGTTTTCTTTTGAAGGGATATGTTATCCACTGTTCTTCCTTATATCTTTAACTGATGATGCATATATATATATATATATATATATATATATATATATATATATATATATATATATATATATATATATATATATAGTAAAAAGAAAAAAATTTATCACGTCTTTCTGAGTCTTAATAAGATATAATTAAGAGTAACCTGTTTTTCGAAAGTAAACCAGCAAGATTTCATTTAGCGTTTGGTCTGTGTTTTGGGTAACAAATGTGATATCGGATTGAGGGTGTCACATTAGTGGTATCAGAGTTGGTCGAGTCTTTCGGGAATCTTTGGGGAATAGCTCTGTTGTGTTGATGTTGTATGATCTCTGACTAAGTCCTGATTTAATTACTTCTAGAAGTAATGTGTGTCGTCAACTGCTTATCTGTTTTGGTTTCTAGTTGCAGTTTGACTGATTCAAACCTTGTAGGTCAGATATGGAACTAGGAAACGGAATTCGGGCTGGATGTGGTTGAGGGAGGGGAGTCAATGTCCATGCTGAGGATGTTGACGGTGCTCCCAGAATGGATTTCACTGCTCAAGCGATGGCAAACATGGCTGTGTCTATTGCTTTTCAGACCGCAACCATGAATGCTCATAATGCTCAAGAACAACTTCGTGCTGACCAGGCCGCTGAGGGCTGAAGTCTAACGACCTTCAAACGTCAGAATTCGCCGTAATTTCATGGCGACATGGATCCAGAGAAAGCTGATTTGTGGATTCAGGAGATTGAGAAAATATTCGAGCTGATCCACAGCCCGGAAGAGGTGAAGGTGCCCTATGCCACTTTCCTACTGATGGGAGACGCAAAATACTGGTGGAGAGGGACAAGACAGCTACTGGAGGCAAATCACCAAGTAATCACTTGGGGACTGTTCAAGCATCGTTTCTTGGGAAAATATTTCCTACAGGGTGCAAGAGCTGAAAAAGAACAAGAATTCTTACGACTGCAACAACGAGATATGACGGTCAGAGAATATACGGCCAAGTTCGAGTCATTGGCCAAATACTTTCGATTCTTCCAGAACAACCCAGAGGAAGATTGGAAGTGTGAAGCTTTTGAGAGAGGTCTGAGATATGAGATAAAGGAATCAGTGCTGCCGCAGGGAATTCAGAATTTCCAGGCACTGGTGGAAAAGAGCAGACAAATTGAACTGATTAAAAGCGGAAGAGGCAACAGGGGAAGCGTTGGAAGACCTTCCCGATTCAAGGGTCAACATTATGACCAGAAGGGGAAGCAGAGTCAGAAGAAACCTTATTCCCGACCCCCAAGGAGTTTTCAGAAACAATACCGTCGTGTTGCTCGTGCATCAGGCAATGGAGGCCAAGGAAGTCAAGGCCAAGAGAGAAAGTGCTTCAAGTGTGGAGATACATCACATTTGGCGAACAACTTTTCAGTTCGGATTGATAGCTGTTTTCGTTGTGGACAAACGGGGCATATTGCCAAATACTGCAGAGCACAGAACCCAGTCCAAGCTACTAACAAAAATGGTGGAGCCAAAAGGCCGACGGCAAAGGGAAGAGTTTATACCTTGAGTGGTGCTAAGGCTTCAAACTCCGAAGATCTCATACAGGGTGTTTGCGACTTAGACGTTAACCTCTTATCAGTACTTTTTGATTCGGGTGCAACCCATTCGTTCATTTATATGGATTGTGTGAAACGTTTGGAATTATCTATTTCTTCCTTGTCTTTTGATCTAATTGTTCCTACTCCAACTGCTAAACCCGTTACTGTAAATTCTATATGCTTGAACTGTCCTATTGTTATTCAGGATAGACATTTTCTTGTTGATCTAATATGCTTGCCTTTAATACAATTAGATGTAATTTTAGGCATGGATTGTTTATCTTCCAACCATATACTATTAGATTGCTCACATAAAGCACTAGTTTTTCCTAGTACCGAGATTTCTGGATTTTTAGCCACCAACCGCATTAGAACTTCTTCGAAAGAAGGAGATCAGGAATACGTGCTTCTGTCCAACTTCCAAGTCGAGGGGAAGATCGAGCTGAGTAAGATGCCGGTTGCAAGAGAGTTTCCTGAGGTGATTCCAGACGATGTTCCGGGTTTGCCACCTGTGAGGGACATAGAATTCTCCATCGATTTGATTCCAGGAACTGGACTGATATCGATTGCTCTATATCAGATGTCACCTACTGAACTCGTAGAGTTGAAAGCTTAAGGCGAGGACCTATTGTCGAAGCAGTTCATTAGACCAAGTGTTTCCCCATGGGGAGCGCCAGTTCTCTTAGTGAGAAAGAAAGACGGAGGTTCGAGACTTTGCGTGGACTTTCGTCAGCTAAATAAAGTGACGATCAAGAACAAGTATCCTTTACCACCTATCGACAATGTGATGGATCAACTACGATGAGCTGCTGTTTTCTCGAAAATCGACTAAAGGACGGGATACCATCAGATTCGAGTAAAGATGGAAGACATACCTAAGACCTCTTTTAGGACTCGTTACGGACATTACGAATATCTCGTGATGCCTTTTAGGGTAACAAATGCACCTGCTATTTTTATGGACTACATGAATCGGATTTTTCGTACGTTTCTTGATAAGTTCGTCGTGGTGTTCATCGATGATATCCTCATTTATTCTAAGAGCTGTGAGGAACACGAAGAGCATTTACGACAAGTTCTTCAAGTTTTGCGTGAGAAGATGATGTATGCAAAACTCTCCAAGTGTGAGTTTTGGCTGGAAGAAGTTGGATTTTTGGGTCATGTCATCACAAAGGAAGGAATTGTTGTTGATCATGCTAAAGTAGAAGCTGTACTTTCTTGGAAAAAGTCAAAGACCGTAACGGAAATAAGGAGTTTTGTTGGTTTGGCTAGATATTATCAGAGATTCATTGAAGGATTTTCCAAGATTGTATCACCATTAACTCAACTCACGAGAAAAGATCAACCTTTTATTTGGACTGACCAGTGTGAGGAAAGTTTTCAAAAGATTAAGGAACTTTTGACAACTTCGCCGGTATTAATACTTCCGGAACCTAGTGAGCCTTACGAGGTGTACTGTGATGCTTCGGATCAAGGATTAGGTTGTGTGTTGATGCAACACCGCAAAGTGGTGGCGTATGCATCGAGGTAACTAAAGACTCATGAGAGGAACTATCCCACACATGAGTTGGAGTTAGCTGCAGTGGTTTTTGCACTAAAGATTTGGAGACATCATTTGTATGGTGCTAAGTTTGACGTCTTTAGTGACCACAAAAGTCTAAAGTATTTGTTTGATCAGAAGGAGTTGAACATGAGGCAAAGGCGATAGATGGAATTTTTAAAGGACTACGATTTCACGTTACAATACCATCTAGGAAAGGCGAACGTAGTGGCAGATGCCTTAAGTCGGAAAGCCATTCATATTTCAACTATGATGATGAGAGAATTAAAATTTATTGAAGAGTTACGTGATCTTAACTTAGGAATGGAGATAAGTCTGAAGAAGCTAAGTTTTGGAATGCTTAAGATTTCCAGTGGATTAATGGAGGAGATCCGAGAACAACAAGTTGTTTACGAACATCTTCAAGAGAAGAAGGGACTGAGGGAACAAGGGAAGGCTGATGAGTTTAGTTTGGGAACAGACGGAATCTTAAGGTGCAATGGACGAGTCTGTGTACCCAACAACCCTGAGATGAGAAAGAGGATCCTAGAGGAATCCAACAAGAGTGGATTAAGCATTCATCCTAGTGCCACTAAGATGTATCAGGACTTGAAGCAAAGATTTTGGTGGCCAGGTATGAAGAAACAAGTTGCAGAATACGTTGCATTGTGTCTGACTTGTCAGAAGGCGAAAGTAGAGCATCAAAAGCCAGGAGGGATGCTACAATCCTTGGACATACCGAAATGGAAGTGGGAGAGCATATCAATGGATTTCGTAGTAAGTTTACGAAGAACTCCTAGGAACTTTGATTCGATTTGGGTGATCGTTGATAGGTTAACGAAATCGGCACATTTCTTACCTGTCAAGACCAATTACACAGTATCAAACCTAACTAAGGTGTACATTAGAGAAGTGATCAGACTTCATGGAATACCCTCAAGTATCATTTTGAATAGAGATCCAAAGTTCACTTCACATTTTTGGGAAAGCTTGCACCAAGCTTTAGGAACCAAGTTACACCTAAGTTCGGCATATCATCCTCAAACGGATGGACAAACCGAAAGGACGATTCAATCGTTAGAGGATTTACTAAGAGCATGTGTCTTGGATAATCGAGGAAGTTGGGATGAGCTATTACCTCTGATTGAATTTACCTATAACAATTGCTATCACTCAAGCATAGGAATGGCACCCTATGAGGCACTTTATGGGAGGAGATGTCAGACTCCTCTTTGTTGGTATCATGATGGAGAGAGTACAATTCTAGGCCCTGAGGTTGTGCAGCAGATGACTGATAAAGTCCGGCAGATTCATGAAAGGATGAGGGCATCTCAGAGCAGGCAGAAGAGTTACTCGGATCGGCAGAGACGATCTCTCGAATTTCAAGAAGGTGAACATGTAATTCCGAGAGTCAATCCGATGACTGGGGTAGGTAGGGTGATTATATCCAGAAAACTCACCCCAAAATTCATTGGACCGTACCAAATTCTTCGCCGTATTGGTTCAGTAGCTTACCAGATTGCTTTACCTCCTTTTTTTTCGAACCTACACAATGTTTTTCCCGTTTCACAGTTAAGGAAATATATTCCTGATCCATCTCATGTAATCGAACCCGATCAAGTACCCTTGAAAGAGAACCTATCTTATGAGACTGCACCTGTAAGGATCGAGGACAAGAGAATCAGACAACTCAGGGGAAAACAAATTTCCTTAGTCAAGGTCATTTGGGATGATACAACTGGAGAAGCAACTTGGGAGGCAAAAAACAAGATGAAAGTGAAATACCCTTATCTTTTTGAAGGTACGTAATTTCGAGGACAAAATTCTTTTTAGAGGGGTAGTAATATAACGCCCTGATTTTTCAAGCTTTCTATATGAATTAAACAATATTTTGGTGTTTGTATTTTATTGGTGGGTCTAAAGAGTGAAATAAATTAATCTGAGACCATAGTCACGCTTTACGCTATCGTAGGGCGTTACGGTTAAATTTTGGGTCGAAAACTCAGACCGAGCCCGGTTTACAGTTTTCACTGATGGTAGTGTTTTACTATTATAAAGGCCTAATTTTGACCCGTGAACGAGACAGTTAGCCTTAGAATTTAATTCTGTACTTTTTCCTAAAGGATAATTGGAAAATGCACCTAAAACCCTTTTGAGAGATGGTTTGGCTGGAGTCTTTTGATAAAGCTGAATTGAGAACAAAGGGAGATCACACACACACATAAGAAGGTGATTAAGAAAGGGTATTCTGTGTTAAACATGTGTTTGGAAAATGCATCTGAGGATTGCCATGGAATTTCCATATGCTATTCTGATTTTGTTCATATTCTGCTAATGCTTGTTGAGTGTCATTACTTGAGGGCAAGCAACGGTTCAAGTTTAGGGGTGTGATAACTCTTAGAAATAAGAATTATTACTATCTTTTTAATAGACTCATTGTTCAAATGCTGAAAAAGTTGTTAAATTTGTAATTAGATAACTAAGACGATGTTTGGAGTGTTGAGCAGGAAATCAAGTATCTGAGTTGAAAAGAGCTGCTCTGGAATTGCTAGGGAATGTTGCAGCTTCTGGGAAGAGAATCACTTCAAGACTAAAGATTTGCCAGCTCAGCACACCTTCACTATAGGACAAAGAACCTATAGCACTGTCCCAAATGAGGAAAGAGAAATGCAGACCTCAGCTGGCTGTACTTGGGGATTGGGCCAAGGATTATTTTATTATTGTTGAATTTTGTAAAAGCCCAAAAGTGCATGAGAGAGAAAGTAGGAAACCCTATTTGGGGAGCACTAGTACAAATAGTGAGAGTTCAACCTCCTTTTAGGTCAGCCCTGTACTGTGCAGTAGCAGTCAGCTCCATTGTCCTCTCTGTAATTTCGTTATGCATTATGCCTTTATTTTCCATTTCTTTTACTTGTTTTGTCTTTAAGCTCATTATGAGCTAATTTTCTTTAGTTAGGATTCTATGAATTTGTAATTGATACTTAAGGGTGATTTATGCAATAGATGTTATTCATTTTCCTCTTCTCTGCGTGAATGCTTATTTTCATTTGGATTGATCAACTAAGCTAAAGTACTAGCTAGCTAAGTTTGGAAAACTTAGTTAGTGGACTTGTTTAGAGGATAAAGATAAAATAATTAATTGGAAAATTAATTGTGTTGAATGAGCTAGGAATAGCCTTCAAGTCTTTAAGTAGCTGGACGTATTTATTTGACAGCCAAGTGAAATTAATTTGAACTTAGGAATAAGAAGCTTTTAATGAACTCAGTTTTACTGTTGGAAAGCAAACCTTAATTCCTGGACTAAATGCTGTAGCATCCTGAAGCATGAATTACCCTGAAGTTAAGATTACAAAGGATTAGAATCCTAGATGTTTCTATCTCTGTTTTAAAACACTCATTTATTGCTTTTATTAATTCCTTGTATTTATTACGTATTGTTCTGATACCCAATTACTCCATTTATTTTACATGTTCCAAATTATTCTTTATTTTATTAAGCTAAGGAGAAAAGGTTAAGCTAGAATTTGTATTCAAATCATTTAAATCCTCGTGGGAATGATCTTTATTTACACTTTATTACTTGTTTGACTATGTACACTTGCACATATCACTATTTTAAACCAATAGGTGGACCCCTCGACCTTCTTGGCAGTGTACACAGAACCCGTCAGTCTGATCTTCCATAGCGAAGTACCACCGTATGAGGACATCATCAGACCTTATCGAGTGTACCAGTTTCTTCCCTTCCTGAAGATGTGGCACCCACCGCGACAGAGAGAGCAGGACTATCTGTGGGCAGTGCCACAGTCTTCAGCGGTATCTAGCAGGCGAGGCTTCGTCTATAGAGGTCAGCATAGACATACAAAGTAGTACCTGAGGACGTACCGAAGACGTCGGATCGTTGTGTCGAGTTCCTCGTCCGAGTATGAGCCTATGCGGGTTTATAGGCGTATCCATGGAGAGGGACAGGGTAGCTCGGGGTATCCTCAACATTGATGATGGGAGCCTGCCAATGTGTCTCTAGGACCATGTGGAGAAGTTTTGATGTATTTTTTAGATTGGGCTGGGGGAGTGCTGGTGCGCTTTTTCTAAGAGTTCCTTTTGGAGGTCTTTGGATCTATTTGTTTATATTTTCAATTTCTTATGTACTTTTGTTTGTATATATATACCTAGCCCTACTGATGGGGCCGCCATGTATACTTTAGTACTGCAGGTATATATGTTTTCGTTTATCTTATCCTGTTGCGTTTACTCTGATGTATGTTTCATATGTGCTTATGTTTTATCGCTTGCATTATCGGTTTTAATAAGCGCGTGTAATACCGTTAAGTTATAGTTAATAATATTGCAAGAGGGTTCTAAGGCTAATGGGGCAACTTAATGTATGTGGGGTTGTCTCATTATTATGGTATCAGAGCAGTTTGGTCCTATCCGGACTGTGGAAGTCAGGGACCATAACTGTGAGGTATTAGGGAGTTGAACTGGCAACGTCTGTCGTCTCTGCAAGAGGCTACGACTCTAGAAGGGTAGAAGGAGTGCGATTGTTTGTTGCGATGTTTTTTAGGAATGATAAGTAGATATATGTAATTATGTTGCTTATCATGTTTGAACTCTAAGCTAACGGTTACTTGAATTAGGAACCAATGGCTCGAGGTAGAGGTAGAGGCGGGGGTAGGATCGAGCTGAACGGAGGCCAGGAAGCAGAAGCTTCACAAATTGGGAATGTAGCTGAATCTTTGGAGACCCTCAGGATTATGAGGGATATGGCTGCTGTGATGTTACAACAAACTCAGCAGAATGCTCAGCTTATCTGGATAACTCGTGAGAACCAACAACAACAACAACAACAGAGGGATATCAGAAATGAGGACGCTGGGTTAGATGTATTCATGAGAAGGAAACCTCCTCAGTTCAACGGGGACTACAATCCTGAGGGGGCCGAGTTATGGATCCAAGAGTTGGAGAAGATATTCGCTGCCACACATTGTGACGAAGTTCAGAGAGTTTCTTATGTGTTTTTCATGCTGGTAGGAGGAGCAGAGATGTGGTGGAAAGGGAAACAGAGCCTATTCAAGACGGAAGGAAGGGCAATAACTTGGGAGTTGTTCAGGGGATACTTCCTAGAGAAATATTTTCCCAGGATAGTCAGAAGGGAAAAGGATAAGGAGTTCCAGGGTTTATAGCAGGGCAACATGTCGATTGGTATTACACAGAAAGGTTCGAGGCGCTGCTCAATTTTTCGCAATTCAACTAGAGGTACCCTGATGAGGAATGGATGTGTCACCGCTTTGAAGAAGGTTTAAAGTATGAGGTTTAGAAAGCAATCGTGCCATTGGGGATAGTCAGATTCCCTGAGATGCTTGATCGGCGTTTAGCCATAGAGAACATCGAAAGGAAGATGGAGATGACAACAAGGAGCGGAGGACTCATCTGCAGTAATCAGATAGGTAGAGGTGGAAAGTGTCAGAGTAGTCGAGGACCTTACCAGAGGCCAACACAGAAGGCAGGAGATGCTGGAAGTCTTAGACCGAGTGCAACTCAGGGGTTGCAAGGGTGTTTCAAGTGTGGGGTGAAAGTGAAACAGGGAAACATAAGAAGAGGGGTTGAATTGTGTTTCTTAACCGATTTTCGAAAACCTTTTTTAAAACAAACGTTTAAAGCAGGAAGATGAAAGAACACACCAAAACGATTATAAGTGATTAAGATACTTTGTTTTCAATCCCCAAGTTAGTAATAAATAAAAACTTAACGAGATAGGGATAGAGAGATTCACACAAAGATATATCCTGGTTCACCCTTTCAAAACAAAGAGCTACATCCAGTCCCTTCCTCTAGAAGGTTCCTTCCTCTAGAAGGTTTTTCGACTAAAACTCTTAGCACGTAATACAAGCTGTTTCCAAGTCTCTCCAAGACTACAACTCCAAGTATTCTGCACCTCTCCAGTCAACAAGTATTCTTTTACAGACAAGCCTCTTCAGGCTCAACAAATCCTAAGATTTTAGAGGGGTTTTTCTGAGCTTTTTACAAACCCACAACAGTGAGAGTATTACACGATATAGCTCTTGACAATCTGTTTACAACTTTACAATGAAAGAATAAGAAGATTTACATCAAAAACTGAGAGTGAAAGCTTTGAGGCTTTTTGTTTGCACAATGAAATCTCTTGAATATTTTCTTGCTCGTGTATTCTTTGTATATTGTTCTTCAGAGGGTGGTCTTCTTATATCTTTTTCTTGACCTTTTGATTTCAAAATATAGGGAGAAATTTTCCGTTTAGACTCAATAAAATATCAGTTAGGCACAGATCATTTGCCAGTTGTTTTCCATTGTGTAATTGTCCTTTCAGAATGAGGAGGTAGTAGCAGCTTGAATGGTAGCAGACTGATTTTGCTTTTATGGCCGACAAGCGTTTTGCTCTACGTTATTCTTTGCTCTACGTGGTTTGCTTTGTACGACGTTCGTACCTTCTTTTGTCTTTATGTGAAGAAGATATTTTTCCTTTTAACCATTTAAGACTTTTGAATAAGAGAGTGCCACCTCATCTACAAAAAGAAGTTAGTAGACGCACAGGCAAATATACCATTGGAAGCACAGACAAATATACAATTGGACGCATAGATAAATGTACAAATGGACGCACAAATAATTGGACGCACAAGTGTAGTAGATGATTGGACGCATAAGCATTGAAGACAATTGGACGTACAATAGTTATAAACAATAAACATTTGGACGATAAAGCAGTGTAAACATTTGGACGCATAATACTATATGATCTCTTTACTACTGAGTTTCTTTGGACGAAGATATTGCAGTGAGCTTTTTGTCCTTTAATAGCTAGGTGAAACTTTGGTTTTGGAGAACCATCTGAAGTCAGAAACATACAAAGGTCTTTTGACCTTATGGATTAGCATAAACTTGACTTCGAGTATTTTCAATAAACATATAATAACTTTGTTAATCATTAAAACTTTCAGGGGTCATTAGTCATTACTGTTTTGGTTCTAACAATCTCCCCCTTTTTTATGATGACAAACATTATTATGAAGCATGTTTTTGAAACAATATAAACAGTATATCGTAAGTATAAAAGCTCCCCCTGAGATTATGGATTTACATATTGAAGACATAACTCAGATTATGAAAGTATAAAGACAGGATATATAACCAAATGTTCAATTCATTTCATATATTTAACAACTTTACACATTTCATTTCATATATTTTCTCCCCCTGTTTGTCATCAGACAAAAAGGAATAAAGGGAGGATACAACATCATTGTCATCAAAAAGAAATGAAAAGATTCTAAGGAGATGGAGGCGGAAAGTCAGGGAAGATGCGATGAAGATAAGAGAACAACTGAGCCATCTTTCGATCCAACTCTTCAGTGACCCTAGCTAAGATCCGATCTACTAAGTAGTCAGCAACTTCAGGAGTCAGACCAGGAGGTAGAGAAGGAGCCGAAGCTGGAGCAGGGCGAGCTTCTTCAGCTGTAGAAGAGTTGACATCTTCCTCATCAAGATGTAGTTCCACCGTGTTTCAAGACAGGGTGGAAGTAGCATCAAGACGTTCAGTGTGCTGAACCGAGCTGGCTTCCATTTGGGAAAAAGTAACAACAACTGAAGCAGGAGAATTATCCACTGGAACCTCTGAAGATGTGGCTTCTTCGTGAGAGTACCATGGAAGCAGAAGAATAGGAGGAGGAGAAGATGATTCCGGGATCTGTGATGGAGGCACGGAGGGTGGGGCATCTTGAGGTGAGAGAGGTGGAGATGGGGGTGGGGAAATGGATTTTTGTGGGGAGGGAGTGGAGGTTGAGAAGTCTGATATGAGGATTTTGGGTCGAGGTGGCCGTTAGGCTACGGTTTTGATGCGCATTGGTTTTGGTGGAAGAGGGATGGATGCAGAGAGTAAAAGATGGGTCTTCAGAAGGAGTGGAGGGTACAGAGGAGACAGAAGGGCTGGGTAAGGGTGAGGGTGAAGGAGAGACCTTACTTTTCTTTGTAAGAAAAAGAGCAATAGGAACATTGTCCTCATCATCTTCTACGTCGTCTTCATCCACCAGAACCTTTCTCTTACTGTATCGAGGTTTAACGGAACCAGCTTCTAGATCCGCTTGAGAGGAAACATGAGCCTGCTGCTTTGAGCCTAAATCAGCCTTGCAAAGGTCCATGTATCTCTTCAACAAATGGAAGTACCATACCATTGAGCTTGATGAACTTTTCTCCATGGATGGTGTAAGCAATTCCTTCCATCATTGAGGCAAACTCCAGGCTCGGCTTGTCCTCGAATTCTTCGAACACATTTTGAGACGAAGCCTGAGTGGATGGATGAGAGCAGAAAAGAGGAAGGTTTGCAACATTTTGAGTCTGATGCTTCCTTTTCTGATGACTTTGAAGATCGTCCAGGTGAGGAGCTTGAGTTGAAGTGGTTTGAGCTTAGTCAAACGCCAGCACAGTTTTGAGTTGCATTTTGGAGAGGTTTGCCTTTCCAAACACAGGGCAGCTCACTGTTTGACAGGCGGTTCTGATGCTAGGATGAACTTTTTGTAGTATCCGATAAACCCCTTGATTTTCAAAGATGCGAGAGAGAAGGATTGCATATGTAATGGTCTTCACAGAGACGACATCAATGCAGTGTTCTTTGAAACAGTCAAAGAGAAGAGAGGGAAGATTGACCTTTATACCATATAGCAGATGGGTGAGCAGGAAGGAATGCACCTCAGAGATGGAGTCTTTGGATCCAGCTTTGTGCAGAACGGCTTTGTTCAAGATCTGATTGAGAACTCTGGCTTCATCCTTCATGATAGCAGCACGGAACAGTGCATTTGGCTGAGCATCAGGGTTCCTCAAGAAGTTAAAGACGTCTTTACCTCCAAACTTGTTGTGCCAAGTTTTGAAGAAGGTGGCACCGAGGGATAGACACCCAATAGCAGAAGCTATAGAGACTTTGGAGACTTCAACTTTGTATGTCCCCAGAACAAACCCAGAAATAAGACCTTCTTTTTCAAGGTGAGCTGTCTTCCAAAACTCAGTGAGAAGTCTTGGATAGAATTCTGGAGAGTTGATAAAGAAATGATCCCATCCAGCACCGATGATGTAGACCCTGACGTCTGCTCCAATCTCGCTAGCATATTCAAGTCGATCTGGTACTCAATAATGATCTGATAGTTATCAGGAATCTCACGAGTGGGATGACCGAGTGGTGAAGTGGTCTCCTGTGGAATGTTGCTTCCTTCTCCAGCTGATCGCAGATTTCTTCCCATTTTTCAGAAGAGTGAAGAGAGAGAAGATAGAGAGGATGAACAGTTGAGAGAGAGAGAGAGAGAGGAGATTTCAAAGAGAGGACGTTTGGTGAGGTTTGAGCTCACAGGTTGAGGTTTATATAGAGAAGCGAAAAGTAACCGAAGCGTCAAAGAAAGTAACCATGGTTAAAAAACCCATGATGACTAGCAGTTACCGAGGGAGGCTACTTAAGAGTGAAGTAGCAGATGCACGCCGTTTGACGTGACCCGAGAGTGCTGACTCAGCATAGTATTTATGTAGAGGACAGATGAAGAGATTTTAACAGAAAAACAATTATGACAAATAATAAATATCAAGGAATGATGACGTTAGCAGTAAATGGACGCAACCATTTTATGCGCATGCTTTTCTGACACAAGCGTTTATTGGACACAAGGTCATTCAACAAAAAGCATGTTGAGCTGTTTTCTTATTAAAGAAAATCTATACTCTACAAGAGGTTTTGTGAAGATATCTGCCCACTGGTAGGATGTTGAACTTGTAATGGATTTCTAGTAAATCTTATGTTATGCTTTTCAATTACCTTCTCTACAAATCTGATTTGGTTGTGATTTAATTGAGCTTGATCATCTTAGTTAGAACTTGAGCTCACGACTGCTTGGAAAGGTTAAGTGTAGCAGAACTATTTTATAGATAAGAGTAAAATCATTAATTTGAAAATTATGATGAAGAATGATTTATGAATGAACATTCTAATTCTTAGGCTAGCTAGAACGAGCTTAAGTGAGGCGTGAATTTAACTAATATGGACCTAGGAATAGGAGACGTTTAGTGAAGTTCATCTCAGAACTGTTGGAAAACAAACTTTCATTTCCTGGAGCCAATTGCCGTAGCACTGCAAATGCATAACTAAACTAGATTGAAGTTGTAAGGGATACTTCCCCATAGCTGTTTACCCATTCTGTTAACAAATCCATTTTTATTGCTCTAGCATTTATTTCCCAAAATTGCTCTGGACGCACACACACCAACTATTTGTTACTCTTTGTTAATCTTACTTAATAGAAACATTAATTCAAACTTGATACTTGATTTACCATATAATCCTCGTGGGAACGATCTCACTTACACTTTATTACTTGTTAAACGATTGTGTATACTTGCACAACACCCGTTTTATGCAACAAGTTTTTGGCGCCGTTGCCGGGGATCGTAGTGGTGTTTACTTGACAAGTTTTAGATTGATAGTTCTATTAGTTGAGACAACTGATCTGTTGAGTGTTTTGCTATAGCAACAGGTACTCTTACTATTTATGCGCAAGCATAGAACTCCTGAATACCAGTTAGACCCTGAAATTGAAAGAACATTCAGAAGATTGAACAGGCAGAACCAAGGTTTTGTTGAGTTGGGAAGACTGATTTCTGAATCCCCTGACAGTTCCACACTGCTACTAGTTCTGCAAATTCTGAAATGGGTGATGAACCTAACAGCATGGCTTGAGCCAATGATAGAACCAATTCTATTAAAGGCTATGCCCTATTTATACAATGAGCACTGGCCTAGTGGTGCCAAAAATCACAGCTGGGCATTTTGAGTTCAAGCCTGTCATGTTCCAGATGCTGCAAGCAATACCGCAGTTCAGTGGTGCTGCACCGAGGACCCTCATTTGCATCTGAAGCAGTTTCTGACTGTGGCTAATAACTTTAGAAACCCACGTGTCACTGATGATTCCTTCAGACAAAGACTGTTCCCATTTTCTCTGGCTGGCAAGGCTAAGAACTGGTTAAATTCTTTGGAGCCCAATTCTGTTGATACTTCGAATAGGATGGTTGAAAAGTTTTTGACCAAGTTCTTTCCTCCTATGAAGAATGCAAGGCTGAGAAATGACATAACCTCCTTCAAGCAACTTGATGATGAGCCTTTGTATGAGGCTTGGGAGAGGTTTAAGGAGCTTTTGAAGAGATGTCCCCATCATTGCATTCCAATATGCATTCAAATGGAGCACTTTTACAATGGAGTGCAGCCAGCTGCTAGAACGATGCTTGATGCCTCTATAGGAGGCACTATTCTAAACAAGTCCTATAATGAAGCATATGAGCTGATTGAAAGCATTGCTGCTAACAATTATCAGTGGCCAACAACTAGGCTTACTTCTGGAAAAAGCACAATTGCTGCAGGAATTCAAAGTGAATGGAGTTACAACATTTACTGCTCAGTTGGCTTTCTTGACTAACATGGTGAAAAACCTAGCTACTAAAAATCAAAGTAACCAGGCAGCTCAAGCAACTGTGACTGATCCAGCTGTAAATGAACAAGTGTACCAAGCTGAAGCTGTTTCTTGTGTGTACTGTGGAGGAGAACATCTGTTTGAGGACTGTTTTAGCAATTCTGCATCTATTAATTATCTGAACTACAACAACAATAGGGGAGACAATTCCTATTCTAATACCTACAATCCAGGTGGAGGGAACACCCCAATTTTTCATGGAGTAACAATGCTAATGCTCCAGCAGGGAACTCAAACTTTCCTGCCAGATCCACAAATGCTCCACCTGGATTCACAAATCAGCAACTAAGGCAACAATAGCAAGCCCCACCTGCAAATCAAGAAATGTACTTGGAAGCTATCCTAAAGGCATTCATGTCAAAAACTAAGGCACAATTTCAAAGTCAAGGAATGTCTATAAGGAACCTTGAAAATCATGTTGGCCAGCTGTGTTGGGGTAAGCCCTAGTGGTCAATCTATTTTGAATAGATAATCATTTGTATCATGACTTTGATCATATATTTGATATATGTATAAGGCATTTATTTATTATGTTATATTTGATGATCATATTTATAGCATAATAAAGTCCTTAAAATAGGTAGTTCATTTAATGGAACTTCAAGTATAACTTGACCGTGAGATGCCATTAAGTTATAGAACACTATTCTTAAATATCCATAGTCAAGTATAATTATTAATAAGGACAATAATAATACATTGAGACTATTATGTGAGTGTACTGATGACCACATATCACTGGTCATAGATATAAGATATCAAGTCTTCACATAGAAATAAATATTAGTGGAATATTTATACTGGAGTGACCCACTATGAAAACGCTGCATAATAGTTATGTAAGTGTCATAAGCGATTCTCATGGTGACCATAGTGAAGTAGTCCTTCAACTTGAAGTCACTAGATTCCTAACATATGTAGTTGTAGGCTTTAATGCTATTAAACGTTGTCTGTAACAGGCCAACTATAAAGATAGTTATTAGGCCTGCAATGAAACATGTTGAGGAATGTGAGTGATGTATATAAGATTTGTCCCTCCTACATAACAGGAGTAATGTCTATAGGCCTCTTGATGATATGCGACGTAGAAATGTATGACCATGCTAAAGTGGGACAATATGAGATATTGGGCCCACATGATCGTACGTCAATTACTTGATCAAGAAATAAATAATTGGACTTAACAAGGATGACACATTTATGCTTTGTGTTCAATTTAGACATTGAGACGAAAGGACGTTGACTACACATTATATATGGTTATAATAAGATTTTAATTGTATCACCAATATTCTAATTAATTGGGTGGCAATGCTATATTGCTAGATGTTACTCTTTGTTTATAATATTAATTGATTATTAATATGATTAACAATAATTAATATTATTGCCAATTAATTGAGAACCTATAGGGTCACAAGTATAGAGCAAATGTTCAAAGAATTAATTTAATTGATTAATTAAATATGATTTAATTAATAATTAAACATTGGGCCAATAGCGTACAGTAGCCCAACTGGGTTAGGTTAAGTGAGTGACAGCTACTAGTAAGCTGTGCACGTCATATAAGGCACACACAACATAGAGCACTCATAACGGTCGTTGTACACCCTTGACAGCCGCGCCCTCTTTTCTCTCTTTGTGTGTCGTGCCTCTCCCAATCTTGATAGCTAGCACTACGCTATCTCTGACGTTGGTTTGCTCGCATGGAATGAGTAGAGGTATTGCTACTTTGTAATGCTGGTGATAGAGAAGAACCTCTCCCTTTGTGGTGATAGCAGCAGCGTTCCTCGGATCTGCTGCACTATAGCTGTGTAGATCAAATTACCATTTACACCATAGCAGTGTTTGTAATTTATTAGTGTTGCTGACGTGCTCAAAGTATTCGTGGTAAAGCTACGCTTCAATAGGTAAACACAATATCCTTGTGATTCATGTGCAATACGTGGTCCTTTAGTAAAGGGGGTTTTTCTCTCAAGAGGTTTTTATAAATTGTTTTTAAAAATTTCCCTCTTGAATCCCCAACAGTGGTATCCGAGCGTCTGATCGTAGTTTTCCATGTATCCTAGGATTGTTTGCCATTGTATGATAACATGTTTATTGCTTTTAAATATGATTTCTATGTTTAAAAGCAAGTTTATATGATTTGTATGTGATATAAATCTCTTTGAACATATTTTGTGTGCTTGGTTGTACTCCTGACATTAACAAGGATTCGCTTCCGGAATCTTGCTGCGCCATTTGGCACGGCGGTGCTCCCTGTAGCACGGTCGTGTACGTTTGAGTTAGTGTTAGTGAACGCATAGAACGGCCGTGCGCCGTTTGGCACGATCGTGCCACTTTTGAACAGCGTTAGTGAGTTTTCAGCACGGCCGTGCGCCGTTTGGCATGACCGTGCTGATGGAGAAAATGTGATTTTGTACCCTTTTGCATATTTATAAATTGTTTATTAAATGTGCGGTATATGCTTATGGCCCTAGTTTTGGAGTTTAATTTTATTTGGTAAATACGGCCAGTGTCGTGATTTGTTGTTTTTATTTTATAAATACGGTCTGCGTGTCGTGACATTTACTTTATTTATTTTATTTTAAATTTTTTAAATTGCTCAGTTGACATGGAGGCAACACCAAATCATGATGCCAGTGGGAGGAACTTTGGAAGTTTGCTCGAGGGTCAAAGATTGTAATAATTAGTTTTAATTATTGCACATTAGGAGGCTATAATCATAATACATTTTATATGTCTTGTATGTTGATGTATGTGATGCATGAAATGTATGAGATGTATGATTTAAATTTGGAATTTAAATTGTATGATAGCATGTATGTCATTGTATGCTTAATATGTTTTGAATGTATGTAAGCTAGTATGTCATGTATACTATGAAAGACGTTTATATGATAAACAAGCCGGTGAGATCACTTAATTATTAAATTTCCTCAATAAATTAAGTTATTAAATGCCTCCTGATGCATGCACTCGTCAAGGCCAGAATCATTTAAGTGTGGGTCATGCTACAACTGAGCACCTTAATATATTCCGGTGAGACGCAAAAGGTGAAATAACCTACTGTCAACCATTAGGTTGAACTTAACTAAGTGTATTCAATAGGATTGAAACGGCTTAGAGGCATGGGGTTGGGCATCAATCCATATGATGAATTAGAATAAGGAGTTATTCACCCAACTAGTCCAAGAATTACATTGGATGTAATTGGAAAGGAGTTTCCTACCTAAATAGCTGAGTTCTGGGCGATCAGCCACAGCTGACTCAAAACGAGGTGAAATATGGATCTTGGTCCCACTAGAAAATCTTTCAACCGGATTTTCCAAGTCAATGATGAGGGTCATTGATTTGAGTAAAATAGTGGGAGCATATTTAATAAAAGATCTATTAAATATGTTTTAATCATGATACTTATATTCTGTATGTTTCTGTATTAAATGACCATGGCTACAAACACAACTATAATTTTATTGTTGCGATACATCCTTGAGAAGGATGAGTTATCTAGAATTAATTTTCTGGATTGATACAAATTTTGAGGATTGTCCTCAAGTACGAGAAAAGGAATTGTATGTTCTCAAGCAACTGATTCTCAACCAATTTGTTGCTAATACCATAAGGATCGAAAGGGATGCTTAATAGAAGCATCAAGTCGATGCCATTGGTGTACGATGTCTCATGCTTGTAAGCATAGAGACGTGTGATATGATCATACACCTTATGATACTCTAACAAGAGCTAGCAAGACATAAGAGGTATGAGAAAGAGTATACAGACAAGAAAGGACGTATGACTTCCTGTTCAGGCATATTTGTTATAAAGGTCAACATATCTACTCCAACATTATGGGTATTAGATACCGCATATGGATCTCACATTAATGTGAAGGATAAAAGAGAGTAGGACATTGACTAAAAGGTAAAGGTCTACACTATAAGTGGAAATGAAGCAAAAGTTGCTACATTGACTATAGGAGTTTGAAGTTACCATTAGGTAAAGGTCTACCCTATGAGTGGAAATGAAGCAAAAGTTGCTATATTAACTGTAGGAGTTTAAATTTACCATTAGGTAAAGTTCTACTCTATGAGAGAAAATGGAGCAAAAGTTGCTACATTAACTACAAGAGTTTGAACTTGCCTTATGGGCATTAATGGAAGTAAATAATTGTTATTTTATTCTAGTTGATAATAGAAACATTATTTCTATATCTTGTATAGACAAGAAAAGATTTTGAGTTGCAATAAAAGGAAAATTTGTTGTTCCATTTATTTAACTGATGTCTTCTATGCTAGTATTCATATGAGATATAGACATTGTGTCCTTGATCTCGATATGCCCATCTATAACATAAATGCGAATAGGGTCAAACCAAGTGATTTGGACCCTCTATATCTTTAGTAATATCTTTAAACCATATAAGTAAGAAACACATTTCCAAGCTCCACTAATATGGACTCTTGGACTCATCCAATTATGAATTGTTTGAGGTCTGCGAATCATACTTGTTTGAAAAGATGACTAAGCTTCATTCATTGGTAAGGTGGAAGGGCTGGTAATCTTTTGGCATGATACATTGTGATGTATGAGGGCCTCTAAACAAGTTTGCTAGAAGACAAGTTTCCGTACTTCATCTCGTTTATTGATAGCTTTAGTAAAGATGGATTTGTGTATGATACAAGTCAAATCTTGGAAATGTTCAAAGAATTCAATAACGAAGTGGAGAAATAATTTTGGAAAAGTATTAAGATCATGCGATCAGATCGTGATGTTAAGTACTTAAGCCAACTGTTTGATGACTATCTGAAGGAGTGTGAGATTATATCTCAACTCATTCCTCCTGGAACACCATAATGGAATGGTGTGTCTGAGAGGAGAAATCGCACCTTGTTGGACATGGTACGATCTATGATGAGTCAATCAGACTTCTTTGACTCTTTCAAGGGATATGCTTTATATACAACAACATTCACACCTAACCGTGTTCCATCTAAAACGGCTAAAAGACACCATATGAGATATGGACTGGTGTGCGACCAAGTATGTCTCTTCATTAAGATTTGGGGTGTCAAGTTTATTAAAACTTTTGGTTTCAAATAATCTTAGACCCAAGTGTAATGAGACGACCCCATACGAATATGAAATCATCCCATTGGCTGCAGAACGTTCCAACTCAGGAAAAGAGTTGATACTTAGAGGTAGCATTGCTCGCTTCAACTCAGGCCCCAACCCATCTTCAAACCTTATGTAGACCCATTCTTCGTCTGGATGGATTTGATAGAACTGAAAGAACTTGAGTAGCGCCTCAAACCACATCGCGTACTTACCAACCGACAGTTGTTCCTATTTCAGACTCAGGAACTCTTTCTCTTTCTCTTGTCTGATGCTCCTCGAGGAGTACTTCTCCAGAAAGCACTCCCGGAACAGTTGCTAGGTTAACATCCTTCCTCCGGCCTCTAACAGTCTGGTCTTGGTGCTCTATCAAGCTTCTGCTGCTCCAACCAGCATGAAAGCACGTATGTAACTTTCATGTCCTCTCTGCAGTGTGTGGTTATGAATACCTTCTCTATCTCTTGCAACCACATCTCTGCAGCTTCAGGGTTGTATTCTCCGTGGAATTGGGAAGGATTTCCCTTTATAAATGCATTGAGACCAGTGTCTACTGTCTCATTTCCTCTCACTGTGTGCAACTGATCCTACCTCGCTTCCCTCTAGTGGCATATGCCTCCAGGCAGTTGAGAGTACATGAGCAAAACTACCCAACGCATGATCTAGAATTGGCTGCAAAAGTGTTTGCATTGAAGATATGGAGACACTATCTGTATGGTGCTAAATTCAGTGTATTTAGCGAACATAAAAGCTTGAAGTATCAGTTCCACCAAAGAGAGTTGAACATGAGGCAGCGAAGGTGGATGGAATTCATAAAGAACTATGAATTTGACCTGCAATACCATCCAGGTAAGGCGAATGTAGTAGCGGATGCGCTCAGTAGGAAATCCCTACACGTGTCCGCCATGATGGTAAAGGAGCTAGAGCTGTTAGATGCATTTAGAGATTTGAATCTGGAAGCGGAAATCGTCAAGGATAGGTTGAATCTTGGGATGGTTAGAGTAACTAGCGATTTCCTGAATCTTTTATGGAAGAAACAAGTTGAGGATAAGTACCTTGAGGGTGTGAACCAGTTGATAGAAAAAGGAAGACTTAGGAATTCAGAAGAGGTACTAATGGTCTGCTTAGGTATGGCAATTGAGTTTGTGTGCCAGCGGATACCGAGGTTAAGAATATGATCTTAGAGGAATCACACAAGAGCAAGCTGAGTTTTCATCTGAGGGCTATCAAGATGTACCAGGACTTGAAGAAGATGTTTTGGTGGCCAGGGATGAAGAAAGAGGTGGCAGCATATGTCCTAACCTGCTTGGTGTGTCAGAAAGCGAAGATTGAACACCAGAAGCCAGCACGGTTGTTGCAATCGCTAGAAGTCCCGGGATGGAAGTGGGATAGCATTGCCATGGACTTTGTTTCTGGGTTGCCGCGAACTCAAAAAAGGTGTGATGGAATCTGGGTAATCATTGACAAGTTAACGAAATGTGCTCATTTCTTGCCTATCAACCAGGGTTACTCCTTGGAAAGATTAACTCAGATTTACACCAAGGAGCTCGTGAGGCTACATAGGGTACCTTCGAGTATAGTTTAGGATCGTGATCCGTGTAACACCGCGGTTTTTGCTTGTTGTTATATGAGTGTTGTTATATATGTTATCCTTGTTTTATATATATATATATATATATATATATATATATATATATATATATATATATATATATATATATATATATATATATATATGTTGTTGTGTTTGCCTTAGGTGTTTAGGGATGTGTTTTAGGGTAGTTAACCTTAGAACAAGTGATATAAGTGATCCTGTTAGGATGGCACGCCCGTGCCAGTTGTTCAGCACGCCCGTGCTCTTCACGCGCTCCAGAAACGCGCTTTGGGCTTTAGGTTGACCCGTTTTGTCCCAATCCTTTTTATACCTCTCTTGATCGATCTAAACCTCATAGCCGTCAATCCTAAAGTTAGAAACAACCGTCTTTTACCTTTCTCTTGGGTTCCCATTGAATCCTTGAGCGTTCCCCACTCCTTGTTTGGGTGTTCTTCGTCAAGAACACATCCCTGTGGTGTTTGCTGTTGCGTTTAGGGTTAAGCTGCTAGCTCCGTGTTACTCTGAGGTAAAGCAACCAACCCTATTCATCTGTTTTCTGTGAATCCCTTGAGTTAGTGTTGAACCGTTTTCTCCATATCAAACCAGATTTTGTGGTTTGTGTACCAATGCTATGAACGGTAACTAGCAGATTAGTTCCCCAGGGATCTAATCGAGGTCTGTGCATAACCCTTGTGTTAATTCCCTTCCTTTTCTTGTTTGGGAATTAACTACCTTTGTCCTTTCTTGATGTTCTTGGTCAAGCTCATTGTACCTGTTGAACCCGTTTCGAGGAGTCAAGTGTGGATTTCGCTCTTGTTGGCTCATAGGTTGGAATCGTCACGCCATGTATGGGGAAAAGGGATTAATATAACATATAGGTTCTAGGGTAGCGTAAGATGAGGGTTAACCCATGACCCTATTTGTGTGTTATATGCCTTAATTGCCGTATGAAGTTGTTAGGGTTGTTTATACATGTTGTTAATTGTTTAAATGGTTTGTATGATCTTGGCATGACATTTATGATGTTGTTTATGATGTTATTTATGATGATGATGATGATGATGATATGCCATGATTGTATGAGTTTGTATGTTGGAATTGCTATTAAAACTATGTTAATAAAAGACATAGGGATGTTAGCGCTAAGCCTAAAACTAGGATTACTCTAATTGATGTGCATAACACATAAAAGATGCTGATGAGGGGTGAGATTAATGCCAATGGATTAGTCAAGAACCTTAGGATTGATTTGGAGGGTTGAAATCTAGAAAAGCTACTAAAGTCCCAGAACTGAGACGCTGTAACAGCGTTGAGCACGCTCGTGCTCATTATCGGCTCGCCCGTGCTCTTCACCCAGTAAAGCCAGCACGCCCGTGCTCTTAGTAGCACGCCCGTGCCAGAAAAACAAGAAAAGTGAAGCTGTTTAGCACGCCCGTGCTCCGGCCGTGCCACTGTCAGAATTAAGAACTTCACTGTTTTAAAGAAAAAGAGATTTAACACCCGTTTTGGAATAAAAATATGATATAAGAGATTATAAAATACGACATTGAGGATAGTTAATGAACTAGGACAATGATATGGTAAAGTGTAATAATAGAGACTTAATAAAGAGATTAATTAAAGAGAAGATGATGTTATGGGTAACGACGTATTGTTACCGATGTTGTTGGTTAAATCATTCTTGATACTTATTGGTCAAGTTTGATGTTGATAAATCATTCTTGATGCTTATTGGTCAAGTTTGATGTTGATAAATCAACTTTGATGCTTGTTGGTCAAAGTTGATAGCCATGTGATGGTGTTGATGATGGATGGTTGGACATGTGTTTTCATGTTGGTTGAACATTGCATGCATCATTGCATAGAGATGATAGTTTGGGCGGAAAGCAAACGATGAATCGCAACGGTGGAGGCCCCGATGGGTGTTTTCCCGACCTTGAGGGTAGAGTTGGGTAAGGAGGTTCCATATGGCATGGACTTGCAACCCGTTGCTGGAGTGTCCTATCGATAACCTGACTACCCTGACGAGCCATAGTACATTATCAGGATTAGTTGAGAGTATCCACGGACGTCACCCATGGTTTGGTGAGTGTTCCAATGTAGATGCAGGATGATCAACATGGATATGTACTCCCAATCGTCTTTCCAGAGTTGATGTTGATGGATCCACATTGCATATGGAGTAGTGGAGTAGTTATGCATCGCATAACATGCTTATATTGTGATATGATGGTGTGTGTTATAACATGTATGTTGTATGATGATGTTTATATGTTGCATGATCATCTTACTAACTGCTCTATTACCATTTATGTTTATACGTATCGTTCCTTACACCCTATCTGTTGTTGTTTTGCATATACCTTTGGTTATGCAGAGGATGGTGAGCTTCCAGCTGAGAAGTGATCCCGAGGAGATCGCTTGCTCATAGTATAGTTTAGTTATGTTAGTTGTGTTCCGATGTGATATCGGTAGTGGTTACCAGCTCTGATCATGTGACAACGGGATTTGGGTTTTGTTTTATGTTTATATTTTTCCGCAGTTGTCATTATGTTTTAAAACGTTTTCCGATCACGTGGCGCTTGCTACCTTTTATGTTAAACTTTTTATTTAACTTGCATGCTTTATTTAATTTTATCATATGCGGGGTAGCGGGTGTCACAATCCAAGGTTTACCTCAAGGTTCTGGAGGAGCTTACACAGTGCAATGGGAACTAGGCTATGTATGAGTTCTTCTTATTATCCTCAAATGGATGGTCAGTATGAACGAACAATTCAATCATTGGAAGACCTCTTAGGAGCATACGTGTTGGAGAACATGGAAAGTTGGGACAAGTTCCTTCCATTGATCGAGTTCACTTACAATAACAGTTTCCATTCGAGTATTGGCATGGCGCCATACGAGGCACTATATGGACGAAAGTGAAGGACTCCGTTGTTGCATTCAAAACACACTTGAGGGCAGTGTACCCTGTCTCAAAAGTAATATAGGATGAAAGTCCAGATATCGTATCCAAGAGATTATATTTGATAACTAAGTGATAAAACAAGTACTGGAATAGAGAAATCCTTATGCTATTCAAACTAATAAAGAACTCAAAAGAAATAGATAATAATATAGCAACGGTAAAAGATGATGAAAGAAGATAAATAGAGAGTTTAGAAATCAAGAGTAAAGAGCCTAGAGCCGTGGTTTCACTTGTGCTTTCGATACCCCCCAATCCTAATTCTGTTCAATTTCGCAGTTGCTTTTCAAATACCAATCCCTCGACGAAAACTATTAATAGTTTGTCGGGCAATTAATATTCTTTTCCCCAGATGAACCCAAAGGTTGTCAGGGAAAGAGTTTAAATGATTAGAAAGCATAAAGATCAAAGAGGTTGAATGATTGAAAGCAGTAAATCACGTTTTCTCAAATCTAGATATTACACCCTGGTTATCCTATAGGTCTACCAATTTAATTGGGCTTGATAGTCAAAATATCATTCAATTGATTAAGATCATACAAAAGGTACGCAATCCTAGTATGGGATGAAGAACAACCGAATAACACTATTCAAATTGCAACCTTGAAACCAAACAGAATTGAATTAAAGCTAAGATATAGCGAAAAGTGTTTCTACTAACACAAGATCCACCACAACTCTAGTGGAGAATTTAGCTACTCATAGTAATAGAGAAAACCAAAATCAACAATGGAAAACGCTTCCTGATTAATTGAAGAGGGAGAAGTTGTCTCCAACTTAATTTCTAGGTGCCAAATCCTACTCTAGAAATCAAAACTACAAAAGCTATAAGACTAAAAGCTAAGAAAAGAGTTCAAGATGTAAAGAAGCAAAAGATGCAAAAGATATCTCTAAAGAGGGCACAGAGGGCCTCTATTTATAACAAAATTTGCGGACTAGGCCTTGAATTAGGTCTTACGCGCCATTAGCACGGGAGTGCCAATCAGGTGGCACGGTCGTGCTCTTCATTCAGCACAGGCATGCTCTTCAGCATATCAGGCCGTGCTCAAATATGTCATGGCATACCAACTTCGTAGAACAACATTCTAGTGCAAGGGCAGCAGCATGGCCGTGCTCTCTTGGTGGCACGGGTGCGCCCTTTACGATTGGGACCGTGCTAGCTTCTGTTAGGTCATGCTTCTCTGAGTCAACCCTTTCTTCAATGTGGCACGGCTGTGCTGTCGCATGGCACGGCCGTGCTAAGTCTATAGAGATCAACTTTAAGTATTTTTGTAAGGCTTTGTTTGGATGAATGGATTTGGAAGGCTAGTACGGGTGTGCTCTCGCATGGCACAGCCATGCTAAACTCAAAACTTCAGTATTTTGTCAATTTAAGCTCTAAAACCTTCACTTTTCTTTAAAAGTCCATCAAGTTGCCTCTGAACGTCAATTCTGTCAAAACTTAAGTAAAAGGGTGAAATTCAATAATATTTATCTTTAAATGCATCGAAATTCGACCCAAATACCCCCTGTAAAATGCACAGAATTGAGGTTCATCAAACTTCCCATACTTAAACATTGCTTGTCCTCAAGCAATTATCTGACTTAAAATAATTTTCAAAAGAAGCTTCAGACTTAAATCAAGGGGACCCAGAACAAACAGAGGTTTTAAAATTGCGAAGATAGTCAAACAAGTATAGATTTCAAAAGAAACTCAAGAGATTACCCAATTGGAACTTTTAAATTCCTTGAAATCAAACTTTTTCTAAAGACCAAAGTCACTCTACTCACAATCTCTCAATGTATTGGGTAAATACATCAAAGCACTCAAGATTCTCAAATAAATACATTACCATAGGCTTGTTCATCGACCAATATCTCCACAATTATGAACCACATGCATGCAGAAGAAGATTGGGGTCTTTTATGGGTTGTAACGGGGCCAAGGTATTTAATATTAGGTGAGATAGAGAAAGAAAAGGGATAATTAAAGGGCTAAACCAATAAAACAAAGTAATGACCCTTAGAAGCATAAAAGAACATCAAGTGCATTGGCACCTTTTTCACAAAATATTTCAAGGATCTACTTGTTCTTCAACCTTTCCTTTCTATCCTTTCTTTTGTTATAAGCTCTTTCTTTTTCTTGCTTTCTCTCTAATCTTTAGTTTTTTATATTCATATATATATATATATATATATATATATATATATATATATATATATATATATATATATTCTTTTTCTTTTTGAGAAGAGAGAAGCACTTTTCTTTTCTTTTTACAGCCAGCTTATTTTTAACATTATTTTTGGAAAGGGATCCACCATCACACATTCCTATTGTTGCTCCGTTATACTTCCAAGAGGTTACCAAAAATAATTTTTAATTTTCTGAAAAAGACCAAGGAAGAGAATTCATAATGCCTCAAAATTGGGCAACTAGGGGGAAGTGTTTTAACAAAACAAATGCGGCCAGAAAGAATAACTAAGAGTGTCCCAACTAAAGTTCCACATGCATAAGTCAAATTTGCCTCGATATGGTTTCAGGACAAGTTCTAGAATATATTCACCAGAGAATCGCACTCATCAAAGAGAAAGGGTTAATATCAAATATTTAGCAATGTAACTTAACCCCATAAAAGCCCAAGTCTCACATTTAGAAGCTAAGTCTAATGAAAAGTTTTCAATCAAAGAATTTTTTGTCAATTATTAGCTTTCAAAAGACCAACTTTATTCAAACATACTTATGAGACTATAAAAGCAATTTGTAATAAAAAAAAATTTGTAAGGGGTTTCCTTAATTTTAAAAGAAAGATAAGCTAAATAATTGAATGCAACAATATAAAAAATATGAATATATTTTTCCTTCCCACACTTAAGTTATGCAGTGTCCTCAATGCAACACATTTAATTATGAAATACAACCAAATAGAAATTTTTTTTATCATTATTCTAAAAATAAAATAAACTATCCTAAAAATAAATAAATTAAACTATCCTTAAAATAAAATAACATTAACTATCTAAAAAAAAAAGATAACAAAATAAATAAAATAACTCGGGTTGCCTCCCGCAAAGCGCTTGTTTAACGTCATTAGCTTGACGGTATCTCAAAAGTGATCAATTAAGGGCTCTCCAAGTGCAAATTTAGCATCTAACGCATTGCCCCTTCTTAGCTTCCTTTCCATATGGTTTATGTTATTTTTCCGTTTTCCCCTTGGTGGATATACTTCAAAAGGTGATGACATTTTTGCTTTTCCATCATCCACCAATATTTTTAGATCCTGCATGATAAGATTTTCTTTCTGCATCCTTACACACTCTAAGTTATTAGAAACAACCACATCATCATTAGCAAAATAAGAAGAAATCAAAGGAGAGAAATATTAAGAGGGATTTTTAGAATTTAACATTTTTAAAACATCCTCTTTGGTACCACTATTTAATGTTACCTTCCCCTTTTTAACCTCAATTTCAGCATCACCAATGGATAAGAGAATCTTTTCTGGCTCCTTATTGATTTTCACCATTTTTGGCTCATCGGGTGAGACGACCCGCCGTCCCATCAGTAGAACCTAAGATATTAACTAACCTTAATCGCATTATAAACGTTAGCGCGCCTTATTAATACGAAGCGAAACGAAAAATTGAGCGGGGAAGCAAAACGATTTACGGCACGCTACGTCTCAGAGTACATAGCTTTAAATATAAAGAAATATATCGTATACATCATTGTCCCTTCAGTAGGGCTACAGTAATAAAGTAATACATAGAAAGTATTTTAGTACAAACCAAAATAAAAGTACGAAAATAGGCCGAGAGACAACTCTCTGGCTAACCACGATCATTGCCCGACCTCTCGAGGCTAGGGTCCGTGGCACGTCCTCCGGCATCAGACTCGTAAGGAATGCCGTCCATCTCCTCCGCAACTGGTTCCTCCTCAGGATCTTCCCATAAAATAAAGGTAACACATACAGAAAATTGCGGGATTTAAGAAATCATAATTCATCAATATAGGAGAGGGTCATCAGTATAGCATATATATATACACATACATCACACAACACGATTTAATCATACGACACAACCTCATCCATCTCTTAAATCACCCATCACAATCGTCTCAAAGGTCATTCTCTCGGATAATCCTATAAGAGGGATGTTAATCCCTATGTATATGCTGACTTCCTTATATGCATGTCGGCCGATACATCACGTCCCCAGTTGGACATCTCCTTCGGGATTACATCACATCACGTCCCCCATTGGACATCCCGCCTCGGGATTTTAAGCAACGTCCCCAATTGGACATCCCCCTTTGGGACAAAATGTTGTGGTATGAAATGATATGAAAATGCAACAAACATCCATCGCAGGTTGATATCGGGACCTCACGCCTAAGCACTCGTCCACGACCACGACACATCGCATCAAATCAACATCAACATCAATCATCAATATCACATCATCATCAACATCAACATCAGTATCAGCATCATGACGCAGTGCGTCTACGAGCCGCAGCTCCACGGTCGGGACCACAACGATATCAACTCGAACAACATCATCACTCACCATACTCTCATCAACACTCAACCACCAGTCAAATCACAATAACATTATAACAGTAATTCATTCCAGTGCAGATATCATCATAAAATCGAATAGCAGTAAATCACACAAGCAGTTCAACAAATTAGAGACACCGATAATCAAATAAATAAATCAACACATCAACCTCAATCGATTATATCATTTATAATATCAACTTAGTGGTGACAGCCCAAAAGTACCTACACCTAGGGTCCAAACACTTTATACAGGGCTCAACCGCTAGTAGGGCTTAAGGGTTCCCCTACACACACACACACACACACACACACACACACACATTCTATACTAAGCTTGCATTCTCGACGATATTAGTTATTTCTCCTCACCTTAGTGATTTCCACGTGCAGCTCCGGCTACGACTAGCTGCCGATCTACATACACACAATCAATAAAGGCATTAACTTAAAAAAACAAAGATTTCTCCTATTGCACCACCCCTAGGGTTCGGACCTATTGAATGAAAAATAGCTAGGGAGCTCCAAAAATTCTCATTTCTTGGATAACACACTAACTAAACGTGATAACCCTAGATATCAACTCAAAACATCAAAAACCAACCAAAAACCCTACCCTACACTAAAGGGGTTTCGGCCTCTCCATCAAAAAAATAGCTAGAGAGATTTATTGGCTCTAATCTCTTGGATCATGCAAGTATGTCATGAACCTAGGCCATAGAAATTGGTTTGGTATTAAAATGATTTTTCTACAATTTTTCATGGATTTTTGAAGATTTAGGAAGAAAAGCCCTAACATTTCTAATCATGAAATTTAGAGGAGAAAAATGAGAGATTGAGAGAGATAGAGATGACAAGCTACCTCCTATGATGATATACTTCAAAAACTAGTGAAGATTGCTTCACAAAATTTCAAAGATTCAAGCTCCAAAATGAGCTTCAATGGTGAGAAATTGAAGAAAAAAGAGAAAGAAGAAGATGACGTTGGGCTGCTGTGTGTTGCTCGAAAGAATGAGGGTGAAAGTGTGAAAGAAGATAGGATATTTATTTAGAAGTCTTAAGAGTTAAGATTAGGTAAAAGGTAATAAAGGTAATTAGTAAAAACTAACCAATGGCAATTTGATCAATTCACCTCCCGACATTTTGAAAATCCTCACGACACTGGTAGGAGTCCACAAATGATTTAACATAGCCCTGATATGAAAATCATCGGCTCAAGGTTCTCGAAAAACCCTAAGACAGCTCGAATCGTCTACCCGATCGACTTTCGGCCCAAATATAAAATATTATTTATATTTTTGAACGTCAGGACACATTTTAGCAAAAAGGTAGAGGATTGAATTCTAAGACTAATGGTCTTGACTGTTAGTCAAAAAGAGGTCTTGATAGTAGAAAAACACTATCATCCGAAAAATATAGATCGGGCTCCGTTTGAGTTTTCGGCCCAAAACTTAACCATAGCCTCTTACGATGGCGTAGAGCGTGACTATGGCCTCGGAATAATTTATTTAATTTTCTAGACCCTCCAATAAAATATAATTACTTAATTACTAATTAATTAAAAAGATTGAGAAAATCGGGATGTTACACCGGGAGTGGTGCACGGCCCTACTTCAGTTGGGACACGACCGTGCTCACCATCAGACTTCCAGAGTCAACTGCTGGTGGTTCAGGAAGTTAATCAGATTCATCCTATAAAAGATGGTACGAAAGGGATTGATTGGGGTTCATCGACATCTGAGATTCAGCTCTTTTCAGCAGGAGCTTCGTCTTTTTCTGTGATTCTATCAACTAACTCTTCTGGCACACTGTCAGCTATGTACGACTGTAATTGAGCTTCAGAGTTGTCCCCTTTAGTAGGGACTTCTTCTGTGGATGTCTATCCGCCAATATATGGAGGGGTACTCATCCAAAATTGATAAAGTTGATAAAGTTGCTCATCTTCAAGCTCTTCATTTATGTTGATAGTATCCTCAGAAGTGTCATCTTGGGCTTCTTCCTCCAGATTGAGCTTAACTTGAGGGGCCAATGATTTTTGGACTGACTGGGTTAGCAACGTAGATAGGAGAGAGATTTGAGTCTGTATAGCGTCCAATCGATTATTGCTCCGCTCCATAATCTCGTCCCAATCTATTTCTTGCTTTTCTTGTCTTGGCCACTGATTTTGCAAGTAAGGTGGCTCATAGACATAATTATACTGGCCCCAGTTGGGATTGCTCTCACAATTAATCCAAGGATTGTTTGCTGGCTTCTGCATCCAAGGAAACAGTCAGTGATAGTGAAATAATCTCCAAGAGTTATCCTCTCACCCATGGTTCTGCAAAACAAGATCAACTACAAGCAGACTATTAGCACACAGATAAAATAACAATTTTTTTTTGTATGAAGTAACTAGGATTTCTTTTGTTCCAATATTACTAAAATCACAAAATATCAAAAATTAATCCTCGACAACGGCGCCAAAAACTTATTTCGTTCAAAACACACTTAAGGGCAGTGTACCCTATCACAGAAGTAATATAGGACGAAAGTCCAAATATTGACATGACACCTTTAGAAAAGCTTCCAGACAACTGAGTGGATGCCTTCACCAGACTAATTGCATGAACTTGGCTAATTAGCTTGTTTTTAAATCTACACTGATTACGGGAATACCAAATAATCCAAAGAATATTGATGACAACAGCTAAGACAATGTCTCTCACTTGACTACACCAATTGTTCCCACAAACAGTTAACACAGAACTAACAGAAGTACAGTCAATCTGACAGTGTAAAATTGCAGTAAGCCAAGACCATAAACTAGCTGCAAACTTACATCTTAAGAACAAATGATCCGATGTTTCATCCATTTGACCACAAAGGCAACAAACAGACACAACTATGCAGCCTCTTGCTCTCAATTTTTCATCAGTTGGCATCTTAGAGTGGAGCAATCTCCATGTTATAAAAGACTTTGCAGGAGGAATGAAAGGTTGGCAGATTTTTTCCCCCCCAAGGAACTGCATTATTAGGTGGATTTACATGGACAAAAGCATCCTTAAAAGTAATCAAACCTGAATCAGTTTCCTTCCAAACGGCCAAATCAGATTCATTAGAAAAAGGCAGGGCAATAGACTTAATTTCAGCTACTAATTCAGGAAACTTTTCACTAAACACAGCAGGCAATATTCAGGAGCCTTGAAATAAAAAATCAGACACAGGTGCAGCAAGACTGCTATGCAAATTGTTAGGAATGTTAAGCAACTCTACAATAGGTTTGGACAACCACCTATCCTTCCAAAAGTTGATTTGTTTACCATCTCCAACAATCCAAGATATATTCATTTCAATATCAGCAGCAAACCTTTTAATTCCTGGCAAAATTGATGATTTCATATAAGACACTAGATGTCTATGCCTCACAGATCGAGCCCTGAGCATACTAGCCCAAGAAGCATTGGAAAACATTATGTTCCATGAGAGTTTTAGCAATGCAGCTTCATTAATTGCTCTAATGGATATTAATCCAAGACCTCCCTCACTAAAAGAAGAGCAAACCTTCCTCCAAGCAACTGTGACAATCTTCTTGGTATGAACATCCCCAGACCACATAAAATTCCTTATCCATCTATCACTAGACTTAATTAAAGATATAGGCCAAGAATAAATCTAAAAACTGAAAAGCAACATGCCATTTATGATTGAATTCACTAATTGGACACTTCCCATTATAGATAAGAGTGATCCCTTCCATGAGGCTAACTTTGCCTTAATTCTGTCTGCTATTGACTGCAAATGAGAGACTTTAGGCCTTCCTTTAAAGATTGGCACACCAAGATAGGTAAATGGAAAATGACCAGAAGCAAACCAAGTGTTTCAGATATAACACTTATAATCTTCTTGCATTGATGGAACCTGCAAAAAACTTGCACTTCGGCAAACTAAGAAGTTGTCCAAAAATTTCTCCATATGCCTTAAACAAATGCATTAACTTCCTCAAATTCTGTTTGGCTCCTCTGCAAAAAAACCAAGATATCATCAGCATAAAGGATGTGAGTTTGTGCTATCACTCCTGTAGGACTCAACATAGGTTGCAACTGATTTGATTCCACCATGAAAGTAATAATTCTACTTAGAACATCTTCAGCAAGACAAAAAATCAATGGAGAAAGAGGATCCCCTTGCCTCACACCCCTTTTGCAAGGGAGATATCCAACAGGCTTGCCATTCACCAAAAAAGAGGGCCTAGCAGAAATTAGAATAGTAGAAACCCAATTACAAAAAAGCTGATTGAAACCAAAAGTGGACAGCACCTTTCAGAGAAAAGACCAATCCAAGGTGTCAAATGCCTTTTTAATATCAAATTTCAATGCTATATTGCCACCAAAAGACTTAGAGTCAAGCATATTTATAGATTCAGAAGCTATACAAACACATTCAGAGATGTGCCTACCCTTAATAAACCCTCTTTGTTGTTCTGAAATGATCTTTGAAGCAATAGGAGCCAACCTATCCACAAGCACTTTAGAGATGATTTTAAATGAAAAATTGGCCAATGCAATTGGTCTATAGTCTTCTATTCTATTTGCTTCTTGAAACTTAGGAATTAAGGCAACTAAATTAGAATTTAAGCCAGGGAGGATCCAATTCTGTTTAAAAAACTGCTGGACAGCATTGCAAACATCATCACCAATGATTTCCCAAAAAGATTGATAGAAGCACCCTCCAAAACCATCTGGACCCCGAGGCACCTTGATCATTCATTGAGAAAATAGCTGTCTTAATCTCATCTCTGGAAGGGATTTCAGTGAGCATTTTATTATCATCAGCAGAAACTAGAGAAGGAATAAACTTCTCAATAATACCATTGTCAACACACACATTAGCAGTTGAGTACAAGCAACTGAAAAACTGCAGAACCTTCTGCTCAATTACATCAGGGGAATCCACAATACTGTCATCACATCTAAGAGAGGACATTTGTTTAGTTGAATGTCTAACTTTAGCTATTATGTGAAAGAATCCTATATTCTTATCACCATGACAGAACCAGTTCAAATTGGATTTTTGTTTCCAAAATGATTCTTCAAAAGAAAGCACCCTATTCAAATTAATCTGAGCCTGAACCTCCTGCTTATGCAGAACATCAGTAAAACCAGATTCTGCAATTAGCTTCTGCACCTGATCAACTTCCTGGACAGCATTATCAACTAGTGTTTGAACATTACCAAAAACTAGCTTATTCCAAGATTTAAATTCACATTTCAACAATTTCAACTTCTGAACTAAAATAGACATTGGACAGCCCCTCACATCCTTAGACCAAGTTTCTTTTACCACTCTTAAGCAATCATGATGCTCAGCCCACATATTAAAATATTAAAGGAACAAGGAAAGGAACCAGAACCTATGGAACTAGACAACAACAGAGGAAAATGATCTGAACAATTCTTTATTAAAGTCCTGTAATTAATGCTACTCCAAGCAGAAATCCAAGACTCATTAACCACAGCCTTATCCCATCTCTTTTCTGTATAGGCTGAAGCATTCCTAATATTGGACCAAGTAAAAGGAGCACCTCTAGTTGTAACATGGGTAAAACAGCCTGCATTAGTCCAATTTATAAAATCATCACAAGAGGCTTTCAAACGAAGACCCACCCCCTCTCTTTTCATGAGCTCCCAACACAGCATTGAAATCACCAATGAATAGATTAGTCTTTCCCAAGATTAATAAATCCTCCCAAAGCTATCTTCGTACAATATGAGAAGTTGAACCATAAACCGCAGCAATAAAGTATGTCTGATTGTCCAAAAAGATTGAAAATGCACAAAACTGAGAGGAAGATGCTAGTACAATAGGATTCAACACATCACTAGATAAACACCATAGACTTGGCAAATTATTTCCTCTGTTATTGCAACCAAATTCCTTTAGGCCAACTGAGTTCCAAAAGGAACTAGGAAAAGATGAAAAATCCATCCAAGGCTCAGCAAGTAGAACCAATTCTGGTTTGTAATCAACACAGAATTTTTTAAGAACCTGCCTAGTTTTGTCATTAGCTAGGCCTCTTGCATTCCAAAATAAGATCCTCATTGAGAATTGACTTTGGAACCAGGGTATTATGATGCTTAGCATTCCTAAAATTTTTCTTTTGAGATTTGGATAAGACTGGAGTGAAATCTCTATCTGCATCCTGTGCTCTCAAGGCTATTGGAGAGAAATCATCCTCAATCACATCTTCTACATCATCACTCCAAATTTTGGAAACAATTGCTAGATCTTTTTTAGCCTGAGGGCCCAATTCTTCTGAAACAAATATTGGAGAACCGTTTGTGCTGAAAGAATTAGAATTGTGCATACTTGAACTAAAAGAATCATCCACAAATAGCTCAGAATTGCCTTGAACCTGCTGGTTAGAAGCTGATATGCCGCTATTAGAAGCTAAATTAGCATTTGATCTAACAGTGACATTATTCTGATTAATACCCACATCGGCATCAATAAACTCCACAGGAACATCAGGAATACTTGTAATTTTTGCTGTTTCACTAGCTAGTTTATCAACAAATCCTAAAATAGGATTTGTATTTAAAGCATCAAAAGAACCACTCTGATGAATCAATTCCTTATCATGCTGCAATGCAGCAACCCCACTTGATAATTCCACATCAATAACCATATCTGCACCATGATAAGCTGGATCATGATTTCTTGGATGAATAACCATCTGATCTCTAAGACTTAATTCCCCATGAATTAAAGAAGGCGTGTGATCAGTAGCAATTGCCTTTCCTTTATCAAGATTAATTACAACTTCATGTTCATTTGGAATATTCTCAGTGGGAGCTTTTTTTGCTAAATTACCTTTCACCAAATCATGCGAATTAGGAGATCCTACCTTCTCTGAATTATCATTCACCAACTCATGCAATTTAGAGGATTCTTCTTAATCTTCATTCAAGACTCGATCAAGATCCACATTATCATCTGCATTAACATTACCACCAGCAAGAGGCTTTTTTGGAATGTATCCTGACACAATTCTTCTATGTTCTCTGGGATTATGAATTTGATCATCATCCTTTCTAACTCTATTGCAATTTGATAAGGAATGTCCAATTACCATACAATAGGAGCAGAACAGTGGAAGCTTCTCATATTCTATGTTAACCAAGAATGCAAAACCCTCCCTTTCCACCATAATATGATCCTGTAACTGTTTGGCTAAATCAATGTCTGCCAAAACTCTTGCATAATGACCAAGTGAGCGATTAATGGTTGCATCATCAAGAGATAATGGTATACCAACCCCCCTAGCAATTGCAAAAAGAATTCTTGGCCTCCAATATTCCTGAGGCAAGCCAACAATTCTAATCCAACATTGAGTATTTGTTTGCTTCACAAGGCTTGGACAAAAATCAGGGGTCCATGAAAATAGCCTAAGCACACCCGGGGAAAGATTCCAAGAACCTACTGATAAAGCCTTCCTTAAATCCTCAATAGAAGAGAAAGAGAATTCATAAAAGCCCTTACCTATTGGGATCATCTTCCATTGATTTAAAGACTTCCAAAGATTCAGTAACTTGACACGCAAGTCAGCTACCTTGTAGGGAAAGTCACCCTTCAAGAGCATGATCCTTCCATGAAGATTATTTTTGCAACTCTCCAATCCTGCAACATATTCATCTTCTGGGATTTTAATCGCAATTGATTCCCCTTTCACACAAGGAACAGGTAATTGACTCAACGGTATATCACAAGCATTGTTCAATGCTTGCGCAAAAGTTTTTTGAGAAGGTTTAGAGAAAGATGGGACCGTAGCCTTGAGAGGAGGAAGAGAAGAAGGAACTGAAGAAGAAGAAGGATGAGTGAAAGACGATTCTGGAAAGAGAATTTGCCAAGGGCAAACAGTGCTTTCCATGGTGCAACATGCAAAACCTAGAAAACCATGCCAAAAATACTTTCACATAAAATCGTGCCCAAGAGATTAATTTTGATAGCTAAGTGATAAAGCAAGTACTGGAATAGGAAAATCCTTATGCTATTCAGACTAATAAAGAACTCAAAAGAAATAGATAATAATATAGCAATGGTAAAAGATGAAGAAAGAAGATAAATAGAGATTTCAGAAATCAAGAGTAAAGAGCCTAGAGCCGTGGTTTTACTTATGCTTTCGATATCCCCAAATCCTAATTCTATTCCATTTCGCAGTTGCTTTTCAAATACCAATCCCTCTATGAAAATAATTAATTGTTTATCAGGCAATTAATATTCTTTTTCCCAGATGAACCCAACGGTTGTCAGGCAAAGAGTTTAAATGATTAGAAAGCATAAAGATCAAAGAGGTTGAATGATTGAAAGCAGTAAATCACATTTTCTTAAATCTAGATATTGCACCTCGGTTATCCTATAAGTCTACCAATTTAATTGGGCTTGATAGCCAAAATATCAATCAATTGATTAAGAGCACATAAAGGGTGCGCAACCCTAGTATAGGATGAAGAACAACAGAATAACACTATTCAAATTGCAATCTTGAAACTAAACAGAATTGAATTAAAGCTAAGTCATAACAAAAAGGGTTTCTACTAACACAAGATCCACCACAACTCTAGTGGTGAATTTAGCTACTCATAGTAATAGAGAAAACCAAAATCAACAATGGAAAACGCATCCTGGATAATTGAAGAGGGAGAAGTTGTCTCAAACTTAATTTCCAGATGCCAAATCCTACTCTAGAAATCAAAACTATAAAATCTATAAGACTAAAAAGCTAAGAAAAGAGTTCAAGATGTAAAGAAGCAAATGGTGCAAAAGATATCTCTAAAGTGGCACAGAAGGCCTCTATTTATAACAAAATCTGTGGACTGGGTCTTGAATTAGGTCTTCTACGCCGTTAGCATGGGCATGCCAATCAGGTGGCACGGGCGTGCTCTTCATTCAGCACGGGCGTGCTCTTCAGCATATCAGGTCGTGCTCAAATATGTCTGAGCGCACCAACTTCGTAGAACAACGTTGTAGTGCACGGGTTGCAGCACGGGTGTGCTCTTTACAATTGGGACGGTGCTAGCTCCTGTCAGCTTTAATTATTTTTGTAAGGCTTTGTTTGGATGAATGGATTTGGAAGTTTGGCACGGGCGTGCTCTTGCATGGCACTGCCGTGCTAACCTCAGAACTTCAGTATTCTATCGATTTAAGCTTAAAACCTTCACTTTTCTTCAAAAGTCCGTCAAATTGCCTCTGAACGTCAATTCTGTCAAAACTTAAGTAAAATGGTGAAATACAATAATATTTATCTTTAAATGCATCGAAATTCGACCCAAATACTCCCTATAAAATGCACAGAATTGAGGTTCATCATCTGTTATGCTGGTTTGAGTCCAGGGAAAGTCAGCTGGTACGTCTGGAGCTGGTATAGCAAACGACGGAACAAGTCCGTAAGATACGGGAAAATATAAAGACCGCAAGGGATAGACAGAAAAGCTATGCCGACAAGAGGAGAAGACCTTTGGAATTCCAGGAGGGTGACCATGTCTTCATGAGAGTTACCCCAAGAGCTGGAGTAGGCAGAGCAATAAAATCCAGAAAGCTAACACCCAAATTCATAGGACCGTTTCAGATTCTTCGACGGATTGACCCTATAGCCTATCAGATAGCTTTACCACCAAGTTTGTCAAATCTCCACGACGTCTTTCATGTCTCTCAACTCAAAAAGTACCACCCTGATCCATCACACAGGTTAGAGCCCGAATCAATCCAACTGAACAAGAACCGAGAGTTCGAGACTTTACCGGTACGGTTAGTGGATAGAAGGATCAAGGAACTAAGCGGCAAGCATATTCGCTGGTGCGAGTGGAGTGGGACTCGGTCACTCATGATTAAACGTGGGAGCGTGAAGCTGGAATAGGCCAGAGTCATCCTTATCTTTTCTCAGGTATGCGGCAAAAATTTCGGGGATGAAATTTTCTTTAGGGGGTGGTAATGTAACATCCCGATTTTTTCTGTAACTCTAATCGAGTTGGATAATCTCTAGAGCTGTCACACCACGGGTTGGGTGAAAAACGGGTCAACCCAACCCGGCCCACATTTTGGTGAGCCAGAAAATAGCCAACCCGGACCGGCCCACCACGGGTTGGTGGGTTATGCGGGTTGGCTCACCAAAATTTTAAAAAAAAAAAGGTAAAAAAACAGAAAAACATAAATAAAAAAAAAAAACTTAAAAACAAAATTAACACCTTAACTTAAACATACATACTTCCAAACATCCAAAAAAAATTGAGTAATATAAACAAAATCCAACCCTATTAGGAACTAACACAAAATCCAAACATCATTGAAGTAGTACAAAATCCAAACATCATTTTTAAACTTGATTTTGTTGTCCTTGCCCATCAAGGACATTAGAGTCATGAATTGTTAAATCTATAGCAATTTCCTCCTTTTCAACATCTTCATTATCTTCATCTACAATCCAAAAGAAGAACATGTTAACAATGAAATTAGTAAGAATCAACTATAAAGTAGTGTTAAGTTATAAAATTTACCACATTTAACAAAGCCTTTTAACCAATTTTGGGTTAAAATGAGTGCTTGAACATTGTCTGGAAGAATGGAAGAGAGATATTTGTTTAGCACACGAGAACCAATGCTAAAAGCAGACTCACTAGCAACTATAGTTATTGGAATACTTAACACATCACATGCCATCCTAGAGAGGTTTGGACAATGGTCTCGGCGATCCCTCCAATACAACAACACATCTAAGTTAGTATGATACTTTGGGTCAAGTGTTGCCTCTTCCAAATAAAGATCCAATTCAGACCTTCCAGTATCATTGACATTTTGGCTCACATAATTGACATATTCCTAAAACATTACAAGAAAAATAAAATAAAATAACCAAGGGGATGTATTAAATAATAATGAAAACAAATGCAGAAAAATAAGATGTATTAAGTTTAAAGAGTATTTAACTTACATCAAACACATCCATCACTTGGTCATCATTCGGCGAATAGGAAACTCGTTGCATTGAGGCAACACTTTGAGAATTTGATGCAGTTGATTCATTTGACCTTACACTCACATATTCTTCAGACAACTTGTATATCTTATCCTTTAAATTACTAATCTTCTCTTCACAAGTAGAAGGATCAATCTTTGAATAGCAAAACCGAATCGCATCAAACTTCATCCTTGGATCAAGAATGGCAGCAATTGCAAGTATGACACTATAGTCATTCCAATACTTCCTAAATTTGACCATCATCCTCTCTGCCATATCCATAATTACCTGATCATCACTTGAGGCATTTTCTCGCAACAAACATTCAATTTTCCATACTTGCATAAAGTATCGGTTAGAAGTTGGATAAGATGTGCCTGAAATCAAGTTAGTTATAAGATAAAATGGTCTCAAGAACTCACACATCTTCTCACCCCTTTTCCACTCCTCATTTGATGGACAATGTTTGTAGTTTCTATCATGGATAGTAAGACTTCCAAAAGCACGGCGATATCTTAGTGCACTTTCAAGCATAGCAAAGGTAGAATTCCATCTAATGGACACATCCATTCTCAAACCTACCTTAGTATCAATACCCCTCACTCGAACAACACATTCTTTAAATGCCATCCTTCTTGCCTCTGATGCTCTCACATATTTGATACTCTCTCTAATCTTGTGCAAAGCATCACTTGCCACCTTTAAGCCCTCTTGAACTATAAGATTCAGTATATCGGCACTACACCTCACATGGAAATATTGACTATCGCACAACAAACTATTTTGCAATCTTAATTGGTCAATCAAAATATCTTGCATGTTATCATTGGCATTAGCATTGTCTAAAGTGATAGAAAAGATCTTTCGATCTATTCCCCAATCATTCAAACATTCAAATACTTTTTGTGCCAAATCATAACCAGTATGTGGAGGTTCCATTTTACAAAAGGCAAGAATCTTACTATTCAACTTCCAACTATTGTCAACAAAATGTGCAGTCAAACAAATATAACCTTCTTGAGTAATAGCAGTCCAACAATCAGATGTCAAACAAATTCGATTATGACACTTATGCATTGCATTTTTCAATTTCTCTTTTTGTTCAAGATGAAACTTCCAAATGTCAGCCACAGCTGTATTCCTACTCAAATGTTTTACATCTGGATTTAACAATGAATGCAATTCCCTAATCCACTTATATTCAACAAAATTATATGGCAAACCATGCTCAATAATAGCCATAGAAATTACCTCCCAAACACGTTTGTGATCAATTTCCCTAGCCCTCAACCTCCCTGCATGATCAATTATCATTCCAGCCACATCTTGATATTTAGGAATCAATTTACACTTCTTCACATGACGCAATAATGTTGAAGTCCCTATTTTGGTACCACCAACAACGTACTCTTGTCCACATCCATTGCATTTAGCCTTTTCTTTGCCATCTTTTATACCAATTCTAGTAAAATGATTCCATACTTCAGATGTGGTTAATTTAGGCTTCTTATTAGCTCTTTCAATATCACCATTGTCACTCTCAATTGGATTTGGAACTTGCGGCATGGGTTCCTTCATGATGTTTAATTCATCGTCAATGCAATTTATATTTACACTTTGATCAACTTGATGTAGAGTGTCAGATTCCATTTTGTAAATTTAACACAAAAAGAACTATTTAACACATACACAATTATTTAACATATAGTTGAGGCATTGAACAAGTGGTGAATTATTAAACACATCCAGAATTATTTAACAAATAGCTGAGCTGCCGAAGAACCAATAAAATACAATCACTTTCAGTGTTCACACACACACAGTGACACAGACCACTAGGCTCAACTGACCACTTTCAGTGTTCAGTTTTTCAGTGTTCACACACACATAGGCCACTTTCAGTATATACACACACACACACACTGACTGACCAGTTTACACACACAAACACACACTTCTGCAAGACACACACACACACACGCACTGACCAATATACACACACACACACTTCTGCAAGACACACACACACACACTGCAAGACACACACACATTGACCAGTATACACACACACACACATACTGCAAGACACACACACACTGACCAGTACACAAATCACACACATACACACTGACCAGTATGAGTATCAAATCACACACATAGAGAGACAGGGAAGAACGATACCTGGGTGGCTGCCTGGCTGGGTGGGTCCGTGGGTGGCGCAACCGCAAATCGAAGAGGAGAGGACGGGAGACTGAGACGCTGCGGTGCGGAGAGCCCGAGACTTCGCCCAACCCCCAACGATGTGTCGGCGACTCAGCGTGCGGCGCGGCGGTGAGGAGCGATGGCTGCTTTGATTCAGAATGGGAAGAAGAAGAAATGGGGGCTAGGGTGAAATGTGAAATGTTCAAATGGGTATGAGCGAGCCACTGATTCATTTCTATTTTTTCTTGGGCCGGGTCAGTTGGGGTTTTTAAATGTGTCAACCCGGCTCACCACGGGTTGAACCCGCTCAACTCGCGGGTTGGGTGTGCCGGGTCAAAATGACCCGGGGTCCAAATGAGCCAACTTTTTCACAACCCAACCCACCAGTGAGTCGGGTTGGCTCACGGGTTCTATCCCACTTTGACAGCTCTAATAATCTCGATTAGGGCTTTGGTTGTTTATGTGAATTGTTTTGTGTTAGTTTAAGACCTAGTTGGAAGCTTAGGAATAGGCTTGAATCAAGTTGGAAGTGTCTAAGATGTTAAACGAGAAACTAGGGAAGTTAGGAGTTTGCAAGGCTTTTCCCATCTGAGCAGCACGCTCAAACGTGGGAAGGGAGCACGCCCTAGCGTGCCAACGCTCAGACGTTGGCATGTTGCACACTCAAGCGTGTTGAGTGTGTTTTCCAGCTGGTGTGCTTTCTGACACATGTGCAACACGTGTCAGGCCAGGGTAAAGACGGATTGGACAAGGTTCCACGCTCAACCATGGAGAAAACTCCACGCTCAAACGTGGGCACGCTCAAGCGTGGCATTCCTGCACGCTTTAGCGTTCTCAGCAGGATGCTCCAACTAAAGTTTCTCTTCCACTTTCACTTAGCTTCATTTCCAACCTTTGAACCACGAGTTGTAGAGAGTTTAGAAAGGTCAGAGCATCCTAGTGAGAGAAAGCTTGAATTCTTGAACTTTGGAGATTCGGATCGAGATTCTGACTACGCGGTTGTGATCGCGGTAAAGTTATCTATGACTTTGACGGATTCGTTTCTCGATTCGTCAAAGGTAAACTCGAATTCCTAACATGTGTTCTTCGTGGTTCTTCGAGTCTTTACCTTTCCTCTTTGATCTTGAGCTTGCCCTAGGGCTAGCACTATCGTATATGTGTTGTGCTCGTGATTAGGGCAAAGTTTGTGCTCGTGATTGCTCGTGAATTGGAGCTTGAGGCCGCGGCTACAAAGGAGGCTCCGGAGCTGTTCTTTGTGCTCTTGAGTGCATGGGAGAGCGTACTAGCTAGTCAGGTGGGGAGCTTTAAGTTCGGCTGTGTGCCATGTTTGTTGTCTGGTTGATACCGTGTATGGTGCCGTTGTTGTTGTGCTGACTGTTTGAGGTTGTGGCCGTGTTGTTTGAACTGTGGCTGTTGCCGTGTTGATGTGGTGGCATCGTTTGTTGCTGTTTCAGCGTTAGGCGTGAGGTTTGGTATCAAGCCCGTTGAGGATGTTTGTTCGATATCATCAGCTGCCATCTGGCGAGGCCGTATGATAGGTAGTATGGGCTACCAACGTCATACGAGGTTAGTTGTACCTGATTGCAGGTACGAAAGGCAGAGGGGCCATTCAAGTGAGTGACCTTGGGGATGCTGCCAGTCTTGGGAATAGTTTACAGTGACAGATGTGGTAGCTCCTATCCTTTCATGACGCCCGATCCGGTTCGGTTTTCTCGACTAATCTTTGAGCTTTCCATGTTCCAGGCTAACGTTTCGAGGCGACCAAGACACCCCGATTCTAGTGTTGAAGGGGGATGCACTCTTATTGGTCATGGCGAGCGGTTCGGTTTCTTGGACAAACTTAATCCGTTCTGACACAGAACCTTTTCCGGTGTGGACTTGTTCCGGTGTGGATCCATTCCGGTGTGGAACCAGCTTTGTGAGATTCGACCGACATGCTGCATAGGATTAGTCTCCCGGTCTAGAGGATTGATTTGAGGGTGATACTTATGGAGATGGATGTTTGTGCATATGTTGTCTCGAGAGACGTGTGGATGTGTGAATTACATGTTGTATATTTGTTCATGCTATCTGCTACCTGCCATATGTTGTTGGTGCTATGCTACTGTTTTTATTTTCAATATGCTTTACACTGTATTCTTATCTCCCTATTGCTCTTTGTTATCGACTTGGTTCTTGGATCGCGTGAAGACGAGGAGCCAGCTTCGGGAGACGATGAACCCGTGAGTGTACCCTTTCATCATGTCAGTACCGAGGATACCGGTACTGAGGCTGATAGAGATCATTTACCATGACGAGAGAGGGTGGCGCGTGGACCCCTCTACCTACTTGACGGTCTACATGGGACCAGTTAGCATTCTCCTTAGAGGAGGGGCATTGCACATGGAGGATCTTATAGGGCCGTTTAGAGTTGTCTAGTTCCTTCCCTTCCCGCGGATTTGGTACCCACCAAGGCAGAGAGCAGGACTACCGGTGGGTAGCGCCACAGTCTTCAGTTGTATCCAATAGGCGGGGTTTTGTCTACAGAGGTCAGCGGAGGCGTACCGAGCAGTACCTGAGGATGTATCGGAGGTGTCGTATTGTGGTGTCGAGTTCCTGTTCTGAGTATGAGCCTGCGCGGGTCTATAGGCGTACTCATGGAGAGGGACAGGGTAGCTTAGGGCATTCTCATTACTGATGGTGAGAGCCTGCCAGTGCATCTCTAGGACCATGAGACGAGGTTTTTGATGTATTTTGAGAGTAGGTTGAGGGGAGTGCTGGAAAGCTATGAGGGTCTATCCTTTGGCTGTGATGTATTTTCAGTTTATCCCTTTCATTTTTTGTACAGACAATATGTATATCTATGTACAGTGTCATATTGATGGGGCTACGTTTATGCATGGTTGATGTATATTTATTCTATCTGTGTTTACTTTGATGTGATCTACGCTTTCCGTACGTTGTATGTTTTATTTGCGTTCATTTCTGCAACGTTGTTTGAATACCACGCTATCACTATAATACGGTTAGGCATAGTTAATAAAGTAAGCTTGGGGCTAATGGGATTATCCTTCTGGGAAATGAGGTTTGTCTCATTTTTGTGGCATCAAAGCGTTGAGAACGTTCTGCAGCTAATGAGATGACTTCACTTATGTGGGGTTGTCTCATAGGAAGGTCACCCTCCAACTAAAAGGGCATCGAGTCGGTAGTCCAGGTTCCTGGTTTCCCTTGTTCCGAAAAAAGTGCAACAGTGGTTCCTCCAACTATGAGAAGCACTGCCTCTCTGAGCCCCTCTAGCTATAAGGAAGCCCGAGAACTTCTCCAATTATGAGAAAGCACTTGCGTCCCTCAAACTCTAAGTTCAACGATCTTGGTCACTCTGAAACGTCCACCTCGACCTCGCGCGACAATTTCTTTAACTGTTGTTGCAACCGTACACACGGTTCCCTATACATAACCACTCAAACGGCTGTTGCAGCTGTATACAGGTATCCACTTATATGATAGCCACTCAAACGGTTGTTGTAGCTATTTATACAGCCCTTTGACAACCATTCAAACAGCTGGTGTAGTTATCCACAAGTCCAGACCTCGCGTGATAACTACTCAAACGGCTGTTGTGGTTAATCCCGTGGCTTTCCACCACAACAATGCAATGCTATGATCATGCATCCATCACCTCAACAACGGCCTAACAATAACTTAACCAATGCCTCAAGGCCCACATCCTCCAACTGCAAGGATGTCCCTCTCCAACTGTAAGAGTCACCTTCAACTTCGATCAACTTGCTTATACTACTAGTCGGATACCATTAACCATTCTATCCTTCTAACATCACACCAACCGTCTAAAAATTCAACCAAGATCAGAACAATCACAATCACATCAGCATCTCACAGTATAATGGCAGGTCATCATTACAGGCATGTCAGAATAGTAATTAATCATGTTATCACAGCAAGCATCTTGTCTAGTATGTTATAATGTATAACATCATCACATGATCAGGGTAGCAAGTACGACACATAGGCATACATCCTCGATCAACAAATATCATAGATTAACCTAACGGCGATAAACCTACAATACCTAAAACTACATTGGAGGTTACTCAACCACTAGTAGGGTTTGAGGATCCCTATACATGTTAACAGTTATATCCTATGCCTATGTTTCCCAGATATTTGTGGTTTCTTCCTCCTCACCTGGTAATTTGCTCCAGTATGCTCCTGTTCCAACGGACATCCTTGACCCTCGATCTCACAAACGCAATGAACGCAACCGCGACCACCACGAGCTCTCCACCACCACCACCACAAACACACGGCGGCCACAGCCACCAAGACTCAGCCGCAGCTCCTCCTTCACCCACGAGCACTACCACGCCCTCAAACGTTGCCCTTCGAGGAATCAGGGAACCAATTCGTGAAACTCATAGTACTCGAAGCACCGATCACAATGGTGTAGTTGGAATCACAATCTGACGCCTCGATCTAACTCAAACTAAGCTCTCTTTCTCTCTCTCTAGGTTCTCCTCCCTCTCTCTCCAAGTGCTCTGGACTTAAAACTTTACAAGTTTTTTGTCCAAATTAAAAGAGAAGGGAAAACTTAAGGTTTGATGTCAACCTGTCCACGCTTGACCGTGGGAAAACTCCACGCTCACGCTCTGATGTGGGAAAAATCCACGTTTGAGCGTGGAGCGCTGATCGCCATGTCTCTGCCACGCGTCACGTGCGCGCTGACACGTGCACCTCCACGCTTACCCCTTTCCACGCTCTGACGTCAATGGTCAACGTTTGACCGTGGGGTTTCTCAACATCAAAGCGTTGGACGCTGATCAGACCCGTTCTTCCACGTTTCTTCACTTTCTGAGCTCATTCAAAGGCCAAATTGCCTCAAATTTGGACCATAGCTTCCTCAAGCCATAAGAAACATTATCCAACCTTCACACACACTTACCTTAAGTCTTTTCCCTTGTTCAAGAAAATTAAATGTTACATTAACACCCCCTTAAAAAGAATTTTGTCATCGAAATTCGGCAGCAGATAGATGCGCAGTTTACATTAACTTCATCCAAAATGGAGCAAACAAACTGTACAACTTTCGTTGAAAACACGTACTTGTTACATCAGTTTGAGACATATATACAGACGGTGATGCAGTCATTACATTTAACATTCCAACATTATTTTTCTTTTAACATATCCAAACAAAAGATGATCATCCTGACAAGAATGTTACAGACTGTTCCCAAAAAGGTACACTTGTAGCTTTTGCTCATGGTTGGAAAGTCCTTGCTCCTCGTATTGCAAACATGTGTCCCGTCGTAGGACATCTCTCTGCTCTCTCTTCCTGTCCTTCACCATTGTTAGGCTTCGCTGCTGTCCGCTGTCTACAATCGAGAGCGATGTGTCCTGGCTTTCCACGTCGGAAACAAAGGGAATCTTTTGCTCGACATTCCCTGATCTAATGTGCACCCCTACATCTGAAGCATCTGAACTGTCCTGCCCTCTTTCTCTAGATGCCACAATCTGTGGTCTAGGACGGTCATACGGTTTTTGCTGTTGCTGAGACCTCTCCTTTCTGTCCCTCTGATAGTTTCTCATTGGTCCTTTATCCTTCTTCTGTAGACGAGCTTCCATTCGCTTGTCAAGATTTTCCACAACAGCACATCTTTCAAGCATATCTGGGAACTTGGAAATTCCTAAAGGTAACACCGCCCTTTACAGCTCATGCCTTAACCCATCTTCAAACCTTCTATAGATCCAACTCTCGTCTGGGTACACCTGATAAAACTTGGAAAACTTGAGTAAGAACACGAACTTCATCGCATACTCGCCCACCGATAAACTTCCTTGCTTCAGGCTAAGGAATTCATTTTCCTTCCTTGCCCTAAACGGTTCCCATGTAATCATTCTTCCATCTATCTCCAGCATTCTCTGCCAATTCTTCCACTAGGATTCTGCCCCTCCAATCAGCATGAAAGATGCGTAGGTGACTTTCCGGTCTTCCCTGCAGCGCATTGCCAAAAAGATCTTCTCCACCTCCTGTATCCATAACTCTGCTCCTTCTGGATTATACTCGCCATGAAACTGAGGTGGTGTTGCGTTCAAAACACTCTTAAAGGCAGTGTACCCTGTCGCAGAAGTGATAAAGCAAGTACTGAAATAGGGAAATCCTTATGCTATTCAGACTGATAAAGAACTCAAAAGAAATAAATAATAATGAAACAATAGTAAAAGATGCTAAAAGAAGATGAAAAGAGAGTTTAGAAATCAAGAGTAAAAGAGCCTATAGCCGTGGTTTCATTGTGCTTTCGATACCCCCCAAATCATAATTCTACTCAATTTCGCAGTTGCTTGTCAAATACTAATCCCTCTACGAAAACTATTAATTGTTTGTTAGGCAACTAATATTGTTTCCCTAGATGAACCCAATGGTTGTCAGGAAAAGAGTTTAAATGATTAGGAAGCATAAAGATCAAAGCGGTTGAATGATTGAAAGGAGTAAATCACGTTTTCTCAAATCTAAATGTTAAACCCCAGTTATCCTAAGTATCAATCAATTGATTAATTAAGAGCATACAAAGGGTGCGCAATTCTAGTATGGGATGAAGAACAACAGAATAACGCTATTCAAATTGCAACCTTGAAACCAAATAGAATTGAATTAAAGCTAAGACATAGCGAAAAGAGTTTCTACTAACACAAGATCCACCACAACTCTAGTGGTGAATTTAGCCACTCATAGTATTAGAGAAAACCAAGTCCAACATTGGAAAACGCATCCTGGATAATTAAAGAGGGAGAAGTGGTCTCCAACTTAACCTCTAGGTACCAAATCCTAATCTAGAAATCAAAACTACAAAAGGAATAAACTAGAAAGCTAAAACTAAGAATAAAAGAGTTCAAAGATAAAAAGATGTAAAGATGCAAAACATATGTCTTAAGTGGCACAAAGGGCCTCTATTTATAACAAAATAAGTGAACAGGGCCTTGAATTAGGTCTTCTGCGCCGTCAGCACAGGCGTGCAAATCAGGTGGCACGGGCATGCTCTTCACTCAGCACGGGCGTGCTCTTTATCATATCAGGCCGTGCTTAAATCTGTCGGGACGTACCAACTTCGTAGAACAACGTTATAGTGCATAGGCTATAGCACGAGCGTGCTCTTCATTTGGCACGGCCGTGCTCTTCGCGATTGGGACCGTGCTAGCCTTTGTCAGGCCTTGCTTCTCTGAGTCTGGCCTTGCTTCCTTTGGCACGGGCGTGCTCTCGCTGCATGGCACGATCGTGCTGATTCTCCAGAGATCAGCTTTAAGCATTTTCATCAGGTTTTGTTTGCATGGATGGCTTTGGAGGGTTGGCACGAGCGTGCTCTCGCATGGCACGGCCGTGCTACTCCCAGAAGTTCAGTATTCTGCCCAAGTAAGCTCTAAAACCTTCACTTTTCCACAAAAGTTCATCAAGATGCCTTTGAACGTCAATTCTGTGAAAACGATAGTAAAAGGGTGAAATATAATAATATTTATCTTTAAATGAAACAAAATTCAACCCAAATACCCCCTATAAAATACACAAATTGAGCTTCATCAAATTTCCCACACTTAAACATTACTTGTCCTCAAGCAATTATCTGACTTTAAAAATAATTTTCAAAAGAAGCTTTAGAATTAAATTAAGGGAACCCAAAACAAACAGAGTTTTTCAAAATTGCGAGGATAGTCAAACAAGTATAATTTTTGAAAAGAGAGTCAAGAGATTACCTAATTAGAACTTTAAATTCCTTGAAATAAAACTTTCCGAAAGACCAAAGATCACTCCACTCACATTCTCTAAGTGTATTGGATAAAGATATAAAAGCACTCAAGATTCTAAAGTAAATACATTACCATAGGCTTGTCCATTAACCAAATCTCCACAATGTGATCCACATGAATGCAGAAGAAGGAAAGGGTTTTTCACGAGTTGTAACGGGGCCGAGGCATTAATGTCAGGTGCGATAGAGAAAGAAAGGGATATTCAAAGGCTAAACCAAGAAAATAAAGTAATAACCTCTTGAAGCATCAAAGAACATAAAGTGCATTGGTACCTTTTTCAAAATATTTTCAAGGATCTACTACTTTTCTTCAACCTTTCCCTCTTTCCTTAATTTGCTACAAGTTTTTCCTTTTTCTTGCCTTCTTTCTAACTTTATTTTCATCAAATATATATATATATATATATATATATATATATATATATATATATATATATATATATATATATATATATATATATATATATATATATATATATATTTTCTTTTTCTTTTTGAGAAGAGAGAAGCAAGATTTTTGTTTCTTTTTAATGCCAGCTTATTTTTAACATTCTTATTTTTGGAAAGGGATCCACCACTGCATGTTCCTTTTATTGCTCCATTATACTTCCAAGAGGTCACCAAAAACAATTTTTCAATTTGTAGAAAAGGGATCAAAGAAAAGAATTTTCATCAAGGCTCAAAATTGGGCAACTAGAGGAAGTGTTTAACAAAGAATGTGGACCAGAAAAATACCCAAGAGTGCCCCAACCAGAGTTCCACATACATATAAGTCAAATTTATCTCGAGATGGTTACAGGACAAGTTCTAGAATATATTCACCTGAGAATCGCACTCATCAAAGAAAAAGGGTTAAAATATTATTGTCAATGTAACTTAACCCCATAAAAGCTCAAATCTCACATTTAGAAGCAAAGTCTAATGAAAAGTTTTTTATCAAAGAATTTTTTTGCCAATTATCAATTTTCAAAGGACTAACTTTTTTAAAACATACTTATGAGACTATCAAAGCAATTTGTCAAAAAAATTTGGAAGGGGTTTCCTCAATTTTAAAAGAAAGATAGGTCAAATAATTGGATGCAACAATGCAAAAATATGAATATATTTTTCCTTCCCACACTTAACTCATGCATTGTCCTCAATGCAACACATTTAATCATGAAATACAAGTGGAGAGGGAAAGGAAAAAAGAAATTTTTACAAAATAACCTCTGATATAATAGCACAGATGCTTAAAGTATCATAGCGGTGGAAATCACTGAGGTGGAGGAGGATGGCCGTAATGTCTCTACATTATCTACAGCATCTGAGCCAACTGCTGGTCCTGACCATCGAACCTCCTGTAGACATTCACTCTAAACTGCTAGAACTCCTGCTCCTGAGAGTCTAGGTGAGCATCCAACTGATCGAAACGAGCGGTAAGGTGCTGGTAATCATGCTCATGGACAGGCGGGGCTGGCGGGCCATCTCTATGGATCTCGGCATGTGGGTCCTGGCCGTGATGCTGCTTCTCCTGGTCAGACTCTGAATCTGAATCCTCTTTAGCCTCGACTCCAGTGTTCAGTATTCTGCCCAATTAAACTCTAAAACCTTCACTTTTCCTCAAAAGTTCATCAAACTACCTTTGAACGTCAATTCTGTCAAAACTTAAGTAAAAGGGTGAAATACAATAATATTTATCTTTAAATACAACGAAATTCTATCGAAATACCCCCTATAAAATGCACAAAATTGAGGTTCATCAAATGGCCTTCCTTTCATGAATGCAACCAATCCTGCATCCACTACTCCTTCTTCTCTTCTTTGATTCTGCGTCCTTTGTAGGAACTCTTGTTGTTAGTGCATTAGCTGTGTATTCTGTTGCGACTGTTGTAGCATAGCTGCCGCTATATCCCTCAGAGTCCTTATGACTTCAGAATCCCCTCCTCCTGTCCTAGGAGGTTCATTGATCTCAACACCAGCATCCTCATCCCTGTCGCTTCCTTCGCTGCGAGTCCTTCGAACCATTGGTTCCTGGTAAAAGCAACTCTTAACTCATATTCATAAGCCGCATAACATAATCAGCATGTAAATACAGATCTTATGAATAACCGAGACAGTTATCATTGCTTTTCCATCTAGAAACAATAGACAACTCGCGAATCAGACACGTTACCCAACTTCTAAGCATAGTCAATGCCCTGTGAGGGTTCAACTAGATACGGCCAGTCTCAACAACATTGTCTCACAGTCCGGATAGAACCGAACTGCTCTGATACCACCTAATGTGACGGTCCCAAACTTAACCTCCATAGATCTGATACCTTAAGACGCATCCAGAAAAGTCCATTTTAAAACTTTAACAGATAAGCACTTATTACAGTCCAAGATTATACACCAGAGTTCCGCCTGGAAGCCATGGCATAAAAACAACAACAATATACAAACAGACGCCCCACTGGCAATGGTACAAACTTACAAGAGACTCAACGATACCTCTGAGGTCTCTCTTCTTCTACTCTAGAAGGGCTGACATCAAACTTGTTGCTCAAGATAGAGCCCACCTCGACTCGGCTTCACCCACTGCAGCACTTCTAACACCCAACCTGCACCTCTGCCTTCGGATCACGACCTGAATAACCACATACATGTAAATCCATGGAAGCATGCACAGGAGGTAAAAAACTCTACAATATCATGCAAAGAGAGATCACGTAGAATATAACACATCAACATGAACAACCATCTCCTGAGATCATCACAACAATCAACCTCCAGATTATCACAACTAGGGATCTTCTCTTACTCTACATGCACAACTGAGTCTACATGATTGGCCAATCTACAACATCACCATCCTTTCCCTTAGGAACGCTTTCCTTCAATTGTGAGAGTATTCATTTCCCAAGGTAGGAAGGTCACCCTCCAACTGTAAGGGCATCGAGTCGGTAATCCAGGTTACTAGTTTCCCTTGTTCCCTAGAAAATGCAACAGTGGTTCCTCCAACTATGAGAAGCACTACCTCCCCGAGCCCCTCCAGCTGTGAGGAAGCCCGAGAAGTTCTCCAACTGTGAGAAAGCACTTAAGGCCCTCCAACTGTGAGTTCAGCGATCTTGGTCACTCCGGAACGTCCACCTCGACCTCGTGTGACAATTGCTCAAACTGCTGTTGCAACTGTACACATGGATCCCTGTAGATAACCACTCAAACGGTTGTTGTATTTGTATACCGCTACCCGCTTATATGATGGCCACTCAAACGGCTGTTGCAGCTATTCATACAGCCCCTTGTGACAACCACACAAACAGCTGGTGCAGTTGTCCACAAGTCTCGACCTCGCGTGATAACTACTCAAACGGCCGTTGCAGTTAATCCTGCTGCTTTCCACCACAATAATGCAAATGCTATGGTTATGCATCCATCACCTCAACAACGTCCTAACAACAACTTAACCAATGCCTCAAGGTCCACATCCTCCAATTGCGAGGATGTCACTCTCCAACTGCAAGAGCCACCTTCAACTTAGATCAACTTGTTTATATTACTAGTTGGATACCATTAACCATTCTATCCTTCTAACATCACACCAACCGTCTCCAAAGTCAACCAAGATAGTAATTAATGGCAGGTCATCATTACAGGCATGTCAGGATCAACATCTCATAGTATAATGGCAGGTCATCATTACAGGCATGTCAGGATAGTAATTAATCATGTTATCACAGCAAGCATATTGACTATAATGTTATCATGTATAACATCATCACATCATCAGGGTAGCAAGTACAACACATAGGCATACATCCTCGATCAACAAATATCATAGATTAACCTAACGACGATAAACCTACAATGCCTAAAACTACATTGGTACCATAATCTGGTAGTCCCCAATGTGAGTTAGGTATTGGCAGTTACTGAACCACTAGTAGGGTTTGAGGAGCCCTACACATGTTAACAGTTATATCCTACGCCTAGGTTTTCCAGATATCTGTGGTTTCTTCCTCCTCACCTGGTAATTCGTTCCAGTATGCTTCTGTTCCAATGGACAGCCTTGACCCTCGATCTCACGAACGTAACGAGCACAACCGCCACCACCAAGAGCTCTCCACCACCGCCACCAACACGCGGCTGCCATAGCCACCAAGACTCAGCCGCAGCTCCTCGTTCACCTACGAGCACTACCACGCCCTCAAACTTTGACCTTCAAGGAATCAGGGAACCAATCGGTAAAACTCGTAGTACTCGAAGCACCGATCACAGCGGTGTAGTTGGAATCACGATCCAATGCCTCGATCTACCTCAAACAAAGCTTTCTCTATCTAGGTTCTCCTCCATCTCTCTCCAATTGCTTTGGACTTAAAACTTTACAAGTTTTTCGTCCAAATGAAAAGAAAAAGGAAAACTTAAGGTTTGTTGTCAAGCTGTCCACGCTTGAGCGTGGGAAAACTCCACGCTTGAGCGTGGGCACTCTCTGACGTGGGAAAGAGCGTGGAGCGCTGATCGCCACGTCTCTACCACACGTCGCGTGTGCGCTGACATGTGCACCCCACGCTTACCCCCCTTCCACACTCTGACATCAACGATCAACGTTTGAGCGTGTGGTTTATCAACATCAAAGCGTTGGACGCTGATCAGACCCATTCTTCCACGTTACTTCACTTTCTGAGCTCGTTCCAAGGCCAAATTCCCTCAAATTTGGACCATAGCTTCCTCAAGCCATAAGGAACATTATCCAACCTTCACACACACTTAACTTAGGTCTTGTACCTTGTTCAAGAAAATGGGATGTTACAAGAATCCTCTAGTTAAGTCTTAGATCTTTTCTAAGTTAAAGGTTACTTATTTTTCAAGTAATGAAATGCATGTCGATTCACTTAAGTCTTATGAATCGATTGATGAACGAATTATCAATAATGTTACATATGGTCTTGTTCCACCACACACCACACTTTCTTATCTCTTTCTTTCACTCCAAGTCAATTATTTGACTTAGGGTTTATCTTAGGAAAATCCTTAGTTTTGAGTTCAAAACTCTTTTGTCTTTTATTTGACAAATTCAAATCTCTTTAATTTAAAAACATTTGTTAACTCTATAAAACCCCATCATAAGTATATTGAACACTTACGATGACTTAAAAGGTTTTCCTTTCCAAATACCTCACTTTATTCAAATACTTAATTTGAATGTACCATTGCTTTAGTTGAAAATAGATTAGTATATAAACTCTTCATAAAAAGGTGAGTACATAAACTCATTTATTTGATACTTTGGCAAAGTGCCTTAGAATCTTTGATTCAAAGTCTTATACTTGAAAACATTATTTCAAATAGCTTTGTAACTTTAATTAAACTTAAAGGTTCCGTTGGAGTTTAAAACTTTTTTGCTTTAACTAAAGAAGAGAAATCTTCTTAAGTACAAATATTTTTTAACTTGAAATCGTTTATACTTAAACTTGAAATTGAGTGATGAAATCAATTAAAGTAATTTCAAAAGGGTTTTCACAACCATCCTTTTAAGACTATATTACTCTTAGAGCGTAAAAGACAAATTTTCTTCCTTTTTATCTCTGAATCCTACTTGATTGAAAACATATTTTTAATGTTCACAACATTATGTTGAAAATCAAAGGTTGGTTTTATATTAAAAACCTACTCATGGCCGAATGCCAATATAATTTTTCTCAAGTTTGTTTGTTCTTGAAAATACTTGTTTCATTGTTCAATAAATTACTTAAGAGTTCTAAAATCATTTAAGTTTCAGAATTGGAAGTTGGACTTCCTTTCATTATGATTTGGCCGAATTGCATACTTGGTGCATGTGAAGATTTTGCTCCACCAATATATCACACAATCAAGCATGATCATCAATATATCAAAAGAAACAACAACATAACATCCATTTCCAAAAATCAACACAAAATCTGTATATAGAGTTTTTCAACATTCAAGCACCAAATTGTGACAAGCATTTGATAGACCAAACGAACTCGGATTTGAGCACATGAGGGATCATATGAAATCTTAGGATGTCTATCTTTTGTCTTTAAAATTTGTTTCACAAAAAGTCATCACATTAATGATGTTTTACGAAATAAGCCATTGTAGTCAAAATCCGAAACAGAATTATATGCTTAGATTGAAACATATTTTCAAGGGTCAAATATCCATGAAACCAAAACAAATTTGTGACCACAATGAAGCCCAAGATGTCTAGTTTCAGGATCAAAAATAATTTTTGAAGTCCGAGATCTAGGTTGAGATAAAAACAGAAATTACTCACACAATATCAGATTTGAAAATCATATTTTCATAAACTCTTTTCAACAAATAAATGGAGGATCCCTAGGTTAGGTTTTTCCAACACATAAAGCCATTTTCAACAATACATACACACCAATGAACACAAATCAAGCCATAAATAATTATTACAACATTGTTCTCATAGAGAACTAAAATAGACAAAGTAGGAAAACCTTGGTTTTGGGTTTTCCCCAAACCAAATCCATAAACTATTTTCACAACCACCAATGTGGTGTGATGTGGTTCACCCTCTCATTACCTTAATTAGGTTCTTTTTGATGAGCTAAACTCCAAGCACCAAGAAGCAAAGACGGCCGAACCTACTAAGCCAAGAAGAACAAGGTTTAAAACTTTGTTTTGCAAAATTCATGAACTAAAAGGAGTTATTTCATGATTTAATGAAAGGAAATGAAGAGAAAATAAGATTAGAAGCTTATTTTATGAAGAACACTTTGAAGATCAAGTTTGGTGTTCTTGGAGCTTAAGAACAAAGTTGCTCAAAATAAAAAACTTTCTTTATCAAAGGTGCATAGGAGATGTAGACAAGAACAACTATGGTCTTGGATATTGAAGAAGAAATTGGTTGATGTTGTTAGGGTGATGCCGAATATGAGAGTGAGAAGAGAGAAGAGAGGATTTTGAAAATCTTGAAAAAAAGAGAGTTTGATCTTCAGAAAAGAAATGAGAGGTGAATTTGGTGTTATGGAGGGTGTTATGGTCGTATGGCCTTATAGGATTTGTCACCAAAATTGATTCAATGTTTATGACATAGGTGATGCAATTATGTGTAAGTAATCCAAGGGTTTAGAATTAAAGAGAAAGATATTTGTTGGCTTCTCATCAAAAGTAGCAAGATTAACCAAAAATGGTTAAATCGTTTTTCCATAAAAGGTAATGTTTATAGGTTATTAACCAAAGGTAGGGGTGGCAAAGTGGGTTGTGACCCGGGGGTTAACCCGCCAAAATTTGGCGAGGTGGGTTAGGGTCCTCAACCCATCAACTCACTTTGACCCGCCCTGCTTAACCTACCCAAAACGGGTCAGTGGCGTAATTTATTTTTTATCAATTTATTAATTATTTAATATTATTTAATTTAATCTAATTGTTACTTGAAATTATTTCATACTAAAAAAATAATGTTTTTACTTTTATAACACGAATTGTATGATATAAGATAAGATTATTTCAATTTTTTAATAATAATTTAAGAAAAGTCTTGAAGATTACCCAAAAAAAGAAATGTTATACGATTTTTTTTTAATTTTTTTTATTTTTATAGCGGGTCAACCCGCCAACCCAATTTAAGGTTTTATGTGTTTGGCGGGTTGGTCCGCCAACCCACCATTAGGCGGGGTGGGTTGGGGGGTTCAACCCATACAACTAAAACGAGTTGGCCCGCCCCGCCCCTTTAAGGTGGGTTAATGGCTGGGCGAGGCGGGTTGACCCACTTTGCCAACCCTAACCAAAGGTTAACATGGTTTAGGGAAACGTAAAAAGGAGTCATGAACTACTCCTGGCTCTGGGCCAGAACATTTCCCCGACCCTGACACGCATCCCAAGGTAAAGCGGTCCCGGTTCAAATAATAATAATTTTACCGGTTTCGACCCAAAACAACACATGAGGCTCAAAATAGCATTTTATGATTATTAATCTCATGATTGAAATTCAAACATGAATTTCCAATTATTAACTATTTTTATAATTATAATTAATCAAATTGTGTTTTAAGTCAAGTTATTCACACAAACAGTTAAAAGACAGAGATAGGAATTTTGGGATATTACATGCGGAGCATGTATATTACAAAACTCATTTTCACCCTTCAAATCTTTTGATATTGTAACGCCCCGATTTTCGAGCTTTCTAATTGTTCAGTATTTAAACATTTATATTTTATTAGAGGGTTTAGAGAGTGAAATAAAATATTCTGAGACCATAGTCACACTCTACATTATCGTAGGAAGCCATGGTTAAGTTTTGGGCAAAAACTCAAACGAAGCTCGGTCTGCGTTTTCCACGGATGAGACAACCCCTTCCTAGGAGGTCCCATTGGTGACCCCACTTATTTTTCTTACAGTTATAGCATAGCGTAGTAGTATAAAATTTGCGAAAATATTAAAAACATACAATACATAATGATACCACAATAAAAGTATATATATACGTAGTAGTACTGGCTCCATCAGTAGAGCCTACAACACTGATACCAAATATAAAGTACTTCAGAGTACGAAATAAATAAAAACTAAAAACATAGCATCAGAACAAAATGCACTCCGACTTCCTCTCTTGGCGCTCAAGGTCCCCCAGCATTGGGATCCGAGGCTCTCTCGCCGGCATCAGGCTCAACGGGTATTCCGTCAATCTCCTCTGGGAACTCCTCCTCAGGGTCTTCTCGTACATTCGAGAACAAGAAATACAACATAGAAAAGTACAGGGGACAAGAAACAGTAATATGTCATACATGGGAAAAACAGCGATATAAATAATGTATATAGATAGCAACACGCCAAATCACGACAATGACAACCAAACAACTCCCGAATAATTTTTCCCTTAACTACTGTCTCTCACACTCATGCAACTAACAACTATATGGACGCGATCATGACGCTACATCCCCAACGGATCAAGGTGTCCCAATCATCACTATGCCACCCCCATAAAGGTAGGGTTCGGTCTAAAGCCCGCAGGCCCAAATCGTCTCATGGATACGACATATTCCCCCACCCGCAGGCCAGGTCGGAATATTCGCCCGTCAACAACGTAACTTACGGCAACGACATGCTCCCCCGCCCGCAGGCTAGGTCGGAGCATTCGTCCGTTCATTAACAACTCAACTTTCAGTAACGACATATCCCCCCGCCCGCAGGCTAGGTCAAGATATGCGCCCGTCCGTCTATAATTCGACTAACGGGTACGGCCACCTCCCCGCAGGTAAGATCGAAATCGCCCCTACGTCAAACTAATCGGTACGACCATCTCCCCGTAGGTAAGATCGAAATCGCCCGTATGCCAACACAGTGATGAATAACAACTATGCAACATGAATCTCACTGACTCATCTCAGGATTAACACTTAGTGCCTCAACCACGACTTATATACAACTACGACCAACTTTCATCCGGTTCAACCGGGCATCAACTCACATCACAACAACAACAGATCAACTATATCACTAGGTTGAGCACTACGACATATATTTATATATATATATATATATAACCTCGACTTTCTCCCCACACATTCATCACCCGATTTATCAGAAATCAATGCCTAGTTCTACTCAGACATCAGCAGTTACAACATATATTCAACAATGAAATCAACTTCCAAATAAATAACATTTAACCAACTATAGCATATAATAGACATCATACACATATCACAAATAATATACCAAATATCCAATCACAGCACAAACAACCTCAATATGCAGTAAAATCAACCTAACGGTCAAACGACCTCTAGTAGGGTTTGGGTCGCCCTACGCATATCAATATATATTATTTAAAGCTTGCCTCCCCAACGATATTGTGGTTCTTTCCCCCACCTTTGTGATTTTTTTCCCGGGAGATTCCGAATGCGGCTCCGCAGCAGTCAATCGAGTGCACGATCGAGCGTTCGAGTTCTGTCAGATTCTATATAGTAAAACGCAATCAGAAATTAAAATAATGAAACCATAAACTACCTAATCTCTAGGATTAGCTACTGCCCTTAATTAATTAAATAGGCTAGGGATGTTGAAATTCTACCAATTCTTGGATCAATGACCCTTAAGCATACCTAATGCATAATCAATGATCAATTATCAAAGATTTGAACCAAAACCCCTTAAACCAACAAAGTAGGGTTTCGGCCATCACCATGAAAAATAGGTGAGAGTTTGATTTGGCCTCCTAATCACTTGGATTACATGATTAAGGGATGAAATAAGTGAAATCAAAAACAAAGAACAAAAACCCATTTCCCCCCTAAAACAACCGATTCGGCCCCTTTTAGATAAATAGGCTAGAGATTTTATTTCATTACAAGCTCTTGGATTATGATAGTAGGGGATGATACTAGCTCATAGGAATTGGTTTGGTCTCAAAATGATTTTTCTACAATTTTCTAGAGATTTTTGAAATTTAGATCTAGAAATTGGAATTCATGAAAATAAATGGAGAAAATAAAGATTGAGAGCTCAAGGATGAAATCTATACCTTCTAGGTGATAGAGGAGGATGAGAGGAGCTACTTTGCTTCACAAACTTGGTTGAAAATCCTTGAGGAAGCTTGAGGAAAATGAAGTTGAAAATGGAGGAAGAAAAGAGAAATGGAGGAGAAGAAGAAAGAAGGAAGAAGAAGAAGATGAAGGTGATAGAGGAGAGAGGGAGCTCGAAATTAAGAGAGAGAAAGTGAGGGTGATCATGAAAATTTAGATATTTTCTTAAGTTTTCTTAAGAGTTAAGAAAGGTAAAAAGGGTAAAAAAGGTAATTTAGTAAAAAGACAAAGGGCAATTTGGTCATTTCGCGTCCCGATATTTTGAAAATCCTCACGACACTTGTAGGAGCCCCCAAATGATTTATCATAGCTCTGGTATGAAAATCATTGGCTCAAGGTTCTCGAAAAACCCTAAGATAGCTCGAATCGTTTCCTAAAACGATTATCGGCCTGAATATAATAATATTATTTTCATTTTCGAACGTCAGGACGAACTTTTTCGAAAATATAGGAAACGTGATTCTAAGACTAACCGTCTCGTTCACGGGTCCAAATTAGGTCTCGATAGCAGTAAAGCACTACTGTCAAGCAAAAACGCAGACCGTCTCCGTCTGAGTTTTCGACCCAAAACTTAACCATAGCCTCCCACGATAGGGTAGAGCTTGACTATGACCTCGGAATAATTTATTTAATTTTCTAGACTCTCTAATAAAATAAAATTACTTAAATACTAGTTAAACAAAAGATAAAAGAAAATCGGGGTGTTACATTACTACCCCCTTAAAAAGAATTTCGTCCCGAAATTCGACGTATCTTCTTGAAATAGGCTCGGATATTGCTGTTGCATGTCCTCTTCGCGTTCCCAGGTAGCATCTCCGGTAGCTTCATCCCATATGATCTTGACCAACGGAATATGTTTACCTCGGAGTTCCTTAATCCTTCTATCCGCGATCCTTACAGGTAGAGCTTCATACTCAAGGTTATCTCTTAATTGTATTGACTCTGGTTCTAAGATGTGTGATGGATCAGGGTAGTACTTTCTCAACTGAGAAACATGGAAGACGTCATGAAGGTTGAATAAGTTTGGGGGTAAGGCGATGTGATAGGCCACAGGACCAATTCGGCGAAGAATTTGAAAAGGTCCAATGAACCTAGGAGTAAGCTTTCTAGATTTTATTGCCCTGCCGATTCCAGTTCTCGGAGTCACTCTCAGAAAAACATGGTCACCTTCCTGGAATTCTAAAGGTCTTCTTCTCTTATTGTTGTAACTCTTCTGCCTGTCCTGTGCGATTTTCATCTTTTCCCGTATCCTCTTGATTTGTTCTGTCATCTGTTGCACTACCTCCGGTCCTAGTACTTGGCTTTCTCCATTCTCATACCAACACAAAGGTGTTCTACGCTTCCTGCCTTACAATGCTTCGTAAGGTGCCATACCTATACTTGAATGAAAACTATTGTTATAAGTGAACTCAATCAATGGTAAGAACTCCTCCCAACTCCCCGTGTGTTCCAAAACACACGCTCTTAAGAGGTTTTCCAACGATTGAATCGTTCGCTCCGACTGACCATCCGTCTGAGGATGATAAGCAGAACTCAACCTTAACTTAGTTCCCAAAGCCTCATATAATTTCTTCCAGAATCTAGATGTAAATCTAGGGTCCCTGTCGGAAACAATGCTAGAAGGCACTCCGTGCAACCTTACTACTTCCTTGATGTAGATTTGGGTTAACCTCTCCAACGTATAACTTTCGCCAATAGGTAGGAAGTGAGCACACTTCGTTAACCTATCAACGATTACCCAAATGGCATCATGCCTCTTGTTAGTTCTCGACAAACCAACCACGAAATCCATAAATATTCCATCCCATTTCCATTCTGGGATATCTAAAGATGGTAGTAGTCTTGCTGGCTTTTGGTGTTCTATCTTTGCCTTCTGACACACCAAGCAAGCCAACACATACACGGCTATCTCCTTCTTCATTCCGGGCCACCAAAACATTTTCTTTAAGTCTTGGTACATCTTGGTAGCTCCTGGATGAAAACTCAGCCTACTCTTGTGCCCTTCCTCTAAGATCATTCTCCTTAGGTCTATATCCATTAGCACACAAATCCTATCACCATACCTCAAGACTCCATCTTGATTCATCCTAAACTCAGAAGCTCTGCCTTCCGTCACTTGTTCTTTTACTTTCTGAAGATACTGATCAACCTCCTACTTCTCCTTGATTGTCTTAAAAAATTCACTGGTTACTGTGACCATTCCTAGGTGTATCTTATCCTTAGATAATTCCATGCCTAGATTCAAATCTCTAAACTGTTCAACCAGTTCCAGTTCTTCCACCATCATAGCAGATACGTGCAAGGATTTCCTACTTAACGCATCCGCTACTACATTCGCTTTTCCTGGATGGTATTGGAGATCGAATTCATAATCCTTTATGAATTCCATCCATCCCCCTTGCCTCATGTTTAACTCTTTCTGATCAAATAGATACCTTAAGCTCTTATGGTCACTGTACATTATAAACTTAGCCCCATATAAATAGTGTCGCCATATCTTTAAAGCAAACACTATAGCTGCTAGCTCCAAATCATGAGTCGGATAATTCCTCTCATGAGTTCTTAGCTGTCGTGAAGCATATGCTACCACTCTCCGGTCTTGCATTAAGACACAACCCAGTCCTTGGTATGACGCATCACAGTACACGTCAAACTGTCCTGAAGAATCCGGTAACGTCAATACTGGTGACGTAGTCAGCCTCCTTTTTAGATCCTGAAAACTCTTCTCACATTCATCCGTCCAATCAAAGGATATTCCCTTCCGTGTTAACTGCGTCATTGGCAACGCGATCTTCAAGAATCCTTCGATGAACCTTCGGTAATAGCCAGCTAAGCCCAGAAAACTCCGTATTTCACTCACCGACTTAGGGCTTTCCCAATGCACCACAGCTTCAACCTTTGTTGGGTCTACAGCTATCCCATCACGATTAATCACATGACCTAAGAATTGTACTTCTTCTAACCAGAATTCACACTTGGACAACTTTTCATAAAGTTGTCGGTCCTTTAACACTTGAAGCACAATCCTAAGATGTTCCTGATGTTCTTCCCGATCAAAGGAATAAATAAGAATGTCGTCGATAAACACAACAACAAACTTATCTAAGAACGGTCGGAAAATCCGGTTCATGTAATCCATGAATACTGCTGGAGCATTAGTTGCACCAAAAGGCAAAACCAGGTACTCGTAGTGCCCATATCGACTCCTAAACGCCGTTTTCAGTATATCCTCCCTCTTGACTCGAATCTGGTGATAACTAGATCTTAAGTCGATCTTCGAAAATATTACAGCTCCTTTCAACTGGTCCATCAAATCGTCAATCCTAGACAACGGATACTTATTCTTAACTGTCGCCTTGTTGAGCTGTCGATAATCCACGCAAAGCCTCGAACTTCCATCCTTCTTTTTGACAAACAGCACCGGCGCTCCCCATGGTGAAGCACTCAGTCTTATAAACTCCTTATCCAACATGTCATCCAATTGCTTTTTCAGCTCCACTAACTCCGCTGGAGCCATTTGATAAGGTGCTATCGAAATCGGTCCAGTTCCTGGTACCAGATCTATAGCGAACTCTATTTCTCTCTCCGGTGGTAAACCCGGAACGTCATCAGGGAAAATTTCCAGAAACTCCCGCACTACAGGCAACGACTCCAACGTAGGAGATTCCTTAGCTTCCACAGAGAGTAGCAACATGTGTTTCTGAGATTTACTACCTAGCTTACTATCCTTGGCAGGCGTTAATCTAGATTGCTCAGGAAATGATAAGGTCTTTTTAGAACAGTCTAACACTACATGGTTAGCCGAAAGTCAATCCATGCCTAAAATTATATCGAGTTGATGCATAGGTAAGCAAATGAGATCAATAGAAAAAGTTCGATTCTCAATGACAATAAGACAATTTAAACAGACAGTTATGGTTGTCAAGGAATTACTGGTAGGAGTAGAAACAGTTATGTCATGGGGGAGTAAAGAGACAGGCAACTTCAAATGATCCACACACTCTTGAGATATGAAAGAATGAGTAGCTCCCGAGTCAAACAATACAGATAAGAGTTTACCTGACACTAGGCACATACCTTGTATCAGATCAGGGGATTGAGAGGATCCAGCTCCTTGTATGGTAAACACCCTTCCGGTGGCTTGTGGTCTCGTTGCTTGCTGTCCGGTTCCTTGGGTTCTAGTCACTGGGCCTTGCCCGCCCGTGTTGTATCTTGCTCCTTGTGTACATTCTGGCGCTATGTGACCCACTTGGCCACATCGGAAACACTGGCGAGTCTCCTTTATCGGACAGTCCCGAATTGTATATGTTCCTCCACACCTGAAGCAACCACTTGGTTGGAGTTGTCCTTCAGTCTGTCTTGCGGCCTGACGGTCATAAGGCCTCCGTCCCGTCTGGAATCTTCCCTTTCCGCCTCGACCTCTCTGGTCGAACCTCCAAGTAGGTCCTCCAGTTCTGCCTTGCTGCAGCTCTCGGTTCTTGTCAATGTTCTCGATGACAGAACACCTCTCTAGCATCTCAGGCAGTCGGGTGATGTTCAGTGGTGCAATCACCCGTTGCAATTCATATTTCAGGCCGTCCTCAAAGCGCCTGCAAATCCATTCTTCATCAGGGAACCTCTGGTAGAATTCAGAAAATTTGAGCAGCGCCTCAAATCTTGCAGAGTACTCCCCAACAGACATGGTCCCTTGCTTCAGACCCATAAACTCTTTCTCTTTTTCTCGCCTCATCATCCTGGGGAAATACTTCTCCAGAAAGCATTCCCGAAACAGTCCCCAGTTAATGAGTCTGTCTTCAGCTTCAAGCATCCTCTGCTTGCCTTTCCACCACAGTTCTGCACCTCCTATCAGCATGAAGGATGCATATGTTACCTTTCTGTCCTCACGGCAGTGAATCGCCGCAAAGATTTTCTCCAGCTCTTGTATCCAGAGTTCAGCTCCTTCTGGGTTGAAGTCGCCATTGAACTGCGGCGGCTTCCCCTTCAGAAAAGTATTCAGCCCGGTGTCTTCCCTCATAACTTCACCTTGCTGATTTTGTCTCTGCTGTTGTTGCATGGTCAACTGTAACAGTTGAGCGTTCTGCTGCGTTTGGTGCAGCATTGCCGTTGCCAGTTCCCTAACTGTCCTCAGGGTTTCAGTTGATTCTATCCCATCGACAGTGTGGGAACTTGCTTCGTATCCAAGTCCGAGTTCAGCGGCACTCGCTGTGGCCTTTCCGCCATGTCCTCTAGGTCGTCCGCGAACCATTTTTTTTTTCCTGGTGAAGAAAAATATTAGCTTTGGTACATAAGAGAAGGCTAGAAAAAGGGAAAACAAGGGAAAAGACACTCGCCCCGCGACACGATGATCGCCTCGCGAGCCAGAGGATTAGTCCCAGTAGCAAAATATAATCCCTCGGCCTCGCGACGCGAAACAATTCTCACCTTGCGATCCAGAGGATCAGTCCCAGCAGAAAAATATAATCCCTCGGCCTCGCGACGCGAAACAATTCTCGCCTCGCGATCCAGAGGATCAGTCCCAGCAGTAATCCCTCGGCCTCGCGACGCGAAACAATTCTCGCCTCGCGAGACAGAAGGCTAGACTAATCAATAAGGTACAGCCTCTCGACCTTGCGACGCGAACAAACTCTCGCCTCGCGAGCCAGAAAGTCTGTCCGAGGAATAAAATGCAGCATTTCTGCCTCGCCTCGCGAAACCAAATCTCGCCTTGCGAGACAAAAAGTCTTGGTACATCATATGTCTTAAAGCAGTTATCACACTCGATAACCTGCACATCGGACGCTCTACCCACTTCTACCCAACGCGGGTTCAACTAGACACGGCCAGAAATCACAACCTAACCCAAGCAGTCCTTGATTAAGAATCAAACTGTTCTGATACCACAAAATGAGACAACCCCTTCCTAGGAGGTCCCATTGGTGACCCCACTTATTTTTCTTAGAGTTATAGCGTAGCGTAGTAGTATAAAATTTGCGAAAATATTAAAAACATACAATACATAATGATACCACAATAAAAGTATATATACGTAGTAGTACTGGCTCCATCAGTAGAGCCTACAACACTGATACCAAATATAAAGTACTTCAGAGTACGAAATAAATAAAAACTAAAAACATAGCATCAGAACAAAATGCACTCCGACTTCCTCTCTTGGCGCTCAAGGTCCCCCAGCATTGGGATCCGAGGCTCTCCCGCCGGCATCAGGCTCAACGGGTATTCCGTCAATCTCCTCTGGGAACTCCTCCTCAGGGTCTTCTCGTACAGTCGAGAACAAGAAATACAACATAGAAAAGTACAGGGGATAAGAAACAGTAATATGTCATACATGGGAAAAACAGTGATATAAATAATGTATATAGATAGCAACTCGCCAAATCACGACAATGACAACCAAACAACTCCCGAATAATTTTTCGCTTAACTACTGTCTCTCACACTCATGCAACTAACGACTATATGGACGCGATCACGACGCGACATCCCCAACGGATCAAGGTGTCCCAATCATCACTATGCCACCCCCATAAAGGTAGGGTTCGGTCTAAAGCCCGCAGGCCCAAATCGTCTCATGGATACGACATATTCCCCCGCCCGCAAGCCAGGTCGGAATATTCGCCCGTCAACAACGCAACTTATGGTAACGACATGTTCCCCCACCCGCAGGCTAGGTCAGAGCATTCGTCCGTTCGTTAACAACTCAACTTTCGGTAACGACATATCCCCCCGCCCGCAGGCTTGGTCGAGATATGCGCCCGTCCGTCTACAATTCGACTAACGGGTACGACCACTTCCCCGCAGGTAAGATCGAAATCGCCCCTACGCCAAACTAATCGGTACGATCGTCTCCCCGCAGGTAAGATCGAAATCGCCCGTATGCCAACACAGTGATGAATAACAACTATGCAACATGAATCTCACTGACTCATCTCAGGATCAACACTTAGTGCCTCAACCACGACTTATATACAACCACGACCAACTTTCATCCGGTTCAACCGGGCATCAACTCACATCACAACAACAACAGATCAACTATATCACTAGGTTGAGCACTACGACATATATTTATATATATATAACCTCGACTTTCTCCCCACACATTCATCACCCGATTTATCAGAAATCAATGCCTAGTTTTACTCAGACATCAGCAGTCACAACATATATTCAACAATAAAATCAACTTCCAAATAAATAACATTTAACCAACTATAGCATATAATAGACATCATACACATATCACATATAATATACCAAATATCCAATCACAGCACAAACAACCTCAATATGCAGTAAAATCAACCTAACGGTCAAACGACCTCTAGTAGGGTTTGGGTCGCCCTACGCATATCAATATATATTATTTAAAGCTTGCCTCCCCGACGATATTGTGGTTCTTTCCCCCACCTATGTGATTTTTTTCCCGGGAGATTCCGAATGCAGCTCCGCAGCAGTCAATCGAGTGCACGATCGAGCGTTCGAGTCCTGTCAGATTCTATACAGTAAAACGCAATCAGAAATTAAAATAATGAAACCATAAACTACCTAATCTCTAGGATTAGCTACTGCCCTTAATTAATTAAATAGGCTAGGGATGTTGAAATTCTACCAATTCTTGGATCAATGACCCTTAAGCATACCTAATGCATAATCAATGATCAATTATCAAAGATTTGAACCAAAACTCCTTAAACCAACAAAGTAGGGATGAAATAAGGGATGAAATAAGTGAAATCAAAAACAAAGAACAAAAATCCATTTCCCCCCTAAAACAACCCATTCAGCCCCTTTGAGATAAATAGGCTAGAGATTTTATTTCATTACAAGCTCTTCGATTATGATAGTAGGGGATGATACTAGCTCATAGGAATTGGTTTGGTCTCAAAATGATTTTTCTACAATTTTCTAGAGATTTTTGAAATTTAGATCTAGAAATTGGAATTCATGAAAATAAATGGAGAAAATAAAGATTGAGAGCTCAAGGATGAAATCTATACCTTCTAGGTGATAGAGAAGGATGAGAGGAGCAACTTTGCTTCACAAACTTGGTTGAAAATCCTTGAGGAAGCTTGAGGAAAATGAAGTTGAAAATGGAGGAAGAAAAGAGAAATGGAGGAGAAGAAGAAAGAAGGAAGAAGAAGAAAATGAAGGTGATAGAGGAGAGAGGGAGCTCGAAATTAAGAGAGAGAAAGTGAGGGTGATCATGAAAATTTAGATATTTTCTTAAGTTTTCTTAAGAGTTAAGAAAGGTCAAAAGGGTAAAAAGGTAATTTAATAAAAAGACAAAGGGCAATTTGGTCATTTCGCGTCCCGATATTTTGAAAATCCTCACGACACTTGTAGGAGCCCCCAAATGATTTATCATAGCTCTGGTATGAAAATCATTGGCTCAAGGTTCTCGAAAAACCCTAAGATAGCTCGAATCGTTTCCTAAAACGATTATCGGCCTGAATATAATAATATTATTTTCATTTTCGAACGTCAGGACGAACTTTTTCGAAAATATAGGAAACGTGATTCTAAGACTAACCGTCTCGTTCACGGGTCCAAATTAGGTCTCGATAGCAATAAAGCACTACTGTCAAGCAAAAACGCAGACCGGGCTCCGTCTGAGTTTTCGACCCAAAACTTAAACATAGCCTCCCACGCTAGCGTAGAGCGTGGCTATGGCCTCGGAATAATTTATTTAATTTTCTAGACTCTCTAATAAAATAAAATTACTTAAATACTAGTTAAACAAAAGATAAAAGAAAATCGGGATGTTACAACGGATAGTAGTGTTTTTCTACTATCAAGACATAGTTTTGACTTGTGAACGAGACAGTAAGTCTCAGGATTTAATTCTCTACGTTTTGGTTAAATTTCAAAAATAATCAAAAAAAATTATTTCCTGACCTTCGTTCGAGCGAAATCCTCAATCGGGTGACGAATGGAGCCGCATATGGATTTACCGGGACCCGCCAACGGATAATCTTGATACCACATCATGCCAGATCACTTGGGAGAGCATGCCAGAGTCGTCATGACGTTCGGAGATATTTGGACGCGAAATGACCAAAATACCCCTAACTTAACTGTCTTTCACTTTTACCATTTTACCCTTGAAGCAAATGACCATTTTTCCCTTAATTGAGTTATTTAGAAGGCTGAACAGCCCCTGCTCAGCCCTCATTCACACACAAAATCTGGCCAAGAACAACAAGAACATTCATCTTCTTCCTTAGAAAAAAACCCCATTTTCTTCTTGAGGAATCCTTGAAATCTTGTAAGAAAACCTTGAATCTTTGATCAATCTTCATCCATTCTTAGGTAAAGCTCACTTCTATGATCTCCTAGCTTCTTGAATTTCTCTCAATCTCAGGATCAAAATCTTGTTTCATGAAAATCCATTTTATGATCCAAACTTTGAAAATTCATAGGAAATTGTAGAAAAATCCTTTTAATGGGAAACCAATTTCTTTGAACTCACTTCATCATTCTCTACCTAAACCCAAGATCTTATGATCAAACTTTCATCCTAGCTCCTAATCCCCAAAGTGGCCGAACCCTAACCAAGATGATGAATAGTGTTTTTGATCAAATTTTTGATTTCTAACTCTTGATTCCATCCCTAGCTTTCCTATTGTCTTTGAATCCAAGAGATTAGAATTTTGAACAACTCTAGCTTATTTTCCTATATAGGAGCCGAACCCTAAGTCGGCGAGGATAGGAAAGTTTTGTGTTGCTTGATGTTAATGATTGTTTGGTTGTGTTGTTTGTAGTTGGTGATGAGTATTCGGACGAGTAATCGGGAGATTTGCAACCGATCGACCGACTTTCACCCTGAGGATTATTTCATCAACACGTATGGGGGGTGAACCTCATCACACCAAAGTTGGTGGTGGTGAAGATGGTTGTTTAAGTTTATGTGTGGGTGAATCCCTTTGGTTTGGGTTCACTTTTATTTGTTAAGTTCTCTTGGAGAACAAAGTTGTAATAATGAGTTTATACTTTAGTGTGCTTTAGTGTGCTCTAGCATATGTTTATGATGATGTGATTGGATGAAAATCATTTTCATGTATGTTGAAAAACCTACTTTGATCTCTAGATCAAGTATGGACTTTTATGCTTGATTATGATGCAATGATGTGTGATTGTTGTTTGTCATAATTGTGTGAGCATTTTGAGCTATAATTTTCTTAGTTTAGGAAGCAAAGTCTCCACTTTTCATTGGAGTAGGCTTGTGGCCTTAGTAAGGAGAAACATAAGAACATGTGTTGTTCTTGATCTATCAAAGTTTTGAAGTAAGAAAAGTGTTTTAATAACCTATGTTTCAAAGAAAACAAAAAGTGATTTTGATCCAAAGATCAAATGAAGTTACAACATTTAAAGTGTGTCACCAAAGTGAAAAATGTCTTTTACTTTAGCCATAGGTCATTTAATTAAACTAAGTGTTTCAAAAAGAGAATTAATGAAGAAGTTAAGGAAAAGTGAAAACAAGGCATTCACCTGGCTAACCTTGTCTCGCCACACTAAGACAAAGGGAAAACAAGGCATTCACCTGGCTAACCTCATCTCGCCACGCAAGACAGAGGGCTAGCCCAAGCAGTAAAGATATAGCTTCTTGGCCTCGTGACGCGATACCATTCTCGCCTCGCGAAGCAAAAAGACTGTTTAAAGAAGTAAAAATAGCCTCTCAGCCTCGCATCGCGAAACCTATATTCGTCCCGCGAGAAAAAAGTTTTTATTTATAAAGAGTGTTTTTCAACTGAAATTGTAAAGTTTTACACATAAAAGCCTAAGTTAAGTAACTAACTTAGAGTTGAAGACAAGGGATAATTAAGTATGGTACGTGGTGGAACAAGACCATATACTATACCATTCATGACTTAGTTCATCAATGTCTCCATAAGGCTTAAGTGAATCAACACTTATTTCCTTAATTGAAAATCAAAGAGTAATATCTTAGAAAGGCTTAAAGACTTATCTAAAAGGATTCTCAATCCTTATTCATAATGCTTAGGACTTGAGACAAATTCATAAGACATAAACACAAATACGAAACGTTTTTGGGTTTTGAAACAGTAGTTCGATGACGGACCGGTGATTCGGACCCCGATCAGTCGTTCAATTGTCTCAGTCTTGTGATGGCTCGATCCTGGAGGGATCACGAGATTTATCCAGTGGATAAAAGTTTTGAAATATGAAAATACGTATAGTTCCTAAGGAAGTGAACCTTAGAGAACCTTAACGTTTATCCAGTGGATAGACATTGCTTTATCGTATTTGCTTTGTGTAAGCATTGGCATTTCATTTGCATAAGTCGTAAGGCCTTGAGCTTACACCTTGATGCGGGTGCGAATCTTACGGTGACGTTTTAAGTACTCTTGGAGGTATCAGGGTTGGAAGGGCTGACATGAGACCAGTTGGTGATTCTTTTGTGTCGTGGCGAATTCGAGCAATACACTGATACCCTCGACTAGATGCCGTACTTTTCATGTTTGGTCGCGAGTGTTTCCGTAAAGCCAGATACGTGCACGTTACGAATGTTGTAGCATTTTGCTCATGGCTGGCAGTAACCGGAATATGTCCTCCCATTCACTCTCTCCGACGTTTTGTTAGCTCCATGGAGTAGGGGTCAGAGTTTGCCCTTGTGGCATATGGCATTGAGTCATGTACATTGCATTGCATTGCATGGCTGTTGATGATTACATTTATTTGCTATATATTGTTGTTCTATATTTTTTGAGAATGCCCTGTATTAGGCTGTTAACTGTTTAACATGATTTATATTGAGAATTTTAGTAAGCATGTTGGGTACGCTGTTACCTGGTGAGTCGTCCTGTTTTTACTTCTGCTACTTTGTTGGGTTGATGATCGGGATCTCACCCATATTTGTATATCTTTTCTGCTGGTATTGCTGTTTCTGCTTGAGCAGATGGATGCGACGACGGTTCTGTCCAGCGTTTGCTTTGAGTCCGGAGGGGGACTCCATTTGCTGTTTAGTTTCGTTTTGGCCAGACTGTGTCAGGTGTCTGTAGTACCTTTTGGGGAGCTGTGACTCCTAGTACTTATTATATTCTGTTGCCAGTTAAGCATTGAACCTATGTCTGTATACGGTTCTATTTCTATTCTATTTTCTGTACTTTATTTCTGAATGTCTGTTGGAAATGCTTGGTAAACTTAAGTTCAGTTATTATTTATTTACCTTTACTAATCCCATTACGTCTTTGTAAAAATAAAAAGAAAAAAAAAATCGTATTTTCCGCATTAATAATATTTTCGGCCTTATAAACGTTTGAGAATGTGACAGTCGGGAAAGAGTGTTGCAGATATGCCTCTGTTCTTTAATTTTGTTAAAAAGGTTTACAAAATACCTAACCGCCGTGGCGTAGAATAAATATTAATGCGACATCCAGAAAATCATAAGTCATTCGATAATTTATTCAATCAAAAGTAGATGAATTTAAAAGATTAAAAAATGCATAATTTTTTTGGGAATTTTTCACACAAAAGTAGAATAGCAACATATGTTAGAGCAAATCATAAAGTGTTAGTGCCCCATCGATTAAGAGTTTAGACTTAGGATATTGGCTTGTCATTGCAAGTTATTGTATATACGGTGGAATTTTCCATTGAAAATACATAAACGAAAAGGTGATTGTCCCAAACAACATCATATACAATTTAAAGAACATATCATTAGAATTAAAAGAGGCAATAAACTCAAAAATAAAGTAATTAGAGTGCGTACAAATTACAATGAAATATTTGTATTTGTCATGACTCTTTAAACGCTTTGACCATAACCCTTGTCATGGTTCACACATATTTTCCCTAAAACATATCTTATGTAACAAATCATAAACAAAGTATCCAAAACGAAGCATAATATCCTTGCTTCAATTGTACATCTCAATAATTTAAGGAAGAAAAACAATTAAGGATACAATGAAAAATCACATAACAAAAATGAGTTGTACACTGTGATATGGAAAAAAAAACAGCTATAACAAAAGTGCTCCTCAATTATAAATTAAGTGTATAGATTCATACTCACCCAAATAACCCACCCTGTGATGGTTTCCATCCATGGCTAACAACTTCATTCAGCAACTTTGTTGCATCTTCGAATGACCACATAGTTTGTCATGTTAAGACTTCAATAGTGAAATTCTCATTAACCATTTGGTTTGAACATTTGAAAAAGCAAGAGAGACATTTCAGTGAGTGAATTCAAACTTGATTGATATATCACAAAAGGTTGCGTTCATAATTAAAAAATATAGATTCAATTCAATATTTACCTGAAAAATTTAAATGCTTAAGGAGATATGAACTTATATTTAGCAGATATAAAATGAAATAGTTATAAAACAAAATTGTTATTTAAACGAAATTGCAGACCCTGTTCTTACAAATGAGATGTACACCCGTGAAATGAGGAATGAGAGAGTTGGGGTGAATGATTTGAATAATCCAAGAGGGAAATGATTTGAAACCGAAATTATAGAATACAAATTTGGAAACTGACTTTGTAGAAAAATTTAGGAATGAGATATTTGAAAATCGAATTAATGAAAAAAAAAATCGAAAATAGCAGGATGCATGCTTGTCATTGATTTGAAGAATCCTATAGATAATAAATTTAAAACGGAAATACCATTCCGATGGAAGTGATTTCTGCAACACCCTTTCCCGAGTGCCACATTCCCGAACGTTTATAAGGCCGAAAATATTTATTATGCGAAAAATACGATTTTTCTTTTTCTTTTGTTTTCATAAAGATGTAATGGGATTAGTAAAGGTAGATAAATAATACTAACAAGTGAACTTAGGTTCACCATGCATTACTAGGACATACATACAGTATTATAAATACAAAAACAGAAAACGAAAAACATCAACATCAACATTACTGTATACAGACATAAGTCTAATGTATGACTAACATGAGAAATACAATAAGTACTAGGAGTCATAGCTCCCAAAAAGTACTACAAAAACTGACATAGTCTGGCCGACAACAAAACTCAAACAGCAAAAGAGTCCATCTCCGAACTCGAAGGGACTGCAGAACGAAACCATCGTCGCGTCCATCTGTTCAAGCAGCAACAGCAAGTACCAGCAGAAAACATACATATACGGGTGAGATTCCCGTTCATCAACACAACAAAATAGCAGTAGTAAAAACGGGACGACTCACCGGGTAACAACGTACCCAACATGCTTACAAAGGTTCTCAGTATAAATCATGTTAAGCAGTTAACAACATAATAGCATGCTAAACATTTAATAGCATAATATAAGGCATCCTTAAACAATACAGCGATGTATAATAGTAAATGTAAACATCAATAGCCATACAATGCAATGCAATGTATATGACTCAATGTCAATGTCACTGGGTACTACTCTGACCCCTACTCCATGGAGCTAACAAAACATTCGGAGAGAGTGAATGGGAGGACATGTTCCGGTTTCTGCCAGCCATGAGCAAGATGCTACAACATTCGTAACGTGCACGTATCTGGCTTTACGGTAACACTCTCGACCAAACATGAAAAGTACGGCATCTAGTAGAGGATATCAGTGTATTGCACGGATTCGCCACGACACAGAAGAATCACCAACTGGTCACATGTCAGCCCTTCCAACCCTGATACCTCCAAAAAGACCATTGAAGATCGTCACCGTAAGATTCGCACCCGCATCAAGGTGTAAGCTCAACTCCTAGGCTCAAGGCCTTACAACTATGCAAATGAAATGCCAATGCTTACACAAAGCAGATGCGATAAAACAATGTCTATCCATTGGATAAACCTCAAGGTTCACTAAGGTTCTCTTCCTTAGAAACTACACACATCTTTGTTTTATAAAACAGTTATCCATCGGATAAAACATTTATCCATCGGATAAATATCTCGTGATTCCTTTGGAATGATCCAGACTGCTTTCAGAATCGCCGACTGTCCCCACAAACCAACACAAGTCTTTTCAGCGTGTTTTGTCCTCACTCACACGCTTTCTAGGAAACTTCCCAGAAGGTCACCCATCCCATAATTACTCTAAGTCAAGCACGCTTAACTATAAAGTTCTTATGTTCTAAGCTCCCGAAAAGAAGATAAATCTTGTTGATATGGGTAGTACCAATCAATTCTTATATGCCTTCCCTTAACTATACAGTCCCATACCTGCATAGCCTTAGGATTCCTTCCACTGTACAGTCCCATACCTGCACAATCTCAGGATCTCTCTCATTCCGATCATCACAAGACGGAAACAATTGAACGATTAACCTGGATCCGAATCATCGGTCCATCATCGAACTACTGTTTCAAAAACCAAAACGTTTCATGTTTGTGTTTACGTCTTATGAATTATGTCTCAAGTCCTAAGCATTATGAGTAAGGATTGAGAATCCTCTTAGATAAGTCTTTGAGCCTTTCTAAGATATTAATCCCTTGTCTTTCAATTACGGAAACAAGTGTTGATTTCACTTAAGTCTTATGAACTCATTGATGTACTAAGTCACCAATGGTATAGCACATGGTCTTGTTCCACCACATACCATACTTAATTAACCCTTGTCTTCAACTCTAAGTTAATTACTTAACTTAGGTTTTTCACGCGTAAAACTTTACGGTTGAGTTAGAAAACTCTTTTTGTAAACCAAACAACTTTTACAGTTGAAAACTCATTTGATTTAAAACAACATTTGAACTACTTACTTCATTTCTAGCATTTTCTGAAACATAAAAATTCGCTTAACGGAATTCCATTCGCTTAGCGAAAATGAGGCAGTAATGCCTCCTTTGGAACTCCTTTGGTTCGCTCGGCGAGACACAAATCGCGTAGCGAAATGTATTGGATTCGCTTAGCGAATATGAATTCGCTTAGCGCAAGTTCAGACGGTTACATCTCTTTAGAAACACCTCTGGATCGCTCGGCGAGACAGAATTCGCGTAGCGAAACTCGTTTGGTTGGCTTAGCGAATATGAATTCGCTTAGCGAAAATGAGGCAGTGATGCCCAACTTAGACTTTCCCCTGTCTTCGCGTAGCGAAAGTAAATTCGCTTAGCGAAAAGTTGCCTTAAAACAAGGCATCAACCTTATGGAACCATTTTGATTCTCTTCATGAAACCACTTCTTTTCTCATTTTGAGTCACTTGATTAGCTAGATGAACTAAGGATAAGGTATAAAACATGTTTCACTTTGGTGAAACCACTTTGAGATTTAATTCCCTTTAAAGTCACTTAGGGTTTTTCTTTGAAAAACACAAGTTATTGAAAACACTTTCTTTACATCAAAACTTGACTTGTCCAAGAACTATTCATATCCTTCCTTTCCTCAAGGTCATGGCTAATAGCCAACTAGGAATCAATGTGAGGTTTTACTTCATCAACCAATCAAAGTATGGCTCACAACACTTACACAATCATGATAACCATAATACACATTACTACATCATAATCAAACATCCAAGTCCATCACACATTATGGTCTCATAATCAACAATAAAAGTCCATACTTGATCTAGTGATCAAAGTAGGTTTTTCAACATACATGGAAATGATTTTCATTTAATCATATCTTCATCAACATATGCTAAAGCACACTACAACATACTAAAGCATACACTCATCAAGACAACCTTGTTCACCATGAGAACTTAACAAAACATAACAACTAAAAGTGAACCCAAACTAAAGGGTTTCACCCACACATAAAGTAAACAACCATCTTCACCACCACCATCTTGGTGTGATGAGGTTCTTCTCCCCATACCTGTTGAAGAGCAGATTCCCGGATCAAAGTCGGTTGATCGGTTTGTGAACCTCCTGATAGTTGTCACCAACTACAACAACCAAACAATCAATAATTAAACAACAATCAAACCAAACTCAACAATTCTCACAAAGAGGGTTTCGGCCACCCTAAAGAGAATAAAGCTAGGAATTGATCTTGGTTTTCCATTTCATGGATTCAAAGGCATTAGGAAAGCTAAGCATGAAATCAAGTGTTAAAAATCAAAAATTGATGAAAACACTATTCATCATCATCAAGAAGGGTTCGGCCCTAATGTGCTTTTTGAGCTATGATGAGAGTTGAATCAAAAGCTCTTGGGTTTAGATAGAGAATGATGAGGTGAGTTCAAAGAACTTGGTCTTACCTCAAAAGGATTTTTCTACAATTTCCTATGGATTTTCAAAGTTTTGGATCTAAGAAATGATTTTCATGAAAATGAAGATTGATCTTGAAATAAAGAGATATTCAAGAAGCTAAGAGATCATAGAAGTGATCTTACCTTAAAATGAAGGAAGATTGCTCAAGGAATCAAGTGATTCCAACAAGAACTCAAGCTTTTCTCAAGACAACAATGGTGTTTTCTCTCTAAAGTTGAAGATGGTGTTCTTGGCTCTTCAAGAAGGGCTGGGCTGCGTGAATGAGAGGGTGTGAGGGCTGAGTTCAGCCTTAAAACAAGTCACTTAAGGGCAAAAAGGTCATTTGCCAAAAGGGTAAAATGGTAAAAGTGCAAAAGACTAAGGTTAGGGGCATTTTGGTCATTTTGCGTCTAGATTTTTCCGATCGTCATGACGACTCTGGCATACTCTCCCAAGTGTCCTGGGATGTTGTGATATCAAGATTATCTGTTGACGAGTCTCGGTAAGTCCATATGTGGCTCCGTTCGTCACCCGATTGAGAAATCCGCCCGAATGAAGGTCAGGAAGTTATTTTTCTGAAATTTTTACGAAATTTAACCAAAACGTAGATAATCAAATTCTAAGACTTACTGTCTCGTTCACGGGTCTATCTGAGGTCTTCTGAGCAGTAAAATCATACTGTCAGTGTAAAAACGCAGACCGGACTCCGTTTGAGTTTTTGACTCAAAACTTAATCGTAGCTTCCTACGATATCGTCGAGCATGACTATGGTCTCGGAATATTTTATTTCTATTCCTAAGGCCTCGAATAAAATAAAGACATTAAAATACTGAAGAATTAGAAAACGTGAAAATCGGGGTGTTACAATTTCCAGTGGTATGAAAATATTTAAATAATTAATAACGATTATTATTTTAACATATTTTAATTATTACGGATATGGAGAACATGTTAGTGGTATGAAAATCTTTAAATAATTAATACTGATTGCGGATGAAAACATTCTATAAATTTCATAAATGCAATAAATAACCCAAAACTTTCCCCCTAAAAAAATGGTAGACTGGTGGCAGATTCCTACCAGCAAATTAAAATATTCCACAAATACAATAAATAACTCAAAACTTTCCCCCTAAAAAGTGGTAGGCTGATTGCAAATTTCTCATAAGTTGACATTGGTCATTTTACCTTTGAGAGTTTGTCATAAGGTAACATGTATCCATTAGTATCAAATGTATATATTATAAATTATAAATAAATAAATATACATTGTTTCAAATATATTACATTCACTATTATTTAACTATCTTAAAAGTCGGCTTTCAAAAAAAAAAAATTATCTTAAAAGTCAATCATACAATTATTTATGATTGATTGAGTGTGTTAAAAATGTACACCAAGAATCCTACCAATTAAACTCCAAAATTAAACTCTTCAAGTTAATAATATTTTAATTTTTAATTTTTAATTCAACATACATATAATCGTAATTTGCGCGTGTTACATTTTTATTAAGGTTTTTTTTATCATATGCAAACTCATACATGTTAAGAAATTAATATATAAATTTTTTTTTGAAAAATCATACTTTTAATTTTTCAATATATTGAATGCAACATTTGTTAAGAGAGGATTATTATTATTGATTTATTAACATGTATAAATTTACATACTATAGAAAAACCTTTTTATTAAACTCAATTGAGTATATACTCAATTTGGTCCCTGAAATTGTAAGGTCGTATCAACTTAGTCCCCCACATTATCAATATTTCAAAATGATCCTTGGAATTTCAAAATATAGCAAATGCATCCCTGACATTATTCACTTAGTTTCAAATACATCCCTGACATTACCAACTTAATATCATTATGGTCCATACAAATATCAACGGAGGGACGAATCTGATTAACTTTCTGCAATTCCAGGGATTATTTTGAAATATTGATAATATGAAGGACTAAATTGATATAACTCTATAATTTCAGGAATCAAATTGAGTATTTACTCAAACTCAATTATACAAGGTCGTCTGCCTGCGACTTTTTTCTCTTGCACTCCACGTGGCTCGCAAACTGCGCTGTAGCATCGCACCGTCGTGCATCATCAACGACAGCTGGGCCATCGCATTCACACCAAAAGAAAAAGAACTTCCAAAAGAAAAAAAATTCTACAAAAATGCTGAATTTCAAGTTTTCAGCTTCATTTTCTTTTTCTAATAGTATTTACTTCAAATTTTATTAGACCTGTGGACTAATAAAGCTTGGTTCTTAGTTCTCGTAATTAATATATTTAAGCTTTTACTGTTCCTTCAAAACAAAAATTAAGTTTTAATGTGTCACGACTAATTTAATTTTAAATTTGATGATAACTAATCCTCTTAAACTTTTCATATATAACAATCTATATGTGTACTTATCTGGTATTCGCTATCTTCTAGTTTTATCAAACAGGTTCACAAGGATATCCTCCAACCGATGGTTGGAAACTAATACCTTTCAAGACGTAGAGATTACTAAAGTGGGTTTTGCCTCTCCCAACAAAGTCTTTTATATATACACGACAGTCGAACCCTTGACAACTTGTTTAAGAAATCTAGCTACCTACCAACTGTGCTGGGTCTTGTTAGTATTTACATGTGTAATTTGAAATAACTTACGTAACTAATTAATATTTTAAAAATCAGTTTATCCTATTACAGTTAAACCTCCATACATCAATATTCGATAAATTAATAACCTCCGTAAAATAATATTTTATTTCCAGTTTCAATTTGAGTTAGTTACCAAAATTAGTAATTTCAATAAATTAATAAGATAATAATTTTAGGGAAAACCCTTGTATTAATATATAGTCCTATCAATATCATAAATTAATAATTATTTAAAATTACAAACATAACCGAAAATTTAGTAAAATATGAATTTATTGTTGTTTGTTTATTCATGAAATTTAAATCTAGGTGAATTTTATCTCTAACTTTTCTCGTTACATTCAAATGCAGCTCTAATGTCGTGTTTTCATTGATTTTGTATTTACTTGTAGTACAATAAACCATAGTTGCAATTGAATTATTTTTAACTTTATTTAATTAGTTAATACAATAAATATTGTTTAAGTAAGGAAAATAGGGAATACCATTAAGGAAAATAGGGAATACCATTTACTTATTTTCATAAATATATGTACAATGATTTTTTTCTTAAATTAATTTATGAAATAGGTACTTACGTTTCAAAAATTTTTTTACACGATTTTATTTATAAATAATTTTTTTAATCTGAGATGTTCGGTATTCAAAATCACATTAGACTCCGACTAATCCCAGTCGAGCTGGGAAAACCTATTTAAGGGGCCAGAACTTTCTCATTGTTTATTCTTTTCATTCAGAAGACTCAAACCGGAAGCCTTATTTAAGAGGAACAAAACTCCTTGCCACTTGACGTTGGTGATAATTTATTTTAAATATAAAATAAATGGACGTTGTTATGGTACCTTTAAAAAGTAGAGGGTTTGGGTACCCTTTGTTCAATCAGAATGCGTCACATTAATTAATTGAGTAATGTCAATGCCAGATGAAGTTAAGTTCTCACCATCTGATTGGAGTATGTACCTAAGAATCTTCCAAAATAAATTTGTCCCAAAAAAAAACTCTTAAGTGGTCCCACGAAAGAGTTTAAAATGCTTGGCACACAAGTGACCAACGACGTGCATGCTACATTGAAGAGAGTAACATAGGAGAAAAAGAGAAATTAGAAGCAGTTAATGGCGGTTAGGGGAAGGTGATAAGTTAGTTAAGCGTGGGTATTAATTTAGCTTATTTACTTAACCATGGTTAAGGTCTCTGGTTAGGTAGCGGCATGTTTGGCCAGCGTAGACTTTAGTCCCATAGTGGCCCCACGTTCCCTCTTCTTCTCTCATGCCATGTGCTATATAAACCCCACTCTCCCTCTTCTTCTTAGTTCCATTTCATTAATTTTCCCTTCTTCTTCTTAACACACTCTCATTAAAAAACAAACACACATAACGTAGAAGCATCGATGGAGGTTTCTTTTAAATGGTTCACGTTTTTCCTTCTGGTCATGACATTGTTTTCCACTTGCGCCACGGCAATCAATGAAAATGAGAATGTGTCTGTGAATTTTCCTCCTGTCTCAATTTTTTTGGTTTATATAATTTTGAATTTTTTGTTTCTTTTTAATGTGTTTGTGACTTTGGTATCTTTGAATTTCAATGCTGTGGCGAACAGGAATAATGCAGGAAGGGAGAGCTTGTTGCAGAGGTCGAAGAACTTGTCCATGGTGGGAAGGTTAGTGTCGTTCACTAGTAACTACAGTTTCGAGCTTTTTTCAGCTTTCGCGGTTTAGATCTTCAACGACGTCGTGAAACTTGTAATCATGGCCGTCCATGTGGACGTAGCACGTAGAGAACCGTTGGATTAGGATACATTGGAGCTTTGGGGTGTAGGAACAATCTGAGCCCTTGAGATCGGATCTGAAGAATCTGAATCGTTAATATACTTATGTGAGTTTATATTTTCGTAAGTTATTTGAAAAACTATTTTAAACAACTTCAACAATTTTATTATTCAGAAAACTAATAAATTTATCGAGAGATTCTTAAAAATAAGTGTTCAAGTAACACTACTCTTTTATTGTTTCCTTGTCCTCTTCCCTCTCCGAGCTGGTAGTCACACCCATCAACATCGCTCCTAGCTTTTAGAGTATCTCACTAAATTCCTGCACTTGAAAGTTTGTATTTCGGTCTTAGGAGGAGGAACGTGTTCACCTTGAGATCACTTATATTTTTCTTAACTATAACCTCAACTTCTTTTTTTTTTTTAAAGTTTGGGGAAATTTTATTTGGATTTAGTTGGTTGTAAAGATTTTTTTTGACGGTGTCAATCAATTGGTTAGTGAAAAACCAATTAGTGGGGAAGATGTTCGAATTTTATACTACCTATCTTAAAAGTTGCTTTAGTTGACTGTGAACCGTATAACAGTTAAGCACATTTTATTTTTTAAGTTGAAATCCCAAATTCCCAATTATTTTCAGAAAATTTTGCTTGTGTCGGAATTCGGAAGTCTGAGGGTTATTTCAGTCATTTCAGCGTGTAAACGGTGTCGTTTGACTGTGGGAAATTGTATTTCACCTGATTCAAGCAGTTGATATTTTGTCGGCAATTTTTCAGGTCAGGTGATGCTTTGAATGAGCATGCTGTTGATAACCCAGGGGAGATAGCTTATATGGTTGATATGTAATATTTTTCTCTCTCTTCCTTTTCATATATAAACTATAGGCTTATTATATTTCATCATTTCCACACTTTTCTAGTTTTATGATTTGTTTCTATCCCTTATCATATGTCATGTGCTTGGTAGATTAGTTTATTTTTTGTCTTGGGCTTAGGATTAGGACTGACATGTGTACTAGTGTATACTTCAACAGATTCAGCACAGCAAACCCACTTGTTGGTTTTAACTTTTGACAGTAACTGGGGTGCAGAAGAAAAGAAGAAAAATACCCTGGATAGCTTCTCAGGATCCCACTTTTAGAATAGATTAGATTAGATGTACCTTTCATCCTTTATTGTTGGTCATTTGGCTTATGTATTGATTCTATTGAAACCCGGTCAAAGTGGTCAACCCAAGTGTTAATTTTATTTGAAGATTGCTGTACTTTTTATCTTTTGTTCAACCCACTGCTTTGATAAGAAGCTAGTAGCTAGCTACATGACTTTCCTTTCTTGGGGCTCAACCTAAAGCTTTTCCCTTATTAGTATTTAGGATTAGAGTAAGAGACTACCCATGAATGATTCATGATGAATTCCAAATCTTTACTTGAACAAATACAACCTCTGGAGATACAGGACTACCTCACAAAGGTAAAATTAGAATTGTTTGCGCAGGAACCATTTAATGAAAGTTTGTATTTTGTGCCTGAAATAGTATTATCCGATTCCCTAGTAAATGACCTTTGATTGTTATTTGATGCCTTTCATACTCAGATATGTGAGGACATCTATTCCTTTTCGCCTACGGCACCATAAATCTCCAAAAGTCTCTATGTTTTCCTCCTTAATATGAAATATAATTCTCGCTTTAATTAGTCATTCACGTTCTCAAGTTTCCTTTCACGGTTCTCAGAAATTAACCACCACGTTCTTTGCAGACGTTATCTCTTATATTTAAAAAGTTTTTAAGCCCCAATATTCTATTTGCCAACTTAACCACATGCTAATGTCCCCAGATCCGGCCCTATCGCTTATTATACTAGTTTCTTTTTCTTTTCCTTATCCGAATTTTATTTCCAAGTATAAATGCCTTTTCATACCTAAATCCACGTTACATGACTTCATTTGAGTCATTATTTCTTATACATACTAATGATCAAACTTTCTCCTTACATTTGCATTTTAGTGGTCCCCTAATTGCTTCCCTAATCACATTCATTGGTCGACAGGGATGCAAATCTTCTGTCCCATTTTTCTATCTGTCCCCCATCAATGACAATTTGTCACTTAATAAAATAAAATCATAACCCATTAATATCTATACACATCCTCGGCTTTTGATTGATGGAAATACTTGACACCATTTTTTGGAACAACAGAATTTTGTTCTGATCGACAGTAGGTTAAAGTTACTTTCTTCTAGGTCCAATGACAATTAATAAAATGTAAAAACTATCATTAATGTATATATATATATATATATATATATATATATATATATATATATATATATATATCTGTGTGGTTTTTTTCCTCATCTTATCTTAATTATTTTTTATATGAATTACAACTTCTGATCGTTTTGAGGGTAAATCTGACCATGTGATAATTTTAAATTTTTAGTGTAAAAGGATTGTCGGGTAGCCGTTCTACCATTTTTATATTACCTTTTGGTTTCTAAAACGATAGAGCAGACACTTGTATATGAAATTGCCCGAAGTATAGGGGATTCAATAGTTGATGGTTCAAATCAGTAAATACTTCAAGTCTTCAATGCAAATGGATACAATAATCGTAGTATCGTCTATTGCACATGATTATTTGGTCCTACCATGTTATAAATTAGTAAAGAAAATTCTCGTGTGTGACATTTGTTGCCTTTGCCGTATAGAACCAAATATAATGTCTTATAAACCAATTACTCTTGCGAACTTATTTCAAATTCCCCATTATCCAACCAGGTGGCCTGGGTATGCCACATGCATGGGCTACCTCTCTCCAGCCTGTCCACAAGCACAAACTCCTAACTGAGTACATCAGGTCGGGTTAATCAGAACACTTTCTACACATATTTGTATTATGGCTGATCTAGCAGCTGTGTTGTCTGACACAATTATACGTTATTCAATGAGATCTCCATGAACTTATTAATGGCCGGGAAGTTAATAATTATGTCACCGACAGCCCAAGTTCTAGGCGGAAATTAGCTCTCGCCCACCTTGGTGCTTGGCATCTATTTCTTGTAGAGAAATTGAGGTAAGATGTCATCCCCCATTTTCCGTAGGGACCGTGTCATCCTATCCGTATACATAAATGCAGACCTACATGACCCACTAGTCCAGCTATGGTCGGAAATTATATTCAAAAGTATTTATAATTCCACATGCTTTGCTTGTAATTTGCATACTAAGCTATTAATATTTAGTTTCTTCTTATATGTCGCTGTGATATTCTTTTTTGGTAACCATTTCATAGCGTAATAATTAAGAAAATCTATATTGCTATACAAGTAAAAGAGTTTGAGCTCTAAAATAAATCTTATAATAATCAACATCTTTTCAATCATAATAATAATAATAATAATAATAATAATAATTATAATGTATAACTGTACCAAAAATAAACTTATTCTTCAAATAGTTGCTAGAATAAATGCAAATAAACCAAAGATAATGTAGTGGAACGAGGATCTCCTATTCCATTTTGGCCATATTATATCCTAATTAATAATATCTTATCATATAAGTTAAAATTTTAATTAATATTAAAAAAATAGAATATATGATAAAATATTATTAGTTGGGATATGATATGGTTCACCAAAATAGGATATGAGATCTTAGTCCAATGCAGTGAACCCTGGAGCATTCACATTTGGTGCTAATGTAACTTTGATGAATTTGAACACAGGAGCATTCGCAATTACACAGCGAGGAGGAATCTGAATTTCTTCTCATGTGGGACTGGGAACCCAATTGATGACTGCTGGCGGTGTGACCGGCTTTGGTATGCTCGCAGAAAGCACTTGGCTGATTGCGCCATCGGTTTCGGACGCAATGCCATTGGTGGCCGTGATGGAAGGTACTATGTTGTGACTGACTCAGGTGACGATGACCCTGTCAACCCCAAACCAGGTACCCTACGCCACGCCGTTATTCAAGACAGGCCCTTGTGGATTGTGTTCAAGAGGGACATGGTTATCACTTTGAAGCAAGAGCTCATCATGAATAGCTTCAAGACCATTGATGGTCGTGGTGTCAATGTGCACATTGCTTATGGTGCTTGCATTACCATCCAGTTCATCACCAATGTCATCATCCATGGCCTACATATCCATGATTGCAAGCCAACTGGCAATGCCATGGTTCGTAGCTCGCCGTCACATTATGGATGGAGGACCATGGCTGATGGGGATGGAATTTCCATCTTCGGTTCAAGCCACATTTGGATTGACCACAACTCACTGTCTAATTGCGCAGATGGCCTTGTTGACGCCATTATGGGCTCAACTGCCATTACCATTTCTAACAACTACTTCACCCGCCATAATGAGGTAACCCATATTTTCTAAGCTTCAATGTCTTAGTTAACTAAAGTAGTTAGTATATGGAAAATATCTGTTAACACCTATCAATTTGAATTTTTATGAGAGTCAGGGGCTTCCGAGCTACAATTAGCCGGGCTTGTAGCATGACTCTAAACATAAATCTAAGAGCTGAAGTATCAAGTTTACTGATTTCAAAATTATACAGGTCATGCTACTGGGTCATAGTGACACTTATGTCCGAGACAAGCAGATGCAAGTGACCATTGCCTACAACCATTTTGGGGAGGGTCTTATTCAAAGAATGCCAAGGTAACATTTTCTAGCGAAGCCATTGTTCTTAAAAGAGAATTTCTTTTGTACACTTCAAATACAATACATAGATGAGTCATCCTGCCTGATGTGAGTGTGACTGAATATATCATATACCGTATTTAAAGTTGAAATAAATGTATCGTATACAAAGTTGATTGTGATGTCTTTTGATTGTCGTAATTTGGTTGTTATGATGTCAATAAAGTTGTTCTTTGTCACTTCGGTATGAGCTGGACCTTAGCTTTTATTATATGAATATTATTGATGTAGGGCTCTCGGATGCCTATTGAGAAATTGAGAATTAGGGGTATCCAAGTTCATACTATGCCTTAAGGATTTCTTTGGGCCTCTGGGATATAAGAAGCCTCCAATGGAGGAAAATGACAAATAAGCCTTTTCCTTGCCCACGCCATGTGTCTGCGGTGTTAACTTGTTTTGCTCAAGAAACAAAAAAGAAAATGATTAGATATTAATAGCTTCACGGATGCTTTAACATCTACTAACAATGAAGATGGGATATTGATAATGCAGGTGCAGACATGGGTATTTCCACGTGGTAAACAATGACTATACCCACTGGGAAATGTATGCAATTGGTGGCAGTGCTGATCCCACAATTAACAGCCAGGGTAACCGATACCTTGCACCTCTGAACCCTTTCGCTAAGGAGGTAATTTGTTAAAATCTTTTAAGTGTGTAAATGTTAGTAATGGCAAACAGTTTATGACGGTGATGAAATTTATGTTTAAAAATGGGAAAATTGATATTGAGCAGGTGACACATAGGGTGGATGCAGGGGAAGGCGAATGGAAAAAATGGAATTGGAGGTCTAATGGAGACCTGCTGCTGAATGGAGCATTTTTCACTTCTTCAGGAGCTCGATCTGCAGCAAGCTATGCCAGAGCCTCAAGTCTGGGGGCCAAATCCTCTTCTTTGGTTGGAACCCTCACCTCTGGTGCTGGTGTTCTTAACTGCCGCAGGGGCATCATGTGTTAATACCGAACACTATCAGCAATCAAAAGAAAAAAAACTCAAGGATGAACCACATGCAAACAGAGAAAGAAAAACGAAAAAGAGAATAGCATAAAGAAAGGAAGAAAGAAAAATTTTCATTCTTTCTCCTCCTTATTATTTCATTGTTATAGGTGTTTTGAGTGAGTTCGCAGCAATTGTGGTCACAGTCTCTGTCTTGTTCCCAGTTAGATATTGGAAAAATATGTACATTTGTTAAATATGTCGACCATTATCAAATTGATAATAGTGATTGCTTAGAGAAAACCATTTCCCAGGCTTCACTTGTGCAAGAGTTCTCCTCTTAATTTCCTAAGGGGAACAAAATCTACTTTCCTCTTCTCCTCCCCTGTAGCTTCTTTTCTTCTTCCCACTTATCCCTAGACTTCGGCCTTGTCTACCAGTAACCTCTCCAATCTGTTTGTATGCCCTTCATGATTTGTCTTAAATTAATGGACAAAAACATGGGGGAAAAGAATGTTTTATTGCAACAGTTTGTTGTGCATTTGTTTAAACCAAAACTTTCTCCTCTTAATACTTATGTCTTATAGTTCCGCTTGGCCTTTTTAAGTGGTTTTTATGTTTCACTTTTATAGTAAAACGATTTATTCTATTTGAAGTAATAAATGCCATTGCCTCCTAGCCATGCTGTTTTGGACTTTGAATAGACATTTGAGCCCAACAATGAACCGTGCCCAGTTATAGATAAGATACATAGGGCACACTCCCTCAGCCCACCCCACCAGAAAAACAAATAGCAAAGAGGATATTTAATCAAATATTTTTAAAATATAAATTCACTTCGAACTGATCGATTTTCCACTTATGATAGCTATCTAAAACGGAGTAAATCCTCAATTTGGTTCCCGAAATTGTAAAGGCATGTCAACTTGGTCTCTAAATTTAATGAAATTCAAAATTAGTCCTTGAAGTTGTCAAACGTTAATCAAGTTGGTCCCTCCATCAATCCCATTTAGTAGACACCGTTAATGACGCTTAAGTGGCACGTTAAGTGTCACAGTGAATGCCTTGTCACTGTACACGTGGGTTCTACGTCAGAGAAGTTACCTGACACTCAAAATTCAGGGACTAAATTGACATTTTTGAGCGTTAAATTACCCAACGGTTCTTTGCTCATCTTCAACGTCTCTTTGAATACCAATTAATTAATAAATTAATTAACCAAACAAGAAAGAATGACTTTTTTTATGAAGAAAATCAAGTAACAATTTAAAACAACAATTTAAATAAAGAAGATAATATCAAGAAAACTTGATTTGGGATTTTCAAATATGTGAATGAATTTTCATGAATTGGGTTACCACAAAGACTAATTATGCTTCTAAATTGACTACCCCATTATTAATATCAATATGCCTTGAAGGTGAATTTATCCTAGAATAGTTAATGTTCCCTCTCGAGATACAAGAATGTGCCCAATTAAACCAACTCCTACTCTCGTTGTAATTATATTTAAATTGAACTCATTAAGATTCGTGACAATTCAATTAACCCTTCAAGGATCGCTTCTAACTCTCGTGATTTAAGTCCTAAGTTCAACCCCTATAGATCCAATACCTAGATTCACTTCTCAGTTCTTCTCTAGAGTATTTATGACATGCAAATAAGCGGCGACAAATTTACAAGTAATTAAAGTGATATGAATCAAATCGAAAGCAAATTGAAATTAACAATGGGAAATCATCAATTCATAACATAAAAAAAGTCCTGGGCATAGCCCCAATTCCTAGAAATAAAGAAACTACTTAAGCATTGCCATAATCATGACAAACTTGATCAAAGAAAACATAAAAGTCAAAGGGAAAAAGGGAAAAGAAATGGAAGAAGGGAGAATTTCTAATTCTAAACCAAAACCACCAAAAGTAATGTGAAAGATGCACAATTTTGAGCCTAAGGGTTCTATTTATACTTTAGGTCATCTTTGGATCAAAGCCCAATACAATTCAAATCAGAATTTAAATTAAAAATCTAAAAATTACGCATCACGGCCGTGACACGAGTCACGGCCAGGCCGTGACTGTCTCTGACTTGCCACCTTTAAGTTCTTCATATCCTGATCACGGTCATGATGGCTGTCACGCCCAGGCCATGATCTCCTCTGTGATTCAGGGTTGCTTTTTCTTCAATTCTTGCACGTCACGGCTGTGATGGGCTTCACGTCCAGGCCGTGATGGACCCTTTTCTGCTCTTTTTCTCTGCTTTCAAACTCCAATTTTCATTCAAGCTCCATATAAGATCTTTCCAAACTCTTTATCAATAAAATTTGCACAAACACAACAAAAGACCATAGTAAATCATTCTAAAGGAAAAACTAACAAAATGCCTAGACTAACATGCAAATGCATGCAAAATGACAATAAAATATGATGTGGAATCACACTCATCAGAATAATGTTTTATGATTTTCTCGGTAATTTTAAACGTAACACCCCGATTCCTAGTTATATGTGTTTTGATGTGGTTATGTGTTTTGTACGATGATTTATGTTTTGGTTTCATCCTAAATGTTTATGTACATATTAGGGGTGGTTTAGCCCTGAAAAGGGTCAATATAATGAAATCAAGACTGTCCAGTTTCCCCCAGCGAATATAGGTTTGCCCAGCGAGACAGAGAAGCAAAATTTCATGATCTGGTGTGTTGCAGAATTCGCCCAGCAATTTCTGCTGATTACTTTTGTGTTTTCTCGGGTTTGGTAGGCGAATGGTGAATCGCCCAACGATTAGGCGTCAGTAGAAATCGTGTTTTGGGCTTATTTTTTAGACTATTATGTCCTAATTTGGTTTAAACGCCTAAACTATGACCTAAACACTACGTTCCTCTTGATCTCTTTCAAGAGTTCTCAAAGAAGATTGCTTCTGTTTGTCGTTCTTCGCCACTTTTCTCCCAAGGACGTCGCTGCTGATATGCATTCTCTTCGTGATTAGTTTTCATCCTTTGACTTCTGATTTTGGGATTGTAAACAAGGTAATTTCGCATGCCTTGTCCCTTTAGTTTTTCCTCTTGATTTTTCTTGATTTATCTATTGAATCGAGTTGTTTTCGTGTTGTTTCTTGATATAGTGATCAAGCAGTTGTGAAACGAAACCCGAACGAACCTTTTCCTCTTTCCCTTGTTTTCCAATCTTTATACCTGGTATGGGGGAAGAAATTGGTTATGAATGTGTGAGCCTTGGGATAAATTAAGATGAAGGGGTTAAGTTATACCCCCTATGAGTGTGTATGTATGATCAAGCATGACTATATGTGTCGTTCTTGATGTTCAATCATCACTTGATGATTGGTTGGATGTTATGATATGTTCATAAGTTATGTATTGTGAATTATGATGTGCATTGAGACACCCCCTGGCATCTCATTATGCACTTATAACCTGTCTTAGTATTATATATTACTCACATAAATACTTAACGGCAATAATATTTATATATATATATATATATATATATATATATATATATATATATATATATATATATCCATCCAGACTCCACAACCTGTGCAGTAGTCATAATAACCGTTCTTTTAACATAACATATGTATATATATTAACAAACCAGTCTCATGTTTACCAAAATACATACGATCAGTTGCTATGCTTACTATAAAAGATATATTTACAAAATACTAATCCAAAGTAATAAATATATAACCCCCAGAGTTGGTCAAAAGTTCATGTATTTCTCCCTTTACGCGCACCTATTTTATCGCTTCCGGGTCCGTGTTAGCGTCCTCGAAGTCCAACTGCTCAAGTATGTCTAAATATCCGCAATATTACAAATAGGAGGTAAGATATCTATCATCCAACACTTAAGACAATCCAATAGCAGATTTATCAATTTACATGTTAATCAAGTACCGACTAACAATGTATTACAATACTATGATAAATGAAATGCCAATGCAGTATTGGTGCCCATGCATGATACCAAAATTGACTCAACTCCATGCAATGACAACATCATCGTAGGAGCAATCAGGAGTACATGTTCTGTGTCCACTAAGCCCATTAAGTGCTTTCAATAAACTGGCGCGTATTATGGCTTCACCGGAACACTCTTCACTGATCCTGAGTATTTTAGTGACTCGTCGGGATCGCCATGCGTGGGAATCGACTTACCACAGCTCGGGGGAGCTACCACCCGGCCCCCTGTGGAGTTTCGCGCAACATGCGTCCCCAAGGTCTATCATGACCTCCACTATTGTACTCGCACCCACACTTTGGGTGTAGGTCACTCTCATTTACTCTTTTGACAAATTGCAATGCTCAATGCTTGATATGCTAGTGTTCAATATTTCATTGTCATCAAGAGTCTCAATCTTTTGATCAAGTGGTAAGCACTTGGAACCATATAATCATAATGCACATCAAGTATTACACACTGATGATTCAAATAAGAACTATTCTTTCTCCATGAATGCATTCATTCAAGTATCACTTTCTTTCACACCGTAATGGCCCAAGTCAGTATTAGGCCCAATTTCATAGTATAAATTTTGATTTGTATCATGTTATAGCATATTGGGCCTTGTAGGCTCGTTAAGTCAGAATTAAGTGGCTTGAGTCATGTATGCCCATTGGTTGAGTGTATCATTCATTCATGTTCTGTAATGGGCAAAACCATATAGTGAGGCCCAAACCTATGTTTTCCTAGTTATAGATCTGTTAAGGGTAAGTCATAATCATTTGGGCCTTGTAGGCTGTAACACCCCATTTTTTTTAAAGCTTTCTAAAAGCTTTCTGATTTTAATTAATCAGTATTTTTGTGTTTGTAATTTATTAGAGGATCTAGATAGTGAAATAAAATAAACTAAGACTATAGTCAAGCTCTAAGATATCGTAGGAAGCTATGGTTAAATTTTGGGTCGAAAACTCAGACGGAGCCCGGTCTGCGTTTTTCATTGACAGTAGTATTTTACTACTATCGAGACCTAATTTGGACTCGTGAACAAGACAGTTAGTCTTAGAGTCACATTTCCTACATTTTCGAAAAATAGGTCCTGCCCTTCGAAAATACAAATAATAATAAAATATTCAGGCGAATACTCAAACCGGGAGGTGATTGGAGCTGTAAAGGTATTTATCGGGGTCCGCTAACGAATAAACTTAATGTCATATCAAGTCACATCACCTCAGGAAGCGTGCCATGACTCGACACTGTCATAATGACAAACGAAAATATCTGGACGCGAAAAGACCAAAATGCCCCTGGTCTTTTTCCTAAAGGAAGTTTACGTCCCTAAATTATCTAAATTTTCAAGACCCACCCTCACTCTTTCTCCATAATTTCGAGCTCCCTCTTTCTGTCTCTCACCTCCATTTTCTTCTTCTTCTTCTCCCTTTCTTCATCTTTCTTCAACATTTTCTCTTCATTTCTCTCAAGATCTTCAAAGAAGTTGTGAAGCAAAGTTGATCCTTTGATCATCCTTAATATCAAGGAGGCATGAACTTCATTCTTGAGCTCTTAAACCTCTTGTTTCCTCCATCGATTCATGCATTTTCAAGCTTTTCCAACTTTGAGGCTTAAACTTCAAAAATCTCTAGAAAATTGTAGAAAAATCCTTTTAATGCCAAACCAATTTCTATGATCTAGTTTCATCCTCTACTACCACTATCTAAGAGCATGAAATCAAATAATCTCCCTAGCCTATTAATGTTGGGGTAAGCCCTAGTGGCCAATCTATTTTGAATAGATAATCATTTGTATCTTGACTTTGATCATATATTTGATATATGTATAAGGCATTTATTTATTATGATATATTTGATGATCATATTGATAGCATGATAAAGTCCTTAGAATATGTAGTTCATTTAATGGAGTGTCAAGAATGACTTGACCGTGAGATGCCATTAAATTATAGAACACTATTCTTAAATATCCATAGTAAAAGTATTATTATTAATAAGGACAATAATAATACATTGAGACTATTATGTGAGTGTACTGATGACCATATCTCATGGGTCATAGATATAAGATATCAAGTCTTCACATAGGTATAAATATTAGTGGAATATTTATACTGGAGTAACCCGCTATGAAAACGCTGCATAATAGTTATGTAAGTGTCATAAGCGATTCTCATGGTGACCATAGTGAAGTAGTCCTTCGACTTGAAGTCATTACGATCCCTAACATATGTAATTGTAGGCTTTAATGCTATTAAACGTTGTCTGTAACAGGACAGCTATAAAGATAGTTATTGTGCCTGCAATGAAACATGTTGAGGAATGTGAGTGATGTAGATAGGATTCGTCCCTCCTACATAACAGGGATAATGTCTATAGGCCTCTTGATGGTATGCGACGTAGAAATGCATGGCCATGCTAAGGTGGGACAATATGAGATATTGGGCCCACATGATCGTATGTCAATCACTAGATCAAGAAATAAATAATTGAACTTAAAAAGGATGACGCATTTATGCCTTGTATTCAATTAAGACATTGAGACGAAAGGACGTTGATTTCACATTATATATGGTTACAAGAAGGTTTTAATTGTATCACCAATATTCTAATTAATTGGATAGCAATGATGTATTGCTAGATGCCGCTCATTGTTTATAATATTAATTGATTATTAATATGATTAATAATAATTAGTATTATTGCCAATTAATTGAGAACCTATAGGGTCACACGCATAGAGCAAATGTTCAGAGAATTAATTTAATTGATTAATTAAATATGATTTAATTAATAATTAAATGGGATTGATTTAATTGATTGATTAAATATGATTTGATTGATAATTAAATGAGGATAAGTTTAATTGATTAATTAAATATGATTTAATTAATAATTAAACATTGGGCCTGTAGCGTATAATGGCCCAAGTGGGTTAGGTAAAGTGAGTGACAGCTATTAGTAACTTGCGCACGTCACTTAAGCCAGACACAATACAGAGCACATATAACGGCCGCTATACTCTATTGACACCAGCGCCTTCTTTTCTCTCTCTGTGTGCCGTGCCTCTCCCAATCCTGATAGCTAGCATTACGCTATCCCTGACGTTGGTTTGCTCCCGTAGACTGAGTAGAGGTATTTCTACTTTGCAATACTGGTGATAGAGAAGCCTTTTCTTATGGTGGTTATGGCTGGACAGTTATCGTAATCTCGCGATCTGTGATTTGTTAACCGTTGGATCGGGCTAATTTTTGGATAGAAGGTTCGTGACATATGGCTCTATATCTTCACCGTTCAGTTTGGCGATATGAGGTCTGGAACGAAGGTTATGAGCATCGCAAGTATAAACGTTTTTGGCTAACCGGTGTTGTTGACGCGCTCACAGTGTTCGCGGTAAAGCTACGCTTCAAGAGGTAAACACAATATCCTTGTGATTCATGTGCAATACGTGGTCCCTTAGTAAAGGGGTTTTTCCGCTCAAGAGGTTTTTATAAGTTGTCATTAAAAAATTATCCCTCTTCAAACCCCAACAGTGGTATCAGAGAGTCTGGTCGTAGTTTGCCATGTATCCTAGGATTGTTTGCCATTATATGATAACATATTTATTGCTTTTAAATATGATTTGTATGTTTAAAAGCATGTTTGTATGATTTGTATGTGATATAAATCTCTTTGAACATGTTTTGTGTGCTGGATTGTGCTCCTAACATAAACAAGGATTCGTTTCTAGAATCCTACTGCGCCGTTTGGCACGGCCGTGCTACATTTAGCATGGCCGTGCACGTTTTAATTAGCGTCAGTGAACGCGTAGCACGGCCGTGCGCCGTTTGGCAAGACCGTGCCACTTTTGAATAGCGTCAGCGAGTTTTCAGCACGGCCGTGCACATGTTGTACAGTGTCAGCGAGCTTTTGGCACGGCCGTGCTCTGTTTGGCACAGCCATGTTGATGAACAGAATGTGATTTTGTCCCTTTTGCATATTTATAAATTGTTTACTAAATGTGCGGTATATGGTTATGGCCCTAGTTTTGGTGTTTAATTTTATTTGGTAAATACGGCCCACGTGTCGTGATTTATTGTATTTATTTTATAAATACGGCCTGCGTGTCATGACATTTACTTTATTTATTTTATTTTAAATTGTGTAATTTGTTCGAGTTGACATGGAGGCAACACCAGATCATGACGACAGTGGGAGAAACTTTGGAAGTTTGCTCGAGTGTCAAAGATTGTAATAACTGGTTTTAATTATTGCACATTAGGAGGCCATAATCATAATACCTTTTATATGTCTTGTGTGTTTATGTATGTGATGCATGAAATATATGAGATGTATGATTTAAATTTAGAATTTAAATTGTATGATAGCATGTATGTCATTGTATGCTTAATATGTTTTGAATGTAGGTAAGCTAGTATGCCATGTATGCTATGAGAGACGTTTATGTGATGAACAAGCCGATGAGATCACTTAATTATTAAATTCCCTCAATAAATTAAGTTATTAAATGCCTCTCCTGATGCATGGCACTCGTCAAGGCCAGAATCATTTAAGTGTGGATCATGCTACAGCTGAGCACCTTAATATATTCCGTTGAGGCGCGAAAGGTGAAATAACCTACTGCCAATCATTAGGTTGAACTTAAATAAGTGTGTTCATAGGATTGAAACGGCTTAGAGGCATGGGGTTGGACATTAATCCATATGATGGATTAGAATAAGGAGTTATTGACCCAACTGGTCCAAGAATTACATTGGATGTTATTGGAAAGTAGTTTCCTACCTAAATAGCTGAGTTTTGGGCGATCAGCCACAGTTGACTCAGAACGAGGTGAAATATGGATCTTGGTCCCACTAGAAAATCTTTCAACGGGATTTTCCTAGTCAATGATGAGGGTCATTGATTTGAGTAAAATAGTGGGAGCGTATTTAATAAAAGACCTATTAAATATGTTTTAATCATGATACTTATATTCTGTATGTTTCTGTATTAAATAACTATGGCTACAAACACAACTATAATTTTATTGTTGCGATACATCCTTGAGAAGGATGAGTTATTTAGAATTAATTTTTTGGATTAGTATAAATTTTGAGGATTGTCCTCAAGTACGAGAAAAGAACTGTATATTCTCTAGCAATTAATTCTCAAGCAATTTGTTGCTACTACCATAAGGGTCGAAAGGGATGCTTAATAGAAGCATCAAGTCGATGCCATTGGTGTACGACATCTCATGCTTTCAATCATAGAGACGTATGATATGATCATGCATCTTATGATGCTCTAACATAAGCTAGCAAAGCATAAGAGGTACTAGAAAGAGTAAAAAGACAAGAAAGGAAGTATGACTTCCTGTTTAGGCATATTTGTTATAAAAGTCAACATATCTACTCTAACATTATGGGTATTGGATACCGCATATGGATCTCACATTAATGTGAAGGATCAAAGGGAGTAGGACATTGACTAATAGGTAAAGGTCTACCTATGAGTGGAGATGAAGCAAAAGTTGTTACATTGACTATAGGAGTTTGAATTTACCATTAGGTAAAGGTCTACTCTGTGAGTGGAGATGAAGCAAAAGTTGTTACATTGCCTATAGGAGTTTGAATTTACCATTAGGTAAAGTTCTACTCTATGAGTGGAAATGGAGCAAAAGTTGCTACATTAACCATAAGAGTTTGAATTTGCCTTATGGGCATTAATGGAAGTAAATAATTGTTATTTTATTCCAGCTGATAATAGAAATATCATTTCTATATCTTGCATAGACAAGAAAGAATTTTAAGTTGCAATAAATGGATAATTGTTACTCCATTTATTCAATTGATGTCTTCTATGCTTGTATTTATATGAGATATGGACTTTGTGTCCTTGATCTCGATATACCCATCTATAACATAAATGCGAATAGGGTCAAACCAAGTGATTTGGACCCTCTATGTCTTTAGCAATATCTTTAGACCATATAAGTAAGAAACACATTTCCAAGCTCCACTAACTTGGACTCTTGGACTCATCCAATTATGAATTGTTTGAGGTCTGTGAATCTTACTTGTTTGGAAAGATGACTAAGCTCCATTCACTAGTAAGGTGGAAGGGCTGGTAATCTTTTGGCATGATACATTGTGATGTATGAGGGCCTCTAAACAAGTTTGCTAGAAGACAAGTTTCCGTACTTCGTCTCGTTTATTGATAACTTCAGTGAAGATGGATTTGTGTAAGACACAAGTCAGAAATCTTTGAAATGTTCAAAGAATTCAAGAACGAAGCGGAGAACTAATTTTGGAAAAGTATTAAGATCATGCGATCAGATCGTGGTGATAAGTACTTAAGCCAATTGTTTGATGACTATCTGAAGGAGTGTGAGATTATATCTCAACTCACTCCTCCTGGAACACCATAATGGAATGGTATGTCCGAGAGGGGAAAATCGAACCTTGTTGGACACGGTACGATCTATGATGAGTCAATCAGACTTCTCTGACTCTTTCAAGGGATATGCTTTACATACAACAACTTTCACACCTAACCGTGTTCCATCTAAGACAGCTGAAAGACACCAATGAGATATGGACTGATATGCGACCAATTATGTCTTTCATTAAGACTTGGGGTGTCAAATTTATAGAAATGTATGGTTTCAGATAAACTTTGACCCAAGTCTGACAAATGTATCTTTGTGGGGTATCCTAAAGAAACAAACGGACGTTATTTCTACAACACCTCCGAGGACAAATTATTTGTCGCTACGACTGGAGTGTTCCTTGAGAAGGAACACATCTCCAAGGGAGACAGTGGGAGGAATGTAGAACTTGGATAAATCCAAGTACCACAGAGTACTGACCCGCCTGCAATGGAACAAGAACCGGTTCTGCAAGATGTTGTGGTCCAACCACCAGTTCAAGTAACACAAGACTCGCGTAAGTCAAACAGGACATGTCATCAACCTGAGAGATCTGGAATACTCCTAACTCAATAAGGTGATGAACCGCTCATGGATCATGATGAGTTTGTGACTTACCAGGAGGCCGTTGTTGGCCTAGATTCTGAGAAGTGGCTAGGAGCCATGGGATCCGAAGTAGAATCCATGTACACCAACCAGGTATAGACCTTGGTTGAGTCACCTGAAAGGGATAAAACCCATAAGGTGCAAGTGGGTCTTCAACAAGAAGACTAACATGGATGGGAAGGTGAATACCTTCAAGGCGCGACTGATTGCGAAAGGTTTCAAGCAAATTCATAGTATGACTATGATGAGACCTTTTGTCCAGTTGCATTGATTCAGATCCCACTTGCTATTGCTTTATAGTGTGACTATGAGATCTGGCAAATGAATGTCAAAACAGCATTCCTTGACAAGGAATCTTCTCGAAGATGTGTACATGACACAACCTGAGAGTTTTATCTATTCAGAGAATGCTGGAAAGGTTTTGCAACTTGCAGACATCCATTTATGGATTAAAGCAAACTTCCAGAAGTTGAAATCTTCGTCTTAATGTAAACTGTAAGACAAGTTTGGATTCATCAAGAACGAGGATGGATCTTGAGCGTACAAGAAGGTTAGTGTGAGCATAATTATTTTTCTCGTATTGTATGTGTATGACATACTACTTATGGAAACAATATTCCTACACCACAAAATGTGAAAACATGGTTAAGCATTTATTTTTCAATGAAGGACTTAGGCGAAACGTCCTATGTATTAGGAATCAGGATCTATGGAGATAGATCGCTGAAATTGTTAGGCCTCAGTCAAAGGTACATAAATTGACAAAGTGCTTGGGCGCTTTAAATGTGCATGATTCCAAAAGGGTATCTTGCCTATGACACGTGGCGTATACCTGTCCAAAGGACAGTTCCTGTTACATCAGATATAGAGGGAACACATGAATAAGATTCTATATGCTTCGGCAATTGAATCTGTTATGCATGCCATGATATGTACTCGAACAAATGTCTCGTATGCTTCGAGCATGATGAGAAGGTACCAATCCAATCCCAATGAAGGTTACTGGACCGAAGTCAAGAATGGCCTTAAGTACTTGAGAAGAACTAAGGATTCATTCTTGATCTAAAATGGTGAGAAAGAGCTCATAGTAATGAATTACACTGATGCTAGCTTCCAAACCGATAAGGATAACTTTAGATCACAATCTGGTTTTGTGTTTTGCCTTAATGATGGCACTGTGAGCTTGAAAAGGTCCCAAGCATGAGACAGTTGCTGATTTTATAACAAAGGCCAAGTATATAGTTGCCTTAAATACAGATTTAAAGACCGTTTTGATCAGAAAGTTCATTAATGAACTAATCGAAGTTCCTAACTTTTCGAACTCCATTGATCTCGTTGCGATGATGATGGAGTAATCGCCTAAGCTAAGGAAACTTGATCTCACCAGTGATCCGAAACATATAATTAAGTGCTTCCATCTCATTTGATAGATGATCGATAGAGGAGATGTGAAGATGTGCAGAATAACAACACTAAAAATCCACTATTGGAGTCTCTTGCTCAGTGGTAGCATGACACTCACACTAGACCGATGGGTGTTATATTGATGCCCGATTGGCTCTAGTTCTAGTGGGAGATTGTTGGGGTAAGCCTTAGTGGCCAATATATTTTGAATAGATAATCATTTGTATCATGATTTTGATCATATATTTGATATATGTATAAGGCATTTATTTATTATGATATATTTGATGATTATATTGATAGCATAATAAAATCCTTACAATAGGTAGTTCATTTAATGGAGCGTCAAGTATGACTTGACCGTGAGATGCCATTAAATTATAGAGCACTATTCCTAAATATCCATAGTCAAAGTATTATTATTAATAAGGACAATAATAATACATTGAGCCTATTATGTGAGTGTACTGATGACCACATCTCACGGGTCATAGATATAAGATATCAAGTCTTCACATAGGTATAAATATTAGTGGAATATTTATACTGGAGTGACCCGCTATGAGAACGCTGCATAATAGTTATGTAAGTGTCATAAGCGATTCTCATGGTGATCATAGTGAAGTAGTCCTTCAACTTGAAGTCACTACGATTCCTAACATATGTAGCTATAGGATTTAATAGTATTAAATGTTGTCTGTAACAGGACAACTATAAAGATAGTTATTGGGCCTGCAATGAAACATGTTGAGGAATGTGAGTAATGTAGATAGGATTCGTCCCTCCTACATAACAGGGGTAATGTCTATAGGCCTCTTAATGGTATGTGACGTAGAAATGCATGGCCATGCTAAGGTGGGACAATATGAGATATTGGGCCTCCATGATCGTACGTCAATTACTAGATCAAGAAATAAATAATTGAACTTAACAAGGATGACCCATTTATGCCTTGTATTCAATTAAGACATTGAGACGAAAGGACGTTGACTTCACATTATATATGGTTACAAGAAGGTTTTAATTGTATCACCAATGTTCTAATTAATTGAGTAGCAATGATGTATTGCGAGATGCCGCTCATTGTTTATAATATTAATATTAGTTGATTATTAATGATTAATAATAATTAATATTATTGCCAATTAATTGAGAATCTATAGGGTCACACGCATAGAGGAAATGTTCAGAGAATTATTTTAATTGATTAATTAAATATGATTTGATTAATAATTAAATGGGATTGATTTAATTGATTGATTAAATATGATTTGATTGATAATTAAATGAGGATAAGTTTAATTGATTAATTAAATATGATTTAATTAATAATTAAACATTGGGCCTGTAGCGTACAATGGCCCAAGTGGGTTAGGTAAAGTGGGTGATAGCTATTAGTAAGCTGCGCACGTCACTTAAGCCAGACACAATACAGAGAACTCATAACGGCCGCTGTACTCTATTGACAGCAGCGCCTTCTTTTCTCTTTTTGTGTGCCGCGCCTCTCCCAATCCTGATAGCTAGCACTATGCTATCTCTGACGTTGGTTTGCTCGCGTAGACTGAGTAGAGAAATTGCTACTTTGCAATACTGGTGATAGAGAAGCTTTTTCTCATGGTAGTTATGGGTGGACAGTTATCGTAATCTCACGATCTAAGATTTGTTAACCGTTAGACCGAGCTGATTTTTGGACAGCAGGTTCATGACATATGAATCTACATCTTCACCGTTCAGTTTGGCGATACGAGGTCTGAAAAGAAAGTTATGAGCATTTCAAGTATCAACGTTTTTGGCTAACCGGTGTTGTTGGCGCGCTCACAATGTTCGGGGTAAAGCTACGCTTCAAGAGGTAAACACAATATCTTTGTGATTCATGTGTAATACTTGGTCCTTTAGTAAAGGGGTTTTTCCACTCAAAAGGTTTTTATAAATTGTTTTTAAAAAATTATCCCTCTTTAAACCCCAACAATTAATCCTAGAGGAACCGAACCTAGGTAAGTTTTTAGGAGGAAATGGGTTTTGGTTCATTTTTTGTGAAATGATTCTTGATTTCACCTATTTCATTCCTTAATCATGTAATCCAAGTGATTAGGAAGCCAAATCAAACTCTCACCTATTTTTCATGGTGATGGCCGAAACCCTAAATTTTGGTTTAAGGGGTTCTGGTTCAAATATTTGATAATTGCTAATGGATTGTGTCTTATGTATGCTTAAGGATCATTGATCCAAGAGTTGATAGAATTTTAACATCCCTAGACTATTTAATTAAATAGGGACAGCAGCCTAGTTCTAAGGTTAGGGGAGTTTTTGATTGAACTGTACTGATTTCTAATTGTGTTTTGTGGTATAGAATCGGACAAGACTCGAACGTTCGACCGCACACCCGATTGACAGTTGCAAAGTCATAGCCGGAGCTGCACGTGAGAATCACTAAGGTGAGGAGAAAGAACTTTATCATCGGGAAGGCAAGCTTAGTATATATATAGGGGAACCCTAAAACCCTACTAGAGGTTGAGCCCTAGATAAAGTGCCTGGACCCTAGGTGCAGGTACTTTTGGGCTATCACCACTAAGTTGATAATATGGATGATGTGATTGATTGAGGTTGATGTGTTGAACTGTTTAATTGATTATCTGTTTACCTGTTATGTTGAACTGTTTGTGTGATTTACTGTTATCCAGCTTTATGATGATATCTATACTGGTGAAATTACTGTTGTAATATTTTGTTGTGATTTGGCTGATTAAGTGTTGATGAGAGTATGGTGAGTGATGATGTTGTTCGGGTTGATACCGTTGTCGTCCCGACCATGGAGCTGTGGCTCGTAGACACAAGGCGTCATGATGTTGATGTTGATGTTGATGTGGATGCGGTGCATCGTGGTCGTGGCCGAGTGTTTTAGTTGTGAGGTTTCGGTATCAACCTGCGATAGATGTTTGTTGCATAGCATATCATTTCATACCATAACATATTAGTTCCAAAGGGGGATGTCCAATTGAGGACGTGATGTTTTTAATCCCGAGGCAGGATGTCCAATGGGGGACGTGATGCGATGTTATCCCGATGGGGATGTCCAACTGGGGACGTGATGTATCGGCCGACATGCATATAGGAAAGTCAGCATATACATAGGGACTAGTATCCTTCTTGTAGGTTTATCTTAGAGAATGACTTTTGAGATGATTGTGATGTATGACCTAAAAGATGGGTGATGTTGTGTTGTATGTTTTCGATGTTTGTGATGGATGTGTATATATGCTGTACTGATGCCCCTCTCCCATATTTGATGATGCATTTTTCTTATCTCCCGCTATTTTCTGTATGTGTTACTTTTATTTTATGGGAAGACCCCATGGAGGAACCGCTTGCTGCGGAGCTGGATGGCATTCCGTATAAGCCCGATGCCGGAGGACGAGCCCAGGATCCTAACCTCGAGGGGTTGGGAAGTGGTCGTGGTTAGCCAGAGAATTATCTCTTGGCTTATTTCCCTATTTTTATTTTGGTCTGTATTAATATACTCTATATGTATTACGATAATACTGTAGCCCTACTGATGGGGCAATGATGTATGTACATATTTATTTATATTTTAAAAGCTGCGTACTCTGAGACGTTGCATGCCGTAAATTTGTTTCGCTTCCGCGCTTAATTTTCCGCTTCGCTTCGTATTAATAAGGCGCACTAACGATTATAATACGATTAAGGTTAGTTAATATTTTAAGTTCTCCAATAGAACAGCGGGTCATCTTATTTATTGGTATCAGAGCAGTTCGATTCTAATATTGGACTGTGAGGTCTAGGAAGTGTACTGGTTTGATAGTCGGGTGCCGACTTTATTCAGAAAAATGGGTACAGCGTCCGATGCGCAAGTTATCGAGTGTGATAACTGCTTTGTTCGTAAGGCATACGATATATATATCGATTGATGAATATTGTATGTGCTTTTGTTTGGCTCGCGTGGCGAGAATCGGTTTCACGTCACGAGGCCGAAAGACTATACCTTACTAATCAGGCTAGCCTTCTGGCTCGCGAGACGAGAATACGTTTGCGCCGCGAGGCCGAGAGGCTGTACTTTATTGATCAGTCTGGCCTTCTGGCTCGGGAGGCGAGCATCGTTTTCACTTCGTGAGGCCGAAGGGCCGAATTTTACTGCTCAGGCTGGCCTTCTGGCTTGCGCGGCGAGCATTGGGTCGCGAGGCGAGCACCTAGAGGCTGTACTTTACTGATCAGTCTGGCCTTCTGGCTCGCGAGGAAAGCATCGTTTTCGTGTCGCGAGGCTTACGGGCCAAATTTTACTGCTTAGGCTGGCCTTCTGGCTCGCGCGGCGAGTATTAGGTCGCGAGGCGAGCACCTTGTTTTTGCCTTTTCTTTATTTTCTTCTTTTCTAGCCTTTTATAACTGAAAAAAACTAGATAAGCCGTGGGCTGACCATATGTCTTATGGATTGAAACTAACGCTTCCTTTACTAGGAAAGAATGGCCAGAGGACGTGGTAGAGGAAGGGGAGCACTAGTTAGAACCAGGGACCCGGACCATAATGGGGACACCTCAGGAATTGGAAGTAGCGGAGATCAGAATGAAGCGATGAGGGCCATGAGGGATTTGGCCGCTGCAATACTGCAACAAACACAGCAGAATGCTCGTTTCATTCAGCGACAGAAAGAGAGGGATGCTAGACAACAGCAGAATCCTGTCCGAGGAGGTGAAGTGGTAAACACCGGCCTAAATGCCTTCATGAAGGGGAATCTTCCTCAATTCCATGGAGAATACAACCCAGAAGCTACCGAGCTATGGCTGCAAGAGATCGAGAAAGTCTTTGTCGTTATCCAATGCAGAGAGGATAGGAAAGTCACTTACGCTGCCTTCATGCTAATCGAGGCAGCTGAAGCATGGTGGAAGAACAAATAGAGACTGCTAGAGGCTTAAGGACGATTGCTGACCTGGGAGGTATTCTGTGAGAGCTTCTTGGAAAAATATTTTCCAAGGAGTGTTCGTCAAGAAAAAGGAAAAGAGTTCCTGAACCTGAAGCAGGACCAAAGGTTGGTGGGAGAATACGCCATGAGGTTTGAGGCGTTGCTAAAATTCTCTCAATTCTACCAAGTATACCGGGATGAAGACTAGGTATGCAAAAGGTTCGAAGACGGACTAAGGCCCAAACTGAAGAGGGCTATGCTACTATTGAGCATCCAATCATTCCCCGAGCTAGTGGAAAAATGCACCGTACTTGAAGGACACGATCAAGAGAGAGTTACATAGACTCCAGTAACAAGTTGTGGACCAACCAGGGAAGTTCCGACTGAGGGCGAAACCTTACAGTCTCCTGAATCAACAACCAGTAAGTTATGGAAAGGGGAATGTTAGTCAAAGGCAATCAGGGTTTTCCAAGTGCTTTCGATGCGGCGGGCCGCATCAAGTGAAGGATTGTGCTCAGGCACCAAATGTCACTTGTTTTTATTGTGGCACTTGGGGCCACTATGCCAACGAGTGTCGAACGGGGGATGCCAGTAAGGGCCAAGTCCAACAGCAAGTCGGAAGAACTTAGAACGCTAGGACTGGACAACAAGTGGTGGGTCAGCAGAACAGGCCACAAATGACGGGAAGTGTATTCGCCGTGAGAGGATCTGAAGCTTCTCAATGTCCCGATCTGATACAAGGCAAGTGCCTAGTTGCGGGGGGACTCTTATCTATTTTATTTGATTCGGGGGCTACACATTCCTTTATTTCTTTAGCGTGTGTGGATCATTTGAATTGCCTATTTCATCCTGACCATATGATTTGACTGTTTCTACACCTACGGGTGATTCCCTGACAACCTTGTTTATCTGTTTGAAATGCCCGGTTGTCTTAGAGAACCGATCTTTTCTTGTTGACCTAGTCTGTCTGCCTATGCAGTAGATTGATATTATCTTAGACATGGACTGGCTTTCGGCCAACCATGTAGTACGAGACTGTTCAAATGAAACCCTCTACTTTTCCGAGCAATCTGGATCATTGCCTGTCAGTGATGGTGTGTCGGGAAGTGTACAATCAGGAGAGTGCATGGTGCTGTTTTCTTTGGAAGCCGAGGAGACTCTGAATCTGGATGCTTTGCTGGTGGTGCGTGAGTTTCCAGATATTTTCCCAGTGTGCCAGGATTACCGCCAAGAGGGAGATAGAGTTCGCGATCGATCTTGCACCTGGAGCCGGACCGATTTCGGTAGCACCCTATCGAATGTCCCTAACAGAGTTGACAGAGCTGAAGAAGCAATTGGACAACATGCTGCAGAAGCAGTTTATCAGGCCGAGTGTTTCCCCATAGGGAGCACCTATACTGTTCGTCAAGAAGAAGGACGACAGTTCAAGGTTGTTTGTGGACTACAAATAGCTCAACAAGGTGACGATCAAGAATAAATACCTGTTGCCAAGGATTGACAATCTTATGGACCAATTGAGGGGAGCAACGATATTTTCTAAGATTGATCTGAGATCCGGTTATCATCAGATACGGGTGAAGGAAGATGATATACCGAAGACGACTTTCAGGAGTCGGTACGGGCACTACGAGTATCTAGTTATGCCTTTTGGTGTGACTAATGCTCCTACAGTGTTCATGGACTATATGAATAGAATCTTCAGACCGTACCTCGATAAGTTTGTCGTTGTTTTTATTCATGACATCCTTATCTACTCCTTAGACAAGGAAGAACATCAAGAGCATTGGAGGGTTGTACTTCAAGTTCTTAAGGACAGACAACTTTATGCCAAGTTGTTTAAGTGTGATTTCTGGTTGGAGCAGGTACAATTCCTTGGGCATGTGATCAACAAGAACGGCATAGCAGTAGATCCTACAAAAGTAGAAGCTGTGGTTAAGTAGGAAAGCCCTAAGATGGTAACCGAGATCAGAAGCTTTCTCGAACTAGCAGGATACTATAGGAGGTTCATCGAGGGATTCTCAAAGATTGCGTTACCTCTAACGCAATTAACGAGAAAGGGAAAAGCATATGAATGGACAGAAGAGTGCGAGGCTAGTTTCCAAGATCTAAAAGGGAGGCTAACAACATCTTCGGTGCTAGTCTTGTTGGATTCATCAATGTTGTTCGATGTGTACTGTGACGCATCATATCAAGGTTTGGGTTGCGTGCTCATGCAAGAAAGGAAAGTGGTGGCCTATGCTTCCAGACAGCTAAAAGTGCACGAATGGAATTACCCAACCCATGACCTAGAGTTGGCCGCAATAGTGTTTTCATTGAAGATATAGAAACACTATCTCTATGGCTAAATTCAGAGTGTGTAGCGACTATAAAAGTTTGAAGTATCTATTCGACTAAAAGGAGTTGAACATGCGGCAGAGGAGATGGATGAAATTCATAAAGGATTATGAATTTGATCTACAGTACCACCCAAGAAAGGCCAACGTGGTGGCAGATGCATTGAGTCGGAAATCTTTGAATATGTCTACTATGATGGTGAAAGAACTGGAACTGCTGGAATAGTTCCGGAATCTGAATCTAGACGTGGAGTTATCCAGATATAAGATAAGTTTAGGAATGGTCACTATCACTAGCGACTTTCTGAACTTGATCTGGAAAAAGCAAGGAGAAGATCAGTACCTACAGGAAGAGAACCAGATGGTAGAAGAAGGAAAGACTCCAGATTTCAAGAAAGGTACCAATGGAATCCTAAAGTTTGGAGACAGGATATGTGTGCCTAAGGATAGCGAAGTTAGGAACATGATCTTGGAAGAGGCATACAAGAGTAAGCTAAGTTTTCATCCCGGATCTACAAAGATGTACCAGGACCTAAAGGGAATGTTTTGGCGGCCTAGGATTAAGAAGGAAGTAGCAGAATATGTCCAATCCTGTCTGGTGTTTCAAAAGGCAAAGATTGAACACCAGAAACCAGCAGGGTTATTGCAATCACTGGACGTCCCAGAATGGAAATGGGATAGCATTGCAATGGATTTTGTTTCCGGACTACCAAGGACGCAAAAGAGGTGCGATGCAGTTTGGGTAATCGTTGACAGGCTTACGAAATGTGCTCATTTCTTGCCGATCAACCAAAGGTATTCTTTGGAAAGACTAACCCAGATTAACATAAAAAAAGTGGTGAGATTACATGGAGTACCTTCGAGTATAATTTCGGACAGGGATCCGAGATTTACTTCCAGATTTTGGTAGAGTTTAAACGGTGCTTTGGGAACTAAGCTCAGAATGAGATCAACTTATCATCCGCAGACGGATGGTTAGTCTGAAAGGACGATTCAATCTTTGGAGGATCTTTTAAGATCATGTGTTTTGGAAAACATAGGAAGTTGGGACGAATTTCTTCCACTGATTGAGTTCACGTACAACAATAGTTTCCATTCGAGTATTGGCATGGCGCCATACGAGGCGCTATATGGACGAAAGTGCAGAACACCGCTCTTGGTATGAAACCAGGGAGAATCAGTTGATAGGCCCAGAGATGGTGTAGCGAATGACGGAGCAAGTAAAGAAAATTCTGGAAAGGATGAAAGTCGCACGGGATCGGCAGAAGAGCTACAGTGACAATAGGAGGAGACCTTTGGAGTTCCAGGAAGGCGATCTTGTCTTTATGAGAGTCACTCCAAGAACTGGAATCGGCAGGGCAATCAAATCCAGAAAGCTTACACCTAGATTTATTGGACCATTTCAAATTCTTCGTCGAATTGGTCCAGTTGCCTACCAAATTGCTTTACCCCTAACCTATCCAATATTCATAATGTATTTTATGTATCCCAACTCCGAAAATATCATCCCGATCTATCACATGTGATAGAGCCTGAATGAATCCAGATAAGGGAGAACTTAGAATACGAAGCATTGCCTATACGGATTGAAGACACAAGGGTGAAAGAACTCTGCGGGAAGCAGATTCCCTTAGTCAAGGTCATATGGGATGCTACAACAGGAGATGCAAATTGGGATCGCGAAGAAGATATGCAGCAGCTATATCCACATCTATTCTAAGGTACGTTGAATTTCGATGACGAAATTCTTTTAAGGGGGTTAGTAATATAACACCCCGTTTTTTTTAAAGCTTTCTAAAAGCTTTCTGATTTTAATTAATCAGTATTTTTGTGTTTGTATTTTATTAGAGGGTGTAGATAGTGAAACAAAATAAACTAAGACCATAGTCAAGCTCTACGATATCGTAGGAAGCTACGGTTAAATTTTGGGTCGAAAACTCAGACGGAGCCCGGTCTGCGTTTTTCATTGACAGTAGTGTTTTACTACTATCGAGACCAAATTTGGACTTGTAACACGCTGTTTTTCGTTAAATAATTTGTTTAAGTTGTTTAGTTAAATTATAATTGTTGGTTAAGGGCTAAGTGGGATTTTTGGTTTAAAAGTATCTTTCTGGAACATTGGCATGCCCATGCTGTTTTAGTGTGTCTTGTGACCAGCTTAGTCACAAGCATGGCCGTGCTGTTGAGCGAACTGCGTCTCGTTGATGCTGAGTTCGGTGCCATCATTCAGCACGCTCGTGCCGAATGTGCACCTTGTTTCTGATCTGCATCAACCTTGGTGTGTTCTTGGAGTTTTGGAGGCATTTGGTAAGCCCCTGGTACGCTTGTGTCAGCCCTGTAGGTAACGTTCTTCTCTCTTATTAGTTTCTTTTCATGTTTTGGATTAGAAACTGATTGGGCTAATGTTTTAGTTGACCAAGGCTTGGATTTGGACTGAGCCGCTTGGGAAGACGTGATCCCGAGATTATTTGTATGCTATTTGTTAATATGCTTGTTGCTATACTTGATTGCTGTTATATGCATTGTTGTTGGATAGATGTTTGATGGTATGTGCATAGTATATTTGTTGTTGAATTGTTGATTGATATGAACTTGCTGCTATGTCCCTAAAATTGGTTAATTAGGATTTAATTGGTTAAATAATAAAGGGACCGTTGTTCCCTAAAAATATTTCATAAAACATGAAATAATAAAGAGTGAGTTTTTATGTTATTGGATTAGTTACGAGCCTAGGGATGATTTTTGGGAGTGTTAGGGATTTTTGGATTAATTGGTTAATCTGTTCTTCGCTGCCTAGAACAACACTGTCACGCGATCAGCACGGCCGTGCTGAACAGGGAGCACACCCGTGCTCCCAGTTGAATTCTGGAAAATAGCCGCGCTTTGAGCACGGCTGTGCAGCATAAGAGCATGCCCGTGCATATGTGCACAACCATGCGTAATAGAGAGCACGCCCGTGCCTTATATGCAGCACGCCCGTGCTACACGTAGGAGGGAGAACGCCCATGCCATCGTGCAGCACGCCCGTGCCATCATGCAACACGCCCGTGCCACCCCTCTGGTCAGAATCAGTGACTTACGGTTTAATGGGGTTTTAACCCCAATGTTCCCAATAATTAAGATGATGAGTTGGTTAAGTCGGTGCCTTGGGGTTACGACACGTTGATATAATTGGATGCCTTTAGTGGTCCAATTGAGTTGATTGGATGCCTTTAGTGGTCCAATGTTGAGTTCATATAATTGGGTGCCTTTAGTGGCCCAATTGCGTTGATATAATTGGGTGCTTTTAGTGGCCCAATGATGAGGATGTTATTCTTGGGTGCCTTTAGTGGCCCAAGCGGAGGTGGTGGTTGTTGTTGTTTGTTGACAATGTTCATGCATAGCATTGGAGATGTTAGTTGGAGGAAGTTCAACATAGGGGAGGTCGTCCTAGAGTACGACGATCTGGCCATCCTCGGTTGGTTCACCCAAGGTTTGTTGAACTATGGCCCCCCGTGATGAGGCATCCATGGTTTGATGTGTTGGCTATCTATGGGGTTCACCCATAGTTTGGTGAACTATCGGTGTTGGTGCCTTTAGTGGCCAATGTGGATATGTAATTCCAAAGTTGTTCTTCCTAAGTTAGATGGATCCACATGCATTGATGGAGCAGTGGAGTAGAGTTGCATTGCATCATATAGCATACTGGTTGATTTATGATGTTGAGATGATATTTATGTATGTAAGTGTATGCTATGACTGTTGCCATGCCATGATGTATGTCATCTTATTTCTATTTCCATACCGTTGTGATTACATGTTTCCTTACTCTGTAACACCCTGTTTTTTTTTACACTATGCTTATATGTGTTAATATTTTCTTGTATATGTTGTATATATGTTGTTTGTGATTGTTCTTGATGTCCAAGTTCATAGTTGGGGTAGTTTAGCCTTAAGGAATGGTCAATGCATTCAAGTCCAAGAAACATGTTTTACGGTTTTGTTCATATCTTGAGTTCTAGACATCCGATTGAGGTGATCTTGGATGCGTTGGAAAGCTTAGAGAATTATCTACAAGTCTTATTTCAGATGTTAAGGCCAAATTCGGCTTCTAAAGTTTTGCGTCGCGAGGATACATTCGCCTCGCGAACCTGACAGCCAGATTATTGCAGCTCTCTGGTTCGCCTCGCGAAAGGCTACTCGCCTCGCGAAGCTGCGCGCACCAGAATCGCGTTTTTGGGCTTCTAATCAGTCCATAATGACCCTAACTCATATTTATACCATAAGACTCGACCTAAACCTATTTTCTAAGTCGAATTACTGTTAGAAACTGCCTCTTCCTCTCCAAACAAGGATTTCTAAACCCTTTCCAAGGATCCTTGAAGGAGATTGCACCATTATTCATCGTTCTTCGTCTCCTTCGCTTGAAGAGCATCACTGCCATCACAAGCCCTCTTTCTAGTTGCTGCTCTTGAACCTTTTGGGGCTGTGATCGTGAAGTCAAGCGTCGTAAGATCAAGCATTCGTGTAGACGCAACCTTTTCCGGACCTTTTTCCTTCCTTTGTGCATTGTGATCGTCATACCAGGTATGGGGGAAGAAATAGATCATGAGTATGTGGGTTTTGGGATAGGTTAAGATGAAGGGGTTAACCCATGACCCCTATATGTTTGTCTATATGCATTGTAAATGCCTATGTATATGCTATGAGTGTAATTATGTGTATCTTATGTATATGCCATGTATATGCCTATGTGAATATTTGTACAAATATACATGTTTATGGTTCTATGATTATGATTATGGGTGTTTGTCTTGATGATATGATTCAAATAGTATGATGTGCAATGAATAGTATGAATATAGATACGATATGCATTGATGAGATTTTATGATGTGCAATGATAATGATGACTTGATGATGAGGTGCGTTACGATGAAGAAAATAGGATTAGTGAAAGAACATAGCTTAGGGATGTTTGGCACCCCATAATGAATGAGTTGTTATGAGAGGTGAGATTGATAATATTGGATTAGTTTTGGAAACCCATAGGGATGATTCTTGAGAGATGGGATGATAGGCATAGGGATAACTTAGAGAAATTCTTAAGATTCTCACATCTGTCATGATTCGCCTGGCGAATATCCATTCGCGAGGCGAGACAGAGAGACCATTCGTGGTCTGACGTGATTCGCCTAGCGGATTGTAATCCGCGAGGCGAATGAGAGAACCAAATATTGGGGCTCTCGGGCTCGCCTCGCGAGCCAGGATTCGCCTAGCGAATCTAGGAACCTGTTTAGGAGCTCTCGGGCTCGCCTCGCGAGCCACGATTCGCCTAGCGAATCTGGGTTTCTCACCCAGATTCTGTTGTGAAGAAGAAATAAATAGGGTAATGGGAAAATGACTGTGCGATCACAATTCAAGGTTGATAGTATAGAAAAGAACGTTAATATTAATAATGACGATATGATAATATTGGCAATGTTGATAAAGGCAATAATGATGGTTAGCGCCTAGTTGTTTGATGATCATCGTTGATGGTCATTGTTGATAATCAATGTGATTGATTATGATGATAATATTGGCAATGTTGATAAAGGCAACAACGTTGGTTAGCGCCTAGTTGATTGATGATCATCGTTGATGGTCATTGTTGATAATCAATGTGATTGATTATGGTGGTGGATGGTTGGACATGTGTTTGCATGTTGTTGAGCATAGCATGCATCATACGTTGACGTTGATATGTTGGGTGGAAAGCAAACGATGAATCGCGATAGTGGAGGCCACGATGGGTGTTATCCCGGCCTTGCGGGTACGTTGGGTATGGAAGTTCCAGGTGACATGGGCTAGCTACCTATTGTCGGAGTGACCTAAAGAATAAGCTTGAGTACCCTGACTAGCCACTATACGTTATCAGGATTAGTGAGAGTGTTCGGGGATGGCCCATGGTCTGGCATATCATCCACGTTGATAACCGGACATGTACTCCTAATCGTCTTTCCAGAGTTAGAGTTGTTGGCCACATGCATACGGAGTAGTGATGTTGCATTCGCATTGACATGCATCCTTGATATATATTGATTATGTCTGTGTTGATTGATGTATGTTGTATGCCATCTTAATTACTATTCCATTTCGTTTACATATATTCATGATTGTGTTTCTTACCCCTCTCTTTGTTATTCTTGTGCATATGTCGTGGTATATGCAGAGGAGGGTGAGCATGCTGACGAGGGGTGATCCCGAGGAGATCTCTCTCAGTAGTTAGGATTTATGATTTATGTTATTCAGTTTTATTCCGATGTATTATCGGTATATGTATACCAGCTCTGATATGTGACATCGGGACTTGGGTTATGTTTATTATTTATGTTTTCCACAGTTTGTTTTTAAAGGATTTTGATTATTTCAGATTCCTATGTTTTACGTTATAGATGATGTGATGCACATTACCCTTGAGGATATGTTTTTATTTTAATTGTTATATTTTTAAAGACATGTATGATTTTATTTATGTTTTATTATATGCGGGGTAGTGGGTGTCACATACTCCCCTTTCTGTGTTTTCTTGTTTGGCATGTATGGTCTATGCAGAGGATGACGAGCAACTCGGAGAGGAGTGACTCTGAGGAGCCACCACTCATAGTTAGGGCATTCTGTTTAGCTGTTTATTTTTATTTTAGTTTTCTGTTGTATTACAAGGATTTTTTCGAAACGGTTGTACCAGCTTTGAATTGTGACATCGGGGTTGGGTTTACATTTATGTCGATGTTTACTTATCGTTTTTAAAACTTTGGTTTAATACGATTTTTCGCGTTTGTGATCTAATTCATGTGGCACCTTTTCTACCCATGAATTTTTTTAATAAAAGAATGCATGTTTCAATTCTTATCTGTATTTAATTTATTATTATTATTATTTACATTTAATGCATTTATAACATGCGGGGTAGAAGGGTGTCACATTTATTGGTATTAGAGCCGGCCTGTCCTATCAGGCCATGGTATGAGTCTGTAGTGAGTCTGTTGTGTGCTCTTGTTTGTGTTATCTTGTTTGTATTGTCTACACTTGTATAGACAATGATGCTTTAAGTTAAGAGCTTTTGTTGTTGATCTTGTATGTCTACTTTTGAAAGACCTGGATGTTATTCTTGGCATGGACCGGTTATCTTCCAACTACGTTCTTTTGAACTGTTTTGATAAGACCTTAGTTTTTGGCACTCCTATGGACTGGTTGTGCGGGATTTTCCTGAAGTGTTTCCGGGGGATGTTTATGACTTACCCCCAGAGAGAGATGTTGAGTTCTCCATAGACTTAGTGCCTGGCACCGGGCCATTCTCCATAGCCCCTTATAGAATGTCTCCTCTAGAGCTAGCCAAGTTGAAAGAATAGATAGAGGACCTGATAAAGAAACAGTTTATTAGGCCTAGTGTGTCTCCTTGGGGAGCACCTGTGTTGTTGGTGAAGAAGAAGGATGGTAGTATGAGGTCGTGTGTCGACTATCGACAACTCAACAAGGTGACCATTAAGAACCGGTATCCTCTCCCTAGGACTGATGATCTCATGGACCAGTTGATAGGCGGTGGCGTCTTTTCTAAGATAGATTTGAGGTCAGGGTACCATCAGATTCGGATTAAGTCTGAGGACATCCCGAAGATAGTGTTCAGGATGCAATATGGTCACTATGAGTACTTGGTTATGCCTTTTGGTGTGACCAATGCTCCGGCTGTGTTCATGGACTACATGAACAAGACCTTTCACCCTTACTTGGATAAATTTGTGGTGGTGTTCATAGGTGACATCTTAGCATACTCCAAGACCAAGGAGGAACATGAGGAGCACTTGAGGGTTGTTTTGCAGACCCTTAAGGAGAAGCAATTGAATGCTAAGTTGTCTAAGTGTGAGTTTTGGTTAGAGGAGGTGAGCTTTTTAGGACATGTCATCTCTAAGGGTGGCATAGCAGTAGACCCTGCTAAGGTTGAATCGGTGCTCCAATGGGAAGTGCCGAAGTCAGTGACTGAGATTAGGAGTTTCTTGGGGTTAGCCGGGTATTATAGGCGGTTTATAGAAGGTTTTTCTAAGATAGATTTACCCTTGACCCGTTTCACCAAGAAGGGATAGTTGTTTGTGTGGGACTCTAAGTGTGAGGAGAGTTTCCAAACTCTTAAGGATAGGTTGACATCAGCACCAGTGTTAGTTTTGCCAGACCCTAGTGAACCTTTCGTAGTTTACTGCGATGCTTCTAAGCAAGGTTTAGGTGGTGTGTTGATGCAGGATGGTAAGGTAGTGGCTTACGCCTCTAGGTAGTTGAAAACTCATGAGAAGAACTACCCTACCCATGATCTAGAGTTAGGAGCTGTGGTTTTTTCCTTAAAGATTTGGAGGCATTACCTTTATGGAGCGAGGTTTGAGGTCTTTAGTGATCGTAAGAGTTTGAAATATCTCTTTGACCAGAAGGAATTAAATATGAGGCAACGTAGGTGGATGGAATTTCTTAAGGATTATGATTTTGAGTTGACCTACCACCCAGGAAAGGCCGATGTAGTGGCAGATGCCCTTAGTAGGAAAGTCTTGCATATCTCCGCTTTGATGGTTAGGAAGATGGATCTGATTAAGGAGTTTAGAGACCTTAGTTTGGCTTGTGAGTTTACTCCTATGAGTATTAGGCTTGGACCCTTGAAGGTTACCAACAGTTTGATGGACAGAATTAGAGAGAGTCAGATGTCAGATAGGTTTCTGTTAGACCAGCGAGAATTGCTTGCTCAAGGTAGAAACCTTAGCTTTAGAGATGGAAGTGATGGGATCTTGAGATTTGAGGATAGAGCGTGTGTACCAAATGTTCCTGAGCTTAGGAAGTTGATCCTTGAGGAAGGACATAGGAGTCGATTGAGTGTGCACCCAGGTGCCACCAAGATGTATCAGGATCTTAAGCGTATGTTTTGGTGGCCTAGGATGAAAAAGGAGGTGGCTAAGTTTGTGTATGCGTGCTTAGTGTGTCAGAAAGCCAAAATAGAACACCAAAAGCCTTTAGATAAGTTGAAACCTTTGAGCATCCCAGAATGGAAGTGGGATAGCATCTCCATGGATTTTGTGTCTGGACTCCCTAGGACTCCAGCTGGTTTTGAGGCTATATGGGTTGTTGTGGATAGATTGACTAAGTCTGCCCACTTCATTCCATTGAATATGGAGTATCTTTTAGAGAAGTTAGCCAGGCTATACATCAGAGAGATATTTAGGCTTCATGGTGTGCCCTCTAACATAGTATCAGATAGAGACCCGAGGTTTACCTCTAGGTTCTGGGATAGTTTGCAGAATGCTTTAGGGACAAAGCTTAGGCTTAGTTCAGTGTATCACCAACAGACGGATGGGAAGTCTGAGGGGACCATCCAGTCATTAGAGGATTTGTTGAGGGTTTGTGTGTTAGAGCAGTCAGGCAGTTGGGACAAGTTTTTGCCCCTAGAGTTCACCTACAACAACAGCTTCCATTCCAGTATTGGGATGGCACCTTATGAGGCTCTGCATGGGAGGAGAAGTAGGACACCCTTGTGTTGGAATGAACCTAGTGATAATGTGGTGTTAGGGCCAGAGATAATACAGGAGACAACAGATAAGATAAGGATGCTTCAGAAAAAGATGAGAGTGGCACAAAGTAGGCAAAAGAGCTACCATGACAAAAGGAGGAAGGCACTCGAATTCCAGGAAGGTGATCATGTGTTCTTAAGAGTTACCCCGACAATTGGGTTTGGTAGAGTGATGAAAGCAAAGAAACTTACTCCTAGATTCATTGGTCCTTACCAAATCTTAAAGAGAGTCGGCGAAGTCGCCTACCAGATAGCCTTACCACCGTTCTTGTCCAACCTTCACAATGTCTTTCATGTGTCCCAACTCAGAAAGTATGTCCATGACCCTAGTCACGTGATAGTACCCGATGAGATATAGTTGAAGGAGAACTTGACTTTTGAGGTACTACCCCTTCGAGTCGAGGATAGGAGGGTGAAGCAGCTAAGAGGCAAGGAGATTCCTTTGGTCAAAGTTATTTGGAGCGGAGCTACTGAAGAAAGTGCTACCTGGGAGCTGGAGAGTAAGATGATGGAAGCATACCCACACCTTTTCAATCAAGGTATGTAGAAATTTCGAGGACGAAAGTTTTATAAGGGGGTGGAATTGTAACACCCTACTTTTCGCTAAATAATTTGTTTAAGTTGTTTAATTAAATTATAATTGTTGGTTAAAGGCTAAGTGGGATTTTTGGTTTAAAAGTCCCTTTCTGGAACATTGGCACGCCCGTGCTGATTTCCAGCATGCCCGTGCTGTTTTAGCGTGTCTTGTGACCAGTTGAGTCACAAGCACGGCTGTACCGTTAGGCGGCACGACCGTGCCGTTGAGCGAACTGCGTCTCGCTGACGCTGAGTTCGACACGCCCGTGCCATTATTCAGCATGCCCGTGTCGAATGTACGAACCCCGTCTCGCTGACGCTAGGGTCAGCACACCCGTGTCGAAATAGAGCACGGCAGTGCCATGTGCGCAGATTATATTATCCCACAGAAACTCGAGGGTTAGCGATTTTAACCCTTATTTGACTGCGGCTGCTACCCTAGTGTGGCCAGCACCTTGTTTTTGATCTCCATCAACCTTGGTATGTTCTTGGAGTTTTAGAGGCCTTTGGTAAGCCCCTGGTACGCTTGTGCCAGCCCTGTAGGTAACGTTCTTATCTCTTATTAGTTTCTTTTCATGTTTTGGATTAGAAACTGATTGGGTTAATGTTTTATTTGACCAAGGCTTGGATTTGGACTGAGCCGCTTGCGAAGACATGATCGAATTGTTGTTAGGGATATCGTTGCTGCAGCCTTCAAACCAGGTATGGGGAGAAGGATAGTCTAATCACTAGGTAGTGGGGGTAGTGTAAGATGAGGGGTACCCATGGCCCGAGATTATTTGTATGCTATTTGTTAATATGCTTGTTGCTATAATTGATTGATGTTATATGCATTGTTGTTGGATTGGTGTTTGATGGTATGTGCATAATATATTTGTTGTTGAATTGTTGATTGATATGAACCTGCTGCTATGTCCCTAAAATTGGTTAATTAGGATTTAATTGGTTAAATAATAAAGGGACTGCAGTTCCCTAAAAATATTTCATAAAACATGAATTAATAAAGAGTGAGTTTTTATGTTAATGGATTAGTCACGAGCCTAGGGATGATTTTTGGGAGAGTGTGAGATTTTTGGATTAATTGGTTAATCTGTTCCTCGCTGCCCAGAACAGCACTATCGCGCGATCAGCACGGCCGTGCTGAACAGGGAGCATGGGTGTGCTCCCAGTTGAATTCTTGAAAATGGCCGCGCTTTGAGCACGCCCGTGCATATGTGCACAGCCGTGCATAATAGAGAGCACGCCCGTGCCATCGTGCAGCACGCCCGTGCTACACATAGGAGGGAGCACGCCCGTGCCACACTTCTGGTCAGAATCGGTGACTTACGGTTTAATGGGGTTTTAACCCCAATGTTCCCAATAATTAAGATGATGAGTTGGTTAAGTCGATGCCTCGGGGTTACCACACGTTAATATAATTGAATGCCTTTAGTGGTCCAATTGAGTTGATTGGATGCCTTTAGTAGTCCAATGTTGAGTTGATATAATTGGGTGCCTTTAGTGGCCCAATTACGTTGATATAATTGGGTGCCTTTAGTGGCCCAAGCGGAGGTGGTGGTTGTTGTTGTTTGTTGATAATGATCATGCATAGCATTGGAGATGTTAGTTGGCGGAAGTTCAACATAGGGGAGGTCGTCCTAAAGTACGGCGATCTGGCCATCCACGGTTGGTTCACCCAAGGTTTGGTGAACTATGGCCCCCCGTGATGAGGCATCCATGGTTTGATGTGTTGGCTATCCAAGGGGTTCACCCATGGTTTGGTGAACTGCCGGCGTTGATGCGTTTAGTGGCCAATGTGAATATGTAACTCCAAAGTTGTTCTTCCTAAGTTAGTTGGATCGACATGCATTAATGGAGTAGTGAAGTAGAGTTGCATTACATCATATAGTATACTGGTTAATTTATGATGTTGAGATGATATTTATGTCTATAAGTGTATGCTATGACTGTTGCCATGCCATGATGTATATCATCTTATTTCTATTTCCATGCCGTTGTGATTACATGTTTCCTTACTCCCCTTTCTGTGTTTTCTTGTTTGGCACGTATGGTCTATGCAGAGGATGACGAGCAGCCCGGACAGGAGTGACTCTGAGAAGCCACCACTCATAATTAGGGCATTCTGTTTAGTTGTTTATTTTTATTTTAGTTTTCTGTTGTATTCTGAGGATTTTCCGGAACGGTTGTACCAGTTCTAAATTGTGACATCGGGGTTGGGTTTACATTTATGTCGATGTTTACTTATCATTTTTAAAACTTTGGTTTAATACGATTTTCCGCGTTTGTGATCTAGTTCATGTGGCACCTTTTCTATCCATGAATCTTTTTAATAAAAGAATGCATGTTTCAATTCTTATCTGTATTTAATTTATTATTATTTACATTTAATGCATTTATAACAGGCGGGGTAGAAGGGTGTCATCGGACTCGTGAACGAGACAGTTAGTCTCAGAATCACATTTCCTACATTTTCGAAAAAATAGGTCCTGACCTTCGCAAATGAAAATAATAATAAAATATTCGGACGAATACTCGAATCGGGAGGTGATTGGATCTGTAAAGGCATTTACGGAGGCCCGCTAACTAATAAACTTGATGTCACATCAAGTCACATCACCCCGGGAAGCGTGCCATGACTCGACATTGTCATAATGACAAACAAAAATATCTAGATACGAAAAGACCAAAATACCCCTGATTTTTTTCCTAAAGGACGTCTACGTCCCTAAAATATCTAAATTTTCAAGACTCACCCTCACTCTCTCTCCATAATTTTGAGCTCCCTCTTTCTGTCTCTCACCTCCAATTTCTTCTTCTTCTTCTCCCTTTCTCTTCTCCTCCATTTCTTCATCTTTTTTCATCATTTTCTCTTCATTTCTCTCAAGATCTTCAAAGAAGTTGTGAAGCAAAGTTGATCCTTTGCTTATCCTTAAAATCAAGGAGGTATGAACTTCATCCTTGAGCTCTTAAACCTCAAGTTTCCTCCATTGATTCATGCATTTTCCAGCTTTTCCAACTTTGAAGCTTAAACTTCAAAAATCTCTAGAAAACTGTAGAAAAATCCTTTTAATGCCAAACCAATTTCTATGATCTAGTTTCATCCTCTACTATCACTATCTAAGAGCATGAAATCAAATAATCTTCCTAGCCTATTAATACTAGAGAAACCGTACCTAGGTAAGTTTTTGGGGGAAAATGGGTTTTGGTTCAATTTTTCTGAAATGATTCTTGATTTCACCTATTTTATTCCTTAATAATGTAATCCAAGTGATTAGGAAGCCAAATCAAACTCTCACCTATTTTTCATGGTGATGGCTGAAACCCTAAATTTTGGTTTAAGGGGTTTTGGTTCAAATATTTGATAATTGCTAATGGATTGTGTCTTATGTATGCTTAAGGATCATTGATCCAAGAGTTGGTAGAATTTCAACATCCCTAGCCTATTTAATTAAATAGGGACAGCAGCCTAGTTCTAAGGTTAGGGGAGTTTTTGATTGAACTGTACTGATTTCTGATTGTGTTTTATGGTATAGAATCGGACAAGACTCGAACGTTCGACCGCACACCCGATTGACAGTTGCGGAGTCATAGCCGGAGCTGCACGTGAGAATCACTAAGGTGGGGAGAAAGAACTTTATCATCGGGAAGGCAAGCTTAGTATGTATATATATATATATATATATATATATATATATATATATATATATATATATATATATATTTGTGTGTGTGTGTGTGTGTGTATAGGGGGACCAAAACCCTACTAGAGGTTGAGCCTTAAATAAAGTGTTTGGACCCTAGGAGTAGGTACTTTTGGGCTATCACCACTAAGTTGATAATATGGATGATGCGATTGATTGAGGTTGATATATTGAAATGTTTAATTGATTATCTATTTACCTGTTGTGTTGATCTGTTTGTGTGATTTACTGTTATCCAGCTTTATGATGATATCTATATTGGTGAAATTACTATTGTAATATTCTGTTGTGATTTAGCTAATTGAGTGTTGATGAGAGTATGGTGAGTGATGATGTTGCTCGGGTTGATACCGTTATGGTCCCGACCATGGAGCTGTGGCTCGTAGACGTAAGGCGTCGTGAAGTTGATGTTGATGTGGATGCGGTGCATCATGGTCATGGCCGAGTGTTTTAGGTGTGAGATTCTGGTATCAACCTGCGATGGATGTTTGTTGCATAGCATATCATTTCATACCACAGCATATTTGTCCCAAAAGGGGATGTCCAATTGGGGACGTGATATTTTTAACCCGAGGCGAGATGTCCAATGGGGGACGTGATGCTATGTTATCCCGACGCGGATGTCCAACTGGGGACGTGATGTATCGGCCGACATGCATATAGGGAAGTCAGCATATACATAGGGATTAGTATCCCTCTTGTAGGTTTATCTGAGAGAATGACTTTTGAGATGATTTTGATGTATGACCTAAGAGATGGGTGATGTTATGTTATATGTTTTCGATGTTTGTGATGCATGTATATATATGTTGTAATGATGCCCCTCTCCCATATTTGATGATGCATGTTTCTTATCTCCCGCTATTTTCTATATGTGTTACTTTTATTTTATGGGAAGATCCCATGGAGGAACCGCTTGCTGAGGAGCTGAACGGCATTCCGTATGAGCCCGATGCCGGAGGACGAGCCCAAGATCCTAACCTCGAGGGGTTGGGAAGTGATCGTGGTTAGCCAGAGAATTATCTCTCGACCTATTTCCCTATTTTTATTTTGGTCTGTATTAATATACTCTATATGTATTACGATAATACTCTAGCCCTACTGATGGGACAATGATGTATGTACATATTTATTTATATTTTAAAAGCTGCGTACTCCAAGACATTGCATGACGTAAATTTGTGTCGCTTCCGCGCTTAATTTTCCACTTCGCTTCATATTAATAAGACGCACTAACGATTATAATACGATTAAAATTAGTTAATATCTTAAGTTCTCAAATGAAACGACGGGTCATCCCATAAGCCCATCATGGGGAATAGTGCAACATTAAGGGATCCTACACTTATAATTGTGTATGTTCCAGTTACACTACCCAAAATTCAGCATCTACAAGAGAGTAATATTTAATCTTCATTAAATCGTTCTATGAATCAATAACAATTTGAAACTTAGAGCTAAGAGGTAGTATGTCACCATTATAAATTCTAAGACTGCTCACTAAGCAGATTTCTCTTGCTAATTTCTCAACACGGTTATATAAAAAAAATAGTTATAAGAGCATCTTTAATGAGGATTTCATTGGGATTCCTTAAGAATAAAATATTATTACAATATGCCACATATAATTTTGGGTTCCTTAAATTTAAAATTGATTCCTTATCTAATGAACCTAAAAAGAGGGTTTCATAGCATTTAAATATTATTTTTTTATAATTGATAGTATAAAGGTGATAAAAAGAATATGAGATATTGAAAGGAGAGAAAATTTAAGGAACTTGATAATAGAAACCCTTATTGGAATGAAAATTGAATAGATGTCATAAATTTGAGTTAGCATATATGAACCCACTTAAAAACTTAAAATGAGTTCCTTAAAATTTTGTCATTGAAGATGCTCTAAGATATTAATTACAACAACAATACTAAAATAATAGTGCTAAACTAATAGATATCTGGTAGGTGTTTACTGAGTTATGTTCATTCCTTTGTTTAAGTCTTACCTAGGCTAAAGTATACCTTAAAATTCTTTCAGTAGCAACTAAGTGTTGGAGTGGCTAAAGAGCCCCACCACTTGATAGATAAAATTTTCACCCAAAAAGAATATTATAGTAGGTGTTCAATGACCCTAATCACCAAATTAAGGTCAGCAACAAAAATCAGTAGTTATCAACAAAAGAAAGGGCTCCAAAATTTGCCCAAAAATTACACTTGTGATGGATTTACGTTATCCATCAAACCACATCAAAATCCAATTCCGAAAATTGCTAATCAACCAACTAAAACATCCAGAAGAGAACAACTAACTAAATTAAACCAGAATGGCAAGGAGAAATTGGGGGGTTTTCCCCTAAAACAGTGTAAACACCACTTCTACTCCAAACCGCTTAGATGAAACATCTTCCTCCCGACCTTGTGTAGCTTAAATTCGTCCAAATCCTTCCCTTAAAATGTGAGTTTGCCTCCAAGAAAGTTCCTTCCACCCTAGAACACACAACATCAAGGGAAAAAAATTAAATCTTTAATTTTAGAAAAATTTACAGAACCGGAGTTATAGAGAGACTAAGAGTAAATCGTGAAAAATGGATCGTGAAAAATGGAACATTTTAGTTTTTCTTTACAAGATCGAACACAGAGGGGCAAGATGATGAGTTTGAAACATGATAAAAATCGAAGCTTTGAAGAAGAAGAAGAAGAAAGATGGAACCTTCTCACCTTGAGCGCAGTTCAAATTCGTCCAAGAACAGTGCCAACATCAAATCTCATTTTTTTTTTTTTGTTCTTGAAACCTCCAAAAAAATCATGAATAAATCAGAAAAGAGAAGAAAACTGGAAGGTTAATCAAATACTCATCCAAATCGAATTAGAAGAATGACTAGAGAAGGAAAGGTGGTGATTTTTCCCACCTTTCTACTGAGTTCCTTCGAGATCTTTTAGAAAGAAACTAGAGCCGATGTGAACAGGGGAAGAAAGAAAGGTTGTTCGGTGATGATGAGAAGAAAGGAGAAGAAGGTTTTTGTTTCTAGAAATTTTTCTGAGGTGAGAATGAAATGAGAGTAAAAGAAGGGTGTTCTGGAACTATGAGTGAAAAGGAAAATAAGACGTGAGGAGAAGATGAATGCTCCGAAATAAACTTATTAAACACGTCATCAGGATTGAATGATGTTTACTTAAAACTTTTTAAAACTTTCTGTATAAACATAAACATTTTCAAACCGTTTTAAAAGTACGTAAGAATCTGTCTGATAAAAATGTGAAAAGAGTAAACACTTAATTTGGTCTCTGAAATTATAGGATTATATCAACTTAGTCCCCACATTATCAATATTCTAAAATAATCCTTAGAATTCCAAAATGTAGCAAATGCATCCCTGACATTATTCACTTAGTTTCAAATGCATCCCTGACATTACCAACTTAATGTCATTTTAGTCCTTGTAAATATCAACGAAAGGACGAATCTGATTAACTTTCTGTAATTTCAGGAATCATTTTGGAATATTGATAATGTGGGGGACTAAGTTGATACGACCCTATAATTTCAGGGACCAAATTGGATGTTTACTCAATGTGAAAATGATATGTGCATGAAGGAGTGAAAATGAGATATAAGATAAAACAAATAACTTTGTTTTTAAAGAAGAAACCAATTTCTCCCCTGGTTAGATATAAGCATTTAACTTAAAAACAATAATAAAAAGTTGAAGGAGAGAAAGACTCACACTTGACGTTTAATACTGGTTCACCCAAATTTTGAGCTATGTCTAGTCCTTGGCTTAACCAAGTATTTTACTATAACTGAACAGATTACAAACAAGTATTTTTTGCATACCTAGACTTTCCAGGCTCAAGTAATGTTTGCACACCTAGCCTCATTAGGCTCGATCAACAAGTATTGTTTTCACACCTATCCTCTCCAAGCTCAAGTATTTTTCAGTTAGTCTCTTCAGGCCTTAGCGAAACAAATAAATTGTTTTGAAGCAGCAACTTCAGTTTGAATGAGCAAGTCTACCAGATCACACTCACAGAGTGGATATGAAGTATGTAGGGTATGACCGCACAATAACTTCTCTTAGGATTTTCAAATGATTGTGAAGTAAATAAAGGAATGAAGAATTAAAAGCCTTACAATAAATGAGAATTTGTTCGGCTTACTTGATCTATTCTTGTTTTTCTTCAAAAATTCAAACTCTTCCATTTATAGACTTCACAACAATAAATCTGTTGTGAGACATTCCGTCTTTGATACTTGTTTTATCTCAAGTCTTCAGGGAAACCAATAATGCAATAGAGTCGTTCTGATGAAGCATTAAATGTGTTGTAATACGTTGAGGGTATTCTAGTACTGAGGTACAAGATATTAGCATAGAGCAGAGCGAAAAGCAGATCATCAAGATTTTTGCAGTATAGATTTTCTTCTTTAGTGTAATCACTTAGAGTCATTAGTTGTAAAGTGACTTCGTTGCATACTAAGAGTAAAGGTGTCAGGTACGATGCATAGAAGATGTAGCTTTATTCCAATTGACTTTGCAAATAAAGAGTCCTTGTATTGATTTTTAAATATGTTCCCAACATAATTCAAAAAGATTCATATTTGTTACTTGAGGAAGAGAGTAAAGACGCGCTAAGCAACGCGAGAAGACTCATCTGTCTTCTTATGAGACACTTGATAATATCTGGCTCAGACGCTTGATGTGCGGATAACAGAAGATAACGATAGCTCATGTAACATCCCAAAAATCTTTTGTCTGTCTTTTAACTATTTGTGTGAATAACTTGACTGAGAACATAATTTGATTAATCATAATCATAAAAATAGTTAATAATTGGAAAATCATATTTGAATTTCAATTATGAGCTTAATAATCATAAAATATTGTTTTGAACCCAGTGTACTATTTTGAGTTGGAACTGATAAAAATATTATTATTTTAATCGGGACTGCTTTATCTTGGGATGCGTGCCAGAGCCGGGGAAGTTGTTATGGTGTTTGAATGGTTGATAATAACTTTATGTGTTGGAAAACCCTAACCTAGGGTTCCTCCATCTTTTTGTTGAAAAGAGTTTGTAAAAATGTGATTTTCGGATCTGACCTTGTGTGAGTTATTTCGGTTTTGAGTAAATACCCAATTTGGTCCTTGAAAATGTAGGGTCGTATCAACTTAGTCCCCCCCACATTATCAATATTCCAAAATGATCATTAGAATTGCAAAATGTTAATCAGGTTCGTCCCTCCATTTGGATCTGTTAGTAAATGCATCCCTGACATTAGTAACTTAATGTCATTATAGTCCATGCAAATATCAACGGAGGGACGAACCTGATTAACATTTTCAATTCCAAGGATCATTTTAAAATGTTGATAATGTGGGGGGACTAAGTTGATACGACCCTACAATTTCAGGGACCAAATTGGATATTTACTCTATCGGTTTTTCTCTCAACCTAGACCTCGGACTTCAAAAATTGTTTTTGATTCTGAAACTAGACATCTTGGGTTTCATTTTGATAACAAATTTCATTTAGTTTCATGGAGATTTGACCCTTGAAAATCTGTATCAATCTAAGCATAAATTTCTGTCATGGATTCTAACTACAGTGACTAATTTCGTGATCCTGTACTAACTCGGTTAATGTTTATGAAAATAAATTTCAAAGCCAAAACTTAGACATCCTAAGCTTTCATATGAGTCCTCATTTTCTCAAATCCGAGTTCGTTTGGTCAATCAAATGTTTGTCACAAGTTGATGCTTGAAATGCTGAAAATTCTGTATATGGATTTTGTGTTGAGTTTTGGAATTGGATGGTATGTTATTCATTTTGATGCATTGATGATTACTCTTGCTTATGATGGATGTCGGTGAAGCAAAATCTTCTCATTAAACCAAGTATAGGATTCGGCCAAGGCATAAACAAAAAGGATTTTCAACTTCAATATTTGAAACTTAAATGATTTTACAACTCTAAATTGATTTAATGAACGATGAATCAAAGCAAAATAAAGAAACAATAATTGAATGAAACATAACCTTGCATTAGGCCAAGGGATTCTTAAAACAATGGAAAAGTATTTTGATCTAAAGTTATAGCTTAGTTAAATCAAAATGACATTTTGAAAGCTAAGGAATCAAGTATTCTCAATAACAAACGACTTTGAGAAATCTTATATAACATTTGATTGTTATGTAGGTTTTAAACGTAAAACCAAAATCAATACAATACTTTCAAGTTTAAGTATAAATGATCTTAAGTTAAAAAGGGTTTGGACTTAAGAAGATTTCTCTTCTTTAGTTATTGCAAAAGAGTTTTAAACTCCAACTTCCAACTTTAAGTTTAAATGAAACTACAAAGCTTTTTGAGATAATATTTTCAATGTATAATACTTGAATCAACGGTACTAAGGCACTTTGCCAAGGTATAAAATAAGTAAGTGTTATGTACTCACCTTTTTACAAAAGAGTTTTGAACTCAAAGCTAAGGATTTTCCTAAGGGTAAAACCCCAAGTTGAGTAATTAACTTGGTGTGAAAGAAAGAGATAAGAAAGTATAGGACATGGTGAAACAAGACCATATGCTATACTATTGATGATACATTCATCAACCGATTCATAAGACTTAAGTGAATCAAGATGTATTTCATTACTTGAAAGACAAGTACCTTCTAACTTAGAAAGGATCTAAGACTTAACTAGAGGATTATCAATCCTTCTTCGTAGGACATTTAGGACTTGAGAAATATATCATAAGACACGAATAGAAACATGAAACGTTTTGGTTTGGAACAATAGTTCGATGACAGGCCGGTGAGTCGGACCCGAGAACATCGTCTACCTATATAGTCTTGTGATGACTCTGCCCCGGAGGGATCACGAGATTTATCCAGTGGATAAATGTTTAAAACACTTAAAATGTGTGAAGTTCCTAAGGAAGAGAACCTTGGTGAATCTTGAAGTTATCCGATGGATAAATGTTATAAAACACTTTAATGGTGAAAGACCTATATGAGAAGATTCCTGCGGAATCACGAGGTTTATCTGGTGGATAGAAATTTTATAGCATCTGCTATGTGTAAGCATTGGCATTGTGTTACAAGAGTCTGTAAGGCATTGATCCTAGGAGTTGAGCTTACATCTTGATGCTAGTGCAAATCTTAGAGTGAAGTTTTAAATAGTCTTAGAGGTATAAGGGTTAGAAAGGCTGACATGTGACCAGTTGGTAGCTCTTATGTGTCGTGACGACTTCGAGTAATACATTGATATCCTCAACTAGATGCCATACTTTTCATGTTTGGTGTAGAGTGTTTTTGTAAAAGCCAGGTACGAGCACATTACGAATGTTGTAGCATCAGCTCATGGTTGTTGTACAAGGAACATGTCCTCCCATTCACTCTCTCTGATGTTTGTAAGCTCCATGGAGTAGGGGTCATAGTTTTACCCTTGTGGCATATGGCATTGAGTCATGTACATCGCATTGCATTGCATGACTGGTGATGGATACATTTACATGTTATACATTATTATCCTGTGTTGATGATGTCTTATGTTGTTGATTGAATAATATGAGATATTGAGATGTATGATATGCATGATTAGTATGCTGTTATCTTGGGTGTCGTACCGTTTTTACTTCTGCCATGTGTTGTGTTGATGAATGGGAATCTCACCTCATTACTTTGTATTGCATTATTGTGTGCTTCTCTGGTGGTCTCCTGAGAAGGTCGTGATACCGAGACTTCATCCGGCGCTTCAGATGCATCACTCTGCTAAGTTTTCCCAGTGGTTCTGGCATTTGGACATCTAGCCATGATGGGCTTCTAGCAAAGTACATGAGAAGAGCCATACCTACCATCCGCAAGGGCTACAGAGGAAGGGTTCTTAACCGCTTGTCTTCACGTCGTCTGCTGTCAGGGTTGTAGTCGTTTATGGAATGCTAGGTGGACTTTGCCATAGATGCGTTTAGTGCCTCCTCCTTCTCTTAGGGATAGGCCGTTTGTTGGCAGAGTTGCATCTGAGGCAACTCCTACGATTTCTTCCATAGGAATACCTATAGTAGTCCCTGCTAGGGGTTCTTGTTAGGTCTCGTTTGACGGGTCCTGGTTGGAAGACGATGAGTGAAGAGATTAGGAGTGAGGTGATCTATCCACACCTTCCTATTCCTTTCGCTTGTATCTCCGTAAGGGAGAAGTCGAGGAAGGATCCAATGGCTGATTCGAAGGATGTCTTCCTGTGTAGTCTGTGGTTGGCCAGTGTAGGATGTCTGAGCGTCTGTACCTTTCTTTTATCTTTTATTGAGTTGTGTCTCCAAGTATCTTATGTTTAGGAGCTGCATCTCCAATTTTTTATGTCGAGTCTGTATCTTTCTGTTTTCTTTTTGTAGTTGGGTTGGATTTTTATGTAAAACCTTTATGAACTTATGATCTTGTATTATGAAATGTTTCTGTTTACCTTACACACATAAACGATCACAAGTTTTTACAAGTATGTTTTGTGAAAAGGAAAAATTTACCCCATATTTCTTAAATGGTTTTAATTAACCCGTTTTCGGCCTTATAGTTTTATAAAATTTCCGTTATGTGATGCCCTCGGAAAGGGTGTTACTACTCAGATAAGATGATGTACATAAGCAGACGCTTTGAATATAAACTTGAATCCGGTCTTACTTGAAGATGAGTATGTACACTTGAATAAGATGATTAAAAAATATCACATGGTTTATTTAAATCATTCTATAAATGTTTGGGTTCATCAAAACTTTAAGGTTTAAAGCGATATCAGATGCTTGGAGACTCAACAATCTCCCCCTTTTTGATGATGACAAACATTTTGTGATTTTATTAAACCTTGCAAAAATGATAAAAGACAATCATAAAAGGATTGAATTGAACATTATGAGTTAGTGTGTCCCCTTTTACATTTTGATATGTTTCCGTAGTGTTCTCGCCCTTTTGGCATCACAAAAAAGGAATGCACATTATATGAGGCATTAAGGTGCAAAACAAGAGAATTAAAGGAAAGACAACAGAAACAAGTTTTTCTAAGATAGAAGGTTTTAAATGAGTGAGAAATGGAAGTTAGCATATTTTTGCAGCAAATAAATTTAAAAACCATTGAAAACAAAAACGAGTAAGAGGAATATATCCTAAGAATGGAAAAACTCGAAAAGGTAAAATAAAAAGAATTTTAAGAAAAGAAGAGTAGATAAAGGTTGGGTAGAAGGGGTACAGCTGAAAGGATTTTCTCTTCGTGGTTCTATCAGGATATCCAATCCAAGGAATTTGATAGAAACTCACTCTTTTACCAAGAACAGGCATCTGAAGCTTGTCTTAAACCGAGAGACCAGAACAACAGTTTACATTTCCAACAGACCTTGCGGGAGGACGTCTGAACCATGTAGAAGTAGTCCAGTTTTCAAATTTCAGTCTTCTGCCATTTGTATCAATGAGACAATCTCTATGTTTGGTATGCAAAGAAAGACTTTTCTTCCGAGGTTTTGGTTCTAGCAGGTCTGGTTTGAGATAGATGTGAGTCTCAGGTTTCATTTCAATGTGTGATTCAGGCATCCAATGGATTGTGTGCTTGACTGTCGTATTTTTCCTTGAAAGATATTGTTCAGACTCCAGATAGCCAATTTTCTTAAAATCCACCCAATCAACAGTGAATGGATCAAGAAGGTCTTTGGGTATAGGTGCATAGGATCTAGGTTTGTATGGAGGGAGGTCAGATTTGGGAAAGCCAGCATGTGGTTTCCGTAGAAATTTTGCAGACACTTTCCAATTCCACCCCTTTTCTGGAGGAGGCATGGTAGAGGAAGGAACAGTGGGTTCAGCTTCCTGTGGTGATGGTGAAGGTGATGGTATTCTAGGGGTTGTGGATGTGAGGATGAATGTGCAGGGGAATGAATTTCTAAGTTTTGAGGAGATGGGGTGATGATACCTTGGTAGGAGAAGAGACTGTGTTTGTTTCATGAGATTGGGAGCTGATAGAAGGTTTGCTTCTTTCTGATCATCTTAGAGGAGGCTGTTCAACTTCAGATGCCTTCCTCTTGAGAGATTTCTTCATTTGTACTCCAGGGTTAGTCTCTGACAGACTGTGCTCCCCCTCAACAGATGCTTCCATTCGTGGACACTTTGAAGCAGATCCTTCATTGTTGCTTCCAAAATACACTTAAGGGCAAGTTTACCCTGTCGCAAAAGTAATATAGGACGGAAGTCCAGATATCGTACCCAAGAGATTAATTGTAATATGCAAGTGATTAAGCAAGTACTGGAATAGAGAAATCCTTATGCTATTCAGACTAATGGAATACTAATAATAATAAGATAATGATGTAGCAGAAGTAAAATATAGCAAAAGAGAAATAAAAAAATTTGAGAATTCAAGAGTAAAAGCGCCTAGAGTCGTAGGAGTAAATCACGTTTGGTCATGCTATAATTTAAACCCCGGTTATCCTATAGATCTACCAATTTAATTGGGCTTGATAGCCAAAATATCAATCAATTGATTATAAGCATACAAAGGGTGCACAATCCTAGTATGGGATGAAGAACAATAGAATAACACTATTCAAATCGCAACTTTGAAACCAAATAGAATTCGAATAGAAGCTAAGACATAGCAAAAAAGGTTTGTACTAATACAAGATCTACCACAACTCCAGTGGTGAATTTAGCTACTCATAATAGATAAAACCAAAATCAACAAAGGAAAATGCATCCTGAAGAGTCAGAAGAAAAAGTGCCATCAACTTAACCCCCAGGAATAAATCCTACTCTATAAATCTAAACTACAAAAACCTATAAGCTATAGAAAGCTATTATAAAAGATAAGAGTATTCAAAGGATTAAGAGATGACAGATGTCTCCATAGTGGTGCTGAGGGCCTCTATTTTGATATGAGCCCAATGGGGAACATCATGGATCAAGAAGATATCCAAGGTCTTGGTGGCCTAATGACAAGAGCAAGAGCAAAGAAAGCCCAATAAGCTTTAAATCAAATGGTGGTTCTTTTAATGGACACAAGCCCAAGTGCAAGTCAAGAAGACATTAAGCCCAAGTTGGTATCTTGCATCATCCAATTAGAAGACTCATAATGTGGGGCGCATGACATGAAGAAGATTCCAATTTTTAGTGGTTTTCTTTTATTTTTTTCAATAAGTGTAAGTGGGTCCAATTTGTTAAAATGTTACAATTGGATTTCTTCCTAGTCTTACACGTTTTATTTAGAGTCTTAGAGGAGGGAATCTTTGGCTTGCATGCTATAAGAAACTCCTCATTTAGTTGTATGAATAAATATTGTAAGTTATGTGGGTTGGTTGCACTTTTAATTTGAGAAGCAAGTGTAACCACCCATAATGATGAGACGGTAGGAGTGAACTTAATGTCTTTGTGGCTGCCTTGAATTGTTTTGGTGGCTATTTAAGTTAGGTTTTAAGTTGGTCCTTAGTGTCAAGAATGAAGCTAATAATATGGGAGTTTTAGTTGTCCTAGGATTCCATGTGTGGGGCATAAATTTCAATTGGGGGCTGAGTTAGAATAGGTCTTAAAGTGAGTCATCAGTGACATAATTAGGCCATTCAAGTGGAGGTTATGTTTTGTCTTTGAATGCGAAAATTTTGGCTGTCCACAACTATTTGTAAACGTACACAACACCATGGAATACAACTTTGATGTTGATTTGGATCACATCCATTTTGTGAGAATATTGTTCTCCTAGGTTCTTGGTTGAACCAAACTTAGTTCTTATCAAGAATCCAAGGTTCTTGTGGTGAACATTACTTGGCTTATCAAACCACCTTGGTTTGTGGCTCCTACATCATTTCTTCCTTTCCCATTTTCTTTATTTCTTCACCTTGATTTTGTTACAATTTGGTTCCACTTGAATTTCACGAAAATTACTTGTTGCAACTTTGACCATAAGATCTTCAAAAGGCAGCCTCACCATTTGGTTGTCATCAAGTGGTATCAAAGCTTAGGCTTTGGTTGAATTTGTATTGTGTTTTTGAATCTATCTTCGTTTTTCATCTTCCACCCTTTCTTCTTTTCTTCCCAAAACGAAAAAAAAAAATTACTTTGATTCTAATCTTGAAGGGAAAATTTCTTGGTTGTTGTTTATTGCTCCAAAAACAAAGTTTCCAAGGGTGATTATATATATATATATATATATATATATATATATATGCAAAGTTGTGTGATCAAAAGAGAAGAGAAAAGTTCAATTGAGCAATTTGTGTTTTGAAAATATTTTCCCTTCTTCCTTTGTTTCTTATTTCTAAACCTTTTCTTTTCTAGCCATTTTTCTTTGTTTTTCCTTGTTTTGATAAGTTTTGTGATTTTGTTACTTGAATTTTGGTATTTTTGTGTTTTGTGTTTGATTCCTCAAAGAACTAAAGGAGAACATTTGAGAGGAAAAAGGCAAGAGTGCAAAATTACATCTTGTGTGGAAAAAAAACCAAAGAGTGAAATTCATTTGTGTGACAAGTGAGAGAGTGTACTGAGGAAACACATAAAATCTTCTACTCAAATCATGGCAAACATTGGAGATAGTCCACCACCTTCACCAAGGTCCGTGGTTATTGTAGCACGAATGACTACCCAAATGCAAGCCCTTCAAAGGAAAATGGAGACAATGCAAGCCAATAATCAACAACTTGCCAACCTTCAAAATCAAGATGATTCTAGTGCATATGAAAGTGAAAGAGGAAGGCCTAGAGGAGGAAGATGTAGAGGAGGAGCACATAGGGGAAGGAGGCGTGATGAAAGGCTTGAAGGGGTCAAAATCAAAGTTCCTCCCTTTCTTAGGAAGAATGATTCGGAGGCTTTACTTGGAGTTGGAGTTAAAAATAGAACAAGTCTTTGATTGTAATTCTTACAATGAAAGCAAGAAGGTGAAAGTAGCCGCCCTTGAGTTCAAGGAATATGCCCTTGTGTGGTGGGACCAATTACAAAAAGAAAGGAGGAGACATGAAGGAGAGCCCATAGACACTTGGGAGGAGATGAAATATGTCATGAGGAAGAGGTTTGTCCCAAATCATTATGAAAGGGACATTGACAACAAATTACAAAGGCTTACCCAAGGGACCAAAAGCATTGATGAATATTTCAAGGAGATGGAATTGGCCTTACTTAGGTCAAATTTTCTAGAAGATAGGGAGGCTACCTTGGCAAGGTTCTTACATGGCTTGAATCAAGATATTCAAGACATAGTGGAGTTACAAAATTATGTGGAACTTGAAGATTTGGTTCAACAAGCAATCAAGGTGGAGCAACAAATTAAGAGGAGGAAGTCCAAATATTCTTCTTCTTCGTCTTCCAAATTTTCATCCTCAAATTGGAAGGACAAGCAAAAGAAGGAGGGTGCACAAACCAAAGAAGCCGTGAGCATCTCTCAAGGCAAGAATGGAGACAACCTCTAGGAGTCATGACTTGAAGTGTTTCAAATGCCTAGGCCATGGACACATAGCATCCCAATGTCCAACAAAAAGAACCATTGTGACCATGAATGGTGAAGTGGTATCACAATCCGAGGCTTCAAGTGAGGAGGAAAGTGAAGAAGATGTGTTCATGCCGGAGGGTGATTTACTTGTGGTGAGGAGGCTTTTGGGGAGTCAAGTGAAAGATCATGAAGCAAGCCAAAGGGAGAATATCTTTCATTCTAGATGTCTAACTCAAGGAAAGTATGCTCTCTAATCATTGATGGAGGAAGCTGTGTCAATGTTGTGAGTACTAGGTTGGTGTTCAAATTAAATCTTGTAACTAAGGCACATCCAAGACCATATAGGCTTTAATGGTTAAGTGAGGTAGGAGAAATGGTGGTGAACAAACAAGTGGAGGTCCCATTCTCAATTGGGAAGCATGAAGATTGTGTACTTTGTGATGTGGTGCCTATGGAGGCAAGCCATATGTTGTTGGGAAGGCCTTGGCAATATGACAAGAAGGCCATCCATGATGGGTTCTCAAATAAGTATACTTTCATGTAACAAGATCGAAAAGTCATACTTTCTCCCTTATCTCCAAAGCAAGTTAGTGAGGATCAAATAAAAATGAGAGAAAAGAAAAAGTGAGTGAAAAAGAGATTGAGAAAAAGAGTGAAGAAAAATAAAATAAACAAATCATGAGAAAAAAGGTGTACAAAATCGAGTGGAAAAAGAGAGTAAAGAGAGTTTTCTTGCAACAAAGAGTGAGGTAAAGAGTGCACTGGTCTCAAGGCAGCCCCTATACATGCTTTATTGTAGGGAATTTTGTTTAAATGTTAACATTCCTAATGATCACTCTTTGTCTAGTGGTGTCAAAAATCTTTTGCAGGAATTTGGTGTTGTTTTTCCTAAGGAAGTGCCACATGGCCTTCCCCCTCTAAGAGGAATTGAGCACCACATTGATCTCATTCCGAGTGCATCATTGCCCAATAAGCTAGCCTATAGGAGCAATCCACAAGAGACTAAAGAGATTCAAAAACAAGTTGAGGAGTTGATGCAAAAAGGATGGGTTCGAGAGAGTTTGAGTCCATGTGCTATCTCGGTAATTTTAGTGCCAAAAAAAGATGGGACTTAGAGGATGTGCATGGATTGTAGGGCCGTGAACAACGTCACAATTAAGTATAGACATTCTATCCCTAGACTTGATGATTTGCTTGATGAATTGCATAGTGCATGTTTGTTTTCTAAAATTGATTTGAAAAGTGGGTACCATCAAATTAGAATAAGGGAAGGGGATGAATGGAAAACTGCCTTTAAAACTAAATATGGTTTGTATGAATGGTTAGTAATGCCTTTTGGTTTAACAAATGCACCTAGCACTTTTATGAGGCTTATGAACCATGTTTTGAGGGAATTTTTGGACAAGTTTGTTGTGGTGTATTTTGATGACATCTTGATATATAGCAAAAACGTAGATGAACATCATGAACATTTATGGGCTGTTTTGCTTGTATTAAGAAAATAAAAATTGTATGCTAATTTGGAAAAGTGTACTTTTTGCATGGACCATGTGATTTTTCTTGGATTTGTGATAAATGCTAAAGGGGTCCATGTTGACAAAGAGAAAATTAAGGCCATTCAAGATGGGCCAACCCCCAAAAATGTGAGTGATGTGAGGAGTTTTCATGGCTTGGCTAGTTTTTATAGGAGATTTGTTAAGGACTTTAGTACCTTGGTTGCACCTCTTAATGAAATTTTCAAAAAGAATGTTGGGTTCAAATGGGGGGTGGGGGAACAAGAACATGCTTTTAAAGAACTTAAGGGAAAAACTCACCCATGCACCAATACTTGTTTTGCCTAATTTTGCTTATTTTAGTGAGAAATTAAGTGAAGCTTCCCTTAATTATCCCACCTATGATAAGGAGTTGTATGCCTGAGTAAGAGCTTTGTAAACTTAGCAACACTATCTTTTGCCCAAAGAATTTGTGATTCATAGTGACCATGAGTCTTTGAAATATTTGAAAGGGCAAGGAAAGTTAAACAAAAGACATGCAAAGTGGGTTTAATTTCTTGAACAATTTCCATATGTGGTGAAACACAAAAAGGGTAAGGCCAATGTTGTGGCGGATGCACTTTCAAGAAAATAATCTTTACTTTCTACACTTGAAACAAAATTGTTTGGTCTTAAATGCATTAAATATTTGTATGAGCATGATAAGGATTTTTCTCATATCTATGCTAGTTGTGTGCATTCATCCCAAAATGGATATTTTAGGCACCAAGGATTTTTATTCAAAGAAAAGAGATTATGTGTGCTTAAAAGTTCTAGAAGGGAATTGCTTTTGGAAGAGCCGCATGAAGGGGGATTAATGGGGCATTTTGGGGTCCAAAAGACTTTAGACATGTTGCATGAACATTTTCATTGGCCTCACATGAAGCATGATGTGCAAAAATATTGTGAAAAATGCATTGTGTGTAAAAAGTCAAAATCTAAAGTGATGCCCCAAGGACTTTATACTTCTTTACCTATTCCTGACTTTCCTTGGATTGACTTATCTATAGAATTTGTTGTCGGATTGCCTAGGTCAAGGAATGGTAAAGATTCCATTTTTGTTATGGTGGATAGGTTCTCCAAGATGGCACATTTTATGCCATGTAAAAATATTGATGATGCTTGTCATGTTGAGGATTTATTCTTTAAAGAAGTGGTGAGACTTCATGGTCTCCCAAGGAGTATTGTTAGTGATAGGGACACCAAGTTCCTAAGTCACTTTTGGAGGACTTTGTGGGGAAAGATAGGTACAAAGCTTCTTTTCTCCACTACTTGCCGTCCTCAAACGGATGGGCAAACTGAAGTTGTGAATAGGACACTTTCTTCCCTTTTAAGGGTTGTGATTAAAAAGAATATTAAGTCTTGGGAGGAGTGTTTGCCTCATGTGGAATTTGCTTATAATAGGGCTGTTCATAGTACCACTCAATATTCTCCTTTTGAGGTTGTTTATGGTTTTAATCCCTTAACTTCTCTTGATTTATTGCCATTGCCTAATTCTTTAATTTTAAAGCATAAAGATGGTAGGGCCAAGGCTGAATATGTGAGGAGGTTACATGAGCAAGTGAAGGTCCAAATTGAAAAGAGGATCGAAAGCTATGCAAGACAAGCCAACAAAGGGAGGAAGAAGGTAGTATTTGAGCCTGGAGATTGGGTTTGGGTACACATGAGAAAGGAAAGGTTTCCTTCCCATAGGAAATCAAAACTTCAACCAAGAGGAGATTGGCCGTTTCAAGTAGTGACCAAGATCAATGATAAGGCATACAAGTTGGATCTTCCTGGTGAGCATGGTGGAATTAGTGCAACTTTCAATGTGGCTGATTTATCTCTTTTTGATGTAGGTGATGAAGATTTCAATTCAAGGTCGAACTCACTTAATTAAATAAGGAGGGGATGATATGAGCCCAATGGGGAACATCATGGATCAAGAAGATATCCAAGGTCTTGGTGGCCCAATGACAAGAGCAAGAGCAAAGAAAGCCCAACAAGCTTTAAATCAAATGGTGGTTCTTTTAATGGACACAAGCCCAAGTGCAAGTGAAGAAGACATTGAGCCCAAGTTGGTATCTTGCATCATCCAATTAGAAGACTTATAATGTGGGGCACATGACATGAAGAAGATTCCAATTTTTAGTGGTTTTCTTTTATTTTTTCAATAAGTGTAAGTGGGTCCAATTTGTTAAAATGTTAGAATTGGATTTCTTCCTAGTCTTACACGTTTTATTTAGAGTCTTAGAGGAGGGAATCTTTAGCTTGCATGCTATAAGAAACTCCTCATTTAGTTGTGTGAATAAATATTGTAAGTTATGGGGGTTACACTTTTAATTTGATAAGCAAGTGTAACCACCCATAATGATGAGATGGTAGGCGTGAACTTAATGTCTTGGTGGCTGCCTTGAATTTTTTTGGTGGCTATTTAAGTTACGTTTTAAGTTGGTCCTTAGTGTCAAGAATCAAGCTAATAATGTGGGAGTTTTAGTTTGTCCTAGGATTCCATGTGTGGGGCGTAAATTTCAATTGGGGGCTAAGTTAGAATAGGTCTTAAAGTGAGTCATCAGTGATATAATTAGGCCATTCAAGTGGAGGTTATGCTTTGTCTTTGAATGCCAAAATTTTGGCTGTCCACAACTATTTGTAAACGTACACAACACCATGGAATACAACTTTGATGTTGATTTGGATCAAATCCATTTTGTGAGAATATTGTTCTCCTAGGTTCTTGGTTGAACCAAACTTCGTTCTTATCAAGAATCCAAGGTTCTTGTGGCGAACATCACTTGGCTAAACCACCTTGGTTTGTGGTGCCTACATCATTTCTTCCTTTCCCATTTTCTTTATTTCTTCACCTTGATTTTGTTACAATTTGGTTCCACTTGCATTAACGAAAATTACTTGTTGCAACTTTGACCATAAGATCTTCAGAAGGCAACCTCACCAATTGGTTGTCATCATATTTATAGCAAAATATGAGAACATGGCTAGAAATTAGGTCTTTTACGCAGCCAGCACGACCGTGTTCTTAGTTATGTCAGGCTGTGCTCAATTCTGCAGGGGCATACCAACTTTGTAAAACAACAATCTAGTGCACGGGCATCAGCACGGGCGTGGTCAATCTTCTGCACGGTCGTGCTCTTCAGTTGTAAGGTCGTGCTTGCTTCAGTCATGCCTTGCTTCTCTGAGTTAGGCCTTACTACACTTTGGCAAGGGCGTGCTGGTGTTTGGCATGGCCGTGCTTCATATTCAGAGGTTAGCTTTAAGTCATTCTTGTAAGGCTTTGTTTGGATGGTTGAGCTGGAGGACTTGGACAGGCGTGCTCATGTCTGGCACAGCCGTGCTCGAGCTCAGAACTTCAGTATTCTCTTCATTTTATCTCAAAAACCTTCATCTTTTATCATAAGTTCATCAAATTGCCTCCAAACGTCAATTCTGTTAAAACTTAAGTAAAAAGCTGAAATATAACAATAATCATCATGAAATGCATCAAAATTCAACCCAAATACCCCCTAAAAAATACATAGAATTGAGGTTTATCAAATTTCCCACACTTGAGTATTGCTTATCCTCAAGCAATTATCTGGCTTAGAAGAATTTTCAAAAATAAATTTCAGACTCATATCAGGGGAACCCAAAACAAATAGAGTTTTCAAAATTGTGAGGATAGTCAAACAAGTATAATTTTCAAAAGAAAGTCAAGAGATTACCCATTTAGACTTTAAATTCCTTGAAATCAAACTTTCCAAAAGACCAAAGGTCGCTCCACTCACAATCTCTCATTATATTGGACAAAGATATTAAATCTCTCAAGATTTTCAAATAAATACATTACCAAAGGTTTGTCCATTGACCAAATCTCCACAATATGATCCACATGCTTGCAGAAGAAGGAAGGGGTCTTTCATGGGTTGTAACGGGGCCAATACATTGATGTCAGTTATGATAAAGAAAGAAAAGGGATATTCAAAGGGCTAAACCAATAAAACAAAGTAATAACCTCTTGAAGCATAAAAGAGCATAAAGTGCATTGACACTTTTTCACAAAATTTTCAAGGAACTGCTACTTTTTCTTCAACCATTTCTTTTTTTTCTTTCCTTTGCTATAAGCTTTTTTTTTTTTTAATAGAGAGAGAGGAGCCTTTTTCTTTATTGCTAGCTTATTTCTAACACTTTTACTTTCAGAAAGGGATTCACACTAACGTGTTCCTATTAATGCTCCAATATACTTCTAAGAGGTTATAAAAAACAATTTTTCAACTTTTCAGAATAGGGACCAAAGAAAATATTTTCGTAAGGCTCAAATTGAACAACTAGAGGAAGTGTTTAATCAAATAATGCTGGCCATAAAAATACCTAAGAGTGTCCCAAACAGAGTTCCACATGCATATAAGTCAAATTCGCCATAAGATGGTCCCACGACAAGTTTTAGAACATATTCATTTGAGAAATCACACTCATCAAAGAAAAAAGGTTAATATCAAATAAATTTGGCATTGCATTTTACCCCTATAAAAGCCCAAATCTCACATTTAGAAGCTATGTCTAAAAAAAATATCAATCAAGGAAGTTTCTGCTAATTTGTAATTTTCAAAAAAACTTTTTCAAAAATACTTAAGAAACTATCAAAGCAATTTATCAAAAAAATTTTTTGTAAGGGATTTCCTTAATTTTATAATAAAAAGAGAAAATTAAACTAGTTATTTGAATGCAGCAATATCATAAAAAATATATATTATTCCATCCCACACTTAACATTTGCAATGTCCTCAATGCAATAGAATAATCATGAAAAACAGGTGTAGAAGAGAAGTACTTATCTATACTTTGTTTACTAATAAAATAAACTATCCTCAAAAAAATAACAATAACAACATAAATAAAATAACTCGGGTTGCCTCTTGCAAAACGCTTATTTAACGTCTTTAGTTTGACGGTACCTCAAAAGTGATCAATCACGAGGCTCTCCAAGTGCAAATTTAGCCTGTAAGGCATTGCCCCTTCTTAGTTTTCTGCTCATGTGGTTCATGTTATTTTTTCCTTTTCCCCTTGGTGGATGAGCTTCAAAAGATGATGATATTTTTGTTTTCTCATCATCCACCAATATGTTCAAATCGTGCAAAAGATACAATTTTCTTTCATGGGTTCTTGCGTCCTTGCATAAATGAAGTTGTTAGAAACAACCACATTATTAGCAGAATAAAATGAAATAAAAGGAGAAAACTATTGAGAGGTATTTTTAGTAGAATTTAACATTTTTAAAACATCCTCTTTAGTACAACTATTTAATACCTTCCCCTTTTTAACCTCAATTTTAGCATCACCAATAGCTAAGAGAATCTTTTCTGGCTCAATATTGATTTTTACCATTTTTGGCTCACTGGAGGCTAAGCATGGCTGTGCATGTGCCGGGACACAACCGTGTATCTTTGTTGACACGTTTTCTGACTCACTGGGAGTGGTGCACGACAGTGCTTCAGCAAGTACACAGCCGTGCTCACCACCAGACTTGCTCTTTTCAACCGGAGCTTCTTCCTTTTTTGTGGATGCCTGTTCGCCAATAATTAGAATGATATTTTTCCAAAATTGATAGAGCTGCTCATCTTCAAGCTCTTCATTCATTTTGATAGTATCCTTAAAAGTGACATCTTGGACTTCTTACTCCAGATTGAGCTCAACTTGAGGGGCCATTGGTTTTTGGGTTAACTGCGATAACAACATAGATAGGTTGGAGAGTTGAGTCTCTATAACATCGAATCGACTATTGCTCTGCTCCATAATCTCGTCCCAATCTATTTCTTGCTCTTCTTGTCTTGGCCACTGATTTTGCAAGTAAGGTGGCTCATAGACATAATCATACTGGCCCTAGTTGGAGTTTCTCCCATAATAAGTCCAAGGATTGCTTGTTGGCTCTATTATGGGCATGAAATAATCTCCAAGAGTTCTACTGTCTCCCATGGTTTTGCAAAATAAGATCAACAACAGGCAAACTTTTGGGAAGGCATCAACATATAAAAATAATAATTTCTAAAGTAACTAGAATTTCTTTTCCCCAATATCAAAAAATCACAAAATTAATCCCCGTCAACGGCGCCAAAAACTTGCTGCTTCCAAAACACACTTAAGGGCAAGTGTACCCTGCAACACCCTTTCCCGAGTGCCACATTCCCGAACGTTTATAGGGCCGAAAATATTTCTTAATGCGGAAAATACGATTTTCTTTTTTTCTTTTTTTCTTTTCACAAGATGCAATGGGATTTAGCAAAGGTAAATAATACTAATAAACGAACTTAGGTTCGCCATGCATTTCTAGAATATACCACAGAACAGAAATAGAAATGGAAACGTCAACATTATTATATACAGACGTAGGACTAATGTGTAACTGACATAAGAAATACAATAAGTACAAGGAGTCGTAGCTCTCAAAAGTACTACAAAAACTAACATAGTCTGGCCGACAACAAAACTAGACCACAAAAAGAAGGTCCGCCTCAGGGCTCAAGGAACTACTGGACTGAACCATCGTCACGTCCATCTGTTCAAACAACAACAGCAAGTACCAACAGAAAACATACAGATATGGGTGAGATTCCCATTCATCAACACAACAAAACAGCAGTAGTAAAAACGGGACGACTCACCGGGTAACCACGTACCTAACATGCTTACAAGAATTCTCAATGTCAAACATATTAAGCAGTTGACAGCATAATATCATGTTAAGCATTTAACATCATAAAATAAGGTATTCTTAAACAGTACAATGATGTATAACAGTAAATGTAAACATCAATAGCCATGCAATGCAATGCAATGCAATGTATATGACTCAATGTCAATGTCACTGGGTACTACTCTGACCCCTACTCCATGGAGCTAACAAAACAGTCGGAGAGAGTGAATGGGAGGACATGTTCCGTGCGCGCCAGCCTTGGGCAAGATGCTACAACATTCGTAACGTGCACGTTTCTAGCTTTTACGGAAACACTCTCGACCAAACATGAAAAGTACGGCATCTAGTAGAGGATATCAGTGTATTGCACGGATTCGCCACGACACAGAAGAGCTACCAACTGGTCACATGTCAGCCCTTCCAACCCTGATACCTCCAAAAAGACCATTGAAGATCGTCACCGTAAGATTCGCACCCGCATCAAGGTGTAAGCTCAACTCCTAGGCTCAAGGCCTTACAACTATGCAAATGAAATGCCAATGCTTACACAAAGCAGATGCGATCAAGCAATGTCTATCCCCCGGATAAACCTCAGAGTCTACTAAGGTTCTTTTCCTTAGGAACTATACGCGTCTTTTGAAAACAAAACCTTTATCCACCGGATAAATCTCGTGATCCCTCCGGGATCGAGTCATCACAAGACTGAAACAATTGAACGACTGAGCGGGGTCCGAATCACCGGTCCGTCATCGAACTACTGTTTCAAAACCCAAAACGTTTGTAAACCAGAACAACTTCTCAATTGAAAACTCATTTGATTTGAAACAATCTTTGAAACACTTACTTGCTCTATTTTTTTAGCATTTTCTGAACATGTAATTCGCTTAGCGAAATTTCATTCGCTTAGCGAAATTGAAACAAGAATGCCTCTTTTGGAACTCCTCTGGTTCGCTCGGCGAGACACAAATCGCGTAGCGAAATGCATTGGATTCGCTTAGCGAATATGAATTCGCTTAGCGCAATTTCAGACGGTTAAACCTCTTTGTAAACGCGAAATGTATTGTATTCGCTTAGCGAATATGAATTCGCTTAGCAAAAGTTCAGACAGTTAAACCTCTTTGTAAACGCCTCTGGATCGCTCGGCGAAACAGAATTCGTGTAGCGAAACTCGTTTGATTGGCTTAGCGAATATGAATTCGCTTAGCGAAAGTGAGGCAGTGATGCCCAACTAAGACTTTCCCTGTTTTTCGCGTAGCGAGAGTAAATTCGCTTAGCGAAAAGTTGCCTCAAAACAAGACATCAACCTTAGGGAACCATTTTGATTCTCTTCATGAAACCACTTCTTTTCTCATTTTGAGTCCCTTGATTAACTATATGGACTAAGGATAAGGTATAAAATATGTTTCACTTTGGTGAAAGCACTTTGAGCTTTAATTTCCATTCAAAGACACTTAGGGTTTTCTTTGAAAAACACAAGTTATTGAAAACACTTTCTTTACATCAAAACTTGACTTAATCAAGATCTACTCATGTTCTTCCTTTTCTCAAAGCCATGGCTAAAAGCCAACTAGGAATCAATGTGAAGTTTTACTCCATCAACCAAACAAAATATGGCTCTCAATACTTACACAATCATGATAACCATAATACACATTACTACATCATAATCAAACATCCAAGTCCATCACACATTATGGTCTCATAATCAACAATAAAAGTCCATACTTGACCTAGTGATCAAAGTAGGTTTTTCAACATACATGAAAATGGTTTTTCATTCAATCATCTCACCATCAACATATGCTAAAGTACACTACAACATACTCAAGCATAAGCATAAACTCATCATGACAATCTTGTTCTCCAAGAGAACTTAACAAAACTTAACATATAATAGTGAACCCAAACTAAAGGGTTTCACCCACACATAAAATTAAACAACCATTCTCACTACCACCATCTTGGTGTGATGAGGTTCTTCTCCCCATACCTCTTGATGAGCAGATTCCCGGATCAAAGTCGGTTGATCGGTTTCTGAACCTCCTGATAATCGTCAACAACTACACAACACAACAATTTAACATTAAACAACAATCAAAGCCAAACTCAACTATTACAACAAGGAGGGTTTCGGCCACCCTAGGTTAAAAAGGTTAGAAATTGGTTTTGGTTTCCATTTCATGGATTCAAAAGCATTAGGAAAGCTAAGGATGAAATCTAGTATTAAAAATCAAAACTTGATGAAAACACTATTCATCATCTTCCAAGAGGGTTCGGCCAAAAATGCTTTTTGAGCTATGATGAGAGTTGAATCATAAGCTCTTAGGTTTAGGTAGAGATTGATGATGTGAGTTCAAAGAACTTGGTCTTACCTCAAAAGGATTTTTCTACAATTTCCTATGGATTTTCAAAGTTTTGGATCTAAGAAATTATTTTCATGAAAATGAAGATTGATCTTGAAATAAAGAAAGATTCAAGAAGCTAAGAGATCATAGAAGTGATCTTACCTTGAAATGAAGAAAGATTGCTCAAGGAATCAAGTGAATCCAACAAAAACTCAAGCTTTTCTAGGTGAAAATGGAGTTTTCTCTCAAGAACAACTATGGAACTCTATGGTGTGAGGGGCTGTGCGAAAATGATGAAGTGAGGGGCTGAGTTCAGCCTCTTAAAAGTTCACTTAAGGGTAAAAAGGTCATTTGCCAAAAGGGTATAATGGTAAAAGTGTAAAAGACTAAGGTTAGGGGCATTTTAGTCATTTTGCGTCCAGATATTTCCGAACGTCACAACGACTCTGGCATACTCTCCCAAGTGTCCTGGGATGATGTGATATCAAGATTATTTATTGGCGAGTCCCGGTAAATCCATATGTGGCCCCGTTCGTCACCCGATTGAGGATTCCGCCCGAACGAAGGTCAGGAAGTGATTTTTCTGAAATTTTTACGAAATTTAACCAAAACGTAGAGAATCGAATTCTAAGACTTACTGTCTCGTTCACGGGTCCATCTGAGGTCTTCTGAGCAGTAAAATCATACTGTCAGTGTAAAAACGCAGACCGGACTCCGTTTGAGTTTTCGACTCAAAACTTAATCGTAGCTTCCTACGATATCGTCGAGCATGACTATGGTCTCGGAATATTTTATTTCGATTCCTAAGACCTCGAATAAAATACAAACATTATAATACTGAAGAAATAGAAAACGTGAAAAATCGGGGCGTTACATACCCTGTCGTAGAAGTAATATAGGACGGAAGTCCAGATATTGTACCCAAGTTTGTGGATAGAAGGATCAAGGAACTGCGCAACAAGCATATTCCTCTGGTGCGAGTGGAGTGGGACTCGGTGACTGGCAGTTCAACATGGGAACGTGAAGCAGAGATGTGCCAGAGATACCTGTTTCTGTTTACAGGTATGTGCAGGAAATTTCGGGGGAAAAATTTTCTTTAAGGGGGTGGTAATGTAACATCCCAATTTTCTGTAACTATAATCGAGTTGGTTAATCTAGATTAGGGCTTTCATTGCTTGAGAAGCAAAGATGTGTCAGAGATACCTGTTTCTGTTTACAGGTATGCGAAGGAAATTTTGGGGGCGAAATTTTCTTTAAGGGGGTGGTAATGTAACATCCCAATTTTCTGTAACTATAATCGAGTTGGTTAATCTCGATTAAGGCTTTGATTGCTTGAGTGAATTGCTTTGTGTTAGTTTAAGGCATAGTTGGAAGCTTAGGAATAGGCTTGAATACTGTTGGAAGTGCCTAAGGTGTAACACGAGAAAATAGGGAAGTCGAAAGTTTGGAAGACTCTTCCCAGCTGAGCAGCACGCTCAAGCGTGAGAAGAGTGCACGCTCAAGCGTGCTGAGTGCATTTGCCAGCTGGTGTGAGTTTTGATGCCTGTGGGACACATGTCGGGCCAGGGAAAAGGCGGAGTGGACGAGGCTACACGCTTAAGCATTGAAGAACCCCGCGCTCAAGCGTGGGCACGCTCAAGCATGGCATTCCTGCACGCTTAAGCGTTCTCAGTAGGATGCCATAAGTGAAGGTTTTCACTTTCACTCAAACTTCACCATTTCTCCATCTTTGAGCTCGATTTGTAAAGAGTAGAGAGAGAAGCTATGAGATTTTAGAGAGAGGAAGCTTGGTTTCAAGGCGATTGAGGCGTCAGAATGTGATTCTGACTACATCATGGTGATCGTGACGACGAAATCTTTGATTTTGATCGAATGATTTCTCGATTTGCCTAAGGTAAACTCGAATCCCTAGCACGCGTTCTTCGTGTTTCTTTGAGTTTCTACCTTTTACTCTTTAGCTTTGAGAGGTTGCCATAGGGCTAACACTATTGCATACGTGTTGTTCCCGTGATTATGGCTAAGTTCGTGCTCGTGATTGTGCAAGGTTTAGAAGCGGAACTGCGGCTGTTCGAAGCTGTTCTTGGAGAAGGAGCTGCGAGCTCAAGCTTGTGGGAGTGACCCGGTGATCGTGCTGAAGTTCTTGCCAACGATTCTGGTGGGGAGAGAGTACTGCTGTCGTCGGGAAGGAAAGAGTAGCGTAGTTGTTGATATTGATATGTGTAGGGGAACCCTAAACCCTACTAGAGGTTGAGCCCTGACAAAGTACCTAAACCCTAGGTTTAGCTTACTTTGGCTATCACCGCTAAGTTTGAACCCTAAGTTAGATAACTGTTGATCGAGGATGAAATGTGTTGTATGCTGCTATGCTGATAATTGTGATAATTGCTATCTGTCTACGTGCCTATATGCTTACTTGGCTTGTTGATATGCTATGCTTGCTATGTTGTTGTTGTTGCTATTAATGCATATGTTGTGATGTTATGGTGGTATGCCTATGTTAAGCTGTTGAGTGGCTGTGAGCCTTGTGTGTGTGATCGAGTTGATACCGTGGATGGTTCCGCTGAGATATGTTGAATTGTGCTGGTTAAGCAGGAGCTGTAGTTCATGGACACGCGGCATCGTGGCGTTGGTGAAATAGACATGTGTAAACACTATAAGGGGTTGAATTGTGTTTACCAGATTAAAGATAAATTTAAAATCTTTTTCACAAGCACTAGCAGAGAGCAAACAAGTGTTTAAAAATAGAACAGTTAGACAAGTAACTCGTTTGAGAGTTTTTAACAGAAAAGACACACAATCACACAAGATGAAAAATGAGTTTGATAATCACAGATTTAACCCCTTTAGTTAAATAACAGTTAAGATAAATAATCAAACTAAAGAGATAAGGGATAGAGAGATTAAACACAACATTTTTATCCTGGTTCACCCCTTAACAACTGAGGCTACGTGTAGTCCTTGGCAGCACCAAGATTTCTCAACTATAACTGATCAGGATCCAAGACAAGTATTGTTTGCGCACCTAGCCTCTCCAGGATCCAAGACAAGTATTGTTTACACACTTAGCCTCTTTAGGCTCACTTAGGTTTGTTTGAGAGAAGATGTAAATTATTTACAACTTGCAAGTCTTTCACAAGCACTCAGAAGAGTGTATTAAATGTGAAGGTTTGAAAGACTGCGTATTAACTTCAAATGATTGAAGAATAAGAAATGAAAGAATGAATATATAAATGCACAAAGAAATGGCTCTTTGAATGCTATGTTCGCTTGTGTTGTTGTTGTGTATCTTTGATGACTTCTTCATTAAATAGTCTTCAATAATTTGTGTCCGTTAGAGACATTCCTTGAAAGCTTGGCTTTTTGCAGATCTTCATTAAATGGAAATAGAGTTGTTCTGGGCAGCCATTAATGCTTGAGGAACGTTGCTTGTTCTCTAACATAGGAAGGATAGAGCTTTCTGATTTAGCATCAGTCATTTCAGACTTTTAAGGATGCTTTTTGTTATTTACAACCAGTCTTTCCCTTTGCGTGTAACTTAGTTGTACTAAGGAATAAAGCTCTTTTGTTGTACTTCTATTTTTAGTTACGAGGTTACTTTAATAGCTGGGCTTCTGATTTCTTGATCTTCGTGAGAAAGATCTTCAGCATATTCTAACTTGAGTGGACAGCTTAGAAAGGTCTTAAATCTTGAAGAGGTTCTTCACTGAAAGTCAGCAGACATGTGAAGATCTTCTTTAGACAAGTTGACCTTCTATCAGTAAGTCAACCACTTCATGTAAGCTTCAGATGGGTGAACTTTCCTGAATAGACAAGTCATGTTTCTTCATCAGACGGATGATTTCTAGCTTAGAATAGGCTTGACTTAGTACATACAAGTAACTAAAACCTCATTATATTAATCTGCGCACTAAGTAGACAGGTCAGCAACCACTATAGAGTTCAATTAAATCATTGAACAAATGTTTAGTTTTCATCAAAACTTAGGTAAATGCACATCAGACATTTTGGAGACTCAACAATCTTCCCCTTTTTAATGATGGCAAACATTTTAAGTGATTAAATGAACCTGAAAGAAATCAATAGATTCAAACATTTCAAGAACATCTAGTACTTTCTTTATGCAGACAGGTATCAGAGCAATTAATATAAGCTTTGTGTTAGGCACACAGATGTCATAACAGCTTGATGAATATGTCATGGATAGATGTTAAACTGAGACAAATAGCAGACATGTTTCATAGTCAAGTTAATTTTTGCCTTACTTATATTTTAATCATTTGCCTTACTTATATTTTCTCCCTCTTTTGGCATTAGCAAAAAGGTTATTAAAGCATAATGTAAAGAGAGAAAACAAAGAAACTTCAGAAGAAATGATTATATTTATCAATCATTGGATGTGTATATAGTTGTTTAAAAGATGTTTTACAGGTAAGTACTAAACAAAACAAAAAGAGCGTCTACTCTATTTTCTAAAACAACTCTTGCTCTCTTTTCTTTGTCTAGTTCTTTGTGAGCAGCTTCCAGCAAGGTCCTTAAGGTTGTCACTTCAAATAGCAGATCCTAAAAAAGCTCTTCTCTCAACAACAGCAGTGTTGTCATCAGAGTCTTTAGAATGCCACAGAAGGGCATAAACAGGTGGTGCACTGGGGATAGAGAAGTGCTCAGAGATCCTAGGGAAGAAGGATTGATGGAGGTTTCTATAAAAAATAAGAGCTAGAAAAGCAAACCTATGACAGACAGGTCTGACTTGGATAGAATCTTCCTCAGGTGATGGAAACATAGAGGACAGACGGGTAGCAAGAGAAGGATGGGTGATGATGATGGGTACAGGTGGGGGGAAGGATGCAGTAGAGTATAAGCTATGTGCAGGTATCGCATGATCCATATATATTCCATGAAGGAATTTGAACCAATGATAAGAATAAAAAAGGGTCCAAAAAGGTTAGGTAAGATTACTACTGTATTATGGTAGATAAAGTCAGGGTTAGGATGATGAATGCAGATGGTGATGGGAAATATTAAGTACATGTCCCTACATGTGTTTGTAAGATGAGGTGGAGGTTGAGGGATGATAGACAGATTTGAAAAACTTGCAGACAACAAGAGTTGCAAGTCAGACACAAACAAGGAAGATGAAATGCTAGCTGATTCTATGGGAGTGAAATCCCTTTGATTAGTAACTTGGCATACATCAAACGCAACTGTGTAGGAGGAGGTTTGTGTGGTGTGTGAAGAGATAGGTGATGAAGGGATACCTATGTGAGGTGGAGAGGATGAGCTTAAGGGTAAGGGCACAGCCTCTTCAAGAATGGTGAAGTTCTCAGACATCCTGAGTTTCTTGATATGCCTGGGAGGTCTGATTGCAGACACCTTTCTTCTTTCCACTAGTCTGTCCTTGCATAGACAAGTCTTCTCCAGTACCAACAGAAGGCACAATAGCAGCAGCTGTTTCTGCAACAACAGCAAGAGCTTCTTTGAGACGACCCTCCTCTCTTAGAAGGATAATCCCATTAGTCCCAAAACTCCTACTATTATTAACTATGCCTAGCCGTATATAAATGATAGCGTGGTAGTCAAACAACGTCACGGAAGCAAACAAGTAATAACGGCAAGCATAAAAAGATTATCAGAGTGAATGCAACATAAAAGTAACTGTGTAAATACCATACATATCTTAGCCCATCAGTAGGGCACTGTACATATATATACATGCTGTAAAAATAAAAATCGAAAATACATCCATAGCCAACAGAAAAACTCTCGGAGCTCACCAGCACTACCCGTCCCCTCTTAAAAGGTAGACAAAAAGCTCTCAGCTCACAACCTAGGACACACTAGCAGGCTCTCACCATCGGTGGTGAAGATGCCCTGAGCTACCCTGACCCTCGCCATGAGTACGCCTGTACCACACAAGAGCATCATACTCTGACGAAGAGCTAGACACCACAATGCTACGCCTACGGTAGGTACTCAGATACTACTCCATCTTCTGGCGCTGGCCTCGGTAGACGTAGCCTCTCCTGCTGGATACAACTGAGGACTAGGGTGCCACCCACATGTAGTCCCGCTGACTCTGCCTCAGCGATCGCCACATCCTCGGAAAAGGAAGGAACTGGTACACGTGGTAGGGGCCAATGATATCCATGTACGGCGGCGTGCCGCTCCGAAAGATCAAACTGACGGGTCCCGTGTAAACCACCAAAAAGGTCGAGGGGTCCACCCGCCAACCCTTCTCATCATGATAAACAATCTCAATGTCGCCCAGCATCGGCATCCACGGTGCCCCCGTGATAAACGGGTGAAGCCCGGGGTCCATCTTGCTCCTCGACTGGCTCGTCGTCTTCATGCGAACCCAATACAGAAAAACAAAAATAACAGTAGGGAGATAAGAAATACCGTGCATAACAATATCAGAAAACAACAGTAATGCAGTAAACACATATAACATGTAGCAGGTATCGCTGATATAACATTTACTACACTCCGACAAACGTCTCTCAAGACAACACGTGCAACTATAACGCCCCGATTTTCAAGTTTTATAATTATTCAGTATTTAAACGTTTGTATTTTATTGCGGGGGTCTAGAGAGTGAAATAAAATATTCTGAGACCATAGTCACGCTCTACGTTATCGTAGGAAGCTATGGTTCAGTTTTGGTCCAAACCCAAACGGAGCTCGATCTGCGTTTTTCACGGATAATAGTGTTTTTCTACTATCAAGACCTAATTTTGACTCGTGAACAAGATAGTAAGTCTCAGGATTTAATTCTGTACATATTTGTTAAAATCCGTCCTGACGTCCAAAAGTGAAAATAATATATTATATTCCGGTGTATACTCGAACCGGGAGATGTTTGGAGTTGCGAAGGGATTTAACGGGACCCGCAAACGGATAATCTTGAGCTCAAATTAGTTGAATTTCGTTTCCACCTTCATGATGACTTTCTGAAAATATCTGGACATGAAATGACCAAAACGTCCCTGATCTTTTCCTAAATGACATTTTCGTCCCTATAGGAAAAGACTATTTTGCCCCTGGACACTTGGGAAAAGACTCTTTTGCCCTCACCCTCATCATGACAACTTGAAAATATCTAGATATTTTCTTAAACTTAAGGGTGAAAATACTAAAATGTCCTTGGACTTTTAAGGAAAAGACCATAATACCCTTAATGACAAAAATATCTAAGACCTCACCTTTTCACTCTAGGCCATTCTCGGCCACACTCTCTCTCTCCTCTCTTCTCTTACTTGTTCTTCATGTTCTTGAAGTTCTTCATGTGTTCTTCATAAGTTCTTCAAAAAAAACTCACATTTGATCTTGAAAAAGTTGAAGTTTTTGGTGAAAACTTGTTCCTTTTCTCATTAGTATTTGATTCTACGAGGTATGATCTTCATCTTAACTCTCTTAATCTCTCTATTTCATCTCTTGAATCTCTTGATTCATGAAGATCCAACTTTGATTCATAAACTTTGAAAATTGATAGAAAAGTGTAGAAAAATCCTTTTAATACCAAATCAATTTCTATGACTCGTTTCATCATTCTTTTTTACTATCCAAGAGCATGTAACCAAAAGCTTTCTCTAACCCATATGGGTATTAAATGGCCGAACCTTGTTTGATTGAAAAAGGTTGAGTTTTTTATTCAAGTTTTGTGCAGTAAGACTTGTTTTAGTGTTAGGAGTATCTAAGGATCATCCATCCAAAAGATAAGAAATTTTGGACATCTCTAGCTAATTTTTCTAGATGATGGCTGAACCCTTGGTGATAGGAAATAGGAAAGTTTTGTGTTGTTTGACGTTAATGATTGTTTGGTTGTGTTGTTTGTAGTTGGTGACAAGTATTCGGACGAGTAATCGAGAGGTTTGCAACTGATCGACCGACTTTGATCCGGAGGATTTTTAATCAACAGGTATGGGGGGTGAACCTGATCACCCCAAAGTTGGTGGAGGTGAAAATGGTTGTTTTATGTTGTGTGGGTGAAACCCTTTGGTTTGGGTTCATCACTTTATTTCTAAGTTCTCTTGGAGAACAAAGTTTGTAATAATTAGTTTGTGCTTTAGTGTGCTTTAGCATATGTTTATGATGATGTTGATTGGTTGAAAAATGTTTTCATGTATGTTGAAAAACCTACTTTGATCTGTAGATCAAGTATGGATTTTTATGATTGATTATGATGCAATGATGTGTGATTGTTGTTTGTCATAATTTTGTGAGCATTTTGAGCTATGACTTGTTTAGTTGGTGAAGCAAAATCTTTACTTTTCCTTGAGAAGGCTTGCGGCCTTAGTGAAAAAGATAAGGAAGAACATGAGTTGTTCGTGAACAGTTAAAGTTTTGAAGTAAGAAAAGTGTTTCAATGACACATATTCTAGAATAAAACAAGAATTGATTTTGATCCAAAGATCAAAAAAAGTTTTAACCTTTATGTGTTTCCACCAAAGTGAAAAATGTCTCTTTACTTTAACCATAGTTCATCTAATTAACTATAGTGTTCTAAAAAGAGGAATAATGAAGTAGTTTAATGAAAGATAACATAGTTGTAATAAAACATTACCTTTATCTTAGAAACAAGGTAATGTTCCTTTTTCAAGCATAATGAAGACCTTTATCCTTAAGTTGATTAAAATGAATCATAGTTAGAAGGATAGATGAGATTTTTATTTTCTTTTACATTAACTTAGAACATGGTTTTACACTAAGTTAGTAAGGAAAACTCTTTTCAATTTAGTTAAGGTACCTTGCTTCAAGCAAGTAACCAAGTTATGTCAAATTAAATGAGTTTTAATTACAGAGGTTTTTAGCTTACAAAGAGAGTTTTCAACTCAAATCATAAAAGTTTTACGCGTGAAAAACCTAAGTTAAAGTAATTAACTTAGAGTTAAAGACAAGGGATAATTAAGTATGGTATGAGGTGGAACAAGACCATGTGCTATACCATTGATGACTTAGTTCATCAATGACTTCATAAGACTTAAGTGAATCAACACTTATTTCATTATTTGAAAATCAAGGAGTTAAATCTTAGAAAGGCTCAAAGACTTATCTAAGGGGATTCTCAATCCTTATTCATAATGCTTAGGACTTGACACATAATTCATAAGACGTAAACACAAAAACGAAAAGTTTTGGGTTTTGAAACAGTAGTTCGATGACGGACCGATGATTCGGATCCTGGTCAATCGTTCAATTGTTTCAGTCTTGTGATGACCAGAACGAGAGGGATCCTGAGGCTGTGCAGGTATGTGACTGTACAGTGGAAGGAATCCTGAGGCTGTGCAGGTATGGGACTGTACAGTTGAAGGAAGGTTTATAAGAATTGATTGGTACTACATATACTAACAAGATTCATCTTCTTTTCGAGAGCCTAGAACATAAGAACTCCATAGTTAAGGGTGCTTGACTTGGAGAAATTGTGGGATGGGTGACCTTCTGGGAAGTTTCTCAAGAAGCGTGTGAGTGAGGACAAAACACGTTGAAAAGACCCGTGTTGGTTTGTGGGGACAGTCGGCAATTCTGATAGCAGTCCGGATCATTCCTGAGGGATCACGAGATTTATCCGGTGGATAAATGTTTTATAATGTGAAGGCGCATATAGTTTCTACGGAAGATAACCTTAGTGAACCTTGAGGTTTATGCGGTCGATAAAACATTGCTTTATTCGCATCTGCTTTGTGTAAGCGTTGGCATTTCATTGCATGAGTTTGTAAGGCCTTGAGCCTAGGAGTTGAGCTTACACCTTGATGCTGGTGCGAATATTACGGTGACGATCTTAAATGGTCTTTGGAGGTATCAGGGTTGGAAGGGCTGACATGAGACTAGTTGGTGATTCTTCTGTGTCGTGGCGAATCCGTGCAATATACTGATATCCTCTACTAGATGCCGTACTTTTCATGTTTGGTAGAGAGTGTTTCCGTAAATCCAGATACGTGTACGTTACGAATGTTGTAGCATGTTGCTTATGGCTGGCAATAACTGGAACATGTCCTCCCATTCACTCTCTCCGATGTTTTGTTAGCTCCATGGAGTAAGGGTCAGAGTTGTACCCTGTGGCATATGGCATTAAGTCAGGTACATTGCACTGCATGGCTGTTGATGATTACATTTATTTGTTGTACATCGCTATTCTATATTTTTCAGAATGCCTTATTTTTATGCTGCTAATTGTTTGACATGATTTATATTGAGATATATGGTAATCATGTTGGGTAGGTTGTTACCTGGTGAGTAGTCCCGTTTTTACTTCTACTACTTTGTTGTGTTGATGATCGGGATCTAACCCATATTTGTATATCTTTTTTTGCTGGTATTTCTGTTTTTGCTTGGGCAGATGGACGCGATGATGATACAGTTCAACATTTTCTTTGAGTCCGGAAGGGGGACTCCTTTTGCTGTTTAGTCTTGGCTAGACTGTGTTAGGTGTCGGTTGTAACTTCTGGGGAGCTGTGACTCTTAGTACTTATTATATTCTGTTGTCAGTTATGCATTAGACATATGTCTATATACAATACTATTTCTATTTCTGTTTCTGTATTTTAATGCAGTATGACCTAAGTTCATTTATTATTTACTTACCTTTACTAATCCCATTACATCTTTGTGAAAAGAAAAAAAAAAAAATAAAGAAAATCGCATTTTCCGCATTAATATTATTTTTGACCTTATAAACGTTCGGGAATGTGACACTCGGGAAAGGGTGTTGCAGCAACCAGCATCCATCTCCAGGAGTCTCACACTCAGATCAATCCTCTAGACTGGGATACTAATCCCACACAGCATGTTGGCCGAATAACTCACAAAACTGGTCCCCACTGGAACGGTTCCACACCCAAACAAATCCACACCAGAACAGGTTCTGTGTTGGAACGGAGTTAGCTTGTCCAAGAAACCGAACCGTTCACCGTGACCAATAAGAGTGCATCACACTTCCACACCCGAATCGGGGTATCTTGGTCACCTCGGAACGTTAGCCTGGAACAAATAGAAAGCTCTGGGATTAGTCAGGCAAACAGGACTAAATCAGGCGTCACGACAGGATAGGGGCTACCTCATCCGTCACTGTAAACTATTCCCGAGACAGGCAACATCCTCAAGGTCACTCACTTGACCGCCCCATTTACTCTCCGTACCCGCACTCAGGTACAACTAACTTCGTATGACGCTGGCAGCCCATACTACCTATCACACGGCCTCGCCACTTGGCAGCTAATGATGATACGAAGCAAACATCCTCAACAGACTTGATACCGGATCTCACGCCTAAGCTCTCAGTTAGAAACAACATGATGCCACTGCATCCACACGGCAACAGCCTCGACGTCACGCTTCTATGAGCCACAGCTCCAACAGTTACGGCCACAGCCTCGAAAAGTCAGCATAACAGTAGCGGCCCCATCCACGGTATCAATCGGACAACAACACGGCACATATCCAAACTTAACTCTATGGTATTCCGCCACAACGTTCAACATCACAGCATACAGCATAATAATAGCAACAATAATACCAACAACAGCACATAGCAGCATATCACATACCAAGTAGCATATAGGCACTTAGATAGATAGCAACAATGAAAATCAGCAGCATACAGTCATACGAAGTCAAACATCCTTAATCACAGTTTACTAGCCTAGGGTTTCCAAACTTAATGGCGATAGCCCAAAGTAAGCTAAACCTAGGGTTTAGGTACTTTATCGGGGCTCAACCACTAGTAGGGTTAGAGCTCCCCTAAACATAGCAGAAAAACATCCTACATTACTCTTGCCTTCTCGACAGCAGCAATACTCTTTCTCCCCACCTGAACAGTTGACACGCGAATCCACGCGATCACCGGCTTGCCAAGCTCGCAGCCTCCCAACACGAAGAACAGCTCCGGAACAGCCTCGAAAGTTCTCCCTAGCCGCGACCTCAAGCTCCAATTGCGGGGAAATCACGAGCACGAACTTTGCCCTAATCACGAGCACAACATATATACAATAGTGTTAGCCCTAGGGCAAGCCCAAAAGATCAAAGAAAAAGGTATAGACTCGGAGAATGCCAAGAACACGAAGAGCGCGTGTTAGGGATTCGAGTTTACCTGGGACGAATTGAGAAAGTAATCCGTCAAAGTCGAAGATAACTTCGCCGCGATCACAACGGTGTAGTAGGAATCGTGATCCGAAGTTCCAGAGTCCCTTAATCCAAGCTTTCTCACTCTAAAATCATTGTTTCTCTCACTTAAGGGCTCTGGAATTCCACTGAGTTTCGTGCAACAAATGAGGAAGAAAGGAAACTCCACTAACTTGAGCTGTTGTGCACGCTTTAGCGTGACAACTTGCACGTTTGATTGTGCCCACGTTTGAGCGTGCCCACGTTTAAGCGTGAGGTCTCCTCCACGCTTGAGCGTGGAACCTTGTCCGCTCCACCTTGACCCTGGCCTGATACGTGTAGCACACGCGTCAAAAAGCACACCAGCTGGCAAACGCACTAGGAACGCTTGAGCGAGCAACGTTACCAACGCTTGAGCGTTGGCACGCTAAGGCGTGCTTCCTTTCCCATGCTTGAGCGTGTAGCTCAGCTGGGAAAAGTCTTCCAAACTTCTGGCTCCCACAGTTACTCGTTTAACGCCTTAGGCACCTCCAACCTTGTTCAAGCCTATTCCTAAGCTTCAAACTAGGTCTTAAACTCGCACACAACAATTTACACCATCATTCAAAGCCCTAATCGAGGTTAATCCACTCGATTAGAGTCACAAAAAATCGGGTTGTTACATTACCACCCCCTTACAGAAAATTCCGTCCCCGAAATTTTCGTTGCATACCTGTGAACAAAAAGGGATGACTCTGACGCATGTCAGCTTCTCGTTCCCACGTTGAATCACCGGTCACTGGGTTCCATTCCACTCTGACTAACGGAATGTTCTTACCGCGCAATTCCTTGATCCTTCTATCCATGATCCGAACAGGTGAAGCTTCGTACTCAAGGTTCTCTTTCTGTTGGATTGATTCGGGCTCTAGCACGTGTGATGGATCGGAATGATACTTTTTGATTTGAGAGACGTGAAAGACGTAGTGAAGATTTGACAGATTTGGTGGCAAAGCTATTTGATAGGCTACAGGGCCGATTCGTCGAAGAATCTGAAGCGGTCCTATAAATTTAGGTGTCAGCTTTCTGGATTTTATTGCCCTGCCCACTCCAGCTCTTGGGGTAACTCTCATAAATACATGGTCACCCTCTTGGAACTCCAAGGGCCTTCTCCTCTTGTCGGCATAATTCTTCTGCCTATCCCTAGCAACCTTCATCTTTTCCCATATCTTACGAACTTGTTCCGTTGTTTTCTGTACCAACTCCGGACCTAACAGCTGACTCTCTCCAGTCTCAAACCAACACAATAGAGTCATACACTTACGTCCATACAGCGGCTTGTACGACGCCATTCCAATACTTGAATGGAAAATTTTCTTATAAGTAAACTCGATCAATGGAAGAAAATCGTCCCAACTTCTCGTGTTCTCCAACACGTACGCTCTTAAGAGATCCTACAATGATTGAATCGTTCGTTCAGACTGACCATCCGTTTGAGGTTGATAAGCAGAACTCATACTTAACTTAGTTCCCATTACACTATGCAAGCTCCTCTAGAACCTTGAGGTAAACATTGTATCACGATCCGAAATGATACTCGAAGGTACCCCATGCAGCCTTACAACCTCCTTGATGTAAATCTGAATCAATCGCTCTAGAGAGTAACTCTGGTTGATTGGTAAGAAGTGAGCACACTTCGTCAATCTATCAATGATTACCCAGATTACATCACACCTTTTCTGAGTCCTCGGCAACCCAGAAACAAAGTTCATGGCAATACTATCCCATTTCCATTCTGGGATATCCAGTGATTGCAACAACCCTGCTGGCTTCTGGTGTTCAATCTGCGCTTTCTGACACACCAAGCAGGTTAGGACATAAGCCACCCTTGGCCACCAGAACAGCTTTTTCAGATCCTGATACATCTTGGTAGCCCCCGGATGGAAACTCATCTTGCTCTTGTGTGCTTCTTCCAAGATCATATCCTTGACTTCTCTATCCGCTGGCACACAAACCTGACCACCATACCTAAGCAGACCATCAGTACCTTATTTTAATTCCGAAGTCTTACCTTTCTCTATCAACTGATTCACGCTCTCGAGTTACTTATCCTCAGCTTGCTTCTCCCATAAAAGATTCAGGAAATCGCTAGTTACTTTAACCATCCCCAGATTCAGCTTATCCTCGACGATTTCCGCTTCTAGATTCATATCTATAAACGCCTCTAAAAGCTCTAGCTCCTTTACCATCATCGCAGACACGTGTAGGGATTTCCTACTGAGCGCATCCTCTACAACATTCGCCTTACCTGGATGGTATTGCAGGTTGAATTCATAGTCCTTTATGAATTCCATCCACCTTCGCTACCTCATGTTCAACTCTCTCTGGTCGAACAGATACTTCAGGCTCTTATGGTCGCTAAACACACAGAATTTAGCACCATAGAGATAGTGTCTCCATATCTTCAATGTAAACACTATCGCAGCCAATTCCATATCGTGCGTTAGGTAGTTCCGCTCATGTGCTCTCAACTTCCTGGAGGCATACGCCACCACTTTCCTATCTTGCATGAGCACGCATCCCAAGCCTTGATAAGATGCATCACAGTATACATCAAATCATCCTAATGGATCTGGTAACACCAACACAGGTGATGTGGTCAGTCTTCTTTTCAGCTCCTGGAAACTCTGCTCGCAAGCCTCTGATCACTCAAACGTCTTCCCTTTTCTCGTTAACTACGTTATAGGTAACGCAATCTTAGAGAATCCCTCGATAAACCTCCGATAGTAGCCCGCTAAACCAAGAAAGCTTCTCACCTCACTTACAGACTTAGGGCTTTCCCAACTCACTACGGCCTCAACTTTCGTAGGATCCACTGCGATTCCATCCTTACCGATCATATGACCTAGAAACTGAACCTCTTTTAGCCAAAACTAGCACTTCGATAGTTTAGCATACAACTGCCGGTCCTTTAGCACTTGCAACACCTCCCTTAGATGCTCTTGGTGTTACTCTCTACTCAAAGAGCATACAAGAATGTCATCAATGAATACGACAACAAACTTATTTTGGAACGATCAGAAGATCCTGTTCATATAGTCCATGAACACAACCGGAGCATTAGTCACACCAAACGGCATAACCAAGTACTCGTAGTGACCATACCAACTCCGAAAAGCAGTCTTTGGCACATCCTCCTTCTTAACCTGGATTTGATGGTATCCAGATCGTAGATCGATCTTAGAAAACACAGCTGCTCCTTTCAGATGATCCATCAAATCATCTATCCGTGGCAACATATACTTGTTCTTTATCGTCGCTTTATTCAGCTGATGATAGTCTACGCATAGCCACGAGCTCCTGTCCTTCTTCTTCACAAACAACACCGGCGCTCCCCACGAAGATGCACTAGGTCTGATGAATTCTTTGCCTAGCATCTCGTCCAACTGTTTCTTCAGCTCCGTCAGCTCAACTGATGACATCCGATACGGCGCTATCGGTATAGGCCCAGTTCCTGGTACCAAATATATAGCAAACTCCACCTCTCTCTCCGGTAGTAGTCTAGGAACATCTTCGGGAAACACTTTCGGAAACTCTCGCACGACAGGCAAAGCTTCAACACTAGGAGTTTCCTTGACATCCAAAGAGAATAACACCACACACTCGTCCGATCATACACCCGTCAGAACACTCTCGTCGGCAGGCATCAATCCAGATTGCTAGGAGAAACCGAGAGTTTTGTTTGAACAGTCTAACATCACATGGTTGGCCGAAAGCTAGTCCATGCCTAGGATCACATCTATCTGTTGCATAGGCAAGCAGATAAGGTCGACAAGAAAATGACGGTTCTCTACCGTAACAGGACATTTACGGCATACAGATAGGGTAGTTAAAGAATTGCCAATAGGTGTTGAAATAGTCAAGTCATAGGATGATATAGAAACAGACATCCCTAAATGATCCACGCACTCTACCGATATTAAAGAATGAGAAGCCCCCGAATCAAATAAAATCGACAAAAGCGTACCAGAGACTAAGCATTTACCTTGAATCAGGTCAGGACTTTGACAGGCTTCGGAACGCTTCACGGCAAACACCCTTCCGGTCGTCTGTGGCCTACTCTGCTGACTTGCCACTACCGATCTTGCTCCGCCACTGTGAGCTCTACCGCTTTGCTGTTGAAACTGAGCCCTTCCACTAACTCCAGGCTTGTAGTCTGATGCATTGTGACCCATTTGGTTACAGTTGAAACACTTGATGTGCTGGGTCCTTAGGCAATTCCTGACTAGATGCGGTCCCGTACACCGAAAATAGGTTTTGGTCTCTTGCTATCCTTAACTGGAGCTGCTTCCTCCATGGTTGATGTTAAACTGAGCCGGGCGATCATACGTTCTTCCCCTCCGCTAGAACTTCCACTTCTTCCCCTCTGGTTGCCTCGAACAGGTTCACCACTTGTCATTTGTTATGAGATAGTCCCTGCTCGGTCGTGTCCTTCCACTACTGTGCACTTTTCTACCATTTCGGGAAAAGAATTGATACTTAGAGGTAGCATCGCTCGCTTCAACTCGAGTCTCAACCCGTCTTCAAACCTTCTGCAGACCAATTCTTCATCGGGATGGATCTGGTGAAACTGAGAGAACTTGAGTAGTGCCTCAAACTTCATCGCGTATTGACCAACGGACAGTTGGTCCTGTTTCAGAATCAGAAACTCCTTCTCTTTCTCTTGCCTGATGCTCCTCGGGGAGTACTTCTCTAGAAAGCACTCCCGGAATAGTTGCCACGTTAACATCCTTCCTCCGGCCTCTAACAGCCTAGCCTTGGTTCTCCACCAAGCTTCTGCTGCTCCAACTAGCATAAAAGCAGCGTATGGAACTTTTCGGTCCTCTCTGCAGTGTGTGGCCATGAGCACCTTTTCTATCTCTTGCAACCACATCTCTACAGATTCAGGGTTGTACTCTCCATGGAATTGAGGAGGATTTCCCTTCATGAAAGCTTTGAGATTGGTGTCCACCGTGTCATTTCCTCTGACTGGGTGTAGCTGATCTTGTCTGGCTTCCCTTTCTTCCTACCGCTGCATATACTGGGCAGTCTGTTGAGTTTGTTGCATCATTGCAGTAGCCAAGTCCCGCATGGCCCGCATCGCTTCGGAAGTGTCGCCACCACTTCTCATTCCTGAGTGAACACCATTGTTATTATCGCCTCCGGTTGTAGCCGGCCTTCCACCTCATCCTCTCGCCATCTAGCTTCTTGTAAAAAGGAGCTACCAGTTTCAATTCATAAGACATATAATAGCATTTAATAGTTAAACATATCATATGCCTCATGAATGAAGACAGTTATCACACTTTGATAACTAGCGCATCGGACACTCTACCCAATCCAGACTCAGTTGATACAACTTGGTCATCAACTGTTAAAGCTAGTACACTTATCTTCATAGTCCACGGTCCTAACCGGACTCGGCTGTTCTGATAACATGACCTCACAGTCCGATTTATAAGCGATCTGCTCTGATACCAACAAAATGAGATGACCCTCCTCTCTTAGAAGGATAATCCCATTAGTCCCAAAACTCCTACTGTTATTAACTATGCCTAGCCGTATATAAAACGATAGCGTGGTAGTCAAACAATGTCGCGGAAGCAAACAAGTAATAACGGCAAGCATAGAAAGATTATCGGAGTGAAACACAACATAAAAGTAACTGTGTAAATACCATACATATCTTACCCCATCAGTAGGGCACTGTACATACATATACATGCTGTGTAAATAAAAACCGAAAATACATCCATAGCCAAAAGAAAAACTCTTAGAGCTCACCAGAACTACCCATCCCCTCACAAAAGGTACCCAAAAAGCTCTCAGCTCACAACCTAGGACGCATTGGCAGGCTCTCACCATCGGTGGTGAGGATGCCTTGAGCAACCCTGACCCTCGCCATGATTATGCATTTACCGCAAGAAAGGCTCATACTCTGACGAAGAGCTGGACACCACAATCCTACGCATACAGTAGGTACTCAGATACCGCTCCGTCCTCCAGCGCTGGCCTCAGTAAACGTAGCCTCTTCTGCTGGATACAACTGAGGACTGGGGTGCCACCCACATGTAGTCCTGCTCCCTCTGCCTCGGCAGTCTCCACATTCTGGGAAAAGGAAGGAACTGGTACACGCGGTAGGGGCCAATGATATCCACGTACGGCAGCGTGCCGCTCCGAAAGATTAAATTGACGGGTCCCGTGTAAACCACCAAAAAGGTCGAGGGGTCCACCCGCCATCCCCTCTCATCATGATATACAATCTCAATGTCGCCCAGCATCGGCATCCGCGATGCCCCCGTGATAAATCGGTGAAGCCTGGGGTCCATCCTGCTCCTCGGCCGGCTCGTCGTCTTCATGCGAACCTAATACAGAACAACAAAAACAACAGTAGGGAGATAAGAAATACCGTGCATAACAATATCGGAAAACAACAATAATGCAGTAAACACATATAACATATAGTAGGTATCACAGATATAATAGTTACTGCACTCTGACAAATGTCTCTCAAGACAACACGTGCAACCGGCATCCATCTCCATGAGTCTCACACTCAGATCAATCCTCTATACTGGATACTAATCCCATGCAGCATGTCGGCCGAATAACTCACAAAACTGGTTCCCACTGGAACGGTTCCACACCCGAACAAGTCCACACCGAAACAGGTTCTGTGTCAGAACGGAATTAGCTTGTCCAAGAAACCGAACCGCTCACCGTGAACAATAAGAGTGCATCCCCCTTCCACACCGGAACCAAGGTATCTCGGTCACCTCGGAACGTTAGCCTGGAACAAATGGAAAGCTCTGGGATTAGTTGGGCAAACCGGACTGAATCGGGCGTCACGACAGGATACGGTCTACCTCATTCGTCACTGTAAACTATTCCCGAGACCGGCAACATCCCCAAGGTCACTCACTTGACCGCCCCATCTACTCTCCGTACCCGCACTCAGATACAACTAACCTTGTATGACGCTGGCAGCCCATACTACTTGTCACACGGCCTCGCCACTTGGCAGCTGATGATGATATCCAACAAACATCATCAACGGACTTGATACCGCATCTCACGCCTAAGCTCTCAGTTAGAAACAACACGATGCCATTGCATCCACACTGCCACAGCCTCGACGTCACGCATCTACGAGCCACAGCTCCAATAGTCACGGCCATAGCCTCGAAAAGTCAGCATAACAGTAGTGGCACCATCCACGGTATCAATCCAACAACAACACGGCACACAGCCAAACTTAAATCTATGGCATTTCGCCACAACGTTCAACATCACAGCGTACAGCATAATAACAGCAACCATAATACCAACAACAGCACATAGCAGCATATCACATACCAAGTAGCATATAGGCATTTAGATAGATAGCAACAACGAAAATCAGCAACATACAGTCATACGAAGCCAAACATCCTTAATCACAGTTTACTAGCCTAAGGTTTCCAAACTTAATGGCGATAGCCTAAAGTAAGCTAAACCTAGGGTTTAGGTACTTTACCGGGGCTCAACCACTAGTAGGGTTAGAGCTCCCCTACACATAGCAGAAAAACATCCTACATTACTCTTGCCTTCTCGACGACAGCATTACTCTTTCTCCCCACCTGAACAATTGACATACGAATCCACGCGATCACCGGCTTGCCACGCTCGCAGCCTCCGAACACGAAGAACAGCTCTGGAACAGCCTCAAAACTTCTCCCTAGCCGCGGCCTCAAGCTCCAATTGTGGGGAAATAACGGGCGCGAACTTTGCCCTAATCATGAGCACAACACATATACAATAGTGTTAGCCCTAGGGCAAGCCCAAAAGATCAAAGAAAAAGGTAAAGACTCGGAGAACGCCAAGAACACGAAGAACATGTGTTAGGGATTCGAGTTTACCTGGGAAGAATTGAGAAAGTAATCCGTCAAAGTCGAATATAACTTCGCCGCAATCACAACGGTGTAGCCGAAATCGCGATCCGAAGCTCCGAAGTCCCTTAATCCAAGCTTTCTCACTCTAAAATCACTGTTTCTCTCACTTAAAGGCTCTGGAATTCCACTGAGTTTCGTGCAACAAATGAGGAAGAAAGGAAACTCCACTAACTTAAGCTACTGTGCACGCTTTAGCGTTGACAACCTGCACGCTTGAGCGTGCCCACGTTTGAGCGTGAGGTCTCCTCCACGTTTGAGCGTGGAACCTTGTCCGTTCCGCCTTGACCATGGCCTAACCCGTGTAGCACACGCGTCAAAAAGCACACCAACTGGAAAACGCACTAGGAACGCTTGAGCGTGCAACGTTACCAATGCTTGAGCGTTGGCACACTAGGGCGTGCTTCCTTTCCCATGCTTGAGCATGTAGCTCAGCTAGGAAAAGTCTTCCAAACTTCTGGCTCCCACAGTTACTCGTTTAACGCCTTAGGCACCTCCAACCTTGTTGAAGCCTATTCCTAAGCTTCAAACTAGGTCTTAAATTAGCACACAACAATTTACACCATCATTCAAAGCCCTAATCGAGATTAATCCACTCGATTAGAGTTACAGAAAATCAGGATGTTACATTCTTCTTCAGTAGCAGTAGGAGGATTTTCTAGAACAACCACTGCTGGTACTCCTGATCTCTTCTTCTTAGGAATAACCCCAGGGCAGAAAACTTGCCTTTCCTTTGGTTCTTCCCAGGGTTTCTTCATCTGCTCCCCCTGAGCAGGTACATCATCTTTCCTGGGAGCAGACCGTACTTGTCTATTAGCAGCAAAGTTCTTCCTCAACACTTTCTTCTTTGCTGGTTGGGTAGACTCAACTTCAACATCCTCAACATCATAATCTTTCTTCTTAGGAGTCAACTTCCTTCTTCTATGGGTCAGAGGTTGAATACTTTCCTCTGTATGAGCAGAAAGAGTTAGCTTATTAGGTTAAGGCCTCTGGTCTTGTCTGGCTATCTTACCAGCAGATTACCATAACCTTTCAGAGATAAGGACCTCAGACTTGTCTGCTGACTCAGCAGGAGCCTTGTTCTTCTGTTCCATAGAAGCTTGATCTGTTGGGGGCAGAGGTAGGCCAGGAATCTTCATCATAGATAGAGTCTTTCTGTCTAGAGCTTGAGCCAAGTCCACAAAGGAGGCATCTTCAGGTACAAAAAGTTTGATTTTGAACAGCCTGGTCAGAAACATCCCATATGGATAGGTAGAAGAATTAGGTCTTCTAACCATGGAGAGAAAATGCTTGACGACCCGATCTTTCACGTCAACCTTGATCTTGTGAATGAGGTGAAAGAGGGCAAACCTATCCATTTTAGAGACATTGTCTCTGGATCCCTTCTTGGGCATCACACATTCCTGCAGAAGCTTTAGCATGAATCTGCATTTGGGAATGAGGCTGATAGACTTAAATTTTGGTGGGTGTGGAACACCATATAAGATGATGTTGATATTATCTTCACCCAGTACACTTTCCCACTTGTTTGACAAACCAGCCCCAATCCTAGGGCAGCCGGTTGTTGTCTCTATCGTTTTGAGGTTGAAGGAGAAGCGTTGTTGAAGGACACGTCCACTTATCTCAGTGAGAAAACCATTTCTAGATTCAACAATTGCAGCATCGTTCCATAAGTCTCTTACCATCTTAGGGTGCCCAAGCTCCTTCATCTTGAAGAATGGAGTCCATTGAAAGTACTCAATCTCCTCAGTTAGATCCATTCCCCATCTTTTCATGGCCTCAAGATCCACAGTTTTACCAGCCACAATCTTTTCAACATCTCCTATCTCCATATCGTACCTTTGAGCGATCTCAGCAGAGGAGAGTTTTCTCTTTGGTGCCATAGCAAAAGGTTTAGGGTTTGAGAGTTTCAGAGAGAAGAGAGAGAAGATGAAAGGATTCTTAGCAGAGAGAATTTTCAAAGTGTAAAGAAGAAGGATCTTCAGACGAAGTGACCTTTTAAAGACGTAAAAGCAGGAGAGAGAAGAAAAAAGAAAACTTTAATGCTAAAAACGGTACAAGTCTTTTGGGGAACACAACGCCCACTAAGACATTTAAGGAAATCATGGTTTCAAAAAGAACAACTGCCATGTACACACTTTGCCTCAGATAATTAAATGGTATTAAGGAATAATAGTCATTTAAATAAAACTTTTGAGTTCATACGAGTATGACTCAGTAGGGTCAGACAAGTGAGCACAGACAGGTCATGCAGCATTCATTAGACAGGTTAATTACGTATATCAGATAGGTCATTCAACAATGCAATGCATGTTCAGATTATCTCTAATATATTTAAACCTATCCACAGCTAAGGGTTTTGTGAAGATATCAGCCCATTGATTTTCAGTTTTAACAAACTTAATATCAAACACACTTTTTTGAACATAATCCTTTATAAAGTGATGTTTAATTTCTATGTGCTTATCCTTAGAATGTTGTATGGGATTTTTTGTTAAGCATATGGCACTTGAATTATCATACCAGATAGATATGTTATGCTCAAATATAGAGTAATCTTCAAGTTGATGTTGTACCCATAAGAGCTGTGAGCAGCAACTTGCAGCAGAGATGTATTTTGCTTCTACAGTTGAAAGTGCAATTATAGTCTGTCTTTTGCTTGACCAAGAGACTAAGTTTTCTCCAATGAAGTGCCATCCTCCACTGGTGCTTTTTCTCTCAATTCTGTCTCCAGGAAAGTCAGCATCACAGAAACCAACTAACCTGTATTCTTGTGTTCTTAAATATAGTAAACCAAGATTAGTTGTTCCAAGTAAATATCTGAATATTCTTTTAATAGCCTTAAGATGAGATTCTCTAGGATCAGATTAGAATCTACCACACATACAGACACTAAATTGAATATTAGGCCTGCTAGAAGTTAAGTACAGTAGGGACCCAATCATACCGCTGTAGTCAGTTTGGTCTACCTTTTTACCTTCCTCATCTTTGCTTAGATTTGCATTGGGTTTCATGGGAGTTTTCATAGGCTTTAAGCTATCCATTTTGTATTATTTTAGAATTTCCTTTGTGTACTTTTGTTGATGGATGTAAATACCATCACTTGTTTGTTTGATTTGCAGTCCAAGGAAGAACTTCAATTCTCCCATCATGCTCATCTCAAATTCTGCATGCATAAACTTAGAAAATTCTTTGCAAAGCTTTTCATTAGTAGCCCCAAAAATAATATCATCAACATATATTTGAACTACTATGAAGTTATCTTCTGAGCATTTCTTAAACAGGGTTGTGTCTACTTTTCCTCTAATAAAACCATTATTCATGAGAAAATAACTAAGCCTATAATACCATGCTCTAGGAGCTTGTTTCAAACCATATAAAGCATTTTTAAGTTTGAAAACATGATATGGTTTTTCAAAATCTTCAAAAACCAGGAGGTTGTTTAACATATACTTCTTCATCAATTATTCCATTTTAAAAAGTACTTTTCACATCCATTTGAAATAGAGTAATTTGGTGTTGTGCAACATATGACATTAGTATGCGTATTGCTTCTATCCTAGCTACTGGTGCAAAAGTTTCAGTATACCTTCTTGTTGGTTATATCCTTGAGCTACTAACCTTGCTTTGTTTCTGACAACTTTGCTAGTTTCATCTAGCTTGTTTCTGAAGACCCATCTTGTTCCAATAACAGACTTGTCTGTTGGTTTGGCAAGAAGTGTCCAGACATCATTCCTTGTGAACTGATTTAGTTCATCTTGCATGGCAAGAATCCAGCTTTCATCTTCGAGAGCTTCTTCAATATGCTTTGGTTCAATTTCTGACAAAAAAGCCATATTGCTTGATTCTCTTAAGATAGATCTGGTTCTAACACCTTCAAATGGACTTCCAATGATGAGATCCTTAGGATGATGAACTTTGAATTTCCAGTCTCTTCTGAGATTTGTATCATCATGTTGATTTTGACTTGTCTGTTGGCTTGTCTGCTCCACTTGTCTGTCAGACTTTTGAATAGATTCATCTTTAGACACGTCTGGTTGTTGATTGTCTTATCTAGTCAAGTCAAGTCCTACAAGTTCATCTTCTAGATCTGATAGTTTCTTATCAGTCTTTAAACCATCATTGAATTTCACATGAATAGATTCCTCAACAACATAGGTTCTAGAGTTATAAGCCTTATATGCCTTAGACATTTCAGAATATCCAATGAAGATACCTTTATCCACTTTAGAATCAAATTTTCCAATTTGATCCTTAGTGTTCAGAATGAAGCACTCACATCGAAATACATGGAAGTAAGATATGTTGGGTTTTCTTCCTTTACACAGTTCATAAGGAGTCTTCTTTAGGAAAGGCCTTATAAGTATTATGTTATGTACATAACAAGCAGTGTTTACTGCTTCAGCCCAGAAGTACTTAAGGAGATTATTTTCATTGAGCATAGACCTAGCCATCTCTTGTAGAGATCTGTTCTTTCTCTCAACCACTCCATTTTGCTATGGAGTTCTAGGTGCAGAGAAATTGTGAGAGATCCCATTCTCCTCACAGAACAGTCTAAATTGCTCATTTTCAAATTCTCTCCCATGATCACTTCTAAGGGTAAAAATACTGAAACCTTGCTCATTTTGTACTTTCTTACAGAATATAGAGAAAGCCTTAAAAGACTCATCCTTGTGGGTTAAGAAAAATACCCATGTAAATATGGAATAGTCATCAACTATGACAAATCCATATTTCCTTCCTGCTAAGCTAGCAAGACTAACTGGTCCAAACAGATCCATGTGTAACAACTGAAGAGGTCTAGAGGTTGATACTTGGTTTTTAGATGTGAAACTTGTTTTTACTTGTTTACCTCTCTGGCATGTGTCGCACAAAACATCTTTCTTAAAACTAATATCAGGTAATCATCGCACTAGGTTATCCTTTTTCAATTTTGAAATCAGTTTCATACTAGCATGACCTATTTTCTTATGCCATAACCATCTTTCATCCTCTTTAGACATTAGACAGGTTACACTTTGATCTAAGAGTTCAGTCAGCTCAATCTTATACAAATTTTGCTGCCTGCTAGCTGAAAAGAGGGTCTTGCCACTCTTGCCTTTGACTATGCATTCATTCATAGTGTTGGAGACATCAAATCCACTATCACATAATTGACTTATGCTAAGCAAACTGTGTCTTAATCCTTCAACCATAAGAACGTTAGAGATTGCGGGAAGAGGGGGTTTACCACCGATGGTACCAATACCAATTGCCTTTCCCTTCTGGTTGCCTCCAAAGGCAACATGCCCATCTTTCTTAAGTTGGAGGTCTTGGAACATATACCTTTCTCTTGTCATGTGTCGCGAGCAGCCACTGTCCAGGTACCAGCAGAGGTGTTTTCTTAGTCCTATTAAGGAAATCTACAACATGAATTATTTTATCTTTAGGTACCCATATTTTTCTGGGTCCTTTTCTATTAGTTTGGAGTCTGTAAAGACTTCCTTTTCTTCTTGTGAATACACTTAGACATAACATGTCCAGCTTTTCCACAGAAGTTACAGACACTGTTGAGATTCTTGCTGATACTTTATGATGAGTTTGATGAACATATCCAATACCTTCTTTGTTAAGAGAGTGTCTCTGACATCCAAGCAGCTTGGTCAGATTATCTCTGCCATTAACAAATCTGGCAAGATCAGAAGTGAGCTCTTTCACTTTCTGTTGAAGTTTAGCAACTTCTTCAGAATGTGATGTTTCACTTGATATCTCAACTTCATTAGACTTTTCAATCCTCAGCTGACTGTTCTCTTTGGCCAGCATCTCACACTCTTGATATTTTTGTTTATGCTCATAAACGAGTTTTTCATAATCTCTCTTGAGGGATTTGAAGGCCTTAGATAAGCCTGGATTCCTCCATCAACTCTTCCTAGGCATCATGCAATTCCTCAAATTCAGAATGTACCTCAGTTTCAGATTCTGAATCTGTGTTGGCCATTAGACAGAGATTGGCTTCCTCCTCTGTCTCTTCATCTTCAGAAGATGTAGACTCAAGATCTTCCCATGTGTCTATCATCCCTTTCTTTTTCTTTCTGAAGAACTTCTTTTGGGGGGCTTTCTTCAGTTGAGGGCACTCATCTTTGATGTGACAAGGTTTCTTGCATTCATACAAGACAATAAGACTCTTGTGTGTTGATGTGGATTCCTTAAAGCTCTTTTCCTTGTTGAACTTTTTGAAAGGCTTCTCCTTTCTGCACTTTTTCTTTTTCCAAAGCTTTCTCATCTTTCTGATCATGAGTGACAGTTCTTCATCACTTTCAAAATCCTCATCTTCAGGCTCGTCTGTGTCACTAGTAGACTCATCTGCTTTCGAAGCTTTTGAGACTTTGAATGCTTTCTGATTAGCCTTTAGAGCAATGGACTTGCCCTTTTTATTACCTCATCATCATCATTAAGCTCTTGTTCATGAACAGGGATAGTGCCAAGAAGTTCATCCATAGTAAAAGTAGTGAGGTCCTTGGCTTGAGATATAGCAGTGACAAGACGACTCCACTTCTTTGGAAGATTTCTGAGAATCTTAGCAACCTTCTCAGCATTTGTGTATGTTTTGCCAAGAAACTTCCAACCATTTGTGATAGTTTGGAATCTCCCAATCATCTGAGCAATAGATTCACCTTCATCCATGGTGAACAGTTCATACTTTATGACAAGTTTGGAGATCTTTGATTCTTTCACTTTTGCAGTTCCTTCATGTGTGACGGACAGAGTGTCCCACATTTCCTTTGCAGAATTACAAGCACAGACTTTTTCAAATTCTTCTGGACTGAGAGCACAGATTATAGCATATCTGCCTTTGTGGTTTAAATCCCACCTTGCCTTCTCTACAGGTGTCCACTTAGCTTTTGGCTTGTCTAAGTTATCATTATTCTTTGGAGTGTAAGGACCATCAGTGATGACATCCCAAAGGTCAAAGTTTGTTGACAGAATGAACTAATGAAATGTGTCTTTCCAATAGTTGTAGTTTTCACCATTGAAGAAGGGAGGTCCGATCATGGAACCTCCTTCAAGTTGAATGCTTCCACTTAAGCTTGCTCCAGCAGTCATTGTCTATTCTTCAGGATCTTTCCTCTATAACCCAGAGGCCGAGCTCTGATACCAACTGAAATAGATAGATGTAAACACTAGAAGGGGGTTGAATTGTGTTTACCAGATTTAAGAGAAATTCAAAATCTTTTTCACAAGCACTAGCAAATAGCAGACGAGTGTTTAAAAATAGAATAGTCAGACAAGTAACTTGTCTGAGAGTTTTTAATTGAAAACACACACAATCATACAGGATGAAAAACGAGTTTGATAATCACAGATTTAACCCATTTAGTTAAATAACAGTTAAGATAAATAATCAAACTAAAGAGATAAGGGATAGAAAGATTAAACACAACAGATTTATCCTGGTTCCCCCTCTTAAAAACTAAGGCTACGTCCAGTCCTTGGCAGCACCAAGATTTCTCAACCTGAACTGATCAAGTTACAGGACAGACAAGTTTTTTTACACTACTAGACTCTCCAGGCTCCAAGACAAGTATTGTTTGCACACTTAGCCTCTTCAGGCTCACTCAGGTTTGTTTGAGAGAAGATGTAAATTAATTACAACTTGCAAGTCTTTCACAAGCACTCAGAAGAGTGTATTAAATGTGAAGGTTTGAAATACTGCATATTAACTTCAAATGATTGAAGAATAAGGAATTAAAGAATGAAGATAAAAATACACAGAGTAATGGCGCTTTGAATTCTGTGCTTGCTTGTATTGTTGTTGTGTATATTCAATGACTTCTTCATTAAATAGTCTTCAAAAATTTGTGTCCGTTAGAGACATTTCTTGAAAGCTTGGCTTTTTGCAGATCTTCATTAAATGCAAATAGAGTCGTTCTGGGCAGCCATTAATGCTTGAGGAACGTTGCTTGTTCTCTAACATTGGAAGGATAGAGCTTTCCGATATAGCATCAGTCATTTCAGACTTTTAAGGATGCTTTTTGTTCTTTTCAGTCAGTCTTTCCCTTTGTGTGTAACTCTTAGTTGTACTAGGGAATAAATCTATTTTGTTGTACTTCTATTTTTAGTTACGAGGTTACTTTATTAGCTGGGCTTCTGATTTCTTGATTTTCGTGAGAGAGATCTTCAGCATATTCTGACTTGAGTGGACAGCTTACAAAGGTCTTAAATCTTGAAGAGGTTCTTCATTGAAAGTTAGCAGACAGGTGAAGATCTTCTTTAGACAAGTTGACATTCTATCTGTAAGTCAACCACTTCATGTAAGCTTCGGATGGGTGAACTCGCTTGAATAGACAAGTCATGTTTCTTCATCAAACTGGTGATCTCCAGCTTAGACCAGGCTTAACTTAGTACAAACAAGTAACTACAAACTAATTATATTAATCTGTACACTAAGTAGACATGTCAGTAACCCCTATAAAGTTCAATTAAATCATTGAAAAAATGTTTAGTTTTCATCATAACTTAGGTAAATGCACATCAGACATTTTGGAGACTTAACAGGTGGCCGTGTTGATGCGTGGCATCGTGAGCTGGATTTGTTGTTGAGTGTTTAGATGTGAGGATCCGGCATCATCTCGTTGAGGTTGTTTGCTGCATATCGTAGAAGCCAAGTGGCGTGGCCGTATGCCAGGTAGTATGGGCTGCCAATGTCATGCGAGGTTAGTTGTACTTGAGTGCAGGTAGGGAAAGTGGAAGGGGCGGTCAAGTGAGTGGCCTTGGGGATGTTACCGGTCTAGGGAATAATCTACAGTGATGGATGGGGTTGCTCCTATCGTGTCGTGATGCCTGATCCAATCCGATTCGCCCGACTAATCCATGAACTTTCCACGTTCCAGGCTAATGTTCCGAGGCGACCAAAAGACACCCCGGTCCCGAGCTCGAGAAGGGGAAGCACTCTTATTGGTCACGGTGAGCAGTTCGGTTTCTTGGACAAGCTAACTCTTGTTCCGGTGTGAAACTTCGTGTTATGAGGTTCAGCCGACATGATGCATGGGATTAGTATCCCAGTCTAGAGGTTTGGTCTGAGAGAGAGATCTATGGAGATGGATGCTTGTTGCATATGTTGACTCGAGAGATGTTTGGATGTGTGAGATATATGTCGTACGTGCTATATCTTCTATATGTGCTACTTTTCGTACTTGTTTACTATTCTACTATTGTCGTACCGATATGTATGGCACTGTATTCATATCTCCCTATTATTTCTTTGTACGTTGTTGTTTCCGTTCTTCATTCTTTGCCTATTGCTCTTGATGATGGACCCGAGGATGCACCCTTTCATCACGGCTGCACTGAGGATGCCGGTGCTGCAGGAGTTGGAGATCATCTATCACGATAATCGAGGGTGGCATGTCGACCCCTTTACATTTCTGATGGTCTACACAAGGTCAATAAGTCTGCTGTTCAGAGGTGCGACTTCACACCGTGAGGACATCATTGGGCCTTACAGAGTTATACAGTTCCTACCATTCACCCAGACATGGCATCCATCGAGACTCTATGAGAGGGACTACATGTGGGTTATGCCAACGACTTGTCACGTATCCAACTGTAGAGGGTTCGTGCTGCGAGGTCAGCGAAGGAGGACTGAGCAGTATCTGAGGACCTACAGGCGACCCCGGGTGGTTGTGTCCAGTCTTCCTCTGACTATGAGCCATTGCAGGTTTACCGACGTACTCATGGAGAGGGCCAGGGTAGTTCCGGGGTATCCGCACAGCTGATGATGGGATACTTCCAGTGCGTCTAGGGTGCGAGCTTAGCGTTTTTTATGTATTTTTGAGTGATGGGTGGGTAGTAGTGCTGGTGAGCTATGAGAGCTTTCTTTTTTATTGTACATGTTTTCATCTTTCAGTTTTTATGTACCTGGGTTTGTATATGTATAGTATCAGTGCCCTGCTGATGGGGATACAGTGATGCATGATATATGTATATAGTTATCTTATATCTACGTTTGACTCTGATAGTTATTTTACCTTTCCGTAGGCGCTTGTATGTTTATCGTGTTTTCTTTTGGTACGCTTCTTGAATAACGCGTTAATGCTATAATACAGTTAAGGTAAAATTAATAATATAAGCTTAGGACTAATGGGATTATCATACGTAAGTGGGGTCGTCTCATTTTGGTGGTATCCGATCATTGAGAATGTTCTGAGACTAATGGTGCACCTTCATCTTTATGGGGTTGTCTCATAGAACCTAGAAAACCTTAAGTTCCAAAACTGAGAACGCGGCAATGAAGTTGAGCACGCCCGTGCTCAGTACTTAGTAAAATTTGCATGACCATGCTGTAATCCAGTACGCTTGTGTTAGTGCAGTAGTGAATGAGCATGCCTGTGCTCAAGGGCAACACGCCCGTGCTTCGCAAACGGCATTTCAATATGCCCGTGGTATTAGTGTGCACGCTCGTGCTCAAACCGTGCATGACCGTGCAACTAAACAGATCTGATAATACTTCTCAGATTCTAATAGAAAGTGATTAAATAACCTTTTTGGGATAAAAATATGATAAATAGGATTTGAAAACGCGACCTTGAGGATGGTTAATAAACTAGAATAATGATAAGGTAAGACTTAATAATGATGATGAAACGTTGATGTTGGTTAAGACAGTAACGATGAGTTATCGCATGTTGATGTTGGTGTTGATCACTTGTTGCTTATTGGTGAAAGTTGATAGCCATTATTAATTGTGTTGATGGAGGTGGTTGCCATGTTGATTGTGTGTTAGCATTGCATGCATTCATGACATGGAGTTGTTAGTTGTGGAAGTTACGATGACTGGGGAGTTCGTCTGAGAGTATGGAAAACTGGACGTCCGCGGTGATTCATCCGAGAGTTAAGTGAATCAGGCGCATCCGTGGTGGTCCATAGGAGAGTATGGTGGATCGGCTATCGAAGGGGTTTATCCGAGATTTTAGTGAACTGTCGGCGTTGGTGATTATTGGCTAATGTGGATATATAACTCCAAAATCATCTTCTTGAGTTAGTTATTGGATCCACATTGCATATGGAGTAGAGGAGCAGTACTACATCGCATAGCATGTTCATTGATGTGATATTATTAAATATAATATGACGTGACCTGTTATATTATGATGTACTATAATTTGTGTGATCATCTTGCTAACTACTTTATTACAATTTATGTTTATACGTACAGTTTCTTACTCCTTATCGTTGTTGTTTATTTGCATGTACCTTGGTTTATGCAGAGGATGCTGAGCAGCCTGTTGAAGAGTGATCCCGAGGAGATCGCTTGCTCGTAGTATAGGATTTATGTTTAGTTGTTTTTCGATTTATTATCGGTAGTGGTTACCAGCTCTGATATATGACATCGGGTTATGGTTTTGTTTTATTTATGTTTTTCGTAGTTGTTACGTTTTGGTTTTATACGTTTTTGATCATGTGGTACTTTCTAACTCTTTGTTTTTAATTTATTGACTTTTTATATGATTTATTTTATATTTATTGTATGCGGGGTAGTGGGTGTCATATTTAGTGGTATCAGAGTCGGTCTGTCCTTTAGGCCAGGATATGTGTCTGTTATGTTGTCTTATGTGTACTCTTATATGATTATCTATTATCTATGCCTAGCATGGATGATGATATAGGATTATAGGAACCTTAGTTTCTATTCTTGTTTAGCTTTCTATATTAATAGTTGTTGAACGATGCAGGAAGATATGGCAGGTGGAAACGATCGTGCGATCGCTGATGCTCTGGCACTGTTGGCTAATGCAATTGCTCAGAACAATCAGAACTAGAATCATCATGGGGGAACTGCTGAGTTTCAGGGTCTGGATAAGTTCCAGATAAACAACCTGCCCTCGTTCAAGAGAACTTATGACCGTGAAGGCATTCTTCTATGGATCCATGAGCTCGAGAAGATCTTTCGGGCTATGACATGCACCGATGCCTAGAAGGTCACTTTCGGGACTTTCATGCTAGTTGAGGAAGTCGAGCATTGGTGAGAGAATTGCCGCCAGTGTATGGAAGCTGCAGGTACCGCAGTTACTTGGGTTGCCTTCAAGGAGATGTTATTGGGGAAGTACTTTGCAGCTGACATCCGTGACAAGAAGAAGATGGAGTTTCTGGCCGCAAAGCAGGGAAGCATGTCCGTTGGGGAGTATGCTGCAAGGTTCGAAGAGCTTGCTCGTTACTACACGCTCTATCAGTATGTGAATGATGACCGCTCTAAGTGTGTAAAGTTTGAAGATGGTCTGTGCCCAGAGATCAAGCAAGCCATAAGCTACCAAGAGATTCAAGTCTTTCTTGTTCTTGTGAAAAAGTGTAGGATCTTTGAAGACGCCTACAAATCCAGAGTTTCGTACTTCAAGAGTTCAGATGCTCAGGGTAGCAGGAGGAATGATCAATGCGATAAGGGGAAGCAGCGCCTACACTAGTGCAGAAAGTACTTTTAACATCTGTTGACAACCGATGTTGTTTCTGGCTAGAACTTATGTTAAAAGTACACTTTTAACACTTTTAAAATTGGTTAAGACAAGAACGGGTGTTAAAAGTACACTTTTCTTGGCTCATTTTTGAAATATGGAAACAAATTATCAATTCTCTCCCATTGCACAGAATCAGCCAGATGGCGAAGCATTCCATCACGTTTCCTCTCATCTGCATGCCATCTAATGTTCTTTGCATCATTTATATTAGCGAACAATCGCTTCAACCTTGAAATTATTGGAAGATACCATAACACCTTCGCAGGAGGACCCTTTGTGATCACATCGCAACTAGAATCACCATCCTTCACTTTATACCGTGATACCCGACACTTGGGGCAGTCGTGCATCCCTTCATACACACCCCTATACAGTATGCAATCATTAGGGCATGCATGCATCTTCTTATACTCCATACCCATCAGATACAGTACCTTCTTTGCCTTATAGTTACGATCGGCAATGTGTTGCCTTCTGGAAGCATATTGTTCAACAACTCAAGCAATTCGGTGAAGCTTTATCACTCCACCCATTTCTCGCATTCACACTGAACAATTTTAACACCACCGAGAACCGTGTATAAGTAGTGCACCCCAGATATAAAGGCTTATCCGCATCACTGCACAAAGTATCATACACACGTGCTCGCTGAAAAGACTTCTATTCAATATCACGGATCATGGCCTCTAGTTGATCGTCCTCCATATCTACGTCAACTTCCTCACTTTCGGACACACGTGGCATGTTTAACAAGTCATCACAATGCCATATCCATCTTGTATAACTCTTGCAAATCCCTTCACAAATAAGATGATCACGTATTTGCTTAACTTCACATTTCCTCATATTCAAACATTTGACACAAGGACAATTAAACCTTCCATTACTATCAGGAAGATTTCTTTGAGAAAATTCTAGAAACAATTCCACTCCCTTCCGATACTCATCACTTGTGCGTCTACTAACCATCCAACCACGATCCATATCCACATTATGTAGATATACACACATTTATACAATATAAGCACAAGAGGGGAGACTGGAAGAGCAGTATCTGAAATTGTAGACCTAATATAAATCAAGACACAATTCCATGGCATTCTCCTAAAAGTTTAATTGCTGTAACGTTAGTTGGATACTTGAAACGATATCTGAGCCTATATTGGACCTAATATATAGGCCTAATATAAATCAAGATACAATTCCATGGCATTGTCCTAAAGCTTAAGCTTTAACGTATAAGCAATCATACCCTAATAACCTAACCTATAACTGTTGTGATAATAGGCCAAGCTCAAAATCATCCAACTACTGACCATAAATACTATCTGTAGATATAGAATATAAGCACATGACCAATGGAGATTAGAAGAAGAGTATTTGAAAAGCTAGGCGTAGCTAATATAAAATAAGACAATTCCATGGCATCATACTTTGAGTCCTAAATGGGATAACATCTAAGTCCTATAATAGAACCTAAACCCCTCGACTATTGATCAAACCAATCCAGATGACCTAACTTTTTAAAAGAACCCAAACCCCTCGACTATTGAGATTTTAAAATCAGAATCATTATTAGGATGACCTAACTATTGATTTCATAGCTAAAAGTCCTGGCTCAAGTGATTTTATTTACAAACAAAGTAAAAAGAACTGTACATTTGCCTAAAAGTCTTGGTTCAATAGAACTAAAACCCTAATATCTCTCTCACATAACCTAAAAAAATTAAACTAAAGAGCTTTACATTACAAGTTGGTTTACAAGCAAAGCCTAAAAGTCTTTGCTCAATTTGTAAGCTGTAACATCCCGATTTTATGTGACTCTATTTGAGTGGTTAATCTTGATTAGGGCTTTGGATGCTTGTGTAAATTGTTTGGAGTTAGTTTAAGACTTAGTTGGAAGCTTAGGAATAGGCTTAAACAAGATTGGAAGTGCCTAAAGCGTTAAACGAGAAATTGGGGAAGTCAGGAGTTTGGAAGGCTCTTCCCATCTGAGCAACACGCTAAACCGTGGGAAGGGTGCACTCCCTAGCGTGCCAACGCTCAAGCGTGCTGAGTGCGTTTGCCAGCTGGTGTGCTTTTTAACGCGTGTGTGACACGTGTTAGGCCAAGGTGAAGGCGGAGTGGACAAGGCTCCACACTCAAGCGTGCAGGGAACCCCACGCTCAAGCGTGCTGAGTGCGTTTGCCAGCTGGTGTGCTTTTTAACGCGTGTGTGACATGTGTTAGGCCAGGGTGAAGGCGGAGTGGACAAGGCTCCACGCTAAGCATGGAGGGAACCCCACGCTCAAGCGTGAGCACGATCAAGCATGCTGAGGGTCCACGCTTTAGTGTTCTCAGCAGCTCAAGTTGGTGGAATTTCCTTTCTTCCTCATTTCTTCCACGAAAACTTGGGAACTCTAGAGCGTTCCAGAGCTGCTAGAGAGGGAAATAAAGGTTCTTGAGTGCTAAAGCTCAGTTTCGAGGCGATCAAAGTACTTGAATACGATTCTGACTACACAGTTGTGATCGTGACAAGGTTTTCTACGACTTTGACGGATTACTTTCTTGATTCACCAAAGGTAAACTCGAATCCCTAACACATGTTCTTCGTGGTTCTTCGAGTCTTTACCATTATTCTTTGGTCTTTGAGCTTACCCTAGGGCTAACATTCACGCATATGTGTTGTGCTCGAGATTACGGTAAAGTTCGTCCTGGTGGTTGCTCGTGTTGGGAGGTTGAGGCCGCGGCTGCCAAAGGGATTTGGAGCTGTTCTTGGCTGTTCTTGCTACGTGGTAGGAATTGCCGATAAACGTACCAAGATTCGCACCAACTGTTCAGGTGGGGAGAAAAAGTACTGCTGTCGTCAGGAAAGCAAGAGTAGCATAGTTGTGTTTTCTGTTGCGTGTGTAGGGAAGCCGTAACCCTACTAGTGGTTGAGCCCCGATAAAGTACCTGAACCCTAGGTTTAGCATACTTTGGGCTATAACCATTAAGTATGGAAACCCTAGGTTAGAGAACTGTTGATTGAGGATGATATGATTCGTATGACTGTTGTGATGTTAATTTCTGTTGTTTCTATTTGTCAACATGCCTATATGCTACTTGGTATATGATATGCTTGCTGCTTTGTTGATGCCGTTATCATTGCTATTACTGTTACATTGGTTGTGTTGTACCGTTGTGTTGTGGCAGAATGCCGATTAGTATTAAGTTTGGTTGTGTGCCGTGTTTGTTATCGGGTTGATACCGTGGATGGTGTCGTTGTTGTTATGTTGACTTTTTGAGGCTGTGGCCGTGTTGTTTGAACTGTGGCTCATGGACGCGGTGGCATCGTGCATATCATCGGCTGCCAAGTGGCGAGGCCGTATGACAGGCAGTATGTCCTGCTAGCATAATACAAGGTTAGTTGTACCTGAGTGCGGGTACGAAAAGTAGAAGGGGCAGTCAAGTGAGTGACCTTGAGGATGTTTCCGATCTTGGGAATAGTTTATAGTGACGGATGAGGTAGCTCTATCCTGTCGTGACGCCCGATCCAGTCCAGTTTGACGGACTTATCCCTGAGCTTTCCACGTTCCAAGCTAATGTTTCGAGGCGACCAAGACACCCCGGTTCCTGTGTGGAAGGGGGATGCACTCTTATTGGTCATGGAGAGCGGTTCGATTTCTTGGACAAACTAACTCCATTCCGACATAGAACATGTTTTGGTTTAGACTTGTTCGGATGTGGAACCGTTTGGGTGTGGACTTGTTCGGGTGTGGAAGCTTTCCGGTGTGGAACCAAGTTCGTGAGTTTTGGCCGACATACTGCATGGGATTAGTATCCCGGTCTAGAGGATTGATCTGAGAGTGAGATTTATGGAGATGGATGTTTGTTGCATGCGTTATCTCGAGAGACGTTTGGTTATGTGCAGTGATTGATATATTAGTTATACATGCTACATGCTACTTGTTGTTGCTTTACTACACTACTATTGTCGTTCTGACTTTGCGTATGCTATATTTCTTATCTCCCTATTGCTTCTTGTATGTCTGTTCCATTCTTGGTTTGCATGTAGACGAGGAGCCAGTTGATGGACCTGAGGGTACACCCTTTTATCTTGTCCGTACCGAGAATACTGGTACTGGGGTTGGTCGAGATCGTTTACCATGACGAGAGAGGGTGGCGTGTGGACCTCTCTACCTATTTGACGGTCTACATAGGGTCGGTTAGCATTATCTTCAAAGGAAGGGCATCGCACGTGGAGGATGTGATAGGACCGTTCAGAGTTGTACAGTTTCTTCCTTTTCGGAGGATCTGGCACCCACCGAGGCAGAGAGAGCATGATTATCTTTGGGCAGCGCCACAGTCTTCAGTGGTATCCAGTAGGCAAGGTTTCGTCTATAGAGGTCAGAGGAGGCGTACCGAGCAGTACCTGAAGATGTATAGGAGGCACCGTATTGTTGTATCAAGTTCCTCCTCCCAGTAAGAGCCTATGCGGGTTTATAGGTGTACTCACAGGGAGGGACAAGGTAGCTCAGGGCATCCTCATCACTGATGGTGAGTACCTGCCAGTGTGTCTCTAGGGCTGAGTGGCGAGGTTTTGATGTACTTTTGAGTGTGGGTTGGGGAGTGCTGGCGAGCTCGGAAGGTTCTTTCTTCTCATGCTTTTGGATGTATCTTCAGTCTTTCAGTTTTTGTTCATACCGTTTGTGTGTGTGTATGTCTATATATGTGTGTGTGTGTGTGTGTATATATATATATATATGTATATATGTATATATGTACAGCGCCTTACTGATGGGGCAACGCTTCTATGCGATTATGTTTAGTTACTTTTACTTGCGCTTTACTCTGATATGTTTGGCTATGCTTTCCGTATGTTGTATGTTTGTTTCTGTGCTCGTTTTCCACTACGTTGTTTGAATACCACGCTATCGCTTTAATATGGTCAGGCATAGTTAATAATAATATAATAGCAGCTTGGGACTAATGAGATTATCCTTCTAAGTAAGGAGGGTTGTCTCATAAGCTCTAAGGTGTTTAAGTTTAAAAAACTCAAAATGCATAGCTGTACAACTTTCTATGAATAGTATACCCTACTAACTTCCAGCTATAAGTTTTCATCTATAAGTTTTCAGCTAGCTTATCTGCTATTTTTGTCAAACAGAACCTAATATTTTCACTAGTTTCTTTAAGGGAGAGTAAGCACCTTATGAAATATTTTTTATTTTGTTGGTCAATAACACCGCACTACCTTCATCACCTAAGGCTATATTTGAATGGATAGAAATAGGTAGAAGAAAAAGGAATGAAATGATATTAGGGATTGTTTAAACATATGGAATTCAATATCTCTATTTTTTCCTCGTCCAATTTAAGGTTATAGGATGAAAGGAGATAGAACCAATTTATTATTCATTTCATTCTCTCATAAAATATTCCAATCATAATTAGAAAGATACATAAAAACAGAGACAATGGTAAACACTAACTAACAAAGACAAGTACTGATAGTGCATACCTGAGGAGGAAGGGAAGGGAAATGAAGGAGAGGACTTACCAAGTAGAAGAGAGGGTCGCGGTGGTTCTGTTGCAGAAGAGAGGGATGCGAGAGAGATGGAGAAGAGAGGGTCGTTCTGAGCATTGTGGCCATAAATGTATTTAGAAAACGATTTGGGAATTTAGGGATTTAGCAAATAAAAACAGGGAAGATAATTACCTTTTTGCCGGAGCAGATGGTGGTGGTGGTTCTACGGTGGCTCACTAACAGAGGAGAAGGAGGTCAGTGACGTTAGAGAAGGAGCTAGGTCGTGGGACTGAGAAATGTTAACGTTGAAATGTTAGGGTGCGGGACTAAGAATGTAACGTTATAACATTTTAATGACATGTAACATCGGTTGGCCAAAAAATCGATGTTAAAAGTCATTTTTAACATCGGCTGTAAAGCAACCGATGTTACAAAGTGACTTTTAACATCGGTTATTTCCCAATCGATGTTAAAAGTGTAATCAATGTTAAAAGTGTTTTAAGTGAACCAAATATTCAATACTGCCACCGTTTCTTTTTAACATCGGTTTAAAGATAATCGATGTTAAATTCTAACGTTAAAAGCCTATTTTCCACTAGTGCTAGCACCAGTTGGCCGTGGGTTCAAGCAAAGCGGCAAGAAGCCACAGTTTTCAGCAGGCAAGTCGCAAGCAAGTCCGATGAATGAGATTCTTCTAATCCTAGGCCTATCAGATGCGGCAAGTGTGGAAAGGATCATTTTACCAGTCAGTGCAAGGAGAGTGATGTTATCTGCTTCAAGTGTGGCAAGTCTGGACACATCAGCCGCGAGTGTGGAGGAGCAAAAACGGAGCCTCAAAGTGCTAGGAAGAGTCAGAATTCTCAGCCAACCGACTGAGGATAAGTGGAAGAGTTTTTACTCTCAACGGAGCTGAAGCCTCCAAGTCTGAAGACCTAATTCAAGGTAAATGCCTCATCAATGGAACTCCTTTAGTTGTTTTATTTGATTCGGGTGCACCCGATTCCTTTATATCGCATGATTGAGTCAAAAACCTTAAATTTCTTGTGACCCTTCTTGATTGTGATTTGATTGTCGCCACACCTACAAATAAACCTGTTCTTACTTCGCATATGTGCAAAAGTTGCCCCATTACCATTGATGATAGGAACTTTGTAGTTGACCTCGTATGTTTACCTCTTAAACATCTTGATATCATTCTTGGTATGGACTGGTTGTCTTCCAACCATGTTCTCTTGAAATGCTTTGATAAAACCATTGTTTTTGAAACTCGTGTTAAGTCTAAGGCTTTGTGCATTCTTGCACCTTATGGCCGAATGCCCTAGGGTATTAGGAGCTAAAATTTAATCAAAATATGCTTGAAAATTGTCATGGAGAATGGAGGGTCAAGATGTAAGCAAGGACATGTGTTGTCAAGTTTAGGTGAAGCAAGGACAAGATTTTGTATAAATGGTAAAAACACTTTTTCTACTTAAGGCATTATATCCAACAACATTCCTTGAATCAAGGAAAAGCAAGATTTTGGCACTTTCCCAAGGAGCTTGGTCGAACATGCACGTGTAACTAGGGTAGTTACATTTCTCAATTGGTTAAAAACTAAGTACTTGGATTTTACCAAAAAATGGATAATAGATTTTTACTACTTTTGGTAATTTTTGGTCATATGAAAATTAATTCTCTTCACTAGAAATAATTAAGAGGGTAAAGGAGAAATATAATTCATTATTATATTTTATACCATTTCTAGGTTCCTGGTCCCAACACCATTACAAGAAATTTGACTTTCAGTAACAGGCAAAATCTGTCACTATATATTTAAAATTCGTAGGTATATGTAAAACTAACATTCACCTACAGCGGGTCCAACCGTCCATTATGAGCGACGAATAACAACGGGAAATGGCTGTCACTATAGGTTTTATCTACGATTCACATGCATTTACCTACAGTTGTATTTGACTATCACTAGGTTTTACCTACGGTCCATCTTCCTTTACCCAAGGTTTGACTGACACTAGTACCTATACCTACAGTTTTAACGACTGCCATTAAAAGTGTCCGTTGGTATATGGCAAATTTATTGTAGTGAACATGAAACGAGAAATTTATCCGTTATCGGTTAAAATAAAACTTTTACCGGTTCCGTCTCAAAACGATAATAGAAAACTTTTTAAAACGAACAACATAGGTTCCATACCAACCAGAGAATCATTCATTAACATAATAAAGTCAAATATTACTCATAAAAAAAAAAAAAAAATCACATTGTCAAAGTGATTTTAAAACATTTACAGAAAAAAATAGGGGCATTACACAATGTCTAAAGTACAAACATTTCAATAGAAACAACACGTGAAGATCATTACTATGGTATAGCATCTAAAGACACGTTGGAATACAACAAAACAAATATTAAGACGACCGTTGTCCCATTAAAGAACCTAAGATATTAACTATCCTTAACTGTATTATAAACGTTAGCGCGCCTTATTAATACGAAGCGAAGCGGAAAGATTAAACGCAAAAACGAAACTAAATTAAGGCACGCAACATATCAGAGTACACAGCTATGAAATATAAGATATATATATATATATATATATATATATGCATCGGTTGCCCCATCAGTAGGGCTACAATAGTAGTGTATATGTACGGCGTACATAGGTACAGACTATAAGCAAAATACATCAAAAGATAAGAAAACTCTCATACTAACAGCGCTCGCCACCCAACCTCTTGAGGCTAGGGTTCGTGACTGGTCCATCGGCATCAGGCTCGTAAGGAGTGTCATCCAACTCCTCAGCAACTGGTTCCTCCACAGGGTCTTCCCATAAAATAAAAGAAACACACAGAGAAAAATACATGGAGATAAGAAATATACATCATCAAACATGGGAGAGGGGCAATAGTACAACATATATATACATGTAGCACACAACACATAGAAAACGTACAACATACCAACAACCATCTCTGAAGTCATACAGCACAATCATCTCAAAAGTCATTCTCTCAGATCAAACCTCTACGAAGGATACTAATCCCTATATGCATGTCGGCCGATTTCATCACGTCCCCAGTTGGACATCCTCGTCAGGATTAATAACATCACGTCTCCAATTGGACATCCCGTCTCGGGATCGGTGGTACACATTGTTGGGGTAAGCCCTAGTGACCAATCTATTTTGAATAGATAATCATTTGTGTCATGACTTTGATCATATATTTGATATATGTATAAGGCATTTATTTATTATGTTATATTTTATGATCATATTTATAGCATAATAAAGTCCTTAGAATAGGTAGTTCATTTAAGGAACGTCAAGTATGACTTGACCGTGAGATGACATTAGATTATAGAACACTATTCTTAAATATCCATAGTCAAGTATTATTATTAATAAGGACAATAGTAATACATTGAGACTATTATGTGAGTGTACTGATGACGACATCTCACGGGTCATAGATATAAGATATCAAGTCTTCACATAGGTATAAATATTAGTGGAATATTTATACTGGAGTGACCCGCTATGAGAACACCTCATAATAGTTATGTAAGTGTCATAAGCGATTATCATGGTGACCATAGTGAAGTAGTCCTTCGACTTGAAGTAATTACGATTCCTAACATATGTAGTTGTAGGCTTTAATACTATTAAACGTTGTCTGTAACAAGACAACTATAAAGATAGTTATTGGGTCTGCAATGAAACATGTTGAGGAATGTGAGTGATGTAGATAGGATTTGTCTCTCCTACATAACAGGAGTAATGTCTATAGGCCTCTTGATGGTATGCGACGTAGAAATGCATGGCCATGCTAAGGTGGGACAATATGAGATATTGGGCCCACATGATCGTAAGTCAAATACTAGATCAAGAAATAAATAATTAGACTTAACAAGGATGACACATTTATGTCTTGTGTTCAATTAAGACATTGAGACGAAAGGACGTTGACTTCACATTATATATGGTTACAACAAAGTTTTAATTGTATCACCAATATTCTAATTAATTGGGTAGAAATGATGTATTGCTAGATGCCGCTCATTGTTTATAATATTAATTGATTATTAATATGATTAATAATAATTAATATTATTGCCAATTAATTGAGAACCTATAGGGTCACACAAATAGAGCAAATGTTTAGAGAATTAATTTAATTGATTAATTAAATATGATTTAATTAATAATTAAATGGGATTGATTTAATTGATTAATTAAATATGATTTAATTAATAATTAAACATTGGGCCTATAGTGTACAGTGGCCCAAATGGGTTAGGTTAAGTGAGTGACAGCTATTAGTAAGCTGTGCACGTCACTTAAGTAACACACAACACAGAGCACTCATAACGGCCGCCGTACACCCTTGGCAGGCGCGCCCTCTTATCTCTCTCTGTGTGTCGTGCCTCTCCCAATCCTGATAGCTAGCATTACGCTATCTCTGACGTTGGTTTGCTTGCGTGGACTGAGTAGAGGTATTGCTACTTTGCAATACTGGTGATAGAGAAGCCTTTTCATATGGTGGTTATTGTTGGACAGTTATCGTAATCTCGCGATCCGAGATTTGTTTACCGTTGGATCGGACTGATTTTTGGATAGCAGATTCGTGACATGTGGTTCTACATCTTCACCGTTCAGTTTTGCTAAATGAGGTCTGGAGCGAAAGTTATGAGCACCCCAAGTATCAACATTTTTGGCTAACCGCTGTCGTTGGCACGCTCACAGTATTCGCGGTAAAGCTACACTTCAAGAGGTAAACAAAATATCCTTGTGATTCATGTGCAATAAGTGGTCCTTTAGTAAAGGGGTTTTTCCGCTCAGGAGGTTTTTTATAAATTGTTTTTAAAAATTATCCCTCTTGAAACCCCAACACACATCTCGCCCCCAATTGGGCATCCCCATTGGGATCAAATATGCTATGATATGCAATTTTATGATATGCAACAAACATCCATCACAGGTTGATACCGGAACCTCACACCTAAGCACTTGGCCACAGCCATGATGCATTGCATCCACATCAACATCAACATCAACACCATGACGCCTTGCGTCCACGAGTCACAGCTCCATGGTCAGAACCACGACGGTATCAACGCGAATAACATCACAATCTCACTACACTCTCATCAACAATCATCCAGCCAATCATAAGAATAAAATATCACAACAATAAGTATGCCAATATAGATATCGTCATGTTGACAGATAAACAGATAATCACATAGGTAGTTCAACATAACAGATAAAAAGATAATCACATATGCAGTTCAACATATCAGATAAACAGATAATCACGTAGGCAGTTTCAACATATCAACCTCAACAGTCACATCGTCTAGCCTAGAGTATCATCTTAGCGGTGATAGCCCAAAGATACCTACCTAGGGTCCAGGTACTTTGTCAAGGGCTCAACCTCTAGTACGGTTTAAGCTTCCCCTACACATGTATACATTCTATACTACGTTTGCCTTCCGACGATAACAGTTCTTTCTCCCCACCTGAACAGTCTCCTGCATGCTTTCCCGTGCAACAATGATTGCGACGCCGCAACTGGCAACCGTACATGCTTTAGGACGATCGAACACAGTCTGATCCTTCACAACAAATCACAACTTTAACATTAAAAAAATATCATTCAATGCCTCCTAGGGTCTAGGTTCGGTCAAGGTGACTTAAAATGGCTAGGGATGTCTAAAAATTTCAACTCTTGGATGAATGATCCTCAAGTATACACAACACCAAATCAAGTTACATCATACAAAAATTTGAAGCAAAACCCTTGGTTCCCCAAAGTTTAGGGTTCGGCCACCTCCTAGAAAATATAGCTAGGTATGTTATTTGATTACATACTTTTGGATAGTGATAGAGGGTGATGAGCCTAGATCATAAAAATTGATTTCACATTAAAAGGATTTTTCTATGATTTTCTAGAGATTTTTGAACATTGAACTTAGAAATTGAAACATAGTTGATCACGGCCTAAAAACAAGAATTGAGTGAAGAATATGAAGCTCAAAGGATCAAAGAGAGTAGTCATACCTCTTGGGTGATGAAAGTGTGCAATAATCCAACACTTTCTTCACAAAACTTTGCTAAGATCACATTTTGAATGAATGAGAAAGTTGAGAGAATATGAAGGTTGTGAGAAAAAGTGGGCAATGGCCTCATGAAGGGTCATTTATGCGTGGAAGAGGGGAGGGGCCAAAGTGTCCAAAAATTGTTTACTTAAGGGCAAAATGGACATTTCCTTTAGCGGCAAAAATGTCATTTTGTGAAAAGTTAAGGGCATTTTGGTCTTTTCACCACCAAAGTCACAAAATATCTAGATATTTTGTTGGATGTCATGATGAGGGTGATGAGTCATTGAGGCGAAAATGTAATTTCACTGGTTCCCAGGGGCAAAACGGTCTTTTCTCAGCGTGAACGCGTTTCAGATATTTTCATTTTCATCATGACTGTGATGAGTCACTGAAACGCCTTCCTACGTGATTTGACCTGATGTGACTTCAATTTTATCCGTTAGCGGGTCCCGGTAATCCCGTATCCAGCTCCATTCTTCATCCGATTTAGGTTTTACGCTCGAAGAAAGCGTAAGAACTTAATTTTTTTTTTTTTTTTGAAAATTTTCAAAATTGTCAATATTGTTGGAAATTTGATTTGAAACATAACTGTTTCGTTCACGAGTCAAAATTAGGTTTTCTTATCAGTAAAATCTTATTGTCAGTGAAAACGCAGATCGGGCTCCATTTGAATTTTCAATCCAAAAATTTAATCGTAGCTCTCTACGATAATGTCATCTTGGTTTATTCAAAATCATTTTCTAAATCTTGGATATATAAAAATATAAACTTATTTATATAAATTACCGATATTTGAAAACAATAAGAAAAATCGGGTTGTTACAAATATCACGTGAGAAATAACCACATGCACTCTGCTGGCCATGTTGTTCCTGATGATAAGTATGAGTTACTAAGAGTTTCTATTTCTCATTTCTTAATTTCGCTAAGTGATCTTGATATCATGACTCCTGTAGACCTTTTCAATATCATTTTATCCACTATCATAAATAATAAAACAAATCACTAATAAGATCTTACCTTCAAGTACTTTAGCAGAAACGAACATAAGGAGACCTGAACAGATGTATTGATCTTAAAATTTGGGTTTGGGACTAATTCAACCCCACAAAACCGGCTTGGAAGTTGAGGACTGCCCAAACCTTATAAGCACTACTTAGGCCATATCTCTAGGCGATATGAGACTAAACACAACCCCTCAACCCAGCACAATGAAGGTGATGGAGGCTGCAATGAAGGCAGCCCAAAGTTACCGCAATTAAGGTGGCTAGGGACGGACCTCAATTAAGGCGGCTTTCCAACACACCCCATCACACCCAAGGCTATGCACCTAGGGCGTGGTCGAGGCAACCCAATAACGAATCTAGGATAGGCTCTGATACCATCTTAAAATTTGGGCTTTGGCCTAACTCAACTCCACAAAACTGACTTGTAAGGAGAGACTGTCCAAACCTTATAAGTACTACTTAGGCCATATCTCTAGGCGATGTGGGACTAAACACAACCCCTCAACCCAACACAATAAAGGTGCTGGAGGTTGCAATGAAGGCAGCCCAAAGTTGCTGCAATTAAGGCGGTTAGGGGCGGATCGCAATTAAGGCAGCTTTCCAACAATTGAGGCTCAGAGTATGGATATGGAAGCTGTAGAGTATGCCTATGGAAACCATAATTTCTTATGCCAACAGAATTTGCCTACAAATAGGTCAATAGAAAAGATGATCCTCGTAGCTGTGTATGAAAAATATTTCAACAATTTTAAGGTTCTGAATGGATCTTGGAAAAGACAGGAAAAGTGAAAATCTTAATCCCTTAATTGGAAATTTTGTATTGCTTTCTCTTTTTGTTATGCATTAAAATGCAAAATGTATTACCATACATCTTTCGGCAAAATCCAAACAAAGCATAACATCGCTTTTATAGATGACAATCAAACGAAGCATGATAGCTTCCAATAACAATATTTACAGGAAGAACTGTCCAACCCAGGCAAGCAAGAAAAATGGAAACTGTGCTTATTGTCCAGTTGAAGTAGTATGTTGTGATGACACTAGATTCTGATAGTAAAATCTCCATTGCATATTTGAGCATGAAATATATTATAACTGAACCTTAAGATGTCACATAAATTTGGTCCGAAGAAACAGTAGTGCTTTATCCATTCTTCAATTGAAACTTGACATCAAACAAACAGCACCTAAAAAATTTCACAAAAGAGCTTTTAAATTATCTAAAATAATACTTAACAAGCAGGATGGGAAAATTCATCATCTCAAGAGATATATGATGTCTAAATAATCATACATGACAGTAGAAAGTGTAACACGGTAACACCCTAAAAATTTTAAAGTTGATAAAAATATAAAATAATAAATTAGGAATATTTGGAATAATTAAATAAAGAAGGAATGACTTACTATTCTTCTGTATAAATCATCAATCTTTCCTTAAAGATCTGTTATTGACTTACCATACATGTTTTGTGTATTGACTTGGGAGATGGTTGTCGGTATGCGTTATCTGTTATATATGTGTGCTATGTGCCACTTTCTGTTTGTTGTTATACTGCTAATGTTGTTTTCCCTTTAGTTGATGGTACAATCATCTCATCTCCCTAATTTTTTTTTCTCTGTAAATGTGGCTACTTCTTATTCGCATGAAGTCGGCGAGCCAGTAGACGACGATGGACCCCAGCCGCATCCTTACTTGGTGATGGCACCGAGGATAATGGTGTTGGGCGATCTTGAGATCAACTACCACGACGATGAGGGGTGGCAGGTGTGCCCCTCTACGTTCTTGACTGTATACACTGGACAGATCAGCCTATTGTTCAGGAGATGTGACCCACCTGTCAAGGACATTGTCGGACCTTATCGAGTGACCCAATTTCTCCCTTTTCTCAGATGTGGTACCCACCGAGGCCCCGTGAGCAGGATTTCATGTGCAAGAGGGGTTTTGTGATGCATGAACGACGGAGTAGATCAGAGCAGTATCTGAGGATGTATCGTCGGTGGAGACTCGTCGTGTCCAGTTCCTCGTCCGAGTACGTACCCTGGCGGATTTACAAGTGTACATACGATTAGGGGCAGGGTAGCTCCAGGTATCCACGCCGTTGAAAGCGTGCTGTCGTCAGTGCATCCACTCTAAGCTTGTGAGGTGAGCTTGTTTTGATGTATTTTGAGAGTGGGTGGGGAGAGCTGGTGAGCTTTTGGAAAGTTTTAAGTCATTTGGTGTATCTGATTTTATTTCCAGTTTTTGATGTACAGTCGTATGTATACAGTATTGTAGGCCTACTGATGGGGTAAACTATGCATGTGATGTATATAGTTACTTTTCCTTAGTTGCGTTGTACTCTATATGTTTTTACCTTTACCGTTTTACGTGCGTTGTTCTATGCTTCCGTGTTTTTCGTCTTCGTTTAACCAGCTTCCTTTCTAAACGCATTAACGTTATACACGGTTAAGGTATAATTAATAATCTAAGTACGGGACTAATGGGATTACCTCATGTAAGTGTGATCATCTCATGAACCATCACAGTCCAAAGATTAACTCAATTGCAATTATCAATTTGATGCTATAAATCAAATATTAACCCTCAATTCAATAACAATTGCAACAAGATAACAATTAACCCCATTAAAACAAAACAAAACAAACAATCCCAAGCCTAAATAAAGAATCCCTAATCCCCAAATTTAAGAGCACAACCCAACCCTCCAATTCCTCAAAGCCAAGCATAACTGAGGTTCATGACAATAAAATCAATGGTACAAGGATTTTGAAACATACTTGAATGGAGGGGTAACGTCATCTGTGTTTGTGTGACACTGTTGTCCTATGGAGGTGAGAGAACGGAAGAGATGGACGAAGGGAAGACTTGCAGAGGTTTCTGGGGAATGTCGTTTGGATGTGACGAATTGCGATTGACCGGGACGGCGCGCAGATAAGGGAGAGCATGGACGCAGTGGTGGGACGATTGAGAGAAGAGTACGTGCACGACAGAGAGTGTTATTTCTTCCCTAGAAGGAGTGCGAGTGTTATTTCTTGCAATATTAGCGTCGGCCATATCGACGCTAATCTTAATTTTATAACACACGGCTGAACTTAGACTCATATTAATATTTGAAGTTGCTCATACAACTCTCTATGGATTTTGATGAAGACCTACCAAATGCAAGTGAAGGATCTTGAAGACACAAGCTGTAGTTGATAGTTGGTTAATTGTGTAAATGTAATCAAGTATGTAATTAAAGCTTAACATATGATTGTTTAAAGGCTTAATTGCACTTTTGGTCCCTCAGGTATTACGATTGTGCAATTTTAGTCCCTCGAATTTAAATTGCGCCAATTGGGTCCTCCAAGTATTAGCATTGTGCAATTTTGGTCCCGCAGGTTTCAATTGCGCCAATTGGGCCTCTCAGGTATCACGATTGTGCAACTTTGTCCCCAAATATCACGATAGTGCAATTTTTAATGGCAGTAGCCTACATGGCCCACTTGGGACTGGTTTGACACTTAGTGAGGTCAACTTGACAACTTACAGGGCATTCTTATGTAATATCATTGACATCTCATACACTTTAATGATCAAATCCATATCACTAAGTGCAACATAGGAATGACACAGGTGACCTCACTAAATGTCAAATCAGTCTCACGTGTGCTTCATAGGCTATTGACGTTAAAAATTGCACAATCGTGATACTTAAGAGATCAAACTTGCACAATCGTTATACTTGGAGGACCTAATTGGCACAATTAAAACCTTGGTACCAAAAATGTACAATCGTAATACTTTGGGGACCTAATTAGAGCAATTAAAACTTGGAGGACTAAAATTGCACAATCATAATATCTGGGGGATCAAAAGTGCAATTAAGCCTTGTTTAAATAAGTGAAAAAGGTTTAGAAGCTCTACAACAAGATTCTAAGATGATAAGACAAAGTTTTGGAATTTTTTCATAAATCGAAAAATATATTTTTCAAGTAAAGTTATCGACTAGTTCAGTAAAGTAATCAACTACTTTAGAGATCCAAAGAGAAGAACTTTGTTTTGTAGAAGAGTAATCGACTACTTGTGATGTTCTTGAATCTTGGTTGTCTGTTAGCACAAAGTAATCGACTACTTTGTGTCTGTTAAAGAAAAATGAAGTTTCTTGAGAAGAGTAATCGACTACCTTCTTGAAAGTAATCGATTACTTCAAGATTTTCATAAACAGAATTTTAAATTCAAGGGCTTAATTCTCTAAACCATTTTCATTATAAATTGGCATCTTCTGAACATGAAAATTAACTTTTGAGAACCCACTGTTACTCTGCCAATTTACTATCACAAGCTTTACAACTACATGCGTTTATATTGCTTTAATTGAAAATTGAAAGCGTTAGGAGTTTTCTACTCTACACATTTTATTCTCTGTTTTAGACTTTGGGCGAGGCATCCCAAAGAGGTTATTCAAGAGTGAGGTATCTCTTGAGGTATTGAAGGTTTGTAGGTAGGGTATCCTATGAAGGCTTGTGTTGTTTGTATTAGAGTGGGAGTCTTTAAGAAGATTGTACAAACTATTGATTCTAGTGGAAATACTCAAGCATCGGCTTGGGGATTGGATGTAAATCACTTCGGTTATGATTGAACCAGTATAAAATCCCAATGTGAATCTTCTCTACTCTCAACTCTTTACTTTATGCAATTATTGATAAATTGATTGAATTTCTATAATAATTGCTTTGGTTATTTACACAAGTTTATGATAGAAGTATTGTTTTTTTAATTCTTTTCTTCTTCATCTGTTTCTTTTGATTTGGCATAATAAATCTTTTCAAGAAAGATTTGGTATCCTTATCTTAACACCAAACATAAAGGAGTGTTTTTGTTAGAAAATTTTTAAATACTCAATTCACCCTCGTCTTGAGTGTGTTTATTATTCCAACAATATTACCGTCGGCTTTTAGCATCGGCAAGGCCCACGCTTGGTCAAGAAATTAACGTAGGCCTCGTGGCCAACGCTAATTTTCACAGCTATTATGCCATTTCATTGTAGTGCAAGTCTCTTGCTCAGCAGAAGCATGACGCTCATACTAGATAGATGGGTTTTAGGTTTATGTTTGATTGGCTCTAGTATTAGTGGGAGACTGTTGGTGTAAGCCCTAGTGGCAAATCTATTTATTAGATTTACATTTGTATCAGAACTACGATTTATATCGTTTATAATGAAAGGCATTTCAGTTTATTATGTTATCTCTTTTATACATATTAAAGTTCTTAGAATAGTAAGTTCGGTTCAATAGAACATCAAGTGTGACTTGATCGTGAGACCCTATTGCACATTAGAACACTATTGTTAAAATATCCCTAGTTAAGTATTACTGTTATTTAGGACAAAAATAATACATCGAGACTATTATGTGAGTAGTTGATAACCATATCTCACGGGTTATGGATATGAGATATCAAGTCTTCACATAGATATAAATATTAGAGTAATATTTATACTGGAGTGACCCACTATGAGAACTCTACATAATAGTTATGTAAGTGTCATAAGCGCTTCTCATGGTGACCATAGTGAAGTAGTCATTCGACTTGAAGTCACTATGATTCCTACATGTGGAGTTGTAGGCTTTAATGCTATTAAACGTTATTTGCAACAAGATAATCATAAAGGTAGTAATTGGGCCTACATTGTATCACGTTGAGGGATGTGAGTGATGTAGATAGGATTTATCCCTCCTACATAACAAGAGCAATGTCATGGGCCTCTCGATAGAGTGAGATGTGAAATACATGGCCATGTTGAAACGAGCCACTATGAGATATTGGGCCCGTTTGTGATTACACATCTATTCAGAGATTGAGGAACATATAATTGAACTTAGCAAGGATGACACATTTATGTCTCGTGTTCAATTGTGACATATGGATGAAGGGACATTTACTAGACGGTAAATTGGTGTAAGTTTAAAATCAAATCGCCGATTTTTTTCATAAATTGGGTAGCAATAATATTTTATATTATAATTACTATGTGATATTTTTATAAGATTTAATATTATTGCCAATTTAGTGAGAACCTATAGAGTCAAACAGATAGAGCAAATAGTTGGTTGTAGAGGAATTAATTAAATGAATATGAATTAATTAATTAATTCCAGTTTGGGCCTGTAGTTTACAAGATCATCATGGTTGTGGTATTAAGGGTAAGGGTGCGCCACTCTTTAATTAGATAACGCGCCTCCCTCACCACACACACATGACATAACACATGTCGTGCCAAACCCTATAAGCCGTCAATTAATAGAAGGCACATTCCTCCAACAGACATTTACTCGCGTGGACTGAGTAGAGGTGTTGCCCCTATTGCAGCACCAGTGGTTTAGAGCACGCTTTAAGGATTGTTTTGAAAGAACACTTAAAGAGTTAAAAACAATAGCTTTATGTGATTCTTGTTTTGTAATACGCGATCTATGGGGTATGGTTTTCTTTCGCCTTGAGACATGATTTTAAAAGAGGATAGTCTCATGAAAATCGAATAGCTAGAAGATTGAAACTTGAAAGAAGTAAAAAGGAGTTAAACAGAAGCATTCACGGCTAGGGTGTGATAGCCGTCTTGGTCATGACCTGAGATATGTGACGAAAAGAAGCCCTGGGCAAACAGAGAAGATCAAGGCTATGGCGTGACAGCCATCACAACTATGATCTGGAGATGATATTTTGAAGCCCTTTGAGTCAAAGACGGTCACGGCCTAGCCATGAAGGCTTTCACGACCGTGACCTGGAAGAATTCACTAGATTGCAAATAATCAAGAGCGATCACGGCCTGGGCGTGACACGATTCACGGCTATGACACACTAATTTAATATTTTAAATTGTATTTTTGATTAGATTCCTAATGGGCTTGGCACACCTTTTGACCTAATGTATAAATAGGATACTTAGGCTTGAAATTGAGGAGCCAACACTTGACAATGGTTGGTTTTGGTTTATAATTAGGATTTCACCTTTCTCCCATCTCTTTTCCTTTTTTCCCTTTGAATTTTATGTTTTCTTTGATCAAACTTGTCATGATTATGGCAATGCTTGAGTAATTTCTTTATATCTAGGAATTGGGGCTATGCCCAAGACTTGTTTTATGATTATGAGTTGATGATTTCCCTTTGTTAATGTCAATTTGCCTTAGATTTGATTCCTATTATTTTAATTACTTGTGAATTTGGTACACACTTATTCGCATGTCATAGATACTTTAGGGAGGAATTGGGAAGTGAACCTAGGTATTGGATCTATAGGAGTTGAACTTAAGACTTAAATCACGAGAGTTAAAAGTGGTACTTCGAGTGTTCATTGAATTGCCAAAAATCTTAATGGGTTCAATTTAAATACAATTACCACGAGACTAGGAGTTGGTTTAATTGGGCACAGTTCTTGTGTCTCGAGAGGGAACATTAACTATTTTAGGATAAATTCACTTTCAAGACATATTGATATTAATAACGGGTAGTCAATTTAGAAGCATAATCAACCTTTGTAATAACCCAATTCCCGGAAATTTCTTCGAATATTTGCAAACCCCATATCTTTTTTCTTGTTATTTTCTTCTTTATTTTTATTGCTATTTTAAATTGTTACTTGGTTCTCCTCAATAAAATTATTCTTTTTGGTTTGGTTAATTAATTTACTAATTAATGTGTATTCAAATTCACGGTCCCTATGGATTCGATCTTTTTATTACATGACGACGAAACCGTACACTTGCGGATTTCATGCATCAAGTAACTAACTAATTAGGGACAAATTAACTAACTCTAACTCAATTCAATCCTGTACATTGTTTGAAATATGCATATCATTTTGAGTATAAACTCCCATTCTTCCATTGCAAACAGTTCATTCTGTCTTACCAGAATGGTAATCGTTGTTTGCTTTACTTTTGTTGTTCCTTCATGTAAGTTGGCCAAGGTGTCTCACATCTCTTTAGCATAGTCACAAACATGAACTTTGTCAAATTCATCATGGATTAAGGCACACATCACTGCATACCTTGCCTTATGATTTAGATCCCATTTAGTCTTCTCAGCTGCTAAACACTCTTCTTGAGGTTTAGGTTCTCTAGCATCGTTAAGAGGCGTGTAAGGACTATTAGTAATCAGCGGCCACAAATATGAGTTTGTACACATACTAAACCGGCGAAACCTTTCTTTACAGTAGAGGTAGTTCACTCCATTGAAGAATGAAGGCGTGTTCATCGAAGTGGGAGCAGTTTTGCAATGGGAACAACCAAAGACGGCAACAGAGATCTTTAGTTTCGTTGGTTTAGCAAGCTACTATCGAAAGTTTATTGAGGTTTTGCTAAGATTGTGGAACCGTTGACAAAGTTAACATGGAAGGATCAAGCATTTGCATGGACCGATGCTTATGTGGCTAGTTTCCAAGAGTTGAAGAAACGTTTGATCTGCTTGCCAGTGTTAGTATTCCGGACCCCAACGAGCCTTCTGAGGTGTTTTTTGATGTTACCTACCAAGGTTTAGGATGTGTCATGATGCAGAATCGGAAAGTGGTAGCTTATGCTTCAAGACAGTTGAAGAATCATGAGAAGAATTACCTGACCCATGATTTAGAGCTAGCTGCAGTGTTTTTAGTGATCACAAAAGTTTGAAGTACTTCTTTGATCAGAAAGAGCTCAATATGAGACAACGGAGATGGTTGGAGTTCTTAAAATACTATGACTTCGAGTTACAGTACCATTTCGGGAAAGCAAACGTTGTGGCGGACGCCTTGAGCAGAAAGGCACTTCATCCGTCTGCTATGATTGTCAGGGAGAGGGAGCTCATCGAACAGTTCAGATATTTGAAGTTTTCAGTAGAAGCATCACCAGGAAAACTCAGTGTGAGTATGATCACTGTGGAAAGTGACCTATTGAGTCAAATCCGAGAAAAGCAGAGTGGAGAGCAGTATCTGATGAGAGAAAGAGAAGCCGGAAGGCAGGGGACGATTTCAGAGTTTGTGGAATGACCTAATGGAATCCTAAGATTCAAAGGGAGAATCTGTGCACCCAATGATACGGATCTAAGAAAACTAATCCTTGAAGAGGCTCATATGTTTAGTTAAGTATACACCCAGGATCTACAAAGATGTATCAGGATCTAAAGCGGATGTACTGGTGGCACAGAATGAAAAGAGATGTAGCCTGTTTTGTCGCGTTATGTTTAGTCTGCCGAAAGACCAAGGTGGAACATCAGAGGCCAGTAGGGATGCTACAATCGTTGGATATCCCAGAATGGAAATAGGATGACATATCTATGGATTTCATGACTAGCTTACTGATGTGATCCTGAATTCATTAAATGATAGGAACATGGATGGCTTGAGCATGTGGAAAGAAGCATATTCGGATCCGGTTCAAGTTTCCTTTGATCTAGTAACAAAACCTCGCTTGAAGCATAACCATTGGGTTACTTTCCTTCAATTTGATGAAGGTGCTTTGAGTCCATCTTGAAGACAACACATTAGAAAGCCCAACTCACATGACAAGAAGCATTCATGGGTTGATTAGTGGACTATTATTAGTGGGCTTATTAGATAATAATTAAGTCCAATTTTTATCATTTTATTTAATAGAAAAACTAGAAAATGGAACTTGTTGGGCTTATGGGGTGGACGTCCAACCATCATCATGGGTCTTCAAGTTGAATGAGATAAGTAACCAATTTGGGCTCAACTCCATCATGATTTGGACTTGGGTTTGCTTCAATCAAGGTTGTCACCATTTGATTTAAGACCTCTTGGGCTTTCTTAATCCTAGCTCTTGTCATTGGCCCACCAAGTCCTTGTAATGCTCTTTCCACATGCTTAATGAATTCAGGATCACATCATAATGATATGATCTAGATCCGGACCGCCTTGAAGTTTCGGGCACAGGAATGGATATTGACACCACACTCAAGATATAGGTGAGAAGGTGAGTGATAAGTCATGTGGTTGATCACCACAAGTTGCCTTGATAAGATCAGATTTAGTTCTTTTACCTACGAACCCAAGGGAAGCTCTCACAATAGAGAAAACTCTTCAAATTTCATTAATCTTCCAAAATTGAATTGTATAGTACATGAGTTCCCTATTTATATGCTAACCTTGAAATACAAGAAATAAATTCCCACTACCACGCATTTACCAAGTACATTGATAAGTGCATGTCCATTACCTAGAAAGTAAGCATAAATATGAAAATAAATTCCCACTAGCCACTATAATGACTTAGAGCACTACTAGGAAGCATTTAGTGAGGCTAGGAGAATACAAAAGGTCATCAGAAAATTCAGCCTAAAAAATAGTACGAAAATTAAAATTAAAATGATAAAAATTGGACTTAATTATTATCTAATAAGCCCACTAATAATAGTCCACTAATCAACCCATGAATGCTTCTTGTCATACTAGATCAAAGGAAACAAGAAGCTATGATACCAAGTGATAAGAAGTTCATTTTGGATTGAATCCAATTGTGAGGGTATTGTCTCTCTTAGGTTCTTCATTGAGCCAACCCTTTGATCTTATCAAGAGTCCAAGACTTTTATGGCGATCTTCACTAGGCTTATCAAATCCCCTTGGATTTGTGGCGCCTCCCCCCATTCCAATCTTCATCCATTTTCTCATTTTCTTCTTTTATTGAATTGAGCACTGCTTACACATAGTGCGGGTGCGATTGTTGGAGGTGACAATCTTGGAGATCTTGAGGACGTCGGGGTTGGGATGACTACATGTGACCAGAGAGTAGCTCCTTTGTGTCGTGGGTACTTGTCAAAAACACCGATGATCCTGACTAGACACCGGACAAATCATGATTTGGGTAAAGAACGTCTAGCGTGAGCCATAAAGGTGAATGGGAAATCTTGCTGGGCTGAGATAACATAGCCAATGTTCTCCCAATCACTCACTCCAGTTATGTTTAGCTCCATGGAGTAAAGGTCTGAGTCATATTGCATATTATGTCACTGCATACTTGGAATGATGAATGACCTATATTATTGTTGATTTTATATTAACTGTGATGTTATAACCTGAAATTTATATGATGAATGCCTATGTACTACATGTTGTCTGGTTGTATGTGTGGCTTTTATAATTGTATTTTGGTTTTGTGTTCAAAACACACTTAAGGGCAGCGTACCTAGGGATGGCAACGGGGCGGGGCGGGCACGGATAGTAGCTACCCGCTACCCGCCCCGCGAGAAAAAAATCCGCCCCATGCCCGCCCGCTACCCGCGCGGATATCCGTTAAGGAGATATCCGCGGATTTTTCAAAAATCCGCGGATATCCATGGATATCCATGGATATTTACTAAAAAAATAAAAAAAAAATAAAAACATATATTCCGATTGAAACATAATAAAATTCTAAAATTAATTACTACAACAAAAATCTAAATTCCAATCCAAGTTCAAAGTTACATTAAACAAGTTACAAAAATCCGTGAATGAGAGAGTGAGAGTGAAATTAGGGTTATATTATTAGGGAGAAAATATTTATTTTAGTATATGCGGGTATCTGCGGGTACGGATAGTACTAAATCCGTACCCGCCCCGTTAACTAACGGATAGTGAAAAAATCCGTTAAGCCTTACCCGCGGATATCCGCTAAACTATCCAAATCCGATCCGCGACGGATTTTACCCGCGGATATCCGCGGGTACGGATTTTTTTGCCATCCCTAAGCGTACCCTGTTGCAAAAGTAATATAGGATGGAAGTCCAGATATCGTACACAAGAGATTAATTTAGATAACTAAGTGATATAGCAAGTACTGGAACAGGGAAATCCTTATGCTATTTAGACTAATCAAGAACTTAGAAAATAAATAAATAAATAAATAAATAATAATAATAATAATAATAATAATAATAATAATAATAATAATAATAATAATAATAATAATAATAATAATAATAATAATAATAATAATAATAATAATAATAATAATAATAGTAATAATAATAATAGAGCAGTAGCAAAAGATAATAAAAGAAGAATAAAAAGAGAGTTTAGAAATCACGAGTAAAAGAGCCTAGAGCCGTGGTTTCACTTGTGCTTTTGATACCCCCCAAATCCTAATTCTATTCAATTTCGCAATTGCTTTTCAAATATCAATCCCTCTACGAAAACTATTAATTGTTTGTCAGGCAATTAATATTCTTTTTCCCAAATGAACCCAATGGTTGTCAGGCAAAAAGTTTAAATGATTAGAAAGCATAAAGATCAAAGAGGTTGAGTGATTGAAAGGAGTAAATCATGTTTTCTCAAATCTAGATATTAAACCCCGGTTATCCTATAGGTCTACCAATTTAATTGGGCTTGATAGCCAAAATGTTAATCAATTGATTAAGAGCATGCAAAGAGTGCGTAATCCTAGTATGGGATGAAGAACAACAGAATAACACTATTCAAATTGCAACTTTGAAACCAAATAGAATTGAATTAAAGTTAAGACATAGCGAAAAGAGTTTCTACTAACACAAGATCCACCACAACTCTAGTGGGGAATTTAGCTACTCATAGTAATAGAGAAAACCAAAATCAACAATGAAAAACGCATCCTGGATAATTGAAGAGGGAGAAGTTGTCTCCAACTTAATTTCCAGGTCCAAAATCCTACTCTAGAAATCAAAACTACAAACTAAAAGACTAAAGCAAGGGTATAGTACTCAAAGAGAAGAAAGAATAATAAGATGTGCAAAAGATTCAAAGATGTTTCTAAAGTAGCACAGAAGGCCTCTATTTATAACAAAATCTGTGGACTGGGCCTTGAATTAGGTCTTCTACGCCATCAGTACGGGCGTGCTCTTCACTCAACACGGTTGAGCTCTTCAAAATATCAGGTCGTGCTCAATTATGTCAGGGCTTACTAACTTCGTCGAACAAAGTTCTAGTGCACGGGCTGCAGCACGGGCGTGCTCTTTGCGATTGGGACTATGCTAGCTTCTGTCAGGCCTTGCTTCTCTGAGTCAGCCCTTTCTTCAATGTGGCATGGGCATGCTCTCGCATGGCACGTCCGTGCAAAGTCTCTAGAGGTCAACTTCAAGTATTTTTATAAGGCTTTGTTTGGATGAATGAATTTGGAAAGTTGGCACGGGCATGCTCTCGCATGGCACGGCCGTGCTAACCTCAGAACTTCAGTATTCTGCCCAATTTAAGCTCTAAAAACTTCACTTTTCTTCAAAAGTCCATTAAGCTGCCTTTGAACATTAATTCTGTCAAAACTTAAGTACAAGGGTGAAATACAATAATATTTATCCTTAAATGCATCGAAATTCGACCCAAATACCCCCTATAAAATACACAGAGTTCCACATGTGTAAGTCAAATTTGCCTTGAGATGGTCTCAGGACAAGTTCTAGAATATATTCACCTGAGAATCACACTCATCAAAGAAAAAGGGTTAAAATAATATTGTTAATGTAACTTAACCCCATAAAAAGCCCAAATCTCATATTTTAGAAGTTAAGTCTAATAAAAAGTTTTCAATCAAAGAATTTTCTGCCAATTATCAGTTTTTCAAAAGACTAACTTTTTCAATCATACTTATGAGACTATCAAAGCAATTTGTCAAAAAAATTTGTAAGGGGTTTCCTTAATTTTAAAAGAAAGGGGTTTCCTTAATTTTAAAAGAAAGATAAGCCAAATAATTGGATGCAAAAAAATAAAAAATATGAATATATTTTTCCTTCCCACATTTAACTGATGCAGCGTCCTCAATGCACACACTTAATCTTGAAATACAAGTGAAGAGGGAAAGGAGAAGAGAAATTTTTACAAAAATAAACTCTGATACAATAGCACAGACGCTTAAAGTATCATAGCGGGGGATCACTGAGGTAAAGGAGGATAGTGAGCCTGAAGTAGTTATAAAATGGTAGTCAGGGAGGTCTGCTGTGCATCAAAATGTTGAGTAATGTGTAGCTCACATTGGTCTATCTGTGCTGCTAGTCTATGAAAATCTGACTGAGACTGCTCTGCTGAATCTGGGGGTCCAGAAATCCGCCTCTGATCTGGATGAACCGAATCCTCTTCTGCTATGCTTGCTCCCTCAATACCGAGATACTTCCCTTCATTAAGAGTGTAGTTACCGTGAGCATCGCGGCGCAGCACCCCAATGGAAGCTAAAGTCTGCAACCCCAGGCCTGCCATGGATATCTGAGTCGTGGTCGGACCAGGCATATAGCCATAATGCTGAGCTAACCTAGAGACGAATGAGCCAATAAGGAGGTTGCCTTTCTTTCCGGACTGCAATCTCCTTCCTAAGTTTATGCAAGTGCGAAGGAGTATAATACCGACATTACAGCAGTGTCCCTCACCGTACATCGTGCACCAAAGGAGAAATAAGTCGTTTCGGGATACTGACCCCTCACTTTTGGCTCTCCTATTTATTGACTGGGATAACCATCTGCGAACTGCTCTGACAGCTGGATGGCATAGTTTGCTAGCTCTTAAGTGACTGGGGTTATAATGATGCTCACCAGTGAGAATATATCTGAAAATTCCCTCATTAAACTTGGGAGGGATCTCCGTCAGGCCCCAATCATAGTCATCTTCCTGTATGGCTGCTTCTGTCTCAAATCCCAAGGCAACATTGAACTCGGGCAAAGACATTTTATGCCATCGACCCAATAACTGAAAGCGCACACTGATCTCTACATCAGCTTTGATCTCTATGCAGGTGGCTAAAAACTCAAGGGTTGGCTCTTTAAATGTAGGACATCTAACCTCTGCAAGATATGTTGGTACCAAGAATCGGGTTGGATGCCATTCGAAGGTCTGTAGCTGTGAATATTTTTCCCTGTATTGTGCTGGAACAGCAGGAACAGGTGGGGTAGAGGATAAGGCACAGGAAGCCCTAGGGCGTTTGGGTGCCATAGTCCTATATAAGCCAAAAATCAATCATTAGTATCAAGAATAATCAAAATAATATGCAAAACATAAGCATTGATCATAATCAACGTAGGCATATGACAAATGGTTTGAATTCTCAGAAATAATAATTCAGTTTTAAGCATTCTGGGACTGGCACGACCGTGTTGAAATTATTTTCCAGAAAATTTAACTTGGCACGGCCGTGCTAACAGGGGGCACGACCGTGTTGAGTGTAGATTCCAGAATTTCAAAATATATGAACAGCACGGCCGTGCTAGTGCCCGTGCACATACAAAAACCCAGAACTATGAGCAGCACAGCCTATTCTTGGAACAGAACGGTCGTTCTATAACCCGTGCCACACGCAGAACCCAGAATAACTCAGAAATCTTAGTCCTAACATGCGGAGACTTAAAATCAACACTAGACTAACATTTCCTAACATCAATTATTATTAAAAACCAACAAATCAGTAGCAAACATGCATAAAATCCAAGGGGGATAAAACAACCCTAACCCTAACCTAACCTAACACCAAATCATACAAATTAAAGGAAAAAGGGAGTGAGACCTTGAAGAATAGCTTCTTCACCCTTGTGCCTTAAGGTTAAGGTGCCTTGTTTAACCTCTATTTTAGCATCACCGGTAGCCAGAAAAGGCCGTCCCAAGATGTTAGGGATCTCCTCATCCTCCTTCATGTCTAAAATCATAAAGTCCACTGGGTATGTGAATCTCCCCACCCTTACTAGCACTTCTTCTATTGTTCCTCGGGGTGGGTAATGGTTCTGTCAGCTAACTGCAATGAGACTTTGGTGCTCTGAGGTTCCTGTAAACCAAGCCTTTTTGACACAGAATAAGGCATTAGATTTATACTAGCCCCTAGATCACATAATGCTTTATCAAAATGGGCATTCTCAATGGAACAAGGAATAGTAAAACTTCCCGGGTCTTTTATTTTACGAGGTAATTTATTCAAAATAACAGCAGAGCATTCCTCATTAATTTGCACTACCTAATATTCTTTTGAGAGATGCTCATCTTTATCAGGAGGTGGTTTAACATACAATTTCATATTAGTTCTCAAGAATTCATCATTTTGCATGCTATTATGCCCAATTAGAAGATTTGGAAGAGAAATTTTTACCTCACCAATGACTGTTACCTGATTTTGCTTATTGGGCAGATGACACGGCTGTGACAGAAGTGTTGCACGACCATGCTCTTCCTCTGACTTGTCTTCTTTAGCAGTGTTGTTTTCTTCCATGGAAGTAGAGTTCCCTTTTTCTGCCTGCTAAAGGGAGATTGCATTGACGTGCTCCCTTGGGTTTGGCTCAGTCTGGGTAGGCAATGTTCCTTGAGGCCTTTTTGAGAGCAAAGTGGTAAGAGCGGTTATCTGTGACTGGATTGCTTGAAATTTGCTATCAGTTTCCTTTATGTATTGTGGCAGCAATTCATGAGGATCGGGCTTCCTATTTTCCGGTTTTGAGCCTTGGTTTTGCAAGTGGGATGGTCTGTAGGCGTTTGAATTTGATCCTTGATAGTTCTGCTGAGCTCCCCAGGAGTAATTCGAACGACCCCTTCAACCAGGATTGTAAGAATTATTTTGATTATGATTAGCATTACTCATGAATTTGGCTTCCTCAACTGGTGGAGAAAAAGAATTTCCCAGTTGGCAATCCTTGCTCTCATGACTTGTCAGACCGCAATGGTTGAATGGGAATGGAGACACTGGTGCATTGGCTTGTGGCATAATCTGTGCTTGAACTTGTATCAGTGTTTCTATCTGTTTTGTTGGAGCGTCAACCTTGGTTTCCATCGCTTATGTGGCATTTACCTCATATACACCGATTGGCTTCGTGATGATCTGTCTGTTCCTGAGCGGCCACTGTTAGTGATTGGCTGCTATCTCCTGGATCAGGGCTTGGGCTTCTTCAGGTGTCTTCTTTAAAATTGAGCCCCCACAGGCAGCGTCTATAGTGGCCTTGTTTGTTTGTAAAAGTCCATTATAGAACATCTGCATCAGAATAGGGACTGTAAAACCATGGTATGGACACCTCCAGATTGAATCCTGATATCGCTCCATGCCTCATAGAGAGATTCCTGGTCATATTGCACTAAGTTCGAAATATCAGCTCTAAATTTAGCAGATTAAGAAGGTGGAAAGTACCTGGCCAAAAATTGACGTGTTAATTGATCCCAAGTAGTGAGAGAACCAGATGGCAAAGAGGAAAGCCACTAGTTATCTTTGTCGGACAATGAGAACGGGAACAATCTGAGTCTGATTGCATCTGTTGAAACTCCATTGTACTTGATAAGATCTGTAATCCTGAGGACCTTCTTCAGATGGCAGTTGGGGTCCTCAGTTGGCAACCCCCTAAATAATCCGGAGTTTTGGATCATAGAGACCAAAGTAGGCTTGCTCTCAAAGTTCTTGGCATCCACCGCAGGGTTGGTGATGCTATTTGTCACCTCAGCATAGGGGGTGATGAACCTCAATTCTGTGTATTTTATAGAGGGTATTTGGGTCGAATTTTTATGCATTTTAGGATAAATATTATTATATTTCACCCTTTTTTCTTAAGTTTTGACAGAATTGACGTTCGGAGGAAGTTTAATGGGCTTTCGAAGAAAAGAGGAGGTTTTAGAGCTAAATCGAGCAAAATACTAAAGTTCTGAGGTTAGGACGGCTGTGCCATGTGAGAGCACGCCCGTGCCAACCTCCCAAAGATATTCATCGAAACAAAGCCTTACAAAAAGCTCAAAGCTGACCTCTAAAGACTTAGCACGGCCGTGCCACACGAGAGCACTGTCGTGCCATATTGAAGAAAGGCCTGACTCAGTAAAGAAAGGCCTGACAGAAGCTAGCACGACCCCAATCGCAAAGAGCACGGCCGTGCCAACTGAAGAGCACGCCCGTGCTATAGTCCGTGCACTAGAACATTGATTTACGAAGTCAGTAAGCCCTGACATATTTGAGCACGGCCTGATATGCTAAAGAGCACGCCCGTGCTAAGTGAAGAGCACGCCCGTGCCAAGTGAAGAGCACGCCCATGCCAATGAAACAGAAGACCAGAATCAAGGCCCGGTCCACATTTTGTGTTATAAATAGAGGCCCTATGTGCCACTCTAAACACATCTTTGAATCTTTTGTTATTTGTTTCATCTCTTTATTTTCTTTGAGTACTATACTCTTGTTTTAGTTTTGATTTTGTAGTTTTGATTTCTAGAGTAGGATTTGGCACCTGTAGGTTAAGTTGGAGACAACTTCTCCTTCTTCAACTATCCAGGATGCATTTTCCATTGTTGATTTTGGTTTTCTCTATTACTATGAGTAGCTAAATTCACCACTAGAGTTGTGGTAGATCTTGTGTTAGTAAAAACCCTTTTCACTATGTCTTAGCTTTAATTCAATTCTATTTAGTTTCAAGGTTGCAATTTGAATAGTGTTATTTTGTCGTTCTTATCTCATACTAGGATTGCGCACCCTTTGTATGCTCTTAATCAATTGAATGACATTTTGGCTATCAAGCCCAATTAAATTGGTAGACCTATAGGGTAACCGGGGTTTAATATCTAGATTTACGAAAACGTGATTTATTCCTTTCAATCATTCAACTTCTTTATGTTTTATGCTTTCTAATCATTTAAACTCTTTGCCTGACAAGCATTGGGTTTATTTGGGGAAAAGAATATAATTGCTTGACAAACAATTAATAGTTTTCATAGAGGAATCGATATTCGAAAAGCAACTGTGAAATTGAATAAAATTAGGATTTGGGGGGTATCGAAAGCACAAGTGAAACGACTGTTCTAGGCTCTTAACTCTTGATTTCTAAACTCTTTTATTCTTCTTCTATTACCTTTTACTAATGCTTTATTCTTATTTATTTTCTAAGTTCTTTATTAGTCTAAATAGCATAAGGATTTCCCTATTCTAGTACTTGCTTTATCATGCAGATATCTAAATTAATCTCTTAGGTACGATATCTGGACTTCCGTCCTATATTACTTTTGCGACAGGGTACAATGCCCTTAAGTGTGTTTTGAATGCAACAGGGGGTAAAGTAGTCCGGCAATTTTATTCTTTCCCCCATGGTGTTCTCCTCTCTTGCTTGCCTCCGCAACTTGTGAAAAGTCCTTTCAACTTCCCTGTCAAAAACTAGATCAGGATCTTTAGAACCCGTTAGCATACAAAGAGAGAGAATAAAAAGAAAAATGAATGTCAAAATTATATAGAATTTCTTTTCTTCCAATATTACTAAAATATCAAAATATCAAAAATTAATCCCCGGCAATGGCGCCAAAAACTTGTTGCGTTCAAAACACACTTAAGGGCAGTGTACCCTGTCGCAAAAGTAATATAAGACGGAAGTTTAGATATCGTACCCAAGAGATTAATTTAGATAACTAAGTGATAAAGCAAGTACTGGAATAGAGAAATCCTTATGCTATTTAGACTAATCAAGAACTTAGAAAATAAATAATAATAGAGCAGTAGCAAAAGTAATAAAAGAAGAATAAAAAGAGAGTTTAGAAATCAAGAATAAAAGAACCTAGAGGCGTGGTTTCACTTGTGCTTTCGATACCCCCCAAATCCTAATTCTATTCAATTTCGTAGTTTCTTTTTGAATACCAATCCCTCTACGAAAACTATTAATTGTTTGTTAGGTAATTAATATTATTTTCCCCAATCAGCCAAAGAGTTTAAATGATTAGAAAGCATGAAGATCAAAGAGGTTGAATGATTGAAAGGAATAAATCACGTTTTCTTAAATCTAGATATTAAACCCCGGTTACCCTATAGGTCTACCAATTTAATTGGGCTTTGTAACATCCCGATTTTCTTAATCTTCTAATTAATCAGTAATTAAGTAATTGTATTTTATTTGAGGGTCTAGAAATGTTAAATAAATTATTCTGAGGCCATAGTCCCGCTCTACGCCATCGTAAGAGGCTATGGTTAAGTTTTGAGCCGAAAACTCAAACAGAACCCGATCTATGTTTTTTCGGATGATAGTGTTTTTCTACTATCAAAGCCTCCTGTTGACTAATGCTCAGAGCCATTAGTCTTAGAATTCAATCCTCTACCTTTTTGCTAAAATGTGTCCTGACATCCAAAAATATAAATAATATTTTATATTCGGACCGAAAATCGATCGGATAGACGATTCGAGTTGTCTTAGGATTTTTCGAGAACCTTGAGCCAATAATTTTCATATCAGGGCTATGTTAAATTATTTGGGGACTCCTATCAGTGTTGTGAAGATTTTTCAAAATGTCGGGACGTAAATTGACCAAATTGCCCTTGGTTAGTTTTTACTAATTAACTTTTATTACTTTTACCTATTTTTTAACTCCTAAGTTTTCTAAATAAATATCCAATCTTCCACCCTCACTCTCTCATTTTTCGGCCAGAGAACAGGCCCCTCACCCAAACCCCATTCTCTTCTTTCACTCTTTTCTCTTATTTCTCTTTTCTCTCCATAGAACTCCATTTTTGGAGCTTGGGAACTTGAATTTTTGTGAAGCTTCTTCACTAGTTTTTGAAGTAGATCATCCTCGGAGGTAACTCACCATCTCTATCTCTCTCAATCTTTCTTTATTCTCCTTTAATTTCCATGATCATAGAAGTTAGGGTTTTGTTCCTAAAATATTCATAAATCCATGATAAATTGTAGGAAAGTCATTTTGATACCAAACCAATTTCTCTGGCCTAGGTTCATGACATACTTACACGATCCAAGATATTCGAGCCAAGAAATCTCTCTAGGGTATTTAACCATAGAGGGGCCGAAACCCCCTATTGAGTAGGGTAGGGTTTTTGGTTGGTTTTTTATGTTTTAACTTGATATCTAGGGTTATCACATTTAGTTAGGGTGCTATCTAAGAAATGAGGATTTTTGGAGCTCCCTAGCTATTTTTCATATTTTTCATTCAATAGGGCCGAACCCTAGGGGTAGTGCAGTAGGAGAAATCTTTACTTTTTGAGTTGATGCCTTCATTGATTATGTTTAGGGATACCTAAGGATCATTGATCCAAAAGTTAGGAATTTTTAGACATCCCTAGCCTAATTAATTAAATAGGGACAGTAACTAATCCTAAGGAATTAGGGAGTTTTTGATTTAACTGTATTGATTTCTGGTTGTGTTCTGTTGTATAGAATCGGACAGGACTCGAACATCCGTCAACGCACCCGATTGACAGCTGCGGAGTCGTAGCCGAAGCTGCACGAGGAAATCACTGAGGTGGGGAGAAAGAACTAATATCGTTGGGAAGGCAAGCTTAGTATAGAGTATATATATCTGTGTAAGGGAATCCTAAAACCCTACTAGAGGTTGAGCCCTAGATAAAGTGCCTAGACCCTAGGTGTAGGTACTTTTGGGCTATCACCGCTAAGTTGATATTATGAATGATGAGACTGATTGAGGTTGATTGTGTTGAATTATTTAATTGATTACCTGTTGATTTTATTTTGGTGAACTGTCTGTTTGATGAACTATTGTCTGAATTTATGATGATAATTGTACTGGAAAGATCTTCTGTTGCGATGTTTATTGTGATTGGTTGGTTGAGTGTTGATGAGAGTATGGTGAGCGTTGATGTTGTTCGGGTTGATATCGTTGTGGTCCCGACCGTGGAGCTGTGGCTAGTAGACACAAGGCGTCGTGATGCTGATGGTGATGTTGATGCTAATGTGATGTTGATATGATGCGATGTGTCGTGGTCGTGGACGAGTGTTTAGGCGTGAGGTTCCGATATCAACCTGCGATGGTTGTTTGTTGCATTTTCATATCATTTCATACCACAACATTTGGTCCCAAAGGGGGATGTCCAATTGGGGACGTTACTTAAAATCCCGAGGCGGGATGTGATGTGATGTGATGTGATATGACGTAATCCCGACGGGGATGTCCAATTGGGGACCTGATGTATCGGCCGACATGCATATAGGGAAGACAACATATACATAGGGACTAGTATCCCTCCTATAGGCTTATTTGAGAGAAAGATGTTTGAGATGATTGTGATGGGTGACTTAAGAGATGGATGATGTTGTGTTATATATGTTATCCGTGTTGTGTGATGTATATATATATATATATATATATATGTTGTACTGATGCTACTCTCCCATGAATTATGTTTCTTATCTCCCGCTATTTTCTGTATGTGTTGCATTTATTTAATGGGAAGATCCTGAAGAGGAACCAGCTACTGAGGAACTGGACGGCATTCCTTACGAGCCTGACGCCGGAGGACGGGCCACGAACCCTAGCCTCGAGAGGTTGGGCGGTGATCGTGATTAGCCGGAGAGCTATCTCTTGGTCTATCTTTCGTACTTTCATTTTGGTTTGTAATAATATACTCTGTATGTACTACTTTAATACTGTAGCCCTACTAATGGGGCAATGATGTATGTGATATATTTCTTTATATTTAAAGTTGTGTACTCTGAGGCGTAGCGTGTCGTAAATCGATTTGCTTCCGCGCTAAATTTTCCGCTTTGCTTCGTATTAATAAGGCGTGCTAACGTTTATAATGCGATTAAGGTTAGTTAATATATTAGGTTCTACTGATGGAACAGCGGGTCGTCTCAGGCTTGATAGCCAAAATGTCAATCAATTGATTAAGAGCTTACAAAGGGTGCGCAATCCTAGTATGGGATGAAGAACAACAGAATAACACTATTCAAATTGCAACTTTGAAACCAAATAGAATTGAATTAAGGCTAAGAGATAGCGAAAATGGTTTCTACTAAAACAAGATCCACCACAACTCTAGTGGTGAATTTAGTACTTAAAGTAATAGAGAAAACCAAAATCAACAATAGAAAACGCATCCTGGATAATTGACGAGAGAAAAGTTGTCTCCAACTTAATTTCTAGGTGCCAAATCTTACTCTAGAAATCAAAACTACAAATTAAAAGACTAAAGCAAGAGTATAGTACTGAAAGAGAAGAAAGAATAATAAGATGTGCAAAAGATTCAAAGATATTTCTAAAGTGGCACAAAAGGCCTCTACTTATAACAAAATCTATGGACTGGGCCATGAATTAGGTCTTCTGCGCCATCAGCACGGGCGTGCCAATCAGGTGGCACGGGCATGCTCTTCAGAATATCAGGTCGTGCTCAAATATGTCAGGGCTTACTAACTTTGTACAACAACGTTCTAGTGCACGGGCTGCAGCACGGACGTGCTCTTTAGATGGCACGGGCGTGCTCTTTTCGATTTGAACCGTGCTAGCTTCTGTCAGGCCTTGCTTCTCTGAGTCAGCCCTTTCTTCAATGTGGCACGGGCGTGCTCTCGCATGGCACAGTCGTGCTAAGTCTCCAGAGTTCAGCTTCAACTATTTTTGTAAGACTTTGTTTGAATGAATGGATTTGTAAAGTTGGCACAGGCGTGCTCTCGCATGGCACGACCGTGGTAACGTCAGAACTTCAGTATTCTGCCCAATTTAAGCTCTAAAACCTTCACTTTTCTTCAAAAGTCCATTAAGCTACCTCTGAATGTCAATTCTGTCAAAATTTAAGTAAAATGGTGAAATACAATAATATTTATCCTTAAATGCATCGAAATTCGACCAAAATACCCCCTATAAAATGAACAGAATTGAAGTTCATCATGCGGGATCTCACCTCATTATCTTGTTTATTACACTGCTTGCGTGTTCCACCTTGTTCACGCAAGTAGTCATAGCGAGCGACCCACCCTCATCTCTGTTCATGGACCTAGTGTTGTACGACGGGGACGACATGTGGACCATCCATCCAGACGGGCGTTGCAGTTATATTGGAGCCTTGAGTTTCACTAGTAGGAGGGAGTCACCCAACTCAGTGATGTCCTTAACTAAGACGGCCTGTACTTTACGCATCAGCAGAGGGGGCAGCCTTGGAGTGACTCAGCCACCACCACCCCCTGCTGACTAACCCCGTGTGACGGGAGTCCAGCCTGTAGCTCAGCCAGAGGAGCTCAAAGACGTCTATGTGGATCCTACTTCGTTGCCACCACCACCCACTGCACCATCTACTTTCGCTTTACCACCTTCCTCAGCCGGACCATCGGTTCCCGCGGTCCCACTCTCGAGACCTGCCTTCGCGCTTTCCAAGTTACACACCCATGTTCCCCGTCGACGGGCAAACATGCGGGTCACTGCTCGTAAGAGCACACCGGCCCATGCTCGGGTGTTCTTTTCCACTCCCCTTTAATTGTGTGACGCTTGAGGCTGACGAGGGCGGGGAGTGATCGCCGATGCTTAAGGCACGGACAAGGAGCGGCTCCTGGCAGGCTTCTAGGCAAAGGGACACATGAATGAACCGGATTCCCATCAGAATGAGAGGGATCCTGAGGCTGTGCAGGTATGGGACTGTACAGTTGAAGGAAGGCTTATAAGAATTGATTTGTACTACCTATATCAACAAGATGCATCTTCTTTTCGGGAGCCCAGAACATAAGAACTCCATAGTTAAGCGTGCTTGACTTGGAGTAATTGTGGGATGGGTGACCTTTTGGGAAGTTTTCCAGAAAGCATGTGAGTGAGGACAAAGCACGCTGAAAAGACTCATGTTGGTTTGTGGGGACAGTCGGCAATCCTGAAAGCAGTCCAGGCCATTACAAATGGTATCAGAGCAGACCTCTCCCAGTACGATGTGGTTCGGGCACGAACCAGGGGGAAGCTGGTGGGCATGTGACGCCTGAGGCTGACGAGGGCGGGGAGTGATCGTTGGTGCTTAAGGCACGGACAAGGAGCGGCTCCTGGCAGGCTTCTAGGCAAAGAGACACGTGAATGAATCGGATTCACATCGGAATGAGAGGGATCCTGAGGCTGTGCAGGTATGGGACTGTACAGTTGAAGGAAGGCTTATAAGAATTGATTTGTACTACCTATATCAACAAGATGCATCTTCTTTTCGGGAGCCCAGAACATAAGAACTCCATAATTAAGCGTGCTTGACTTGGAGTAATTATAGGATGGGTGACCTTCTGGGAAGTTTTCCAGAAAGCGTGTGAGTGAGGACAAAGCATGCTAAAAAGACTCGTGTTGGTTTGTGAGGACAGTCGGCAATCCTGAAAGCAGTCCAGGCCATTACAATTTGTCTCTCATCTGATGAGGAGGAGATGGAGGAGGAGGAGGAGGAGGAAGAGGTTACTGAGTATGTATCGGAGGTTGCAACTGAGGCAGCTCTTGCTGGCACGAGTGAGGACACGTGGTGGACGAGGACCGACGACGAGTTGCTGAGGTATGCAGAGCAGTTCATGAGTGGGTACAACTTGGAGCCCTTGGAGTCTACTGAGGAGTCTGAAAAGGAGCCTATGGAGGAGGACGAGGAGGAGGACCCGGAGGAGTACTACTCCGATGAGTAGTGTGTTTTTTTGCTATGGAGGACGTTGTTAGCTAATGAAGTTTCAGTCAGTTAGTTGAGGCAAAAAGTTTTGGTCTGTAACTTAGCTGACAAAGCAGTTAGTTACCTATATTATTGTTGTTAGCCATGATTTTTCATGATGTAAAATGTGGGTTAGTGTGTTAAGAACGTGATAGACAGTGATAGTGCAGGTTAACCGAGTAGTTTAAGGATATAAATATCAATTTTATAATCAATTTTTTACACACACTCAATTAAAGACAAGTCTTTACATTTATCTTTACTTTATCTTATCGCTTTCCTTTATCACATTTTATCCTTTACATTATGCAAAATTAGGATCACAGTTCAACCGTCAAACACTAGGCATTAGGAACCCACATATAAGAAATAAAGTTTCTTTCTCAGCATATTGCCTGAACAATGGGAGTCAACTACGTCAGTTAGCCGACCAATCAGCTCATCAAACGGCTAAACACCAAATTCGCACGATAACAAACTTCCATTAAAGAACAAGATCTCATATCCCATTAAAACAACAAACGAAAAAAAAAAAAAGCAAAAATAAAAAATTAACAAAAACAGAAGAGGATTAAGACATAAAGTACCATTTTCTAAAAAAGAAAAGAAAAATGAAGAAAGGAGAGGAGTGTGATGATTTTCTCAATCCTCCTTTTTTTAACAGAAAATAGAAAAATAATAAATTTTGAAATCTCAAATGTGTCCCTCCATGTTGGGCTTCAGATTATGAAATTTGGCCCAATTGTTGGTCTTTAATTTTTGGCATTTTGGTTTGCAAAATAAATTTAAATTACAGAAAATGTTAAATTGTCAGAGATATTATAAATTGCAACAAAACCCAATTTTAACCCAAGATTACAAAATCGATATAAAACTCATTTATCAATTATAAGATGTGCCCAAAACACTAAATATGAAAATTAATTAATATGTCAAATTCGTGTTTATCAAGTGATAGTATATCAAAATAAACTCATATTTATAACTACTCATTTTTTTAGAAAAATATTATTTCACACAATAGTTTTTGTAAAATCTCTTTACAGAAGATGTGACCTAATTTCGATCACATATCATATTTCTCTTTTATTCTTTAATAAAATATAAAATAATTAAAAAAAAAATAGTTGGAGCAAAGTGGCAAAAAAGTTGGCTTAATTGCACTTTTGATCCCCAAGGTATCATAATTGGACAATTTTGGTTCCCTTGGTTCCGATTGCACCAATTCGGCCGCTAGGTATCATGATTGCAATTTTAGCCCCTCAGGTTCCAATTGTGCCAATTGGGTCCCTTAGGTATCATAATTGTGCGATTTTGGTTCCCAGATATCACGATTGTGCAATTTTTAACGCCAATAGCCTACGTGGCACACCTGGAGACTGATTTGACACTTAGTGAGGTCAGCTTGGCGGCTTAATGTGGCATTATTGACAGCTTAATGGTCACGTGTATATCATGTGAGTATTGGGGTCTGATGTTTCTCTGTAAAGGACATTTGTGTCATCCAATCTGTCTCTAGATGCAGGTCGAAGCCCTAGTTTCTGAAGATGCAGAAATGTCCTTTGCAGAGAAACATTGAACTCCTACATTCACGTGATGTACACGTGATCATTAAAGTGTGAGATGCTAATGATGCCACTTAGAAATGTCATGTAAGCTATCAAACTGGCCTCACTAAGTATCAAATCAGTCCCATGTAGGCTGACTTTAAAAATTGGATGACATAATGATAGAAGTACCGGATTGTAACAGAGGGGATACTTTGGGGACCTAATTGGCGCAGTTGGAACCTCGGGCCCTAAAATTGCACAATCGTGATATCTGGGGACCCAATTGACACAATTGGAATCTAAAGGACCTATATTGCGCAATCGTGATATACCAGGGATCAAAAATGCAATTAAGCCAAAAAAATTTATATACATCTATATTCTACAACTTTTCAACCAATTTGATTTTGCTACTTTCTCTGGTACCTCCAATAATTTTGGGGTAAAAGTTAGTCTGTCAAATCAGAATGCATCACCTCAGATAAATGAGTCATGTTAATGAGTCAAGTCAAATGATTTTCACTATCTGATTGAATCATCTAGACAGGATAAAGTTACTCTTGGAGTATCCGAGAATTTACCATTGATTTTTATAACACAAAAGTAAACTTCTTTTTGTAGGAAGTTACACTGCGCAGCAAATGAGCAAAAGAAAAAAAACAACACTGCGCAGCAAAAAACAAGTTACAATATACACACTCTTTTCTGCCGCAACATCCATAATACTAGTACATTAATGTCATCCACACATTTATTTTTGCTACGATGAATTCTCTGATGCTGAACCCCTATACTGCATCATCTCATCCACAGTTGCTAGTCCCTCAAATCAGGATATGCAAAAGCATCCGAGAATTGAAGCAAGTCCATGCCTTTTTTATCAAAACAGCCCAAACCCATAACCTCACAGTGACAACAGAGCTCCTCAAGCTCTGTGCAACCTCGGATTTTCGTGATACTAGGTATGCCGTCTCAGTGTTCGACCAAATGCCTGAACCAAATTGCTTTGCTTGGAACACTTTGATCAGGTCACTTGCTGAAAGCCATGATAGGCCACTTGATGCCTTGTTGCTATTCTCTAAGATGGTGTCTGATGGAATGGTGGAACCTAATAGGTTTACCTTTCCTTCTGTGTTAAAGGCCTGCTCAGTTGTGGCCAGGTTGGAAGAAGGGAAGCAGGTTCATGGTTTAGTTGTTAAGTTTGGGTTGGGTGATGATGAATTTGTAGTCAGCAATCTGCTGAGGATGTATGTGATGTGTGGGAATATGGAGGATGCACATGTTTTGTTTAATAGGAATGTTGATGGTATTGATGATATGAGCAGAATGGTGAGAGATAAGAGGAAGCAAGAGGGTAATGTGGTTGTTTGCAATGTGATGATTGATGGGTATGTAAGATTTGGGAACCTTAAGGCTGCTAGGGAATTGTTTGACAAGATGCACCAAAGAAGTGTGGTTTCTTGGAATGTGATCATTTCTGGATATGCACAAAATGGGTTCTTCATGGAGGCTGTGGAAATGTTTCATAAGATGCAAATGGGAGATGTGTTGCCGAACCGGGTGACTCTGGTAAGCGTGTTGCCTGCAATTTCACGTCTTGGAGCACTTGAGTTGGGGAAATGGGTGCATTTGTATGCAGAGAAGAATAAGATTCAGATTGATGACGTGCTTGGCTCTGCTATAGTTGATATGTATGCAAAGTGTGGGAGCATTGAGAAGGCAATTCAGGTCTTTGAGAGGCTGCCTAAGAATAATGTTATAACTTGGAATGCTATAATTGGTGGTCTTGCCATGCATGGTAAAGCCAACGATGTGTTTAACTATTTTTCTAGGATGGAAAGAAGTGGATTATCCCCTAGTGATGTCACATACATAGCCATCTTGAGCGCTTGTAGCCACGCAGGTTTAGTAAACGAGGGGAGATCATTTTTTAATCACATGGTTGATGTGGTAGGATTAGAGCCTATGATAGAACACTATGGGTGCATGGTTGACCTCCTTGGTCGTGCTGGCTATCTAGAAGAAGCTGAACTGCTTATATTGAACATGCCCATAAAATCGGATGATGTAATCTGGAAGGCCTTGCTTGGCGCTTGTAAGATGCAGAAAAATATTGAAATTGGTAGGCGTGCAGCAGAAGCTTTAATGCGATTGGCTCCACATGATAGTGGGGCATATGTGGCACTCTCAAACATGTATGCCTCAGCAGGAGATTGGGATGGAGTAGCAGAGGTGAGGTTAATGATGAAAGACATGGACATTAGGAAAGACCCTGGATGTAGCTGGATTGAGACTGATGGTTTTCTTCATGAATTTCTTGTTGAAGATGATTCCCATCCTAGAGCCAAGGAAATACACTCAATGTTGGAGGAAATTTCCAGCAAGTTGAATTTGGAAGGTTATAGGCCAGACACCACACAAGTCTTGCTTAAGACGGATGAGAAAAATAAAGAAAGAGTGCTGCACTACCACAGTGAGAAGATTGCAGTTGCCTTTGGCTTAATTAGTACATCCCCTAAGACACCACTTCAGATTGTTAAAAACTTACGAATTTGTGAAGATTGTCATTCCTCAATGAAATTAATCTCAAAAATTTATGAGCGTAAGATAACTGTTAGGGACAGGAAGCGCTTTCACCATTTTGAGCACGGGTCATGTTCTTGTATGGACTACTGGTAGTTTGTCAGTCCTTGCCAATAGAGTTGAGTCAGTTGACTGTTGGTAGGTGCAACTATAAATGTCAATTGTCCTAGCTGCCACTAACTTCCCTTGTTTGTCTATGAAAATACAGTCTTTCTATTGATGAGTGTAGTTATTACCATTTATACATCAAATGGCATCTTTCAATGCTTTAGGATTGAAAATATATATCTTTCTTTCTGTTGGCCCTACTGCACTAAGCAACTGCTCTTGCTTACAACTTACTAAGGTTGACATGTCTCAGTAAAATTAATTTCACAAGTCCTGAAGTTTATTTATTTTTTAGAAACTTAGTTGCACTGACTATGTGCAATTTTAGACTCTGACCATTGGTGATACATGCTTCTGTTAAAAATATGGAGACTTCTTAAAATACTTGTAACCGTTGTAAATAGAAGTAAAAGATAAGGTAAGAAGAGATTAGAATAGAGATCTTTATCTTTATATATATAAAAGGAAGGAACAAACTAGGATTTTTTAGGGTTTTCCTAAGGGTATTTTGGTAATTTATAATAGAGGCAACATGGTTATTAAGTTGGTCATCAAGGATATTTTGGATGACATGATTTTAAAAAGAAAACAAATAAAATAATAAAAAACAAAAAGAAGAAGAAGAAAGGTCTCATCTTTATCATCTTCTTCATCCTTCTTCTTCTTTATTTGGAGGAAATAATTGTAATAAAGGGTGAGTTTGTCAACAGCATGTGGTTCTCTCACCACCTTCTTGCATACAATTATGCCTCTTTCTTGAGTGAGTTCCCAAATCCCAAATTCTACTCTTACTTTCCTTTTCTTTTCTTTTTTTGATGATATGTTGGTTTTATTTCTGGTAGCTTTCTACAACTGAGTTTTGAAGAATTTGTCTTTTTTAATTCATTTTTCACTGCAGAGGTTTCACTTTGTGTTGGCTTTATTTTCCTTTCAAACCTTCTCTGCTTTCAAGGTAAGTTTATGAATAATCATTTTTGCTTTTTTCTTCCTCATAATTCAAAACAGGTTTTAATTTTCTCTGTTTTCTGGCAACTTGGCTTATTTTGGATTCTAATCTTTGTATGCTGGCTTCAGCTCTGATTTGAACTTCTCTGCTTATCTGGTAAGATTCTATAATCCCAAAATTTAAAATTTTTCCTTTCTGTTAATGGCACAAGGTTTATAATTATTTTCTCTATTATTCTTTCTGTGCAAATGGATTGTTAAATTTTCTCTATTTTTGTGTGTTCTTCATGTTTCTATTAGTGCAGTTTCTCTTCTTAATCTTTTTCTTTCTGTTGATTGCACAAGGTTTATAAATTGACAAATCTGAATTTCATCTTTCAGTTATGGATTCCAGATGCACTATGAATCTATTGGTTGGTGAGATGGTGCTACTCTTGGATATGCATAGGCTAAGCGTGTAATGGTTTGCATTGGAGATGGTAGTTTTCAGGTTAGTAAGATTATAAGAACCGAAATTATCTATGTATTCAGTATCCAGAATAATTTTACTTTTGAAAGTTTGTGCAAAATGAAAAATATTTCTATGATAAACATGCCCATTTTGGTTCATAGTTGAAAAACCATTATTGAATAATGATAGGCATCAATAGCAGGCAAAATTCCATTTCTCTATATCTGTTACTTACATTTTTTGGATCTATTACTTATATTTTTTGGCTCGCTATGTTTAATTGTAGAAGCAAATTCTTGGAGTATGACCTTTTTGCTTTTCATACATGAGGTAGGGTTCATACTTGAATTAGGTTTTTGTATTTTGATCGAGTTTTTTATTTCGTTTCATATAATTTAATAGATTTTTTATTCCATTTATTATAAATTATTATCAATTTAGGATAATGAATTACCTACTCAGAGAGTTTTTTAACCTCAGGTGCCATAAATCACCTACGATAACCGTAGGGCCTATTTATTTTCCATGACTATCAACGTTATTCACATTAAGTTTTCTTCTTTCTATTAAAATTCTTTAAATGGTTATAAGTTACAAAGTTGACAAAACAAATAATTTTAAAAATTCTTAATTGTCATTTTAATTGGCCCATTAAACTTCTTTAAACGGTCATAAGTTAGAAAACTGACAAAACATTCAATAAAAAAAAAGTAACAATAATTAAATGATTCTTAAATGTTTTATCAATTTACAAAACACTCTTTTAATTTTTTTCTCACACATTATCCTAATTATCGTGTAAGATATCCTTGTGCTTCTTATATTTGAATTAAATTTTGGTATTTTGATCGAGTTTTTTTTAATTTCGTTTGATATAATTTAATAGATTTTTTATTTCATTTATTATAAATTACTGTCAATTTAGGAGAATGAATTGCCTACTCAGAGAGTTTCTTAACCTCAGATGCCATAAATCACCTACGATAACCGTAGGACCTATTTATTTTTCATGACTATCAATATTATTCGCATTAAGTTTTCTTCTGAATTTTAAAATTCTATAAACGGTCATAAGCTACAAAATTGACAAAACAAATAATTTTAAAAATTCTTAATTACCATTTTAATTGGTCCATTAAACTTCTTTAAACGGTTATAATTTAGAAAATTGACAAAACGTTCAATAAAAAAAAGTAACAATGATTAAATGATTCTTAAATGTTTTATCAATTTATAAACGTTCTTTTAATTTTTTCTAACACATTATCCTAATTATCGTGTAGGATATCTTTGTGCTTCTCATATCTCATTCATCAAAATCTCTCTCTTTCTCCCGCAACAATATACCAGGAAGAATAAAAGCAAAACCACATCATTTATACAACAATAGAAAGAAATAGAAATGAACAAAAGATGAATGATAATAGGTAAATTCCTAAATATCAACCACGGTCCAATTAAGGGCCAAAAAAACAAACCTCAGCATCATACTACCGTGTTCAATAAGGATGAATATGGCAGAACATCCCCATGGTGACATTACTGACATTTATACATATTTCATCATGAGAGATGGAGCGATTCTTCAGAAGAAATGTAATTGAAGAAATGTCATATTAGTATTTCTTTTTAAATAACTTATAATTTCAAAATGAATAAATTATTATTCTTATATAGGTTTATGTAAGAAAAATTATACAACCGTGAAACAATTTAAATAGTGTTTGGAATAGTGTTTTGTAAAACAACTCATTGTTTTTAAGTAACTGGTTGTCTAATTCTGATTGATATATATTAAAATTAAAATATTATTAAATTTTATTACATTTAAAATTATATCCTTAATCAGTTATGAACTTATGACACAATATTTTTTAATATTTAAGGAATTTATAAAACAACAACTTTCAATAAGAATAATTTAGTCAAATATTCTAACTTTTTTTTTATTGAGTCAATACACAATCTTAAACATCAATAATTTAGGATAGGATGGAGTATTATTTATTTTGCAAAAAAAAATATGAGCATTATTTATTTAGTTGAAATTTCATGGAACTATCCTCCTTCACCTCGCCTTTATGATTGCGTCAAGTGGAATAGCATCCCTGCTAATACCAAGTGAAAGAATAGCACATTCGAGGTTTGCGATTCCTATAAATGTCAACGAAGATTATACTTGCAATATGAAACAAGGAAGCACATTAGCAAACCTTGATAATAAAAGCAAAACTTATTATATGGGATGAAGCTCCAATGACTCATAAACACTGTTTTCAAGAGGTAAACAAAAAACTCAGGGATATCCTTCAATTCAACAATACAACAACTTGAATCTCCCATTCAAAGGAAAGGTGATCAATCTGGGTGGAGATTTTAGGCAAATTCTATCATTTAGTACCAAATGGGGAAAAAAACTTATCTGAGTTTTGACAGTCCTTGCACAATAGACGACGATATTGATGGCCGAGATGATGTTTATACACCTGAATTTCAGAACACAATAAACTCATCAGGATTTCCAAAACATGAGTTAAAAATCAAAGTTGGTGTTCCTATTATGTTGTTGAGAAATATAGATCAATCATCAGGACTATGCAACGATACTCGACTAATAATTACTCAAATGGGAAACTATGTTGTAGAAGGAAAAGTGATATCATGAAACAATAATGGCTAAAGAGTTTTCATTCCAAGATTGTCACTGACACCTTCCGATAAGAGGATTCCATTCATATTTCAGCATATGCAATTCTCGATTGTTGTTTCTTTCACAATGACTATAAATAAAAGTTAAGAAAATCTATCCAACACGTTGGAATTTATCTTCCTCAGCTGGTTTTTTTACTTGGAAAATTGTATGTCGTAATGTCAAGGATTACCTCCCGTAGTGGATTGAAGATACTACATGTGATCATGAAGGCCAAAATTCAAATACTACTACTAATGTGATTTACAAAGAAGTCTATCAGACCGTAAGCAAACTAAGTTACTCTTAAATTATTAGATTTCTTCGGTATTAGAGTTTACATCTTTTTCTTATTAGTTCACTTTTACTTTTACAAAAGCTTCACCAACCGATGTTGCAGTAAAATGTGTACTTCATCAGAAGGTTTTTGTTTTTCAACGAAATGATTTATTCATTTTATGTAACAAACTTTACTTCAAAACTTCTACTGCGAAAGATAACTCATAAATAAAGACATCATTCATTTACCCAAACAAATATTTCCAACAAACTATAGTTAAAAACATATACCCACAAAAAAAAGTTAAAAACATATACTTCAAAAGATAACTAAAAAATAAATGCATCATTCATTTACTTAAACAAATATTTTCAATATCACACTATAAAATAAATATATATACTTAATCAAAACATTTCACCACCGTGCATTGCACGGGTAATCGTTCTAGTTATATAAAATACAAAAATGTCTAGTTCTTTACGAGCCAGCTATCTTCTTGTCTTTATCTTTTAATCTATTCTTATCTTCTCTTTTCTTTTATTTATACTAACCAAATAAATATAATTTTGGTAAAATTATTTGATTGGTCCCTTAAGTTTATTTCTTTTTTTGATTTGGTCCCCTAAATTTATTTCGCGTCAAATAGATTCCTTAAGTTAGATTCGAGTGACAAACTTAGTCTTTTTTTACAATTCCTTCAGAATCTGTCATCTCCTGACGTATGTGGCATTCCGAACGTACTTGACATTATTGACGTGTCAATAAATGTAATAAATTAATAATTTTAAAAAATTAATAAAGAATATTTTTTTGCATGAAGGGCCAAATTAGTTCCTGAAAAATTTCGAAAATCTACTTTTTGTCCCCATTTAGTCATTCAAATGGATGCAGGACCAATTTTTTTCTAATATTCTTTTCCCTAGATATTTTTTTTCCATTTTTTATTCGTTTTTCATAAAGAAAATTCGTTGTATAAGCCACGCAGGACCACTAACGAGTAAGGTAGAATGGTTAATGGGACATGCAGAAAAACAAATGGACGTCAGAACTAAACCTAGGGACTAATGTGTCCCGCATTTGTAAATTTGAGGGACTAAATAATTAATTTATTTTTTAGGGACTAAAAGTAGATCCCCGAAATTTTTCATGTATCAATTTAGGTCTTAAATATTTTATTTTTAATATTCTCCCCCATCCTCATTTAGATTCACTGTATCGGACTCCCCTTGATACCAAAGCAGCGCTTGAATAGTGCCACCATCGCTCAAAGATGCCTTAGCCCTCTTCATTATCTGGTTGTAAATCACTTTTTCCCGTTCGCACTCACTTATGTTGGTGCCTTCGATGGCACAGGGGACCAAACCCACCAAGAAATAAATACAGTAAACAAAAGAAGGGGGCTAAATGATGTTTACTTAAATTTTTTTCATAAACAGAAACCTTTTTAGAAAGCTTAAGAATAAGACATTACAAGACAGATATGAGAGGCTTAGATGCGTCGGAAGGTGTGTAAAAACACAAAGATAAAATAAAAGATTTTGTTTTAAACAAACCAATTTAACCTCTCCTTAAATATAAGAAATAAAACTTAAAAGACAATACTCAAGAGTTAAAAAAGAGAGAGAATCTCACTCAGCGATTTTATACTGATTCATCCTAAATCTTGGTTTACATTCAGTCTTTGGCTAAACCAAGAGTTTTACTAACTGATCAGGTTACAGAAACAAATATTCTTTGCACATCTAGCCTCTCCAGGCTCAACAACAAGAGAATAGTTTGCACACCTAACCTCTCCAGGTTCAACAAGTATTCTTCAGTAGCCTCTTCAGGCTTTACAAATGAAATAAATTGTTTTGAAACAACAACTTCGATTTAAAAGAGCAAGTCAACCAAATTACACTCAAAGAGTGAGTATGAAGAATGAAGGGTATGACCGCACAATAACTTCTCTTAGGATTTACAAATGATTGAAAAGTAAATGAAGGAATGAATAATTAAAAGCTTTTGCAACAAATGAGAGTTGTTCAGCTAGATTGGTCTTGCTTTTATATATTCAAAATTTAAGAGTATTCTATTTATAGTATTCACAGCAATAAATTTGTTGTGAGACATTCCATCTTCAATACTTGCTTTATCTCAATTTATCAGAGAAACTATTAATACAATAGAGTCATTCTGATAAAGCATTAAATGTTTTGCAAGATGTTGAGGGTATTCTTGTACTGAAGTACACTCTTATAGCGTAGAGCAGAGTGAATAGAATAACATCAGGGTTTTTGAAGTGCATATTACTTCTTTAGTGCAATCACTCAGAATAGGCATTTGTAAAGTGACTTTATTGTGTACTAAAGGTAATGGTGTCAGGTATGATGCGTAGAAGATTTAGCTTTATTCCATTTGAATTTTCAAATAAAAGATCTTAGCATCACCCAAAGTCTTTTCGTAACCTTATTAAATATGTTCTCATCATATTTAATATGTTCAAATCAGTTCCTTGAAGAGGAGAGACAAGACGCGATAGGTTTGAGAAACTTGACTATTTAGACGCTTGCTTGAGAAAAGCATGAGATGCTTGAGCTTGGTCTTTGTGACATCCTAGGTGTCTGTAACTCTAATCGAGTTGGTTAATCTCGATCAGGGCTTTGATTGATTGCGTGATTTGTAACGCTTTTCATTACATTAGTAACCTAAATTAATAATTTAAATAAAAGAAGGTAAATAAATTTTTTCTAAAATATATAATGAATAAATACTTAATATATTATTAATCCAAAATAATTGTTTACATCAATTCAAAAATCGCAATAAAATAATAAGTTTCAAAGCCTCAAAACAGGGCGTCTATAACATCTCGCATAAGAAAATAACTAAAAGATAATAAAGATTCTCCTGGCATATGCCATACAATACTAACCAAATTCTAAAACTAAAGAAATAGTCTTCAAAATGTCTGGCTGCTCAACAGAGACGTCCTCGGGCTCTGAAAACAATACTACTAATGAGATATAAAATCTCAGTGAATAGAAATATAGTTTAAAGGGTTTTCACAAAAGCATTGTTCTCAGCCGGTGCTGTAACTGGAAAAACTGTCCATGGTACCCTCTATTTTCAAAATAATATAAAGTAAAATAATAATAATAATAATAATAATAATAATAATAATAATAATAATAATAATAATAATATAAATTATTATTGGCAGCAAATAGTCATCATTAACACATCATAAATCAAGTATGACAAGATCCCATATATCAAATAATCTCAAATATCCTCATATGTCATACGACTTTCAAACTGCACATAACAACGACGTCTCATTGCCTACCTTACTCATGAAGGTATTTCGTTGTCACCTTCTCTTCAGTAGCATTACTCATTTCGATACCAACCATTGTACACTGGTGGTATTACTCATTTCGACATCCCAATGTGTGGCGATGTTACTTTCGATACCCCATCATGGCGGTATTTCATATTTCGACACCCCAATTCATTGGCAGTGTTACTTTCGATACCCCTATCATAGGCGGTATTGCAGCAGACAACATTCAACATACTAATAGTTATTTTCGATTATTAACAGTTATTGAATCATGTCAATATCGCAAATATCATTAAATAATACATATATAGCATGTCAATTCAACCAAATCACGTATGTATGATATATATCATAGCATCAATCTCAATAATAAACATTTAATTGATAGCAGGAACACCTTAGAAGGAAAACCCCCAAATTTGTAAAATCAGGATTTGACCAAATGCATGATTATTTTCCAAAAACGCATTTTGAAAACATAACTCAAACCCCAAATCAATTTGCACCATGGAAAGGGTGAGAAAAAGTATCTCTACTCACCTCTTGAAAGACTTCCAATAATCTCCAAGCATACCCTATGGCGAATCCTAGATGTCGCCTTCCTCAGTCTTGAATCCCCTTCTCCTTCTCCTTCTTCTTCATCTTCTTCTTCTTCCTCTTGTTGTTGTTGTAGTTGTTGTTGTTGCTGTCGTTGTTGTTGTTGTTGTTGTTCTCCTTCCAAACTCAATGCTTGTTGCAACCCCATCTTCCAAGCATGAAGATGCTCCACAGCCGTTACTAAGGTGTTTTAGGGTGAAAAAATGGTTCCAAGCCGCACTAGGGTGTTATAAGATGGTATATAGATAGTGTTGCACTGGTTCCCTATTTTTAAACCTATTTTTAATACATCCTGACATAGAGCATGGGCGTGCTCTCGATTGGCACGACCGTGCCAATTAGCGTCAAAGTTTTCGACACGGGCGTGCTAATAGTTTGCACGGTGCGGCTCAGACGGTGCTCTTTTGGCACGGGTGTGCCGAACATTAGCACAGACGTGCCAAACAGCGTCAAATTTGTCGATTTTCCGACACGGTCGTGCTAATAGTTAGCACGGCGTGGCTCAGACCGTGCTCTACTCAGCACGGGCATGCCAAATATAAGCACGGGCGTGCCGACGCTACTGTGACAGATTTCAACTTAAAACTTCTCTCTTTTCTTCTTTTGGTCAAATTACCACCCTTAAGGTTGAAAGTCAACCATTCTAGGTCTCCCTAACACTTTATTAATTTTATTTGTTAAGGTTTAATTCTCTTGTACTTTTATTTAATTCAATGGCTTAAAACATATATTCTAAACATCTCAAAAACTTTATAATAATCCTCATATTATAATCTCTATTTATTTTTTATGTTTTTGGATGTTACATTTCTGCCCATCTTCAAGAATTTCGTCCCCGAAATTAACCTCGTACATGCTCGCTCAAAACTTTTCATATGCACAGAGCAAAACGTTTCTTGACTGATAAGATCTGGATACAATGCATGATATCCTCCTCAAGTTCCAAAGCAGCTTTCTTAAGAGTTAATCCTTCCCAAACCACCTTCACCAAGGGAATTGTCTTGTTTCACAGAGTCTTAGTGCTCTTATCGATGATCTGATTAGGCATGGCTTAAAGATTAAGTTATCCCTAAATTGTACTGACTCAGGAGTTATCACATATGAAACATCTGGTACGTACTTTTGGAGCTTAGAAATATGTAAAACGTCATGAAGCATTGATAACGACATTGGAAAAGTCAATTGGTAAACAATAGGCCCGACTACACTTTTTAGAATTAGAAAAAAAATGACTCAAGAAACAAAGAATTAGTTTTCTGACTGACATTGACCTTCTCATCCCAAACTTAGGAGTGACTCTCAAGAATACATGTTCCCCTTACAAAAATTCTAAAGGCTTTTTTTTTTTTTAGTCGGCACAACACTCTTTAACTATTCTGCGCAGTGCGCATCTTTCCCCTCTGAATCCTAACTGTGGTCTCTTGGATTAAATCCGGTACTAGAAAAATCTCTTCACCTACTATATACTCACATAAAAGGGCCTACATATCCTAATCACACGATCAATATACATATAGTCATTACCTATTTCACCACATATTAAGCATAAAATTCATGGCACCTTAAGTATAAACATAATTTCGAAGAAAATCAATGATAAAATTTACCAAAGAAATTAAATTAAAGTTTTATACCATTCATACGTAGATCTTATAGTCCCTTATATTCCACACCAAAAATATTATATTGTTTACAATGTCGGAATCAAGAAGCACTCACACTCACATAATACAATACACTCACAGTAAGAATCAAGAAAAAAAGAAGATAGATTGTAGGTAGAATGAAGATGAAGTATATAGAGAGAATCATCGCAAAAACAATATCACTGAATCACATCACACACATTTTTATTTATTTACATCACATGTATTTATACAAAGCAGTCTTAGTCCCACATTGGCTAAAACTACTCACTAACACTTGCACAATTCGGCTATCACCGTTCCAACTAACTTCAACTAACTGAATTGACAAACTAACATACATCACATATGAATTTTTTATAAATAGATAAACAAATAAAATAAAATAAAGAAAAGAAAAAAAAAAGTAGAGACATCCAAATACTAAGTCTTATCTAGTCTAGAAATAGTTTCATTTTCTATTAAGAGATGGTCTTACTAAAAACAAAATTTGGTGACAAAAACAGAATAAGATTTAGTTAAACTGAAATTAAATTGTGCAGTCATGGAGCAGATACAACTTTCAAAACAAACTTTACCAATAAATACAATTAGTAAAACTAAGAAATCAATTTCATTTTGATTTTTGAGTAAGCAAATATAAATAAGAAATAGCATTCTTTTTCTTTTCGGTCTTTGATAAGAAATGTAAGTTTGTTAAGATTTGACATGTTAGTAATCTATATGGGAAACAAATCCAAAGGGTATATTAATTATGATTAATATTTGGTCACTTAAGAAACAATCTGAAATTTCAAGGAAAATAATTCTCAAAAAATATACAAAATACAGCATAATAATAAAAATTAGTATATAAGTACAATTTCTTTAATATAACGTTCGTTTTTAGTACCGTCCATTAATAATTTTCTTAAGGTCTTGTTACATCTTGGTTATTCATGGATGTAAGATGAATTTTCCCTTATGTGTTCTTTTAACATTTTTTTTCTAAGACTCCCCTCCCTAGAAACAACGATCTTATTCTTAAACAACAATAGACCATTATCACATAATTCTCTTGATCCTAAAGAGATTGCAATTCCTAGTCTAAAACTGCTCTCGGTTAATCTGTTTTCTAAGGTCATTATAAATTCCAACCTATTCAATTTCAAGTTTAAAGCATTTAAGGTTACATTGAAATTCATGTCCATAAACTCTTCTAAAATATTCATCTCTAGTACTAATATGTAATGATTTTCTATTTAGAGCCTCTACCACTACATTAGCTTTTCCTAAACTATACTTCAACTTAAATTAATAATCCTTAAGAAATTTCATCCACCTTCCTTGCCTCATTTTTAATTCTATATTTTTGTTTTCTAACAATTAGTTAAGGCTCTTATGATCATTAAAACTTTGATTTTATTCCATATAAGTTATTTTCCTTTCCTAGTCAACTTGATCAGAAGTAAGACTAGCCTAGAGAACCCATTTATAACTTCATATAATACGCTTTCAATTCCAGGAACTTTTTACACTTGTCACTTCTTAGGCTGCTCTCATCCTATCACTATATTTACTTTACTTGAATCAAACGCCACGCTACTCAAATGATCTAAGGTCATTTATCCTAGGAAAAAGATATCTATACTTAAGGGTTATTTTGTTCGATTATCTATTGTCCATACATAGGTCCATGCTCCCATCTTTTTTTTTCCCCCTACTATAAGCACTCAAAACTTATCACAAAATCAAACATATTTCTTACCAATAATTAAAGTAGGATTTGATGTAAACTATTGAGACGACCCCAGTTATGTAAGATAATCCCATTAAAGAACCTAAGATATTAACTAATCCCACTTACGTTATAATTGTTTGCGCGCTGATTGCATATACTAAAATATTTAAACTTTTAAACATACACACGTACTGTATATGCGTACATACGTACATTATCATAGTACACAGATGTCAAAAGGAAGTATGGTATTAATACATACAAATGACTCCCTCTACACACCCAAAGTACATCAAAAGACAAAAAAACACTGGCCGTACATATGTAATAAACTAATTAATATCCTTGTTTGCCCTCGATGTTCCACCACTATCAAATCCGTACGAAGTTTCCGTCCATCTCTTTGTAGTCTGGCTCTGCTTCTTTATCAATTTTAGAAAACATGCAATATGATGAATACAAGGGATAAGTATTTCATATCATCATAATTAGGGATAAAGGTAAAGCAGATACATTAATAGCACAATCGTATAATCACACACAAACTCGTATAATCACACACAAACACAATTAGCATTAACAATTATCCTCAAGGTTTCTTGCACTTAACTATTGGTCTCACACTCTCATGCACCTGGACCTTACATGAAGACGCGGCAGCCACATTCCTACGTCACAACGTATCCCCTACCAAGCAGGATACCTCAACCCCTACCAAGCAGGATGAAAGTCAAACGTCATCCGAGCAGCAAGTTTCGTTACACTCACGGGTACATTACATCCCCTACCAAGTAGGATGCTCACCCCCTACCAAGCAGGGTGACACTATTCCCCATTCCCGATAGGAATAGCTGTCCCGGTGTCGGAAGGTGCATCGGAGATCTCAGAAACTCACAGTAGACCTACCAAGCATCTAACTGTAGTTCCGATTTGACCTCGCGTAATCCCAGATCTACGCGGCTGTGACATCACAACACAATGCAAACTAGCATGAATCCTCACGACTCAATCCGATCAATCATTGCAACTCAACCCCATCAATTAACACACGTATCCCCTACCCAGCAGGATACCGCATCCCCTACCAAGCAGAATGTCTACGACTATCAACAGTCCTTTATCATTTTACCAGGTTGAGTGCAGTAGCTTATTACCATCAAATGATTTTATCTCACACATCACCCAACTCATAAGTGATCATTGCTTAATTCTAAGCATACCAACAATCACATATGCATTATCATACTTTTCACAACATATCATCAAATGAGGCATATAACACCAACTAATAAAATGAAGTACATTGTCATAACAATCACATCATAGTAACCATATAAGCATATTGAGCATACAACCTCAATCAACATAGCATGTCATTTATCATGTTATCATCATCTAACCTAGGGTGTATTCTTAATGGTGATAGCCCAAAGATACCTATACCGAGGGTTTAGGTACTTTGTCAGGGCTCAACCTCTAGTAGGGTTTAGGTTTCCCCTACGCATATTAATGCCTTATACTTTACTCTTGCCTCCCCGATGAGTATGAATCTTTCCCCCACCTTAGAGCAAGGTAGCAACTATCACAAGTTCATGAATACTTTTCAAGGCCGCAGCCCCGTACCTCCAGCCGGTAGCCGTACACGCTTTAGGACGATTGAACACGATCTCCTCCTTCACAATAAATCATAATCACAATTAGTATAATCAAACACAACTCTCTAATTCCTATAAACTAGGTTCGGCCCCATAAGTAGGAAAATGCTAGAAATGTTAAAATTTCACAAACTCTTGGATCTATGATCCTTAAGCATAGATAACACTCCTGTAAGTCATGGAATTAAGAATTTGAAACAAAACTCTTGATTTGGGACACTTAGGGTTTCGGCCCTCTTGTGGTAAATGAAGCTAGGAGAGGTTCTTAATTCAATTCTTTTGGGATTCAAAGGCATCTAAGTGTGATAGGATCAAATCAACACTTTCTTAAGCAAAATTTGAACAAAACTCCATAGATTCCATTTAGTGGGTAATTCGGCCATGCCATACCCAAGTGGATTAGAGGGCTTTTATGAGTACAAACTCTTAGGATTATGATAGAAAACATTGCATCTAGATCAATAAAATTGGTTTGACATCAATATGATTTTTCTACAATTTTTCATGAATTTTGGAAATTCAAGAACACACATGAACACATAGAGATTTCATGGATAAAAGTGAAGATCAAGAGCTTAAAGATGAGGTTTCTAACTCTTAGATGATAGAGAAGATGATTCTAAGCAAGTTTGCTTCACCAAGTTGTTGAAGATTTCTTGAAGAAAGGAGAGAAAATGGAGGTAGAAGCTTGGAGATGTGTTGAAGACTTGAAGGTGATGAAGAAAGAAAAGAGAGAGTGAGGAGAAAGAGGGATGGCGTGAATAGAGAGAAGAAAAGAGGATAAGGGTCCTTATATACCACTTTCAAGGTGAGCATGATCATTTCTTTTAAGAGCAAATTGGAATTTCACCAAAAGTTGTACTAAAAACTTCAACACTTGAACTTAAAGAATAAAGTGAAGGAGAAAGAAATATGAGATAGTAATTACATATATGGATGGCGTGGAGTATATGTGAAGGAAGGGTAAGGATTGTGTAAAAATTACTTAGGGGCAAAAAGGTCATTTCCTATAGGGGCAAAATTGTAATTTCTACACCCTAATCATTACTACGGTGAGTCACCCATGTGACTCACCTTTGGCCATCATGAGTATGGTGACTCACCTAAGTGAGTCACCCATGTAATCATGACTTTAGAGATAGGATAAGATGAGGTGGCATTGAAAGCAACCTTATGCTTATCCGTTACCGGTTCCGGTAGTCTCATACGCAGACCGGATTTCGTTTGAGTCATCAACTCAAACCTTAACCATAATTCTCTACCAGTAATGTATAGTAAGAATATATCTGTATCGGATGTCAAATCACTTCTAAGACGTAGATAAAATTTGTACAATTTACCAATCTTAGAAAACAGTGAAAATTGGGGTGTTACAACTATAATCAAATAATAATGAATTAGATTATAAATAATAACAATAAAAGCAATAGCAACTTCGAATAAATTGTGAAAAGATACATCAGGGTAAGAAATTTTTAATTCTAAATCGATATGATTTTACTAAAAAAAAAACACTGACACAAGAAGATATTCCCATTTATAAATTGAAAATTCATTAAAGCAAAAGGAAGTTAAAAACGTGAATTCAAGTCAAGTGAGGCTTTCTTTGGAAATTTTGCTATCAAGAAGAATATGCACAAAAAAACGATAAATAAAAGTAAAACTATTTATTTTATTTGATTTTATTTTATTAAAATACAAAGAATGTACATCTATCAAACAAATTCATCAATCAACATAAAAATATATTTTAAGAATATAATGTTAAGAATTAACAACCTTAAAATTTCAAGCCTTTTTTTTTTGGTTTAATAATAGACAAATCCACGTGTAAAAACTCATTTTCTAACCATTCCTCTAATTGTTTCTTACGCTCACTTAACTCTAGGGGTGTCATTCTATAAGGCGCTACTGACATTGGTCCACTTCGAGGCACTAAATCTATGTTAAACTCAACCCTTATAGTTGATGTAAGGTAGGGACCTCTTTAGGGAACACATCTAGAAACTCATTGACAACAGGTAATGTCGCTACATCCCTTTCAACCTCTATCTTAGCAAAAAAGAGAAGTATGTATGCTTGAGCACTTATTACGATAGATAATCGAAGCAAGAAGGTTCAAAAACAGAGAACTCAAATAGACATAGGTTGTGATATGACAAAAACAGTTTTATCAGAATAGTTTATGACAACATGATTTCAGATAACCAAAATATACCAAGAATAACATTTATCGCAGACATGGACAACCAAACAAAATTGACATTATAAGACATGTCTTCATGCACCAGGGAACAATTTAAACAAACAATAGAGGTAACTATTCCATCATTCGCAAGAGTAGAAATACGTAATTCAAAAGACATCTTAGAAAAAGACAAAGACAGTTTTTTCACACAAGCATGTGGTATGAAGGAATGATTGCTCTTGAATGAAACAATATGATAACCTCTTGTTATAAGAACAAAGCCTCTTTGGCTTCTCAAGCTTCTGCAGCATCTGAGCTGTCCCGGAAAGATGGCGGTTCGTCATTCGAAAAAGCGGTAACCCCACGTACTGAGGTTCTTGGGATGCCTCCACTCCATATCCCTTCATATGATAGAGAGTCTCCGTCTGCTCTTGCACATCTATGGTCACATGGTCCATAGTTGCGACAAGCGCATCATTCGACCCTGGCCTATTAGTTGTCATATATCTGCTCACTACCAATGAAACATTGAGTTGGCCAGACTCAATATCCCAAAGCATAGTATGCAGCAACTACAACTCTAACAAGCATCCTATGCACCCAAGCCCAATAACCACAATCTAATTTAGGATTGAACTGCTCTGATACCAAAAATGTAATGCCCTTCGTTACATTAGTAACCCAAATCAATAATTTAAATAAAAGAAGGTAAATAAGAATTTTCTAAAATATATACTGAATAAATACTTATATATTATTAATCCAAAATAATTGTTTAGATCAATTCAAAAACCGCAATAAAATAATAAGTTTCAAAGCCTCAAAACAGGGCGTCTATCACATTTCGCATAAGAAAATAACTAAAATATAATAGAGGTCCTCCAGGCATATGCCGTACAATACTAACTAAGCTCTAAAACTAAAGAGATAGTCTTAACAATGTCTGGTTGCTCAACAGATACTTCATCAGGCTCTGAAAACAATACTACTAATGAGATATAAAATCTCAGTGAACAGAAATACAGTTTAAAGGGTTTTCACAAAAGCATTGTTCTCAGTCGGTGCGGTAACCGGAAAAACTATCCATGGTACCCGCTATTTTCAAAATAATATATAGTAAAATAATAATAATAATATAAATTATTATTGGTAGCAAACAGTCATCATTAACACATCATAAATCAAGTATGACAAGATCCCATATATCAAATAGTCTCAAATATCCTCATATGTCATACGACTTTCAAACTGCACATAACAATGGCGTCTCATTGCCTACCTTACTCATGAAGGTATTTCGTTGTCACCTTCTCTTCAGTAACATTACTCATTTCGATACCAACCATTGTACATTGGTGGTATTACTCATTTCGACATCCCAACGTGTGGCGATGTTACTTTTGATACCCCATCATGCCAGTATTTCATATTTCGACACCTTAATTCATTGGCAGTGTTACTTTCGATACCCCTATCATAGGCGGTATTGCAGCAGACAACATTCAACATATTAACAATTATTTTCGAAACCCCAATTCATTGGCAGTGTTACTTATGATACCCTTATCATAGGCGGTATTGCAGCAGACAACATTCAACATATTAACAGTTATTGAATCATGCCAATATCACAAATATCATCAAATAATGCGTATAATGCATGTCAATTCAACCAAATCACGTATGTATCATATATATCATAGCATCAATGTTATCAATCTCAATAATAAACATTTAATTGATAGTAGGAACACCTTAGAAGGAAAACTCCCAAGAATCCAAGAATCTCCAAGAATCTCCAAGCGTACCCTATGGCGAATCCTAGATGTCGCCTTCCTCATTTTTGAATCCCCTTCTCCTTCTCCTTCTTCTTCATCATCTTCTTCTTCCTCTTGTTGTTGTTGTTGTTCTCCATCCAAACTCATTGCTTGTTGCAACCCCATCTCCCAAGCATGAGGATGCTCCACAGCCGTTACTAAAGTGTTTTAGGGTGCAAAAAGGGGTTCCTAGCCGCACTAAGGTGTTATAAGATGGTATATATATATTGTTGCACTGGTTCCCTATTTTTAAACATATTTTTAACGCATCCTGACATAGAGCACGGGCGTGCTCTCGATTGGCAAGGCCGTGCCAATTAGCATCAAATTTTCCAACACGGTCGTGCTAATAGTTAGCAAGGTGCGGCTTAGACCGTGCTCTTTTTGTACGAGCATGCCAAAATTAGCCCGGGCGTGCCAAACAACGTCAAATTTATCCATGTTCCAACATGGTCGTGCTAATAGTTAGCACGGCATGGCTCAGACTGTGCTCTACTCAGCATGGGCATGCCGACGCTACGGTGACCGATTTCAACTTAAAACTTCTCTTTTTTCTTCTTTTGGTCAAATCACCACCCTTAAGGTTGAAAGTCAACCATTCAAGGTCTACCTAACACTTTATTAATTTTATTTGTTAATGTTTAATTCTCTTGTACTTTTATTTAATTCAAGGGCTTAAAACATATATTCTCAACCTCTTAAAGATTCTATAATAATCCTCATATTATAATCTCTATTTATTTTTATTTTTTTGGATGTTACATAATTGATTGTGGGTTAGTTTAAGGCCTAGTGGGAAACTAAGGAATAGGCTTGAATCCTGTTGGAAGTGCCTAGGGCGTAACACGAGAAACGAGGGAAGTTAAAAGTTTAGAAGTCTCTTCCCAGCTGAGCAGTACGCTTAAGTGTGGGTAGAGTCCATGCTCAAGTGTGCTAACGCTCAAGCGTTGGCATGGTGCACGCTCTAGCGTGCTACGTGATTTGCCTGCTATCCTGAGTTTTGACGTGTGTGAGACACGTGTTATGCCTTGGAGAAGGTGGAGTGGACGAGGCTCCATGCTCAAGTGTAGAGAGATCCCAAGCTCAAGCATGAGAATGCTTTGACGTGCAGGTTTTGCACGCTTAAGTGTTCGCAGCAGGTTAAGTTAAGAGAATTCTTTTCACTTTCTTCTTTCACCTTAGGTTTTCACCATTTGAGCATGAAATTACAGAGGGTAGGGAGAGACTACATTGAGGGAGCTGGGAGCAGCAGATCGAGTTTTCGACTACATCATTGCGATCGTGACGCCGATATCTTCGCTTTTGATCGATTGATTTCTCGATTTGCTCAAGGTAAACTCGAATTCCTAGCACGTCGACATTAGTGTTCTTCGAGTTTCCTTCCTCTTTTCTTTTTGTTTTGAGGTTGCCCTAGGGTTAACACTATTGCTTACGTGTTGCTCCCGTGATTAGGGTGTGATGCTCCCAAACCTTAACATTCCTAGATCAGATACCATAAACATACAAACAAGACTTAATTAAAATTTAAGCAAATAAGCAAATAATACAACTTGAAAAATCTACGTCAGATCTCCTTTTGCAAGCCATGGCATAAAAACAGAATAGTCACATACAAACGTCCCACTAGCCGTGGTATAAACATTACGTGAGACTCAAGGATACCTCTGAGGTCTCTTTCTCTGCTTGATATGTAACACCAACAACCTTGTTGCAGAAGAAAGATCTCGCTTCGATTCAGCTTCGCCAACTGCAACAATCTCGTCAGTCCACCAGCATCTCCGTCTTCGGATTACGACCCAGACAACACATATAAAGAAGACGTACAACATGTATGAGAGGTAAGAAACTCTACAACTATCATGCATAAGGAAAGCACATGGAATATAACACGCCAACTTGCACAACAACAAGGACAACCATGTCTCGAGATAGCAACAACAATCAACCTCCAGATCATCACAACTAGGGATCGCCGCCTATTCTACATGCACAACTGAGTCTACATGATTGGCCAATTCTATAACGTGCACTCTTAGATATAGGAATGCAAAAATCAATCTCCAACTGCGAGGAATGACAAGCCAATCTCCAACTGTGAGGGTGGTTGTTCACCAAGGTAAGAATGTTTCCTCTAATTGTGAGGACTTCGAGTCGGACGTCAGGTAACTGGCTCATGAATTTCCAAGATAGTGCAACAGTGGTTCCTCCAACTGTGAGGAGCACTGCCTCCCTTAGCCCCTCCAACTATGAGAAGACCCGAGAAGTTCTCCACCTATGAGAAAGCACCTGCATCCCTCCAACTGTGAGTTCAGCCATCTTTGGTCGTCTTGTATTGTCCACCTCGAAAACCAACCTCGTGTGACAACCATGCAAACTGTTGTTGCAGTTGTACACACAGATTTTCACCACTACAATGCAAATGCTATGATTATGCATCCATCACTTCAACAATGTCTCAACAACAGCTTAACCAACGTCTCAAGGTCTGCATCCTTCAACTGCGAGGATCTCAATTTCCAGCTATGAGAGCCACCTTCAACTGTGATCAACTTCCTTATTCTACTAGTCTGATCCCATCCATCATTCTATCATTCTAATAACATACCAATCATCTCCAATTTCAACCAAGATCATGGCAATCACAATCATATCAACAGGTCATAGCATGCAACATATCATCATTGCAGCATACCAAGTAGCAATTAAGCATGTTATCACCACAAGCATATCAGAGCATCTCACTTAGCATATGATCATATAGGACACCATTTAACATGTTATCAATCATAGCAGGTAGGCATACATCCCCGATCAACAATTATCATAGATCAACCTAACGGTGACAAACCTTCAATGCCTAAAACTGCATTGGTACCACAATCCAGTAGTCCCCAATGTGAGTTAGGTATTGGCAGTTACTCAACCACTAGTTGGGTTTGAGGAGCCCTACACATTTTAATAGTTATACCGACGTCTACGTTTCCCGGATATTTGTGGTTTATTTCTCCTCACCTGATAACGGATATACGTAAACTCCTGATCTAACGAATAGCCTTGACCCTCGATCGCAGCTCCGCAACCGGCACAACCTTGGCACACTTTTCAAAAATACCATCAAAGAGAACAACGTCTGGACTTAGGCGAAGGTAGATTCGGAAGTGAACTCAAGAATCTAGGGAAAAGGTACCATAACAAGCTACTAGGCGAGCTCCATATCTCACGCTACAGACTTCTACTAACAAATCTGAGCAGTGAAAATGAAGACCTACATGTCCTGCACTTGCTTACCAAATTCCAGCCCAGTCCAACGGTGAACGAATCTCTGGTGATGATTTTACAGTGACAGGGTAGAGGGTATGTGGGATGAGTTTCTCACACTCTCGGTCCACGATGCGAGCTAAATATCTCTTACTATGGATCATGAACCGAAAATCCGAACGGTGACAATGAAGAATAAAGCGTCAGGGACCTTCTTACCAAGTTTCAGCACTAGCCAACAGTGGACGACTCTTTGGTAACGATTTTCCATTAACACCCCAACCAAGCTCTTCAACTCAACAATGGCTGCCTAGCTTTCCTTTTCTCTTCAATTTCTTTTCTTTTCTCTTAACTTGCTCTCGGGTCTGCATTTTTGCCTCATCGTTCAGATAGGAAAGTGAGCATTTTGTTTTAGTTTTACTAGTTTAAGTCCATTAGGTTAGCATTAGGTGTCATAGTGCTGTTAGGTGTCACTTAGGTGCTTAGTTAGGATTGCTTCCAAGTGTCCTTTGGTGGTAGCCACTCTATGCCACCTTTCCTCTTGGTCACACGTGTCCAGTTGTGATGCGTGTCATCCACACGTGTTGCTTCGTCGGGACTCCCGGGTGTCTTCTTACGTATTTTTTTTCGCGTACCCTACTGTTGAGATTTTTTTTTTCCTGATTTCTTTGAACTTCTGCATCAATCAAAGCCCTCTCCAAACCTTCTTTTAACCATATGATAACACATATCTAAACTTCATTAATCACTTGATTATCCTTAACTAAGGCCTAGAAAAACCAGGATATTATATTACCACCACCCTTAAAAAGAATTTCGTCCTCGAAATTCAGCGACGGTTAGGGATACGATGGTCACATGTCACCTCCTAACTTTCCAAGATATATCCAACCTCCTTATTAACTTTCCCTAAGAATCCAACATGCTTTTGCTGCGTCACTATGATATCTCAGACCATCTTCAAAGCTTTCTCTAGATCCAGTTCTCATCTAGATGTACGTGATAGAACTTAGAGAATTTGAGCAAAGACTCAAACCTTATAGCATATTCTCCCACAGATATACTTCCCTGTTTTAGACGAAGGAATTACTTCTCCTTCTCATGTCTAAGGGTTTCAGGAATACTTCTCCAAAAAGCATTCCTGAACAGTTTCCATGTGATTATCCTCTCATCTGCCTCTACCATTCTCTGTCGATTCTTCCACCAAGATTTTGCTCCTCCAACCAGCATAAAAGATGCGTAGGCGACTTTTCTATCTTCCGTACACCGTATTCTATGAAAATCTTCTCTATTTCTTATATCCATTGCTCCTCTCCTTCCGGGTTGTATTCTCCATGAAATTGGGGTGGCTTGCCCTTCATGAATGCGACCAATCCTGCATCCACCACTCCTTCTTCTTTTCATTAATTTTGCATTCGTTACAGATATTCCTTTTGCTGTTGCATCAACTGTGTATTCCGCTGTGACTGTTGTAGCTTAGCTGCCGCCATGTCTCTCGTAGTCCTCATGACTTCAGATTCTTCGGGTTCCCCCGTCCTAGGAAGCCCACCATCCTTATCATTGTATTCCATGCCTCTATCTCCTTCTCCACTACGAGCCATAGGTTCTTGTAAAAGTAACCATTATCTCATATTCATAAGATATGTTTGCACAATCATATTTGTAGATTCAAATATCTTATGAATAATCGAATCAGTTACCATTGGTTCCCAACATAGAAACAATAGATAATTTCGAATTAGACACTCTACCCAACTTCTCGACAAAGTAAACACCTTGTGCGGGTTCAACTAGACACGACCAGTCCTAACAACATAACCTCACAGTCCGAATAGAACCGAACTACTCTAACACCACATAATGTGACGCTCCCAAACTTTAACCTTCCTAGATCTGATACCATAAACATACAAACAAGACTTAATTAGAATTTAAGCAGATAAGTAAATTATACAACTTGAAAACTCTGCGTTAAAGCTCCTCCTAGAAGCGATGGCGTAAAAACAGAATAGTCATATACAAACGCCCCACTGGCCGTGGTACAAACATTACGTGAGACTCAAGGATACCTTCGAGGTCTCTTTCTCTGCTTGAGAAGTAACACCATCAACCTTTTTGCAGAAGAAAGATCCCGCTTTGAATCAACTTCGCCAACTGCAATACTCTCGTCCGTCCACCAACACCTCCGCCTTCGGATTACAAACCGGATAACACATATAAAGAAGACAGGGAAAACATGTACGAGAGGTAAGAAACTCTACAACTATCATGCATAGGGAAAGCACGTGGAATATAACACGTCAACATGCACAACAACAAGCACAACCATCTCTCGAGATCACCACAACAATCAACCTCCAGGTTATCACAACTAGGGATCACCGCCTATTCTGCATGCACGACTGAGTCTACATGATTGGCCAATTCTACAACGTGCACTCTTAGCCATAGGAATACAACATTCAACCTCCAACTGCGAGGAATGACAATCCAATCTCCAATAATGAGGGTTGTTGTTCACCAAGGTAAGAATATTGCCTCCAACTGTGAGGACTTCGCGTCGGACATTCAGGTAACCGCCTCCTGAGTTTCCAAGATAGTGCAACAGTGGTTCTTCTAGCTGTGAGGAGCACTGCCTCCCCGAGCCCCTCCAACTATGAGAAGACCTGAGAAGTTCTCTAAATGTGAGAAAGCACCTGCATCCCTTCAACTGTGAGCTCAACCATCTTAGTTGCCCCGAAATGTGCACCTCGAACACCAACCTCGTGTGACAGTCACTCAAACTGTTGTTGCAGTTGTACACACGGATTTTCACCACAACAATGCAAATGCTATGATTATGCATCCATCACCTGAACAATGTCTCAACAACAGCTTAACCTACGTCTTAAGGTCCATATCCTCCAACTGCGCGGATGTCACTCTCCAACTATAAGAGCCACCTTTAGTTGTGATCAACTTCCTTATTCTACTAGTCTGATACCATCCATCATTCTAATATTCTAATAACATACCAATCATCTCCAAATTCAACCAAGATCACAGCAATCACAATCATATCAACAGGTCATAGCATGCAACATATCATCATTGTAGGCAGGCACACATCCCCACAAGCATATCAGAGCATCTCACTTAGCATATTATCATGTAGGATACCATTTAACATGTTATCAATCATAGCAGGTAGGCATACATCCCCGATTAACAATTATCATAGATTAACCTAACGGCGAGAAACCTACAATGCCTAAAACTACATTGGTACCACAATCCAGTAGTCCCCAATGTGAGTTTGGTGATGACGGTTACTCAACCACTAGTATGGTTTGAGGAGCCCAACACATGTTAACGGTTATACCCTGCCTCTACATTTCCCAGATATTTGTGGTTTCTTCCTCCTCACCTGATAACGGATATACGTAAACTCCTGATCTAACGAATAGCCTTGACCCTCGATCACAGCTCCAGAAACGGCACAACCTCGGCATGCTTGTCAACAATATTGTTGTGTTCAAAACACACTTAAGGGTAGTGTACCCTGCCATAGAAGTAATATAGGACAGAAGTCCAGATATTGTACCCAAGAGATTAATTTATATATCTATGTGATAAAGCAAGTATTGGAATAAGGAGATCCTTATGCTATTTGGACTAATAAAGAACTTAAAGAAGTAAATAATAATAAAGCTTATGGAAGAAGATAATAAAAGGAGAATAAAAAGAGTTTTAGAAATCAAGAGTTAAAGAGTTTAGAGCCGTGGTTTCACTTGTGCTTTTGATAGCCTGAATCCTAGTTCTATCTAGTTTCAATATTCCCTTCTCTGATTACTGATCCCTCTAACTATTACTATCTTGTGGTTGTCATTCAATGATATTCTTTTCCTCGAACGGACTTACTGTTTGTCAGGCAGCAGTTGCGAACGACGTGGAAAGCATAAAGAAGTGAGAAGTTTGGAATAACCGGAAGGTAACAATCGCAGTACGATCGTTGTCAATTAATTATCCTCATTTATCCTATAAATCTACCAATTTAATTGGGCTTGATAGCCAAAATATCAATCAATTGATTAGGAGCATGCAAAGGGTAGCAAATCCTAAACATGGAATAAAGAGCAATAAGATAAAACCAATCAGATAGTAACTTTGAAACCAAACGGAATTTGAATTAAAGCTAAAACATAACAAAAGGGATTTCTACTAACATAGGATCCACCACAACTCTAGTGGTGAATTTAGCTACTCATAATGATAGAGAAAACCAAAATCAACAAAGGGAAACGCATCCTAAAGGATTGAAGAGGGAGAAGTTGTCTCCAACTTAATCCCCAGGTGCAGAAATAAAAAATACAAAGACTATAAACTATAAATCCTAAAACTAAGAATAAAAGATGAAAAGAATGTACAAAGGCAAAGTTTGCCAAAGGAGTCAAAGATATCTCTAAAGTGGCACAGAGGGCCTTTATTTATAACAAAATATGTGGATCGGGCCTTGTATTAGGTCTTCTTTTCCATTGGCAAGGGCGTGCTCTTCACTTGGCACGACCATGCTCTTTACTCAGCACGGCCATGCTCAATTTTGTCAGGGCTTACTAACTTCGTAAAACAACATTCTAGCGCACGGGATTCAGCACGGGCGTACTCTTCATATGGCATGGCCGTGCTCTTTGCGATTAAGGCCGTGCTAGCTTCTGTCAGGCCTTTCTTCTTTGAGTCAGGCCTTTCTTCAATTTGGCATGGGCGTGCTCTAGAATGGCACGACCGTGCTAAGTCTCCAGAGGTCAGCTTTGACTATTTTTGTAAGGCTTTGTTTGGATGCACGAATTTGGAAGGTTGGCAAGGGCGTGCTATCTCATAGCACGGCCGTGCTAACCTCAGAACTTCAATATTATGCCCTTTTTAGCTTTAAAACCTTCTCTTTTCTTCTAAAGTCCATCAAACTGCTTCCCAACGTCAATTCTGTCAAAACTTAAGTAAAATGGTGAAATACAATAACATTTGTCTTTAAAAGCATCAAAATTCGACCCAAATACCCCCTAAAAAATGCATAGAATTGAGGTTCAACAAACTTTCGATACTTAAACATTGCTTTCCCTCAAGCAATTATTTGGCTTAAAATAATTTTCAAAAGAAGTTTCAGACTTAAATCAAGGGAACCCAAAACAAAAAGAGTTTTCAAAATTGCAAAGATAGTCAAGCAAGTATAACTTTTAAAAGAAAGCCAACAGATGACCCAATTGAAACTTTTAAATTGCTCAAAATCAAACATTTTCAAAGGACCAAAGGTCGCTCTACTCACAATCTCTCAGTGTATTGAGCAAAGATATAAAGACACTCAAGATTCTCAAATAAATACATTACCATAGGCTTGTTCATCGACCAAATCTCCATAATATGAACCACATGCATGCAGAAGAAGGTTGAGGTCTTTCATGGGTTGTAATGGGGCCAAGGTAATAATATTAGGTGAGATAGCGAAAGAAAAGGGATAATCAAAGAGCTAAATCAATAAACAAAGTAATGACCCTTGGAAGCATAAAAGAACAAAAAGTGGATGGACACCTTTTTCAAAATATATATTTCTTAAGGATCTGCTATTTTTCTTCATCCTTTCCTTTCTTTTTTTAACTATAAGCTCTTTTTTCTTGCCTTCTCTCTAATCTTTTTCTATATTCATATTTTTATTTTCTTTTTCTTTTTGTGAAGAAAGAGACAATATATTTTTCTTTTCACTGCCAACCTATTTTTAATATTTTTTTTTTGGAAAGGGATCCATCACCGTACATTTCTCCTGCTACTCCATTATACTTACAAGGGGTCACCAAAAATAATTTTAATTTTAATTTTTCGGAATAGGGACTAAGAAAAGAATTTTCATAAAAGGCTCAAAATTGGCCAACTAAGGGAGAAGTGTTTAAACAAAATATGGAGGCCCGAAAGAATACCTAAGAATGCCACAACCAGAGTTTCATATGCATAAGTCAAATTTGCCTCGAGATGGTCTCATGACAAGTTCTAGAATATATATTATCTGAGAATCACACTCATCAAAGAAAAAGGGGTTAATATCAGAATATGTTACTTAATCCCATAAAAGCCCTAATATCACATTTAGAAGCTAAGTCCAATGAAAAGTTTTTAAATCAAAGAATTTTTCTGACAATTTTATCAGTTTTCAAAATATTAACTTTTTCAATCACACTAATGAGACTATTAAGCAATTTTTCAAAAAACAATTTTTGTAAGGGATTTCCTTAATTTTTAAAAGTTTTAAGCCAAATAATTTGATACAGCAGAGTTGAAAAATATGAATATATTTTTCCTTCCCACACTTAACTTATGCAGTGTTCGCAATGCATACATATTTAATAATGAACTACAAGTGGAGAGGGAAAAGAGAAAAGAAATTTTTACAATACAGCCCCTGATACAATAGCATAGACGCTTAAAGTATCACAGCAGGGGATCAATGAGGTGGAGGCGGATAGTCATTTCTGTATCATCTGTAACATCCCGATTTTTCAAGCTTTCGAGCTTTCTGTTTTAATTAAACAGTATTTATTCGTTTGCATTTTATTGGAGAGTTTAGTGAGTGAAATAAAAAAAATCCGAGACCATAGTCACGCCCTACGCTATCGTAGGAAGCTATGGTTAAATTTTGGTCGAAAACTCAGACGGAGCCCGGTCTGCGTTTTACACTGACAGTATAATTTTATGGTTCAAACGACCTAATTTTGACTTATGAACAAAACAATTAGGTTTTAAATAAAATTGTGAACAATATCGGTGATTTTGAAAAAATTCAAAATCAATAAGTCCTCATGACTTTTTTGGGCATAAAACCTAAATCGGATGGACAACGGAGCTGAATATAGGATTTACCGGGACCCACTACGGATAAGGTTGAAGACACATCACCTTATCATCGCCATCATTACGTCTAGAAAAATATCTAGATATTTATAAGACTTTGAGTGAAATTACCAAAATACCCTTGCACTTAATTACAATTTTGCCATAATATAAAAGAAAATATCTCACCTCACCTCTTTTTCTTCTCTCCCTCACGCCTCCTCTTCTTCTTCTTTCTCTTCTCATCTTCCTTCTCCTTGTTCTTCATTTCCTCCATACTTTCCATTCAAATCTCTTCTAATTCTTCAAGGATTTGTTGAAGCAAAGTTGTTTTCTTCTCAAGCTTTGTCATCTAGGAGGTATAACTTCCTTCCTTGATCTCTTAATCTCTCTATTTCTCTCTTTGATCTCAAAGATTCATGGAAGTTTAGTTTTTACCATGAACTTCAAAAATCCATAAGAAATCATAGAAAAATCCTTTTAATGTGAAATCAATTTCTATGATCTAGTTTTATCATTCTCTATCACTATCTAAGAGCATGTAATCAAATAACATGTCTAGCTAGTTGTTTCTAGGAGGGACCGAACCCACCCTTGTTGAAAAGCAAGAGTTTTACTTCAAATTTTCGAGTAATGTAACTTAAAAACTAGTGTTGTGTGTACTTGAGGATCATTGATCCAAGAGTTGGAAACCAAATGAGCTTCCTAGCTCATATGGATTTTTGGGGCCGAAACCCCTATGTGTGGGAGGATAAGATTTTGGTTCAAGTTTTGGTGTAATAGGCTTTGATCTAGCCTTACCACACCTAGTAAGGATAGAATCCAAGAGATAGGAATTTTTGGAACTCCCTAGCTAATTTTTCTAGCTAAGGCCGAACCATAGGTGAAGAGGATTAGGGAATATTTTTTGATTTAAGGTTGATATATTGATTGATTGTATGTTTGTAGTTGTCGACGAGTGATCGGACGAGAAACCGGGCGACTTCCGGATCGATCGGACGACTTTTCGCTTACCGGGAACTTCAAGAGGTAAGGGGGGAAATGCGTGAGCGATTCTCCCGATGATTGCATGTCATTATATTTGGTCTGTATATATGTAATTCAGTTGTGTGGTGATTGATTTATTTACTGTTGGCAATTATTTGATTTATTGATATTGCATGTTAATATGTGGTACAGTTGTTGAATATGCAATTTAACTGTATTATCTGCTATAAGTATGTTATGATGTTAATTGTTGAGTGGGAAGCCTAACATTGGTCAGTGCTCAATTAATTAACAGGGATAAAACCTTAAAAAGCTTTGGATTAATTGATAAAGATTTATTTGGGAAACGTTGGGAATTTTCAACGATGCTAGTTTTCTAAAAGAAAAGTGGATCCAAAAGTATTTTATGAAGTTAGTAGGAAAAGTTAGTTTTTATGAATAAATTAATCTTTATGTGGAAAATGTAACATTAAGAGGAAAAAGTCAAGTCTTTGGAACTTAGGACGTTTTAATGCTAAAACGATGTTTTAATTCTGAAAAGTTTCACGGAAAATGTTTTGGAAAAATAGTAATGCTGCTATGGGACGATGTTTTTGGTCTCAGCTGTTTCCTTTCAGCGGTACTTGATAAATCGTAAATAGTTATACGATATTGTCCAACTCAAGGCACAATATTCGTCAGTTGTATAAGACCATTGTCCATCAAGGCACAATGTTACACTATGACTTAAAGTCATCACAGGTTTCCCTATCATCAAGGTCCCCCAATCTAGATGGCACGTCTGCCTAAAAACAAATGCGTGAGAAAAACATTTCAAGTCTTGCCACTTTTCTTTGTGTTCGTTCTTTCGTTGTCGTAGCTCAAAGGCTACCAACTATTCAGAATTTACACAGTTTTGAAACTTCTTACCTTTTACTATTAACACAAGACGAAACGTCCGAGTGCTCAATCGTGGAGCCCTAGACGGAAGCACCATCCCAAGGTCCGTGGAAATAGAAAACATTATTCACCTTTGATTTTGTTTCCTCATAATAAGAGGAGGACACCTAGTCCATAGGACACGCGGTCCATATCATTGTTGCACGGCTTCTTGTGCTATTTTTACAGAACACTAGCGTCCCGACGTTTTCCGAAATAGCTGAGACCAAAAACATCGTCCCAGAACAACATTACTGTTTTGCGAAAATGTTTTCCGTAAATATTTTCGGAATTAAAACATTGTTTAGCGTTAAAAACGTCCTAAGTTCCAAAAACTTGACTTTTTCCTCTTAATGCTACTTTTTCCACATAAAGATCAATTTATTCTTAAAAACCAACTTTTCCTACTAACTTCATAAATTACTTTTGGATCCTCTTTTTCTTTAGAGAAACATAGCATCGTTGAAAATCCCCAATGTTTCCCAAATAAATCTTTGGCATTTACTACAAAGCTTTTCAAGGCTTTTATCCCCGTTAATTAATTGAGCACTGACCACTGTCAGGCTTCTCAATCAACAATCAACATCACAATATTGATATACCAACGTGATAGCAGATAATACAGTTTATAACATGCATTAAAATACTATAACACATATTAGCAGATAATTCAACCAAGAATCAATAATCATCAGCAGATAAACAACAATTGAAACAAATCAACCAATCACCACACAGTTCAAATAAATATATATAGACCACTACAGATAACACATAGTTATCGAGAGATTCCCTCAGGAAATTCTCCCTTTACCTTAAATGAAGTCTCTTTGATGAGCAAACTCCAAGCGTCAACTCCAACAGGTGGCTAAAGGAGGCATTGACATCTCGGTTTCCTTTGGCGCTTCCCAACATGTGCAAGCAACTCTACAACAGCTCCAAGAATTGTGTACCCAGCTCCCCCAAGTAAGCATAGCCACAACCAACAAGCAAGAGATAACATCCAAGCACATTCAACATCCCAACAAAATATCAATTAATTAATCATCATTAAAAACATAATCTAAGGGATTTAAATATTTTATTTAATAAAAACAGAATTAATTTTCTAATAAAATTAATTGGGAAAATAGGGTTCATTAACAAAATTGGGGAAAAACAAATTTGGTCATGAAAATACGAAATTGACTTAGGGAATCATTAATTAACTACTCTAATTGAACTAAAACAGAATTAATTTCATAATTAGAGTAAGATAAAAATTTAGGGATTTAGAGAAATTGGGAAATCCGAATTTAAGAGGTAACTTGAGCAATTGTCATAGGGAATAATAAATTGATATACTCAATTTCATAAAAACATTATTAATTTCAAATGTAGAGCATGGAATCAAAATGGTAGGGTTTCAAATTGGGGATTTAGGGTTAGGGTTCCTCATGAAATCAAAAGCCAAGAGATCGGAATGAAGTAAATGAAGGATTCTTACCAAGGAGGAAGAAAGGGCATGAACGGCGGTCCCGGCAGTGGCGCATGGTGGCGGCGCACGGCGGTTTCGACGGTGGCAGTGGCGGTGCTCGATCCAAAACGTGGAGGAAGATGCGGCTTTACACGTGGTTAGTTCATTTCTGGAAGGGGAGACCAACCGGTGGCTGGAAAAGCCAAAAACAGTGATGGCTCTATGGTGGCATTGCCGTCAACGTTGTTCGTTTGCAAAAATGTTCAGCTAGAAATGTAGAGGAAGGTGAGGAGAGCAAATTTATACGGTTGGTTTGGTGAAAAGTGGCCGGACGGTGGCCGGAAAACGCCCAAACAGTGGCGGTGGCCCCGTCATCAACCTTCTCCGTTCGGAAAAATGTTCATTTAGAATTGTAGAGGAGAAGATGGGGAGTATTTCTATGGTTTCGGTTTTGTGAGAGGTGGTCGGAGTTGGCCGAAAATTAAGAGAGAAGGAGGAGAAAGTTAGAGAGAGAGTGGAGAGGGCGCAGGGAAGAAGGGGTCTGGGAAGGAGAAAGAAAATAAAAGAGAAAGATAAAGAGAAATAGAAGGAAAAAGAGAAGGGTGGGTGTGTTGCTGGTGTGCGAGGGAATTTGGGGAGTTTCCCCCCTTTTTTTCTTTTGTTCTCTTAATTGTGGTATGTGGTAAAAATCTAAAATTTCAAATTTTGAAATAGGATAGAGATTGATGATTGAATTTATCAACTTAGGGAATTAATGATCCAAAATAAATTTTTGATTAAATCCAAACCATTTAATTTTCAAATCTAAAATCAAATAGATTAAATTTAGAAGATAATTTCTTTCAACCATATTACTTAAATAATATTTTTCAAAACAAATAATAATAATAACAATAGCAGAATATTTTTGTCTTGCAAGAGTGTATAAACTATGATAACGCACCTAATAAAATAAATAAAATAATTTAAGCAAATCAAATTAATTATTAACATATATAGGATTTTTGGGGTGTTATAGATGAAGACTTCTTGCGTTTTCGACATGAGGAGAGTGATGAGGAAATCATGATGTAATTTTTCTCTAATCAATGTTTGTGCCTTGATTGAATGTTCAATGAGTGTCTCTAAGCACTTTCTTTATTTAGGCAAATTTAGAGAAAATCAATTTAAGATTTGCTCCTCATATCTTTTTAAATAATCTCAAAAGAGAATTGACCATTGATTTGAGTTTTCAACACTTGGTTAGATTTGACAAGGAGATTATTTATGATAGATTTGCTAAAATTATATCTCCACAATCTTAAGGATGTTTCAATTTTGAGCACTTGTGGTGAATTTAATGATCTCAATAAATTAGATAGATTTGAATTTTGGTCTAATTTTGTTTATCATTAAAGCTTTTAGAATTAATCCTTAATTTATGAGACAAATTTTCCAAAGATTTATTTTTCAAATGTTAAGCATATTTGGAAATAGTCTCTTAATAAACTTTTCAAACTAATTAAGGAATTTAATACCACTGTCATAATGATTTTCAAATTTTGAGAGACGTGATTTATTTATTCATGATTAGAAAATAATTTTTCGATATAGTATGATCACGAATTTATTTAAGTCTTATATTAATTTTTCAAATAAGATATTTCACTTTTATAGAATAGTGAAGAATTAATTATGACATTTATAACAAGTGAGATTTTAATTTTTGACTTAATAATAAAATAATTCTCTTTTGTTAATCCTTTATTCCTTCTAAAATTAATCCTATTTATTGTATAGGCTTATCAATCACAATCTTTTAGAGATTCAAATAGAATTAATGTGATATAATAACCTTGAAGATATGTTTAGAATATCTGGGATCATTTAACATTATGTGTATGGAAGGAACTATTCAAAAAATATCTCTTTTGATTTGTTATATATTTCAATTTGAAATATTTTGATTTTTGAATTATTTCTTTTTAGGCGAAGGAGAATAAGGCCAAATTTTGTCTCCTAATAAGATATTGATTAGGGAATTAATTAAGATTTGATTTAATAATATTTTAGGCATATTTTCCCATTATTTTTTTTCAAACAATAATCGATTATGCACCTGCAATAATCGATTATACTGCCTTTGGTCTCTTACCATGGCATAGCTCATTTTCATAATCGATTATGAGCTTTCTGGTTTATCGGAAAATATTAGGATTATTATATAATCTATTACCATAATCGATTATGAAGCTACTGTTTCTCTACCTAGTTTTCTCGAGGGACTATAATCGATTATATAATTGATTATCCTATCAGATTTTCAACTTTTCGCAGCAAGGGAGATTTGATAATTTTTCTATGAGGCCCTATAGCTTCTTTTGAGAATTCCTATCTTTCCTAGAGATACTTCACCCACTAAGATAGACATAATATGCTTGACATAATATTTAACCACATTAGCATCATAAGCACATACATGTATGACATATAATTGATTTTAACACAAAGGTCTTATGTCATTTTGTATCAATCAAGAGTTGCACATAAGCATGTATTTCAGCATACCTCCATTAATTAATTTTCACATTTGAACATGCATAGGAGGTAGAGGGTAGAGTTACCTCATTGTAAGAATTCACAAGACTATCCTTTCTTACCCACTTTTGTTTGATCTTGCTCTCATTTGAGTTGTCCATCAAGAGATTCGTTGCTTCCATTTGTGATTCCACTTTCAGACTTATGAAGCATTTCTCTTGACGACGTTTGGCTTGTGTGACATCATTTCTTGGCATGATCTTGAGGATGACTTTCCTCCAATTAGTTTTGCCCTTTCTTGCAATTACTTTAATTGCATTCTCAAAATCATTAGTGTCAAGGTAATAATTATCAAGAGTATTTAAAATGTTATTGGCACAGTCACACTCTTTGATTTCTCATAGGAATCTTCGCATAAGCAATTTTGGAGAATTTCCATGGCTTTGTTATTCAAGCAAAGACAATTTTTCTCCTACTCAGTTTGATGCTCTTTGGGTTTTATTGGGTCCATAAACTCCAATTTCCCATAAGTCCACATCAATTGACTTCATGTAAAATTCAATTTTTGCACTCCAGAAAACAAAATCCTCACCATCAAAGAATGGTGATTTTTTAATAATGAAACCAAATTTCATAATGGAAATGTTTTCGAAAAAGGTTGCTACCAAGGATCTTATAACTCTGAGCTGTTAAGCTACTAACCAGAGCCGCTGAAGCTCTGATACCACTTGTTGGTCGTGGCAACCAACACCCAAGAGGGGGGTGAATTGGGTTTTGAAATAAAAATGAAAACTTTTTGCACAATCAAAAACCTTTTATAAATTTAAACAGAATTTGCAGCGGAAAACAATTTGTTTAAATACAATATAAAAAGATGAAGGAAGAAAAGCAGGACACAAGTATTTTATTGTAACACCCCGATTTTGTTAATTACGACAGTTCGTAATTAGGAAAATATATTTTTGAAGGACTTAGAGAGGGAAATAAAATAAACATAATTTGGTCAAAATTTGGTCAAAAACGCAGACGGAGCCTTGACTGTGTTATACACTAACAGTATAATTTTACTGCTCAGAAAACATAATTTTACCTCGGGAACGAAACAGTTAGGTTTTAAATTAAATTTTTCACTATATTGGGAAATTTAAAAATTTTCACTGAAAAAGTGAAAAATGTGATTTTTTGGAATCGAATACGGATTTACCGGGACCCGTTAATGAATAATTACTAAGTCACTATTAATCCACCTCACTAGGGTGAGTCACCTACTGACTCACCAAAGTCATCATGACTTTGGAGGGCAAATGACCTACATGCCCCTAAAATATTAAAAAATTACCATTTTACCCTTTTAACAAATTACCATTCTACCCTTCTATATTTACTAAGCTTAAAACACCACCTTTTCACCCATTTTCCCTTCATATTTCGCAGCCCTCCCCCTTCTTCTTCTCCTTCTTCTCTTTTCACTTTCTCTCCATAAAACTCTTTAAGTTTTCTACTTCAAGAAGAAAATTGAATCAAGGTGACTAGGAGAAGTTCTAATCCTTGCAAATCTCCACTAGACAAGAGGTAAGCTTCATTCTTCTTCTCTAGAAATCATGAGAATTTATGATATAGGTGGAGGTTAGAGTTTTAACTTCAAAAATTCATAACTAATTGTAGAAAAATCCTATGTTCATGAAATTAATTTGTATGAACTCATTAAGACCTCTAGATTCATTTTCTAAGAGTATCACATGGCTGCCCTATTTTTGTACCTTGAGGCCGAAACCCTAAGGTGGTAGTTGGATGAGATTTTGGTTCAAGTATTGGAAAATAACCATGGATTTCACCTTTCTATTATTCAAATGTTTTAAATTCAAGAGCTTGAAGTAAAATGAAATCCCTATCCTATTGACCTAGAGGGAACCGAATTCATGTTCAAAGGGAGGAGTATGATGTTGTCTCAAATTTTAATCTATGAAAATTTCCCTTAATTCTAGAATACTCTTTGATCATAAATCCAAGAGTATGTGAAAATTTGGAAATCCTAGCCACCTTAGCTAGCCATAACCAAAGCTATATAGGGGTAGTGTTAGGTTATTCAACAAGCTAAACTTATGATTGTGTCTTGTGATTAAGGATTAAAGCATCGGAAAGGATAAACGGACGATTGATTGGGAGATTCGGCAACCGGAGGTCGAGAGACATGAAGACCCTGCAAGAGGTAAGGGGGTTTACCTGAGGGATTTATGATAACTACATGTGGTGTGGTTGATGAATTTATTGAATGAAGTGATTTGATGAGAAGTTGAATGTGGTTATATGTTGTTATGTGAACGTTGAATGTGGTTGAACGTTGAATGTAGTTCAATGTGATGATGGAATTTATTATGTGACAATGATGTGATTGGTTATGTTAATGTGAATAAATGTGATATTGATTATGTGTAATATTATAACGTTGTGATATGATGACTGTATGGTTGTGGTTTGCTGCATTGAAATCCATAAATAAGATAAAAGCTTTTAAAAGCCTTGCAGAAAAATCATAGACTGATTTGATTTGTGGAAAACATTGGGAAGTATTTATGAAGAAATTTTCTCAAGTGTACATTATGTTATGATAAGAGGAAAATGTCAAAATTCTTGGATTTGAATGCTTTTCATGTGAAAGAGAGTGCATTTTACAAGAAATTTACGAAAACCGTTTCACCATTTTAAAAATAGTGTTTTATGGTGAGGTGGAAATTTTGATTTCAACCGTCCTTATAGAAATGAATTTTTGGGGAAGGGATTTATTTAAGGAAGGTGAAATTTTATTATAATTACGTTGGTTTTGTTCTAAAACGTATTTAAACAGAAAATGTTTTGTCTATAAATGATTTTACAACAATGTTGATAAACCGACAACTTAGAAGAATTGCGGAGATTTGATTTGGTTTTTGTATTTCACAGAACGAAATGATGGAAATGTTGAAACATGAACCTAGTAAACGAGACGTCGGGTTACTAGTGTTCTGTGATAAAGACACGTAGAAAAACGGTGTTGTGGACTGTGTGTCCTACGATGTGATGTGGACTACGTGTCCTATGATCTATGTGTCTTTTTCATATCAATGATGGATATGAATAAAGGTGAATATTGTTTTTCTACTACCACGAACATCGAATTAGTGCACCGGTTTGAGACTTCGTGATTGAGCACTCGAACATTTCGTCCTGTGTTGATAAATGATGTTTTAAAACAATGAAAGACTTAGACGGGTCGGAAGCCTTGTGCTACGACAAGGAAAGAAAGAACACAAAGAACAATGACAAAAAAAAAATGTTTTCACATGCATTTAAAATGGCAGACGTGCCAACGATGTTTTTAAATCTAGATATCTTGGTGGTCAGGATATTCCAGCGGGTGTATATCATTGTGCCTTGATGGACAATGAGAAACCATTACACGATGTTTGCCTGTGCCTTGTGTTGGACAGGTTTCAATGGTTTCATTACGGTGTGCCTTTTTAGGCAATTATTACGGTGTGCCATTTTGGGCAATCGAGCCTGATCAGCTCATTTTTTATAAATATTTACGGTATTGGGATCTCTAGAGATTAGGAAAATATTAGACTTGAATATTGAAGTGTCATATTTTTACGGTGAATGATGATGGTTGTAAACGGTGACTTTATATGAACGATGATGTGATTTCATATGTGGTGTGTGTTCTCTATATAGTTATCACATTTTATATCCATATATTGGTAACTTACCCTTACATCTTCAGATGAATTCCAAGATGATGCTGGAACATTCGGGAATCCATTCCCTAACGTTTGAGTATACGGAGGAGTGTGACGTACGAGAAGTCATAGGGTTTTAGTAGTAAGAACAGCTATAGGATATGTCCTATTCTATTTTGAACAATAGTTAGTTAATTACTCTGGCTACTGACAGCCATGACTATTTTGAATGGCCATATGTATGTATAAGGCCTTCGTACGCTATTATCGTATATTATTATGTATACTCTGTTTGATGTTTCTTTACATGCGTGTTTACGTAAGTAACATTGTTGTATGATAAACCAAGTTATGAGGAAAAATTTTATCATGGATTTTCACAATAATTAAATACTTAGAAAAACTTATTTTCTGAAAGTAACAAGCAAAATTAATTAAATTTTATTTTCCTCAACGGGTAACCATGTGGTGCCCCAGAAGGGGGTGTCACATTTATCCTGGTTCAGCCACGTACTGCCAGTGGCCTAGTCCAGTCCTCACTCCACCTGTGGGATTTTGTTCCACTATAAAGGCAAGCTTAACTGGTGCTTGCAGCCTTCATAGTAACAGAGCACTTCTCCTAGATCAGGGATATCACCTCCCCAGTGAAAAAGCCTCAAATAACCACAAGCTTAACAGGTGCTTGTAACATTCTGAGCACTCCTCACAGACCAGGGATATAACCTCCCCCAGAGACAGCGCCTCAACCAAGCTTAACAGGTGCTGGTAACCTTCTGAGCATTCTTCACAGGCCAGGGATATAAACGCCCCCAGTGACAGAGCCTCAACCAAGCTTAACAGGTGCCGGTAACTTTAGAGCACGTTGATACTCAAAGAAATAGATTGAGTCATTTGACTCTTACCAATATAATGCAGTCACAATAGTGCGGATAAACAATTTGAAGAACAACAAATACACTCAAGAACTTATGATAATCAAAGTATAACAATGACTCGAGTGTTTTTGTTTAAAAATAGAGGAGAAAAGAGAACAAATAATGAAAACAAGGTTTAGCGCTTTTTCTCTCTTTCAACTCATTCTTCTCAAAAGGCCCTCAAGATATATTTATAAGCTTTTGAAATATGGCCGTTAGGAATTTTCAAAGGTATTTCATTAATTAAAAACAAATTCCTTTTCTGAAAATAGATTTGAAAAACTAGTCGTTGGAGCCATTAATGTAGCAGAAAAAGAAATGAAGTATTCTCATTTAAGCGCATCATAATCGATTATAATATATCCATAATCGATTGTGGCTTTTCTGCCATAACTGGGATTTTCAATAAAACTTGCATAATTGATTATCTTTTAATCGAGTAAGGCTTCTTTGTAAAAACCACCCAATTTTGTAAATGGTCATAATCGATTATCCTAATCGATTATACCTTTGCTGTCAGTCAAAAACATTTTTCACATTGAAACACAGTGTAACACCCCGATTTTCGTGCTTTCAAAGGACAATAAACTCGATTAATGAGTTTATATTTTTATCTGTGATTTGGAAAATGATTTTGGGAAACTAAAATCATATTCATGCTCCATACAATCGCAGGAACCTATGGTTAAACTTTGGGTCGAAAACTCAAACGGAGCCCGATCTACGTTTTCACCAATAATAGTATTTTACTATTATAAAGACATCATTTTGACTAACGGTTAGAACCCTTAGTCTTAGAATTTGATTCTCTACATTTTTGCCAAAATCCGTCCGGACGTTAAACGGTGAAAATAATATAATATATTCGGGTGAATAATCGAACCAAGAGATGATTGGAGCCGTAAAAGGATTCAACGGGACCCGCTAACGGATAAACTCAGTGTCACATCAAGTCACATCACCTAGAGACTCATGCCAGTGTCATGATGATTTTCAAAATATCTAGACGCGAAATGACCAAAATGCCCTTGGTCTTTTAACAAAATTACCAAAACGTCCTAAACTTAACTACAAGTTTGCCATTGAGTCAAAAACTTATCTCACCTTCACTCACCTCTAAGGCCACTCGGCCAAACCACACTCTCACCCTCCTAAACCCATTTCTTCTCCTTTCTTCTTAAGTTCAAAGAGTTCTTCCTTTAGAACCTTGAAAACTTGAAGAAATTTTGGTGATTCAAGCTAGTTTCCTTCAATGAAGTTCGTCAATTAGGTATTAACTCTCCTCTAGCTCTCTCAATCTCTCTTTTCATCTCTTAAAACTCAAGATTTATGGAGGTTAGGGTTTTGACCCATAATCTTCAAAAATCCATGAAAAATTGTAGAAAAATCCTTTTAATACCAAGCCAATTTCTTTGTTCTAGGTTCATGGTATCCTCTAATATTCCAAGAGCTTAGAGTCAACAAATTCCTCTAACCCTTATGGGTATTTAGGGGCCGAACCTACCCCCTTTGTGGGAGGGTAGGATTTTGTTGGTTTTTGGTGTTTTAAGCTTGAATCTAGGGTTATCTCACTAAGTTAGGGTAGAATCCAAGAGATGGGAATTTTTGGAGCCCCCTACCTATTTTTAGTGGCACAAGGCCGAACACTAGAGGTAGAGGATTAGGGAGAATTTTGGGGTTTTGTGTTAATGCATTGATTGATTGAATATGTGTAGTGATCTTCGGATAATCGGGCGAGAGATCGAGTGAAGTTCAAATCGATCGGGAGATTTGCCATTACATCTGAATTCCAAGAGGTAAGGGGAAATAGCTTGAGGAATTCTAATTCGGATAGCTATGTGCTGTGATTGTATATTTGAGATGTAATTATTTATCTGTGTTTGGTTGTTTGTGGCGTGATTTATTTTACTGCCGATAATTTTTTATGCATGAGATACCTGCATATGTGTGATTATGTGGTATGGCATAGAAAATTATGTATGTATGTATTATTTAAATGTGATGATGATTTATTGCACTAAAGGATCTAACACCGGTTAGAATCCGATAATATGTAATGTAAAAGCTTCAAAAAGCTTGAGATGTGGAATAAATAAAAAAATAATATTAAATTCTTTTTCAATGAACTTTGAGAGAAAAAGAAATAAATTGCCTTTTTAGAATAAAAACAATAATAAATATTTACTTTAAGGATAAGTTGACTTAAAGGATAAAATGGAGAAAAATTGACTTTAATGAAGAAAACTGAAGTTTTAAGGTGAATAGTGTTTTTGGAAACTTTATTAGTTTTTTGAATAATAAAGTTAATTATTTTGAGCAAAAGTGCTTTTGGGAAGCGTTGTTTCAAAATAAATCGTTTTATCCAGGAAAAAGGGCTTTTACGAACTTTATTTCGAATTTTGTGTTTTACCGAAAATCCTTCGATAAAGAAAAAAGGTAGTTTCTGACCAGTTTTTTTTTTTTTATGGAAAACCGATCCCGAAGGCTTGTGTATAAGCTCCGGAAATTTGGGTTTTGATTTTTGAGTTTTCAAGAAAAACATGACTTTTGACTTGGAACCTAGAAACCGAGACGTCGGGGTTCTAGGATTCTGTAAAACATGTGGATCAAGGATCCATGTTAGTGTCTTGGTCCTATAAGTTGAAGGACATTCTTTGTGGTCTTAGGGGCTTGCAGACCTCTTTTGAGCTGTAAAATCCAAAACTGGTGCATCGGTTAGGGATATTTGGGTTTGAGCTGTGTGGACTGCGTGTCCTTTTTGAGTTTTGGACTAAGTGTCTAGTTTTTGAGAAAATGTTTGAAAAGGCTTAAAGAGTCTCAAATATTGTTGTGGTTGATAGCGTTGATGCTTCAACAAGGAAATAACGATACGACAAAGATAAATCGACGAAAACAAATGGTTTTCTCATGCATATGATTTTTGGCAGACGTGCCGTGAAATGAGGGAACCTTAATGGCCAGGAAACCTGGGGATGACTTGTGTCATCATGTAAACATTGTGCCTTGATGGACAATGATGTCATACGTGATGTGTGTTCGTGTTGTGCCTTGAGTTGGATAATACAGTATGACTGATTACACCGTAAGTACCACTGATATGCACGCCCATGTGCTATTTCATGGGATTTCATGTACTTGCGTTTTTAGCAACTTGGTGCTAATCATTTGTGGCCTGCGAGCCAATAAATTTGGAGTCTGATCAACTCGTTTTTGAATGGGGATGGGATTTCAGGAAATTAAGAACTAAATGTTAGTTGATATATGTGGAAGTGCTCATGCATACGTTTTGAAAATAACATTGACTGTTGGGCACAAGGCCCTGTGTTTTACTTTTTGTACTCTGATATAGTGCAGTACTACACAGCTCTTTTTGCAGCAGACAATGCATTCTGCCATTCTACTTTAATCGATGATGTTATTCCTTCTCTGGTCACTGCTCAAGACAACTGGTTGCTTATCAGTTTACCATCTTCTAAGGAGATTCAAAATGGTGTATTTTCTATGAACACCAATGGTGCTCCAGTACCCGCTGGTTTTGGAGGGTTTTTCTTTCAGCATTTTTGGGATATTATCCAAGAGGATGTGGTAAATGCTAATAGGTATTTCTTCATGCATGGCTGGCTGCCAGCTAACTTAAATTCTAATCTTGTTGTTTTAATTCATAAATGGAAGGAGGCTGACAGGATTGAACTTTATAGGCCTATAGCTCTTGCAAACTTCCAATTTAAAATTATTACCAAGGTGCTTGCGGATAGATTGGCAATTATTGCTCCCACGATTATCTCCGACAATCAAAGAGGATTTATTAAAGGCAGAAATATTGGTGATTGCATTTGTTTGGCTTCTGAGTCCTTAAATCTGCTAGATAAAAGAACTTTTGGTGGTCAAGTTGCTATGAAGATTGACATTAAAAAGACATTGGATACAATGGATTGGCAATTCCTGTTAAAGGTCCTCAAGGCTTTTGGTTTTAATGAGAAATTTTGTAAATGGATAGATGTTATTCTTCATTCAGCTAAGCTTTCTATTTGTGTCAATGGGAAAGCTATTGGTTTCTTTAACTGTAGGAGGGGGTTAGGCAAGGAGACCCTCTTTCTCCTTTGCTTTTATGTTTGGCCGAAGAGGTTCTAAGTAGGGGAATCTCAAAGCTTGTGGTTGAGGGGAAAATGAATCTGATGTCTAGTCCTAAAGGGTTTGCTATGCCTAGTCATATCCTTTATGCGGCTGATATTATGATTTTCAGCAGAGCATCCAAGCAAAGCATTGCTAGTTTGAAAACATTGTTTACTCAATATGCAGCTGTCTCTGGTCAGGTTATCAGTACTGCCAAGTCTAAATTTTATGCAGGCTCAATTTCTAATGCTCGGATCATACAACTTTCTAATCTGCTTGGTTTCTCTGCTGGTTGCTTTCCTTTTTCCTATTTAGGTGTTCCTCTATTCAAAGGGAAACCTAGAAAGAAACACCTTATGCCTATTGCTGATAAAATAAAGAGTAAAATTTCTGCCTATAAAGGTCATCTGTTATCAATCACAGGTTGAGTGCAGCTAGTGAGGTCTGTTATTCAAGGTATGCTAATTTATAGCTTTCGGATATATGCCTGGCCTACTTCCCTTTTAAATATGCTGAACAAGTGGATTCGAAACTTTATATGGTCAGGAAACTCTAATGTTAAGAAAGTTGTAACAGTGGCCTGGAATAAGGTTTGTGTCCCTTTTGTGGTTGAGGCCTTAGAAGTCTGAAAAACATTAATAAAGCTGGTGTAATGAAGTTGGATTTGGATCTTCTGCAAAATGATACTCATTGGGCCAATTTGCTGCATGCTGGAGTTTTCTCAAAGCATGGCTTGATCAAACATCATATTAGTTCTTCCATTTGGAGTGGTATTAAAACTGTGATTTCAACTGCTCTTGATAATGTTGTTTGGCAGTTAGGTGATGGTGGGAAAATCAGGTTTTGGAAAGATAGATGGTTATCTCAAGAGTTTGATATTCAAAGTATTCCTCCTGATATGATGCATACCTTGGACAAGAAGGTCTCTGATTTTATATTTACTGGCAGCTGGACTCTTCCTCAAAGTTTTGCAGCTTCTTTTCCTGCTACGAAGGCTGAAATTGAGAAGATGGTGACACCTATTGTTCCCTGTGAAGACAAGTTCAGGTGGAACTCATCCAATTCTGGTTCATTGTCCTTCAAAGAAGCTTATTTGTTTCAGGTTCCGATTGGTCAAGCAGTTCCATGGTCTAAACTGATATGGAAAAACAGTATCCCTCCTTATTGATCTTTTTTGGTTTGAAGAATACTGCATCATAAAATGCCTACTGATGAGAATTTAAGATTTAAAGGATGCATTGAAGTTTCTAGATGCAATCTTTGTGGATGCTGTGAAGAAACAACCTTGCATCTGTTTCTGCAATGTTCGTATGCTTAGCATCTTTGGAATTGGTTGAGCTGCCAATTTGGTTATCAATTGGATACCTCTAGCTTTGATAGTTTACTTCAGTTTTGAAACAGAAACTGGAGTGATCAAGCCTTGGAGGTGATCCTATCTGGTATTATTCAGGTACTATGGTCGATTTGGAGCAGCAGGAATCAAAATAGGTTTGATAACAAAAATTTCTTTATTCAAAGAGCCATTATTCAGATTCAAACTCTTGTGGCTCTCTCTGGAAATCACATCAGTGGTTGTATGCGAAATTCTATAGAAGAGCTCATCATTTTAAAGAACTTCAGAGTTCTTATTCACCCTTCTTCTTCTCTTATTATTAAAGAAGTAGTTTGGCAGCCTCCTCTATCGAATATGGTGAAATGCAATACTGATGGGGCAGCTCGGGGCAGCCCTGGTCCAGCTGCTTGTGGAGGTTCAGAGATTCTAAAGCTGCTTTGATGGTTTGTTTTGCTCAGAATTCGGGAATATGTTCTGCTCTTCAAGCCAAGCTCATTGGTGTTATGGTTGCTATTGAACAAGCTTTTTTAAAGGGCTGGTTTACTCTATGGATTGAGAGTGATTCTTCTCTTGTCATTGATGCATTTTCGGATGTTAATTTAGTGCCATGGCAACTCCGAAACAGATGGATAAACTGCATGGAATTCACTAAGAGGATGAAATTTATTTCTTCTCATATTTATAGGGAAGGAAATGCTTGTGCTGATAAGCTTGCATCTTATGGTTTTACCATTCATGTTCTTGATTGGATAGATGTTCTACCTGATTTTGTAAAAGCAGATTTCTTTAGAAATAGGCTAGGCTTACCTATGTATAAATTCAAATAATTCCTTCATGGGTTTTGGTTTGGTCCCCCCATGTTTCTTTTGTATTTCTTCTTTTATTTTAATAATATAGCCAATAAGAGTACTCTTTTTTCCTTAATGGTGTTTTCTTCCCTAAGGAGGGTTTTGCACCATAAGGTTTTAACGAGGCTTCTATTGTTTGTCAAAAAAAAAAAAAATTGTACTATTGTTTTGCATGATGCTTATTGTGTGAGACATGCTTGTTATATGAATCTACTATTTGTGTTTGAGTATAGAGTTGTCGTTTTTGGATTCATATATTTGTTTCTCACCCTTGCTATTTTCTGGACTGTGTTGTCTCTTGTTGGTTATGTGTGTGTATATATATATATATATGTGTGTGTGTGTGTGTGTGTGTGTGTGTGTGTTTGTATATTATGTACATATGGAATTGGGAAGCGAAGAGCTGACTCACTCAGCAGTCCGCTCCTTCACCATTGAGCATAGAGAGGATCTGGGTGCTTGGGTCATCACCCCGGTGCGAACAGTGCAGCATACATTGGACCGATCTGCACTCTTCGAGGGACAACAGAGGTGGGGCTCCAAGAGAGGACCCATACAGTGGAGACGATGCAGATCCCTCGGATGCTCGTCCGGATGATTTTGTAGTCACTCGTGGATTAGGGGCTGATTGACTATTATATCCCAACTGCACAGCCCTTGCAGCAGTCACCTTAGACTCCTTCCCTGCCGTTTGTTGGTAGCAGAGGGGTAAGGAGAGGACCCCGAGGAGGATCCTCAGGAGAACCCTTAGTACCATCCTTTAGAGCCACCTGAGCCTTAGCCTTAGGAGAACTGGAATGTAGATTCCGTTGATTCCTCCCCTAATGTTGGTGTTGGACCCTCCTCTGGGGAGGGATTATCCGACAGGTTCACTAGGTGCTGACCAGCTTAGGGTTTCTTTGAGATAGCATCTCTTGGGTAGTTTGTTATTGGCCACTGATGGCCAAGGTTTTGGAGATATGATTCTCAGCCCCCTCACTACCTAGTGTTAGACTTATGGCGTTTTACTTCTATTAGTCTATCTTTTGAAGACGGACGTATTGTCCAAGAACTCCTATGTATGTGGTTAACTAATGATACCTATATATGTATACGAGTTATATAAATGTTCTCTTGAGTAATTGGTTATCACTGCTGTTAGAAGGAAAGAAAATATTTTATCACGGCTTTCAAAGTAATTAAGACCTAAGTACAGAAATCTGTTTTTCCGAAAGTAAACCAGTAAATTTTTATTTTATATACTTTATCTTGTTTGTGGTTACGAAAGTGACACCCTAAGGAGATGGGTGTTAGAAGTGGTATCAGAGCTGGTCGAGTCTTTCGGGAACCTTGAGGAATAGGTATGTTGTGTGGATGTTGTGTGATCTCTGATTAAGACTTGGTTGACCTACTTCCTAGAAGTAAGGCATATTGTGAAGGGAGTATATGTTTTGGTTTCTGGTTGTAGCTTGACTGACGTCGTTCTTGTAGGTCAGTTATGGAACCAGGAATCGAGACTAGAGCTGGATGTGGACGTGGTCGTGTATGTGGTCGCGGAAGGGGAGTTGGTGTTCATGCTGTAGACACTAATTGTGCTAATAGGATGGACCTTGCTGCACAAGCAATGGCAAACATGGTCGCTGCTATCGCTGTACAAACTGCTACAGTGGCTGCTCACAATGTACAAGAGCATACTCATGCTGCACATGTCACTGTAGGCCGAGATCTGACCGTTTTAGATGCTAGAATCCGCCACAATTTCATGGCGATGTGGATCCTGAGAAGGCTGACTTGTGGATCCAAGAGATGGAAAGGATATTCGAGCTTATCCACATCCCTGAAGTAGTGAAAGTACCGTGTGCAAATTTTCTACTGCAAGGAAATGCTGAGTACTGATAGGAGGGAACCAGACAATTGCTGGAGGCACATCAGCAGGAAATCACTTGGGATCTGTTTAAGCACTGATTCCTGGAAAAGTATTTCCCACAAAGTGCCAGAACTAAGAAAGAGGGAGAATTTTTGCGGCTGCAATAAAGGGAGATGTTTGTTGAAGAGTATACAGCCAAGTTTGAATCACTGGCCAATGATTTCCGATTCTTCCAGAGCAATCCTGATGAAGACTGGAAGTGTGAATGTTTTGAGAGGGGTTTGAGATATGAAATCCAGAAATCAGTGTTGCCACAGGAAATTCGAAATTTCCAGGCATTAGTAGAGAAGAGCAGACAAGTGGAGCTGATAGAGCACGGAAGGGCCAACAGAGGGAACGTTGGAGGACCTTCCCGTATCAAGAATCAGCGCCACAATCAGGGAGGAGAACGGAGTCATAGGAAGCCTTATTCCCGACCCCTAGGGAATGATCAGAACCAACAACAGTACCATCCTATTGCTTATGCATCAGGCAGTAGAGGTCAGAGGAATCAGAACCAAGGCTGAGAGAGGAGATGCTTTAAGTGTGGAGATCCATCACACTTGGTCAACAGTTGCCTTGTGAGGAGCAGTGAATGTTTTACTTGCTGACAAAGGGGGCACATAGCAAAGGACTGCTGGATGAGGAGAATTGTCCCAGTTACCAATAACAACATCGGGACCGGAAGGCCGACAACGGGGGGAAGAATTTACACCACGAGTGGTGCTGAGGTTCCAAGTTCCGATGCTCTCATGCAAGGTAGTTATGACAAAGATGGTAATCCTTTAACCATATCTTTTTAATTCAAGTGCAACTTATTCTGTTGCTACGATGGATGATGTGCAATGTTTAGAATTACCATTTCTTTCTATTGTATGAGCTTTCGTATTCATGTTTCCTACATAATTCCTAGTGTATTAGACATTTGAGGAATTGGTTTGATAGTGTTCATTAGTCTGGATACCTTCCTAGTGTTACATTCAAGGGGTTATTATGACTCTTTCTTGAGTTATAACACAAATAAATTCTTGATGCTGAGAGTTTCTTGACGAAACTTTATCTGATCCCAGTCTGATTTTTGGCCAGACTGCCTATCTTTAAAATCCATGATCTGTTGGAAAGTTCTTGTGGAATAAGGGACTTTATTAGAGTCATGGTTGTAAACATGTATTAGCTATGCATTTTTACACTCATGAACCTACTGAAGAATCTTTTTACATGCTGAATATTCCTGTATTCCTTTTCTGATCTGTGAAATTCTTCCATGGAATTTTGGTAAGGATTGGGAAATCATGTCTAATCTCGAGTCGCGAAATTTCGAAGACGAAATTTTTTTAGTGGGTAGTAATGTAACATCCCGATTTTCGTGATTTCAAAGGACAATAAACTCGATTAACGAGTTTACATTTTTATTAGAAAATGATTTTGGGAAAACTAAAATCACATTCATGCTCCATATAATCGTAGGAACCTATGGTTAAATTTTGAGTCGAAAACTCAAACGGAGCCCGATCTACGTTTTCACGAATAGTAGTATTTTACTACTATAAAGACCTAATTTTGACTAACAGTCGGAACCATTAGTCTTAGAATTAGATTCTCTACATTTTTGCAAAAAACCGTCCTGACGTTAAAAAGTGAAAATAATATATTATATTCGGGCAAATAATCGAACCGGAAGACGATTGGAGCCGTAAAGGGTTTCAACGGGACCCGCTAACAGATAAACTCAGTGTCACATCAAGTCACATCACCTAGAGACTGGTGCCAGTGTCATGATAATTTTCAAAATATCTGGACGCGAAATGACCAAAATGCCCTTGGTCTTTTAACAAAATTACCAAAACATCCAAAACCTAACTGCAAGTTTGCCATTGAGTCAAAAACTTATTTCACCTTCACTCACCTCTAAGGCCACTCGGCCAAACCACACTCTCACCCTCCTAAACTCATTTCTTCTCCTTTCTTCTTAAGTTCCAAGAGTTCTTCCTTTAGAACCTTGAAAACTTGAAGAAAATTTGGTGAGTCAAGCTAGTTTCCTTCAAGGAAGTTCGTCAATTAGGTATTAACTCCTCTAGCTCTCTCAATCTCTCTTTTTATCTGTTAAAACTCAAGATTTATGTAGGTTAGGGTTTTGACCCATAATCTTCAAAAATCCATGAAAAATTATAGAAAAATCATTTTAATACCAAACCTATTTCTTTGATCTAGGTTCATGGTATCCTTTCACAATCCAAGAGCTTAAAGTCAACAAATTCCTCTAACCCTTATGGTTATCAAGGAGCCGAAACTACCCCCTTTGTGGGAGGGTAGGATTTTGTTGGTTTTTGGTGTTTTAAGCTTGAATCTAGGGTTATCTCACTAAGTTAGGGTATAATCCAAGAGATGGAAAATTTTGGAGCTCCCTAGCTATTTTTATTGGCACAACGCCGAACCCTAGAGTTAGAGGAATAAGGAGAATTTTTGGGTTTTGTGCTAATACATTGATTCATTGAATATGTGTAGTGATCGTCGGATAATCGGGCGAGAGATCTAGCGAAGTTCGAATCAATCGGGAGATTTGCCATTACATCCGGAACTCCAAGAGGTAAGGGGAGATAGCCTAAGGAATTCAAATTCTGACAGCTATGTGCTGTGATTGTATATTTGGGATGTAATTATTTATTTGTGTTTGGTTGTTTGTGGCGTGATTTATTTTACTGCTAATAATTTTCTATGCATGAGATACTTGCTTATGTGTGATTATGTGGTATGGCATAGAAAATTATTTATGGATGTATTATGTGACTGTGATGATGATTTATTGCACTAAAGGATCTAACACCGGTTAGAATTCGATAATATGTAATGTAAAAGCTTCAAAAAGCTTGAGACGTGGTAATAAAGAAAAAAATAATATTAAATTCTTTTTCAATAAACTTTGAGGGAAAAAGAAATAAATTGCCTTTTTGAAATAAAATAATAATAAATATTTACTTTAAGGATAAGTTGACTTAAAGGGTAAAATGGAGAAAATTTGACTTTAATGAAGAAAATTGAAGTTTTAAGGTGAATAGTGTTTTTGGAAACTTTATTAGTTTTTTGAATAATAAAGTTAATTATTTTTAGCAAAAGTGCTTTTGGGAAGCATTTTTTTCAAAATAAATCGTTTTATCCAGGAAAAAGGGCTTTTACGAACTTTATTTCAAATTTTGTGTTTTACCGAAAATCATTCGATAAAGAAAAAAGGTAGTTTCTGACCAGGTATTGTTTTTACAGAAAATCGATCCCGAAGGCTTGTGTATAAGCTCCGGAGATTTGGGTTTTGATTTTTGAGTTTTCAAGAAAAACGTGACTTTTGACTTGGAACCTAGAAACCGAGACATCGGAGTTCTAGGATTCTGTAAAACAAGTGAATTAAGGATCCGTGTTAGTGTGTTGGTCCTATAAGCTGAAGGACATTCTTTGTGGTCCTAGGGGCTAGGACGTGTTTTGAGCTGTAAAATCCAAAATCCAAAACTGGCGCATCGGTTAGAGATTGTTGGGTTTGAGCTGTGTGGACTGCGTGTCCTTTTTGAATTTTGGACTTCGTGTCCAATTTTTGAGAAAATTTTGAATAGGCTTATAGAGTCTAAAACATTAACGATACGACAAGGATAAGCCGACGAAAACAAATGGTTTTCTCATGCATATGATTTTTGGGAGACGTGCCATGAAATGAGGGGATCATGATGGCAAGGAAACTTGGGGATAACTTGTGTTATCATGTAAACATTGTGCCTTGATGGACAATGATGTCATACGTGGTGTGTGTTCATGTTATGCCTTGCGTTGGACAATACAGTATGACTGATTACACCGAAAGTACCACTGATATGCGCGCCCATGTGCTATTTCCTGGGATTTCATGTACTTGCGTTTTTAGCAACTTGGTGCTAATAATTTGTGGCCTTCGGGCCAATAAATTTGTAGTCTGATCAACTAATTTTTGAATGGTGATGGGATTTCCGGAAATTAACGACTAAATGTTAGTTGATATATGTGGACGTGCTCATGCATACGTTTTGAAAATAACGTTGACTGTTGGGCACGAGGCCATTGTGTTTTACTCTTAGTACTTTGATATATTGTACTATTGTTATGCATGATGCTTATTGTGTGAGACATGCTTCTATGAATTTGTTGTTTGTGTTTGAGTATATAGTTGTCCTTTTTGGATTCATATATTGGTTTCTCACCCTTTCTATTTTCTGGACTGTGTTGTTTCTTGTTGGACACACACACACAGCTATATATATACATATATATATATATATTATGTAAAGATGGACTTGGGAAGCGAAGAGCTTACTCACTCGGGAGTGCGCTCTCTTACCTTTGAGAATAGAGAGAATCCGGGTGCGAGGGTCATCCACCCCGATGCCAACAGTGTAGCATACACTGGACCGATTTGCACTCTTCGAGGGACAACAGAGGTGGGGACCCAAGGGAGGACCCATACAGTGGAGATAATGCAGATCCCCCGGCCGTCCATTCGGATGATCTTGCAATCACTCGTGGATTAGGGGCGATTGACTATTATATCCTAGCTGCACAGCCCCTGCAACAGTCACCTCAGACTCCTTCCCTGCCATTTGTTGGTAGCGGAGGGGTAGGGAGAGGACCTTGAGGAGGATCCTCATGAGAACCCTGAGTACCATCCTTTAGAGGCGCATGAACCTCAGCCTTAGGAGAATAGGAATGTAGATTCCCTTGATTCATCCACCGACGTTGGTGTTGGACCCTCCTCTAGGGGGGATTATCCAACGGGTTTCACTAGGTGCTGACCAGCTTAGGGTTTCTTTGAGATAGTGTCTCTTGGGTAGTCTATTGTTGGCTACTGATGGCCAGGGTTTTGGAGATATGATTCTCAGCCCCCATCACTACCTAGTGTTAGACTTATGGTGTTTTACTTCTATTAGTCTATCTTTTGATGACGGACATATTGTCCAAGAACTCCTATGTATGTGGTTAACTGATGATACTTATATATGTATACGAGTTATATAGATGTTCTCTTGAGTAATTGGTTATCACTGCTGTTAGAAGGAAAGAAAAATTTTTATCATGACTTTCAAAGTAAGCAAGACCTAAGTACAGAAATCTGTTTTGCTGAAAGTAAACCAACAAATATTTATCTTATATACTTTATCTTGTTTGGGATTACGAAAGTGACACCTGAAGGAGAGGGGTGTTACACACAGACTGACCATAATCGATTATCCTAATCGATTATTGTTTCCCAAAATTACTTTTCAAAGATAAAGCCTTTTTCAACCAAAAGTGAAACCAAAGATATTTCTCAAAAAATATTTTTGATAATTTGAAAACATATTTGAAATAATTTTGGTAAAATTCTTTTTAGAGAATTGAGCCATTATTACCTTCTCATATCTTACATTAATTCTAAGACCCCTTTTTATGACTATCTTTGCAGCCCATAACTCTTGGTATTGAATTCTTGATCTTCTTGAGATTCTTCAAGGAAATGTCTCTAACAAATTTGCTCTTCAAGCTCTTTGACATTTCTTCTATTAATCTTGATGATTTTGATTGATCTTGAATCTTGGCTCTTCATTTGGCTTTATAGCTTTCACCTGAACTTTTCTAAAAGTATTTCTTATGGAATATATTAGTTCAAGATATAGTATATTTCACATTTAATTCCATGCATAATGCCATTATCATATAATGACATTTTAAGAAAATATTCCAATTAATATTTCTTATGTTTTTATTTAAATATGATCAAATAATATATTTCATATATATGATTACTGATCATCATATTTTCACTTAGTGTAATTAATATCATTAGGCATATATGATAATATCAAATATAATTTTTATGCCTTTTAATCAAATTCATATATCAAGTATTTGTCACATGTATATTTTCTAATAAATCATATTAATCATGTAACACATGCATTTAATATATTTAAGCTTAATACAATGATATATCATAAAAAACATGCTCTTCCCTTAGTTCTCTATTTGTAAACATCAAAACCTATATGACAATATGGTTCAGAATATCAACATGCTACCACATCATGCATATATCTCATATCAACATGCTACCACATCATGCATATATCTCATATATTGCAAATATCACAGTTAGCATATACGCACATAGCAACATATAGCACATATCACCAAGTATCACAAATCTGCTAGCCTAGGGTATCAAACATAGCAGTGATAGCCCAAAGTAGACTAACCTTATGGTTTAGGTACTTTGTAGGGGCCCAACCTTACGTAGGGTTTAGGGTTCCCCTACACAACATAAAACATACAACAAGGCTATATAGACTACTCTTGCCTTCCCGACGTGTGTAACTCTTTCTCCCCACCTGAATAGTTTACTGCGCGCTTTCTTGTGAAACACTGACTGCGGCTCCGCAACCGGCAACTGTACACGCTTCCCAACGAGTACAACACTCAGATCCACCACTATACAGCGGCTGTCTCACAGCCCAAACACCACGCACGATCCCTCATGCGACTCCTCAAATGATCAATCGGGCAAAAACACCCATAAAAGCCTTGACGATACTCACATGCAAAGGTAGCAGTGAGAAGGTGTCGCAGCTACAAACTCGAATACGTGGTCGGTTTAAAATTACGGTGATTGAAACTGTTCCAACCAAGCTTTAAAGACTTCAACAATGGTGGTTTTTATCTTTGTTTTTCTTTGTCCAAGTGCTGGTTTCTTTTCCTATGTGAAGAAGCTGAGTTATTCTTCACTTTGATTTATTAATTTATTTAGATTAAGTTAGTCTTAGGTGTAGGTTTAGGTGGTAGTGGCTAGGTGTCACCATATGGTTACCTGCCACCATGCATTGACACGTGTCCAAAATTGTCACGTTTCATCCCTGTGTGTTGCCGCATGTTGTCCCGTTGTCATGCCCGGATGTATTCTTCGGCATTTTCCCACGTAACCCACTGCTAGAAAATTTTCTATAACTATTTTAGGCTACCCCTAAAAGCACTTCCCAACCCACTCTCAAAAATACATCGAAAACCTCTCCACACCATCCTAGAGACACACTGGCAGGCTCTCACCATTAGTGATGAGGATACCTTGAGCTACCCTGTCCCTCTCCATGGGTAAGCCTATAAACCCGCAGGCTCGTCGTCTACTCGCAGGTCGAGCACATACTTACAAAGGAAAAAATGGAGATAAGATATATAGCACATTCAATATAGGGATGATGCAATGCATAATATATAGCAAACACAACTATCTCTCAATATCTCGACGCCATGGTCGTTCCCTAGCTAGATGTACACATACTCTTTCTATGCATGCCGACTGGTACTAAATGCCTACTAAGGAAACCATCATACATTCGCTCAACGGACAAGTTAGTTTGCTCCGGTAATCTGTTCCGCTCGCTTTGACCCATAAGAATGCATTACCACTTCACTGTCCCCGATAGGGAGGGCTGTCTGGGCCTCCTCGAAAGATCCACCGACAGCTGGAAAGACTCAGGGCTCTAGTCAGGATAACCATACTTAGCCAGGACTGCCACGACAGGATAGGATCTACCATATCGGTCTCATGTGGGTACACCTGCGTCCTGTATATCCCTAAGATCTCTCAGACCGTCCCTTCAGTTTTCTGCACACGCACTAGGTGCACTGACCTTGTATACCTCACGGCATACGGCTCACCAATTGGCAACATATGCACACGCTATGCATGTCTTCCATCTCTCTTGAGCTGATATTGCAACACATGCAAACTCGATCTTTGATCTCACGAGCTCCAAGCTCGAACTGTAACCATATGAGCTCCAAGCTGCACTTATAACCATATAAGCTCCAAGCTCCAACTATAACCTCGAACCTCGATTTGTTAGAGTATATGGCTATTACTCAAAAGGGGGTGAATTGAGTATGCCGAATTATCATCTACTTTTTATTTTTCTCAACTACAAATAACAAAATTTGTATTTAAACGCTGCAAATATGCAAGAACTAAAAGTAGAGTAAGGGATAGAAAGATTCACAACCAAGATTTATACTGGTTCGATCACAACCTGGGTGACCTACATCTAGTCCCCAAGAAGCCTTGGGTATTCTCCACTAACTTTGTAAAATGTATATTACAAATTAGCAATTTCAAATAAAAGATTTATAACCCTTTACCCTTGATTGATTTTGAGTTACCTCTCTCAAATATCAATCCTTACCTCACTAAGGTTTCCCCACCTTAGAACCAATTAGGATGCCGCACCAAATCAATATGCTTTGGATGCGTCACCAAAGTCTTCTTCAACCTTCAAGGATTCCCCACCTTGAATCTTCTTCCAGGATTCGACACCTTGAAACTTCTTCTTTGAGTATGAAGCTTACACTCTAACTTGTGTAGGAACAATACAATTGAAATCAGAATTATCTAAGAATGAAAGTCATTTGCTAAGCTCAAAAGTGTTTATCAAATTGGCAGAGTAACAATAGTATTTTCAAAAAGTATTTTCGTGATTGCACTATGCCTAATTTATAGATAAAATGGTTCAGAAGAGGAAGCTTTTGAATTTGAATTTTTGTTTATGAAAACCTTAAGTAATCGATTACTTTGAAGATGGTAATCGATTACTTTTATCAAGATCCTCTAACTGTCTTTAACAACCTTAAAGTAGTTGATTATATTGTTATGGTAATCGGTTACTTTTGTCAAGAACCAACAAGATTTAGGAATAGTATAAGTAGTCGATTACATATCTATAAGTAATCGATTACTTTACTCAGCAACAAAGTTCTGTCTTCTGAAATCACCAAGTAGTTGATTACTTCATTGAAGTAGTCGATTACTTATACCAAACAATATGCAATCAAGAACTGTATTGTTGTATCATTGAATCGTAACTTGTCTAAACCATATGACAATTGATAACACAAATACTTGTGAGCTTTTGCTTATGTTCGTAGAGAATTTTAGACAAATACTACTTTTATCAACTATTTGTTACACTGAGTCATCATGTCATTTAGATATGTCTTCATCAAAACTTCTTAGAATTTGTTCGTACAACTTCAGTCTCCCCCTTTTTTATGATGACACTGACTTATCTTTTAACCATAAAAGAACTCATGTTGATAAAGTATTTGGAAAGTTGCCCCCCCTCAATCGTTGCATAGATATCTGAAAAATAGAAATCATATACCTTTCTCCCCCTTTGGCATTATAAAAAAAATAGAAAGAAGGAAAATAAATGGGAAGCAATAACGAAATTTAATTATGAAAAAGTATACATGTACATCATACAAAAACTAGCTATTGGGTATACAATGAACAAGAGATGTACAATGAACATAGTACTCAACTACATATTTGAAGTAGTCGATTACTCATTGAAACAGAGACTTGGTTTTTGAAATTTTAAAAGGTAGTTGATTATGAGGTTGAGGTAATCGATTATAAAAAAAATTATACAAGTGTTGATGATAACAGTGCAAGATGATTTATGTTATTGAATAAAGAAACTAAAAAAAAAAAAACCATCAATTTAAGCATGTATCATCTATAATGCCAAGTTCTCTTCTTATGTTAAAGAAATTTTCTCTAGCCAATGGTTTTGTGAAAATATCCCCTAATTGGTTACTTGTGTCTATAAATTCCATGACGCAATCACCTTTTTGAACATGATCATGAATAAAGTGATGTCTTATTTCAATGTGCTTAGTTCGTGAGTGTTGAATTGGATTTTTAGTAATATTTATGGCACTTGTGTTATCACATCTTATTGGGATATGATCTAAGGTGATGCAATAATCTATAAGTTGTTGTTTCATCCACAATATTTGGGCGCAACAACTACCAGCAGCCATGTATTCAGCTTCGACAGTTGACAATGTAACACTAACTTGTTTCTTCCTATACCAAGAAACAAGTTATTCACCAAAGAGATGACACGTGGCACTTGTGCTTTTAGGATCCAATTTGAAACCGGCAAAATCGGCATTAGAATAACCAATTAATTGACAAGATAAACCTTTGGGATACCATAATCCCACATTAGTTGTTCCCACTAGATATTTTAATATACGTTTAACCGCGGTTAAGTGAGATTCTTTGGGATTAGCTTGGTATCTTGCACACATACAAACACTAAACATGATATCGGGTCTACTTGCGATTAAGTATAAGAGAGATCCGATCATACCTCGATATTTGGTTTGTTCAATGAGCTTGCCACCTTCATCTTTGTCCAAAGACGTTGAAGTGCCCATAGGTGTTGCTACATGTTTGGCTCCATTCATACCAAAACGTTTAAGTAATTCTTTGCAATACTTGGATTGGTTAATGAAGATCCCATATGGGGTTTGTTTGATTTGTAGACCAAGGAAGAATGTCAACTCTCCCATCATGGACATTTCAAATTCACTTTTCATTAGCTTTTAGAAATCCTTACACATAAGATCATTAGTTGCTTTGAATATTATGTCATCCACATATATTTGCACAATCAATATATCTTTCTCTTTCCTTTTAATAAAGAGTGTTGTATCAACCTTCCCTCTATGAAACCCATTTTCAAGTAAAAACTTACTTAGTCTCTCATACCAAGCTCTTGGAGCTTGTTTTAAACTATAGAGAGCTCTTTTTAGTTTAAAAACATGGTTTGGGTTTTCATAATTTTCAAATCCAGGAGGTTGTTCAACATATACCTCTTCATTTATTAGCCCATTAAGGAAGGCACTTTTTAGATCCATTTGATATAATTGGAAATCCATAAAGCATGCAAATGAAAGTAAAAGACGCATTGCTTCTAATCGAGCAACCGGAGCATATGTTTCATCATAGTCTATTCCTTCTTCTTGATTGTATCCTTTGGCCACTAATCTAGCTTTGTTTCTCACAATTATTCCATTTTCATCTAAATTATTTCTAAAAACCCATTTAGTTCCAATTATTTGTTTATTTTTAGGTATTGGAACTAATTCCCAAACTTCATTTCTTGCAAATTGATTAAGTTCTTCATGCATAGCAACTAACCAATGTTCATCTACTAGTGCATCATTTATTGTTTTTGGTTCTACTTGGGATACAAAAGACATGTAATGACAAAGTTCTTTCAATGATGATCTTGTAGTTACCCCTCTTGTGATATCACCTATCACATTATCAAGAGGATGATCCTTGACAAATCTCCATTCTTTAGGAAGTTCTTGATCTTGATCGTCTTGATTTATGTCTTGAGTCTGTACGTCTAATTTGTTTTGGTGATCTTAAATTGTCTTGTGTGAAGTATCATTCATTGCACTTTGTTTTCAAGCATACCTGCAAAACAAGAATTATAATTTTAGTTACCCAATTTTGTTTTGGGTCCTTGAGAGTTAGTATTGGGTACTCTTTCAGGAACCCAATTCCTTTGTTGAGAAATGATAAGAGAAACATAGCAAATATTTTGGGGTAATCGACTACTTTTCATGGTGTAATCGATTACCTTTTTCAAATAGAAGTTCTCTATTTCTGCAATTGATAGAGGTAGTCGATTACTATTAGTAGGTAGTCGATTACCTCCTTGAATTTTAGTCATTAATTTTGATCCAAAAACCTTTGAATCCTATATTATCATCATTTCTTGACATTCCTTTAGGAATCCACTTCATTTTAGCCTTTTCAAGCCCTATTTTCTTGATATAGCAAGTGGGTGTTATATGTCCAGGTTTACAACAATAATGACATGTAACTCTTGATCTCTTACTTTTACTAGAAGGTACAAGATGGTTTTATAGTCCACTTTCTTATTCTTTGGATTATATCTTAGTCCAGTTTTAATAAGAGGAGATTGTTGTCTACCTAGTAAAATATTCAAGTTCATTCTTCCATTTATGAATCTAGAGAGTGAATTTTTCAAATCATAGTTTTCTCTTTCTAGATGCATGCAACCATTACACTTAGAGGAACTAGATATATCATTCTTAGAGCAATTGTAGATCATTGTCATTGTTTCTACTTCAAGTTTCAAGTCCTCTATTTCTTTATGCAAGAGTTGTTTTTCATTATCATGCCTAGATATGATGGATTTTTGCCTTGCTACCATTCTTGCTAGTTGAATTGATTCTTCATGTAATTCTTCAAAGGCAAGTTGTAATTCATCATAATTGAATGAAAGTTTAAATTCATCATCACTTACCTCATGATCATCTTCAAGACTAGCCATTAAGCAAAGGTTGGCTTCTTCTTCTTCTTAACTTTCTTCACTTGAAGAACTTACATCATTATCCTCCCATGCTATGTATGCCCTTCTTCCTTTCTCATCCTTCTTGAATTTCTTATTGAACTTCTCCTTGTCTTTCTTTTGAAGGTTAGAACACCCAAATTTGATGTGGCCTGATTTTCCACATTCATAGCAAAGGGGATTTGGGTTTAGAGAAGATCTTTCTTTCTTTGTAAATTTCTTTGTATTGTTGAACTTCTTCCAAGTACCCTTATTCTTCAGAAATTTTCCAAATTTTTTCACAAGGAAGTTTATTTGATCGTCATCTTGCACTTCTTCATCGACGTCATTGATTTCTTTGTCATTATGTTTTTCTTTGAAGGATGAGGCCATTAAGGAAATGCTTTTGCCCTTTTTTTTCGGAATCTTCATTCTCTTTGAGTCTTGTTACTTCCAACTCGTGTTCTTTGAGTTTTCCAAACAATGTAGCAAGAGTCATTGAAAAGAGATCTCTTGATTCCATTATTGCTGTCACTTTAGGTTGCCAATCCCGATTGAGACATCGAAGTACCATGGTAATAAGATCCTCATTAGAAAATATCTTGTCATAAGTGATCAATTGATTTACTATGAATTGAAAACGATTTTGCACATCAATGATTGATTCACCATTTTTCATTCTAAACAATTCATATTGATGCATGAGAGTACTAATCTTAGATATTTTAACCTCACTTGTCCCCTCATGGGTTACTTGTAAAGTATCCCATATTTCTTTAGCCGTTTTGCAATTAGAAATTCCAAAGAACTCGTCAACCGATAATGCGGTTGTGAGTATATTCTTTGCTTCATAATCTAATTGGACTTTCTGTTTTTCATCTTGAGTCCAAAGGATTTTGGGTTTTTCCTTCTCTTCATTCCCATCACCATGTTTAGGAATGTCAGGACCTTTTTCAATTATTTCCCATAAGTCTAAGTCTATACCCTCAATAAAGATTTTCATTCTAGCTTTCCAATGAGGATAACCCTCACTGTAACATCCCAGTTTTCGAAAACCTTAATTGAGAAAGATGGCCTAGATCAAATATGTATACGTTTGTTGATAATTATTTCTGTAGCTTGAAAGTGTGTTTAGAGTGTATGTTAAGAGTAAGGATGAATTGAATAAGAGAAGAATGAAGGAAAAGGATCGGGAGCAGAATGCTCAAGCGTGGATCAGTGGAACGCTCAAGCGTGCTGATGCTCTAGTGTGGAGAGTTGTGGACGCTCAAGCGTGGTCCCTCTGACTAGTGACTGGCAGTGATGGGACATAAAGTGACACGTGTCGGTTATGTGTGGCGGCTGGCACGTGATGGGCGGTGCCTTGGTGGTGAGGAAACGTCAATGCTCAAGCGTTGGAATGCTAAAGCGTGGAGTTCCAGAACGCTAAAGCATTGACATCAGAGTTTTACCTATATAAATACTTGCTCATTTTCACTTAGACGAAGTTTACCATTTTCACTAGACCAGAGAGCTCGTAGAGAAGAGGTCCAGAAGAGTTTGAGAGCTTCGATTCCAAGCTGTGATCTGTTCGTTCGTCTGATTCCAATTCCGATCGTGTTTTCGTGATCAGCGCAACACCTACTCCAATTCTACCGGTTTAATTTTTTGATTCGACGAGGGTAAGCGAAGGTTCCGTATCTACCTACATTGTACCTATACAATGTTCTCTTTTGGTTAAAGCTTCTTTTCACGGTTTTAACTTCATATTAGGGTTAATGCTGTAGTCTACGTGTTATTTCCTTGATTAGGGAAAGTTTGGAAGTTGCGTGCGGAACCCTTTTTGGAGCAATTGGGTTGCGGCTGTGAGGCAAGGAGAGGAGCAAAGGGGTGCTCGTTGTGTTCATGATTATCAGCACTTTTGCTATCAGGTGGGCAGAAAGAGTTACACACGTCGGGGAGGCAAGAGTAGTCCATATAGCTTTGTTGTATGTTTTATGTGTGTGGGGGAACCCTAAACCCTACGTGAGGTTGGGCCCTGACAAAGTACCTAAACCCTAGGTTTAGTCTACTTTGGGCTATCACCGTTATATTTGATACCTTAAGTTAGCATATTTGTGATGCATGATAATATGTGTTAAATGCTGATATATGCGTACCTGTTATCTATGATAACTGATAATTGCAAGAGATGCATGATGTATTGGTAATAGTGGTATGTTGGCATGTTATACTATTTATTGCTTTATGGAGCATATTGATAATTGATGAACAGTTGCATTATATCTAAAAATGCGTGTGTATGAGATTCGGAGGTTTAGCATGATTAGGGCTTTGACCTCGTGGTGGATATTTGAGCTGATAATTGAGATTTGAGGTATAGTGGAACTTGGAGCTCATAAGGTTATGATGGGAGCCTGGAGCTCATATGTGTACCCATGGAGCTTGGAGCTCGTATATGTATCTTTGGAGCTTGGAGCTCGTATGTGTAACCATGGAGCTTGGAGCTCAGGTTGCTAAGAGCAAGTTTGCATGTGTTGTGGTATCAGCTCGAGAGAGATGGATGACATGCATAGCATATGCATTTGATGCCAAGTGGCAAGCTGTATGCTGTGAGGCATACGAGGTTGGTGCACCGAGTGCGGGTGCGGAAAACGGAAGGGAAGGTCTATGTGACCTCGGGGATATACTGAACATAGGTGTACCCACAAGAGATCGGTGAGGTAGCTCCTATCGTGTTGTGGCGGTCCTGGGCACGTCCTACTATCCCGACTGGACCCTCAGTCTTTCCAGTTGCCGGTGGATCTTCCGAGGAGGCCCAGTTAACCCTTTGTCTGGGACAGTTGAACGGTGATGCACTATTATGGGTCACGGCGAGCGGAACGGATTACAGAAACGAACCAACTTGTTGTCCGATATGCAGACGTGATGTTGCCCTCTGTAGGGTGTTTAGTACCGGCCGACATGTATAGAAAGAGTATGTGTACATCTAGTTAGAGAACGACCATGGTGTCGTGATGTTGAGAGATTATTGTGTTTGCTATATGTTCTGCATTGCATCATCCCTATTATAGATGTGATGTATATCTTATCTCCCTGTATTTTTTTGTATGCATACATTCGGTTTTGCGGATAGATGACGAGTTAGCGGAGGATCAGAATGGACCTGAGGCCTCACTCATTTATCATGGGGGCACCGCGGATGCCAAAGCTGGGGGACATCATGATGAGAGAGGATGGCAGGTGGACCCTCGACCTTTTGGCCGTCTACACTGGACCTGTCAGCTTGATCTTCCGAAGCAGCACACCGCCGTATGTGGACATCATAGGACCTTATTGCGTGTACCAGTTTCTTCCCTTCTCTCGGATGTGGCTTGTGGGTGGCACCCCAGTCTTCTGTAGTATCCCGCAAGAGAGGCTTCGTGCATAGAGGACAGCGTAGGCGTACGGAGCGGTACCTGAGGGTAGCTCAGAGATGTAGGATCGTAGTGTCGACTTCCTCATCCGAGTATGAGCCTATGCAGGTTTATAGTGTGACACCCACTACCCCACATATAATAAAACATAAATAAAATCATACATGTCTTTAAAAATATAATAATTAAAATAAAAACATATCCTCAAGGGTAATGTCATCACATCATCTATAACGTAAAACGTAAGAATCTGAAATAATCAAAATCCTTTAAAAACAAACTGCAGAAAACAAAAATAATAAACGTAACCCAAATCTCGATGTCACATATAAGAGCTGGTATACATATACCGATAATACATCGGAATAAAATCGAATAACATAAATCATAAATCCTAAATACTGAGAGAGATCTCCTCGGGATCACTCCTCGTTAAGATGCTCATCCTTCTCTGCATATACCACAACATATGCACAAGAATAACAAAGAGAGGGGGTAAGAAACACAATCATGAATATATGTAAACGGAATGGAAGAGTATTTAAGATGGCATACAACATACATCAATCAACACAGATATAATCAATATATATCAAAGATGCATGTCAATGCAAATGCGACATCACTACTCCGTATGCGTGTGGCAAACAACTCTAACTTTGGAAAGACGATTAGGAGTATATGTCCGGTTATCAACGTGGATGATATGCCAGACCATGGGCCATCCCCGAACACTCTCACTAAACTTGATAACGTATAGTGGCTAGTCAGGGTACTCAAGCTTATTCTTTATGTCACTCCGACAATAGGTAGCTAGCCCATGTCACCTGGAACTTCCATACCCAATGTACCCGCAAGGCCAGGATAACACCCATCGTGGCCTCCACTATCGCGATTCATCGTTTGCTTTCCACCCAACATATCAACGTCAACGTATGATGCATGCTATGCTCAACAACATGCAAACACATGTCCAACCATCCACTATCATAATCAATCACATTGATTATCAACAAAGACCATCAACGATGATCATCAATCAACCAGGCGCTAACCATCGTTATTGCCTTTATCAACATTGCCAATATTATCATCATAATCAATCACATTGATTATCAACAATGACCATCAACGATGATCATCAAACAACTAGGCGCTAACCATCGTTATTGCCTTTATCAACATTGCCAATATTATCGTATCATCATTATTAATATTAACGTTCTTTTCTATATTATCAACCTTGAATTGTGATCTCACAGTCTTTTTCCTATTACACTATTCATTTCTGCTTGACAACAGAATCTGAGTAAGAAACCCAGAATCGCTAGGCAAATCGTGGCTCGCGAGGCGAGCTCGAGATCTCCTAAACAGGTTCTCAGATTCGCTAGGCGAATCGTGGATCGCGAGGCGAGCTCGAGAGTCCCAATATCTAGTTCTCTCATTCGCTTCGCGGATTACAATCCGCTAGGCAAATCACGTCAGACCACGAATGGTCTCTCTATCTCACCTCGCGAATGGCTATTCGCCAGGCGAATCATGACAGATGTGGGGATCTTAAGAATTTCTCTAAGTTATCCCTATGCCTATCATCCCATCTCTCAAGAGTCATTCCTATGGGTTTCCAAAACTAATCCAATATTATCAATCTCACCTCTCATAACAACTCATTCATTATGGGGTGCCAAACGTCCTAAAGCTATGTTCTTTCACTAATCCTATTTTCGTCATCGTAACGCACATCATCATCAAGCCACCATTATCAATCCACATCACACAATCTCATCAATGCATAACGTATGTATGTACATACAGTTCATTGCATCTCATAATATTTCAATCATATCATCAAGACAAACACCAACAATCATGGTCATAGCACCATAGGCATATACATATATACACATAATATTCACATAGGCATATTCTTAGCATATACATATCATATACATAACATACACATAGATACACTCATAGCATATACATAGGCATTTACAACGCATATAGACAAACATATAGGGGTCATGGGTTAACCCCTTCATCTTAACCTATCCCAAAACCCACATACTCATGATCTATTTCTTCCCCCCATACCTGGTATGACGCTCACAATGAACAAAGGAAGAGAAAACGGTCCGGAAAGATTGCGTCTCACGAACACTCGATCTCACGACACTTGATTTCACGATCACAACCCCAAAAGGTTCAAGAGCAGCAACAAGGAAGAGGGCTTGTGATGGCAGTGATGCTCTTCAAGCGATGGGGACGAAGAACGATGAACAATGGTGCAATGTCCTTCAAGAATCCTTGGAAAGGGTTTAGAAATCCTTGTTTGGAGAGGAAGATGCAGTTTCTAAGAGTAATTCGACTTAGAAAATAGGTTTAGGTCGAGTCTTATGGTACAAATAAAAGTTAGGGTCATTATGGCTGATTAGAAACCCAAAAACACGATTCTGCTGCGCGCAGATTCGCGAGGCGAGACTCTTTTAGCGAGGCGAACCAGAGAGCTGCAAGAATCTGGCTGTCAGGTTCGCGAGGCGAATTGTCCTTCGCGACGCGAAACTATATAAGCCCAATTTGGCCCTAACATCTGAGATAAGACTTGTATATAATCTTCTAAGCTTTCCAACGCATCCAAGATCGCCTCAATCGGACATCTAGAACTCAAGATATGGCCAAAACCGTGAAATAGGTCGTAAGGCGATGAAGTGATTAAACTATTTTTAAAGGCTAAACTATCCCAAACATGAATCTAAACCTCATGGTCGAGCATAACCACATATATTGGTCAAGATTAATTCATAATAATATGTATTAATATAAGGTGAAATTCGGGGTGTTACAATTCCACCCCCTTATAAAAATTTCGTCCTCGAAATTTCTACTGACCTCAAGCAAACAAATATGGACATGGACCTTCTACTTTCCTAATCTAATATTCATAATTGTCACATCCCAAGTTTTAATCACATCCCTGAAATCCTTAATCAATTGGTCTCACTAACCATTATGGTGAACACAAGCAATGAACTTCTAGTTAGGTATCAGTCACTAAGTCGGTTTCCTCATTTGATTCAAAAATTATGATCTTACACGACACCCACTTGCCTATTCTACGACACATCCCACTCCATTGGGTCGTACTAGTACTTCAAACTCCATCGATGTCACAAGAAATTCCCTATTGGGTTTCTTAACGACAATGTCCCTAAATCTCCCAAGAATTCAAACTTAAGGGTACATGTTGCTAACCTCCTAGGTTGTATCACTAAACTCCAATCATAACATATTGTCAAGATCTACTAAGAAGGGTAGAACTACGCAAGGTTGAGATTAACTCTACCTTTTAACTAAGAACCTTCTCAAGAACTCATGATCCCGATTACCACCCTTTAGACTTCCTGCCGATTACGACTCTCCTTAAAACGAGGCGTCCCACAACTTACTTATTCAGATCGAAACCTTCACTAGATAACTTAGCATACAAAAGTTCTTCCTAAAGAGTTTGCAAAACTATCCTCAAGGGTTCCACACAAATTTTTTTTTTCTGTAATGTCTCTAGACATCATCTATTCTAGAGGAAGGTGTTTATTCTCTATTTCCATTATATAAGGCTAACGATAACTTACAGGCGCTCTAATGCTACTTACCAACTCTCTTATAGTAAAAGCAAGGATGGCTTAAGAAACTACCGATGCACTAGACCGGATAAATTGCCTTTCAAGTAATTCCTATCACTATTTCTATGAATCATTGGCTTAGGGAGGACATTCTACAAGACGCTATAAGGATCAACTTGATTCCTAATAAACTAAGAATACTTTCAGGGAATACTTACGGAACTAACCCACCAATAACACATCATCTATTTTAATCTTTCTTCCTCTACTTTAGACATGATTTATTTTCCTTGGTAAAGAACTTAACATTGGTCACTGGTTACGAATCTCCACGTTACGTATTCACTCTTATGACCTTACTAAAGAACCTTCCTAAAACACTTCCACCGACTCCACATGATATACAAATCATCAATCTTAATTCCTTTTTCTTACTAAATGGTTATCACAACTATCTACTCATCCATTCAAGGTTTGCCTAATAATTATGATTCTTAGATCATCCATACTCTTATCTTTAATCCAACAATGGTTCAACCTACCATGTAAACTAGATCCCAACTTAACCATCACCACGCATTCCAAATCACTATCAACTAGAAAAACTCTATGCATAAACCATTAAGCCACTCGTCTATTCATTCTTAACTTCATCCTTTTTTAATAATCCAATTCATCTAAGCCTTATTCTACTCTATCTCGTATTAGGACAACACTCATCGAGATCTATATATACAATAGCTCAACAATCTCACTTAAGCTTGTAACCCTCCTTCTTTTTTAAAAGATTCTTACAAGGCATTAACTAAGAAATCTAACATTCCTAATGTAGTAACTGAGGCTCTAGCAGACTTCACAAAATAACTAAGGGACAACGTACACCTTCTCCTAATCTGGTCCATTAAGCTATTGATAATCTTTGAAGTTCCAAATCTAATGCTCTTAGGGGTAACTTCCCAAGCCAAGCTCAAGTCTCTCAACTCCTTCAATCAAATCTCTTTCTCTAAATATTAAAGACGATATATCCAAGGTCTTTCTACTTAAGGCATCAGCCACTACATTGGCTTTTCCAAGGTGGCAGCTCCAATCAAAATTATAATCCTTAAGAAACTCCATCCACATACGTTGCCTCATATTTAACTCTTTTTGGTCAAATAAGTATTTCAAATTCTTATGATCACTAAAGACCTCAAATCTATCTTAGAAAAGATGCAAGCTCCCACTAGCTAGTCCATAAAGTCATCAATCTTAGGGAGTGAGTATCTATTATTAAGGGTCACCTGGTCCAGTTGTCAATAATTGACACACAACTTCATGCTACCATCTTTCTTCTTGTAACACATCACTAAGAATGACACTCTAGGAAGGATAATATTGATCGGCATCTAAAGTCATACATACTCTTAGGCAACAATAAAACAGGTTAAGGTTCACTATCAATGGTTCGGACAGCTCCCTGCCACGACCCCATTGTCCTATCACTCAGCGATCTTAAGCAATTCAAAATTGGTTAAATCCTACTAGAGAAATTTTTTTAACAAAAGGCATAATAAAACAGTCACACAAGTTCAAAACACTTCTGCAGAGTACACAGAAGAGACACAACAGACACATACCCCGGCCTGCAGGACAGACCGGCTCTGATACCACTAAATGTGACACCCACTACCCCGCATATAATAAAACATAAATAAAATCATACATGTCTTTAAAAATATAACAATTAAAATAAAAATATCCTCAAGGGTAATGTGCATCACATCATCTATAACGTAAAAAGTAGGAATATGAAATAATCAAAATCCATTAAAAACAAACTGCGGAAAACATAAATAATAAACGTAACCCAAATCCTGATGTCACATATCAGAGCTGGTATACATATACCGATAATACATCAGAATAAAATGAATAACATAAATCATAAATCCTAACTACTGAGAGAGATCTCCTCGGGATCACTCCTCGTCAGCATGCTCACCCTCCTCTGTATATACCACAACATATGCACAAGAATAACAAAGAGAGGGGTAAGAAACACAATCATGAATATATGTAAACGGAATGGAAGAGTAATTAAGATGGCATACAACACACATAAATCAACACAGATATAATCAATATATATCAAAGATGCATGTCAATGCAAATGCAACATCACTACTCCGTATGCATGTGGCCAACAACTCTAACTCTGGAAAGACGATTAGGAGTACATGTCCGGTTATCAACGTGGATGATATGCCAGACCATGGGCCATCCCCGAACACTCTCACTAATCTTGATAACGTATAGTGGCTAGTCAAGGTACTCAAGCTTATTCTTTAGGTCACTCCGACAATAGGTAGCTAGCCCATGTCACCTGGAACTTCCATACCCAACGTACCCGCAAGGCCAGGATAACACCCATCGTGGCCTCCACTATCGCAATTCATCATTTGCTTTCCACCCAACATATCAACGTCAACGTATGATGCATGCTATGCTCAACAACATGCAAACACATGTCCAACCATCCACCATCATAATCAATCACATTGATTATCAACAATGACCATCAACGATGATCATCAATCAACTAGGCGCTAACCATCGTTATTGCCTTTATCAACATTGTCAATATTATCATCATAATCAATCACATTGATTATCAACAATGACCATCAACGATGATCATCAAACAACTAGGCGCTAACCATTGTTATTGCCTTTATCAACATTGCCAATATTATCATATCGTCATTATTAATATTAATGTTCTTTTCTATATTATCAACCTTGAATTGTGATCTCACAATCTCTTTCCCATTACACTATTCATTTCTTCTTGACAACAGAATCTGAGTGAGAAACCCAGAATCGCTAGGTGAATCGTGGCTCGTGAGGCGAGCCCAAGAGCTCCTAAACAGGTTCTCAGATTCGCAAGGCGAATCGTGGATCGCGAGGTGAGCTCGAGAGCCCCAATATCTGATTCTCTCATTCGCTTCGCGGATTACAATCAGCTAGGCGAATCACGTCAGACCACGAATGGTCTCTTTGTCTCGCCTCGCGAATGGCAATTCGCCAGACAAATCATGACAGATGTGGGGATCTCAAGAATTTCTCTAAGTTATCCCTATGCCTATCATCCCATCTCTCAAGAGTCATTCCTATGGGTTTCCAAAACTAATCCAATATTATCAATCTCACCTCTCATAACAACTCATTCATTATGGGGTGCCAAACAGCTTAAAGCTATGTTCTTTAACTAATCCTATTTTCATCATCGTAACGCACATCATCATCAAGTCACCATTATCAATCCACATCACACAATCTCATCAATGCATAACATATGTATGTACATACCGTTCATCGCACCTCATAAAATTTCAATCATATCATCAAGACAAACACCAACAATCATGGTCATAGCACCATAGGCATATACATATATACACATAATGTTCACATAGGCATATTCTTAGCATATACATATCATATACAAAACATACACATAGATACACTCATAGCATATACATAGGCATTTACAACACATATAGACAAACATATATGGGTCATGGGTTAACCCCTTCATCTTAACCTATCCCAAAACCCACATACTCATGATCTATTTCTTCCCCCCATACCTGGTATGACACTCACAATGAACAAAGGAAGAGAAAACAGTCTGGAAAGATTGCGTCTCACGAACACTCGATCTCACGACACTTGATTTCACGATCACAGCCCCAAAAGGTTCAAGAGCAGCACCAAGGAAGAGGGATTGTGATGGCAGTGATGCTCTTCAAGCGAAGGGGACGAAGAACGATGAACAATGGTGCAATCTCCTTCAAGGAATCCTCGGAAAGGGTTTAGAAATCCTTGTTTGGAGTGGAAGAGGCAGTTTCTAAGAGTAATTCGACTTAGAAAATAGGTTTAGGTCGAGTCTTATGGTACAAATATAAGTTAGGGTCATTATGGCTAATTAGAAGCCCCAAGAAAACGATTTTGCTACGTGCAGATTCGCGAGGCGAGACTCTTTTCGCGAGGCAAACCAGAGAGCTGCAAGAATCTGGCTGTCAGGTTCGCGAGGCGAACTGTCCTTCGCGATTTGAAACTATAGAAGCCGAATTTGGCCCTAACACCTAAAATAAGACTTGTAGATAATCTTCTAAGCTTTCTAACGCATCCAAGATCGCCTCAATCGGACATCCAGAACTCAAGATATGGGCAAAACCGTGAAATAGGTCGTAAGGCGATAAAGTGATTAAACTATTTTTAAAGGCTAAACTATCCCAAACATGAATCTAAACCTCATGGTTGAGCATAACCACATATATTGGTCAAGAATAATACACAATAATATGTATTAATATAAGGTGAAATTCGGGGTGTTACAATTCCACCCCCTTATAAAAATTTCGTCCTCGAAATTTCTACTGACCTCAAGCAAACAAATATGGACATGGTAGCTCAGAGCATCCTCGCCACTGAAGGTGAGAGCCAACCAGCGCGTCTCTAGGATTGTGTGGAAAGGTTTCGATGTATTTTGAGAGTGGGCTAGGGAGAGTGCTGGTGAGCCTTGAGAGTTTTTTTTTGGAGGTCCTTGGATGTAACTTGTTTATATTTTCAGTTTCCTTAGGTACTTCCATCTGTATTATTACTTAGCCTTACTGATGGGGTCACCATATATATATATATATATATATATATATATATATAGCACTGTGTGTGGATGTTCCGTTTATCCCGTTGTGTTTACTCTGATATTGTGCGCTTTTAAATTGATCATATGTTATCGCTATTTTAATAAGCGTGAAATCGGTAAGTTATAATTAATAGTATATTTGGGTTCTGAAATAATGGGATTTCCTCGAGTGGGACTTGGGGACGTCACACACACCATCAAAGATAGGAGGGGTGGTTGTGGAGATCTGCTTGTGTTTCCTATTTGAGTTAAGAGCCATTTTAAAAGCAAATCTTGTAAGCTATTAGACTTTTAAACAAGACCCTAGCTACTGATACCAATTGTTAGAATATATGGCTAATACTCAAGAGGGGATTGAATTGAGTATGCGTAATTATCACCTACCTTTTATTTTTCTTGAACTACAAATAACAAATTCGTATTTAAATGCTGCAAATATTCAAGAACTAAAAGTTCAGTAAGGGATAGAAAGATTCACAACCAAGATTTATACTGGTTCGATCACAACCTGAGTGACCTGCATCCAATCCCCAAGAAGCCTTGGGTATTCTCCACTAACTTTGTAAAATGTATATTACAAATTAGCAATTTCAAATAAAAGATTTACAACCTTTTACCCTTGATTGATTTTGATTTACCTCTCTCAAATATCAATCCTTACCTCACTAAGGTTTCCCCACATTAGAACCAATTCGGATGCCTCACCAAATCGATATACTTTGGATGCCTCACCAAAGTCTTCTTCAACCTTCAAGGATTCCTCACCTTGAATCTTCTTCTTCAAGGATTCCACACCTTGAAACTTCTTTGAGTTTGAAACTTACACTCTAACTAGTGTAGGAACAATACAATTGAAATCAAAATTCTCTAAGAATGAAAGCAATTTGCTAAGCTCAAAAGTGTTTATCAAATTGGCAAGTAACAATAGTATTTTCAAAAAGTATTTTCGTGATTTCACTATGCCCAATTTATAGATAAAATGGTTTAGAAGAGGAAGCTTTTGAATTTGAATTTTTGTTTCTGAAAATCTTAAGTAATCGATTACTTTAAAGATGGTAATTGATTACTTTTATCAAGATCCTCTATCTGTCTTTAACAACCTTAAAGTAGTCAATTACTTTGTTATGGTAATCGATTACTTTTGTCAAGAGCCAACAAGATTCAAGACTACTATAAGTAGTCGATTACATATCTATAAGTAATCGATTACTTTACTCAACAACAAAGTTCTGTCTTCTAAAATCACCAAGTAATCGATTACTTCATTGAAGTAGTCGAATTCTTATACCAAACAATATGCAATCTAGAACTGTATTGTTGTGTCATTGAATCATAACTTGTCTAAACCATTTGACAATTGATAACACAAATACTTGTGAGCTTTTGCTTATGTTCTTAGAGAGTTTTACACAAATACTTCTTTTATCAACTATTTGTTACAATGAGTCATCATGTCATTTAGATATATCTTCATCAAAACTTCTTAGAATTTGTTCGTACAACTTCACAATTATCATCTTAAACGTCCACTATGGGGTCAAAGCCCTAATCATATTAAACCACCAAGTTCACATACATACACGTATTTCAAGGCAAATGCAGCAGTTATCATCATGTTCAATAAAGCAGTAAACATTTAACATATCAACATGCTACCACATCATGCATATATCTCATATATTGCAAGTATCATAGTTGGTAGATACATAAATAGCAGCATATAGCAGATATCACCAAGCATCACAAATCTGCTAGCCTAGGGTATCAAACATAGCGGTGATACCCAAAGTAGAGTAAACATAGGTTTTAGGTACTTTGTCAGGGCTCAACCTTACGTAGGGTTTAGGGTTCCTCTACACAACATAAAACATAAAACAAGGCTATAGAGACTACTACTCTTGCCTCCCCAACGTGTGTAACTCTTTCTCCTCACCTGAACAGTTTTTTGCGCGCTTTCCCATGCAACACTGACTGCGGCTCGACAACCAGCAACCGTACACGCTTCCCAACGAGTGCAACACTCAGCTCTACAACATTATACAGCGACTATCTCACAGACCAAACACCACGCACGATACCTCGTGCGACTCCTCGAACGATCGGTCGGGCATAAACACCAGTAAAAGCCTTGACAATACTCACATGCAAAGGTAGCAATGTAAAGGTGTCGTAGCTACGAACCCAAATATGCGATCGGTTTAAAATTTCGATGACCGAAACTATTCCAACTAGCTTTAAAGACTTCAACATTGGTGGTTTTTATCTTTGTTTTTCTTTGTCCAGTCGCTGGTTTCTTTACCTATGTGAAGAAGATGAGTTCTTCTTCACTTTGTTTTATTAAATTAGTTAGATTAAGTTAGTATTATGTGTAGGTTTTAGTTATGTTTAGGTGTCATCTTTTTAGGCTAGTTAGGTGGTAGTGGCTAGGTGTCACCACATGGTTACCTCCCACCATGCATTGATGTAAAACCCCAACCCGGTGTCACATTTCGTAACCCAAATTATCTTTTTCGGTTAATTAAAACTTTTTCAAAAATAACTCAATAAAGTAGTTGCGGAAATCTAATACCAAAGAAAAACTTTAACAACCACACGAAAACAAATCGAAACTCATCATTTATAACAGTAATTCAATTTCGCCATAAGGCATACATCTTTTCAATCTCTTAATACACAACATAATCAGTCACAGCCGAAAGACCTGACTTAAACATAAAAAGTTCTAAGAGCTGGTCTGATAAAAAGAACTCTAAGAACAAAATAGTATACTACCTAGCATACATCGTATCAATGAGACTGGGCCTTATCGTCAATAGTTCACACATCTTCGCCGTCGACATCAAGGAAATCAAGTTGTAGGGTCCCGAAGTGACCCAAAGGACCGTTGGGCAGCATCTGTACACGTATCCAAAAACACAACAGGGTGTCCAACATGTACAGGCAATGGTGAGAAACTCGTTCACAAGTTTATCGTAATGGCCACACAAGTAAAACAAAATACAATTAATACATCGACATACAACACAGTCATGCTTTAAAATATCAACATTCAACATAATATCACACTAAGATAATCTCACTTTGTGGGATCACACCCATTCATCCAGATAAGTTAAAAGAATGCACTTCAATCAACTTTCTAGTTCATGTTCTCCAGAGATTTCTAACTTCCCTTCATCGAGCGATAGGCCGTGAATACTCCCATAACACAATTGTCCTCATGAGTCGACCTCTCAATTTAGGTACGAACTCCAATTGTTCAAGGGTATCACGTTGCAACTATATCCTGAATAGTCTAGTCTCTGATCGAGTTCATCACTGTTGGGCAGACGATTACCACGGCACGGGGTCATGATGCCTTCGGCCTCTTGTGGAGTCTCGAACACAGGATGCCCTTATAGACCTCGTGGTCTTAACTGGCTCATATTCTCAACCACTTGGATTATAGCTCGTTTCCAAAGGCATGTCGGCCAAATCATATATGCAACTCATGGTTTTCTGTTTTCTTTTTCGTTCGTTCTTTCTTTCTTGTCAAGGCACACAGCTCATGACTCATTTTAAAGGACATTTAGCCCGTTCATTCAAAATACAGGACATGTAGTCCAAGTTCTCAATTCACGAAGTACTAGGCCGACGTCGCGGACACTAAGTAAGTCTGTTCATTTCAAAATATAGGACCAGTGGTCCGGGTGCTCAATTCACAGAACTCTAGCCCGATGTCTCGGTCACTAGGTTCTTGTGCTTCACAACGTGAAGGGGTAATCACTAGTTTCATCAAAACTTCGTTTTCGTTGATCAAATCTTGAAAACGAAAACTCAAAATCTCGTTGGTGTAAACCAAAACTCATTTTCGCTCTAAAACTTATTTCCACGAAATCTTTTCTTTGCAAAGTTATTTCTAAAAACTTAAATCCTCAAAATTCATTTTGAAAAGGATTTTGGCTTGAAAAGCCTTTTCTAAAGGTTCCATCATTTAAAACACTTTTCTAAAGATTTTCATTGGAGCAAACTTTCTTTTTTTTCGAAAGAGACTTTTTCTTTTTGAAAGGTCAAATACTTTTAGAAGATTCTTCCTATGACAAAACTAAACTATTTTTCAAGACTTTTCTTTTTGTACAACATGTTTAGAAAATAATGATAAAACAACTTTTCAATATTTTCCTCACCAACTCTCCACTTAATAAGTCTTACTCGAAATTCCTTTTGAGTTCTTAACTTAGTGGCTTTTAGTAAAATTGGTCACTATATCATTTAACTTAAAAGCTTTTCATCTCTTAAACCAAAACCTTTCTCAATCTTTGATTAAGACTTTTAAGTAGCTTAATCTTTCATTATCAAGCTATAGCCGATGCTATGCTCTCAACCAATCCAGTCAAAGAAATCAACATCATACATATATCTCATCCAAGGTAATAACGCCACAATTCATGCTTCAATATCCAATCACATATTCACCAATTAATTCAAACATTTACATCACCAGAGAATCATCAACATCACCTCAATAATACCATCACAATCATACAACAATCAACTTTACGCGGCTATCAAACTCATTGGAGTTAATCTCCCCTTACCACTTGAAGAATTCCTCCGAAAGAAAAGTCGTCTGATTGATCCGCGAGTCGTCCGATTACACACCCGATTACTCCACACCAACTACATTCACACAATCAAATCATACATCAACATTTCATAACACAAATTTTCCTATTTCCTTAGAGGCTAGGTTCGGCCATATCCTCCCAAAAATAGCTAGTGCTGTCTAAAATTTCTTATCTCTTGGATGAATGATCCTTAGGTATATCTAACAGTAGAACAAGTCTCATTACTCAAAAATTGAATCAAAAACTCAAGCTTTTTCAATATATAGGTTTCGACCTTCTCTATACCCATATGGGTTAGGGAACTCTTTTGGTTACATGCTCTTGGATAGTGAAAGAGGATGATGAAACTATCTCATAGAAATTGGTTTCATATTAAAAGGATTTTTCTACAATTTTCTAGAGATTTTTGAACTTTGAACTTATAAGTTGGAACATGGATAAACAAGACTTGAAAAACAAGATTTAAGTGGAGAACTTGAAGTATATGGATCAAATGAAGTAATATTACCTTCTTAAATGATGAAAATGAGCAAGAATCAACACTTGCTTCACCAAAAATGGTTAAGGTTTTCAACTTGAATTAAATGAAAATTAAGAGAAAAAAATAGTGTTATGAAGAAATGGGTGGATGCTTCATCAACATGATCTTATGTGTGAGGGAGAAGGAGAAAGTCTTTTTACACAAGGGTAAAAAAGTAATTATGAAAAAGGTCAAGGGCATTTGGTCTTTTCGCGTCCAAATATTTTCAAAAGTCATCATGACACTGGCACGTCTTCCTAGGTGATGTGACCTAATGTGACTTCATGTTTATCCGTTAGCGGGTCCCAATAAATCCGAATTCGGCTCCGTTCGTCACCCGATTCAAGATTTTGCCCGAATAACTTATATTATTTCGCTTTTTAGTGTGAAAAACCAATTTTATCAAAAGGTTAGGAATTCGATTCTAAGCCTAATTGTTTCGTTCACGAGTCAAAATTAGTTTTCTGAGCAGTAAAATCTTACTGTCAGTGAAAACGCAGACCGGGCTCCATCTGAGTTTTCAACCCAAAATTTAACCATAACTCACTACGATAGTGTAGAGTATGAATATGACTTTGGTTTATCCAAAATAATTTTCTAAACCTCGGATAAAATATAAATGTATATAATTTACTGATTCTAGAAGGCAGTGAAAATCGGGGTGTTACAATTGACACGTGTCCAAAAATGGCACGTGTCATCCCTGTGCGTTACCACATGTTGTCCCGTTGTCATGCCTGGTGTATTCTTTCACATTTTCCCGCGTAGCCTACTGCCGGAATATTTTCTGTAACTATTTTAGGCTATCCCTAAAAGCCTGTTGTACTCAAGTCCCCATCTAATTTTAATATGCGAATCCTCCATTAATTAATTAATCAATTAATCACTCGGTTAACGTTTCATAGCGTTCGGGACCCGTTCTTAAACGTTTATTCACTTTTTGTGTTCGTCCCAAGGCCAAATTGTCTCAAATTTGGATTATGACTTCCTCAACACATAAGGAACATAATTTAGCCTTTAAACATGCTTAATCTATGTCTCATACACTAATCAAGAAAACGAGGTGTTAGATGGTATGTCTTCATCAAAACACTTTAGAAGTTGTATTTGCAACTTCAACATTGTATAGAAAACACTAGGCTAGTGGAACAAAGCGGTATAGATAGAAAAAAAATATGCATAGAAATAGGATTTAATTGATAGAAATAAGGAAATACATTAATGAAGGAAATGAAATAATGTCTAATGATTTCTAAGAGCAACAATTAGTTCATCAAACTTTTCTATAACATCTATCATGAATCCTTCCAACATATTAATGATATCTTCACGATTAGCATCAGAAGATGGTGATAAAGAAGAGGGACTGTCAGAACTTCTTGCCCTTACAGAGGATGACTCCTCTTGAGTCATTTTTCTCTTCTTTGGATCTTCTTCCAAATGGTGATGTGGTTGCGGTGCGCTTTCAAATGCCTCGCTATAGCACACCTTCTTCTTGACTGATCTCCCCCTAGTAGATTCTGTAACGCCCCGATTTTCACGTTTTCTATTTCTTTAGTATTTTAATGTCTTTATTTTATTTGAGGTCTTAGGAATAGAAATAAAATATTTCGAGACCACAGTCATGCTCGACGATATCGTAGGAAGCTACGATTAAGTTTTGAGTCGAAAACTCAAACGGAGTCCGGTCTGCGTTTTTACACTGACAGTATGATTTTACTGCTCAGAAGACCTCAGATGGACCCGTGAACGAGACAGTAAGTCTTAGAATTCGATTCTCTACGTTTTGGTTAAATTTCGTAAAAATTTCAGAAAAATAACTTCCTGACCTTCGTTCGGGCGGAATCCTCAATCGGGTGACGAACGGAGCCACATATGGATTTACCGGGACTCGCCAACAGATCATCTGTTGAATTGTTGTGTTGTGTAGTTGTTGACGATTATCAGGAGGTTCAGAAACCGACCAACCGACTTTGATCCGGGAATCTGCTCATCAAGAGGTATGGGGAGAAGAACCTCATCACACCAAGATGGTGGTAGTGAGAATGGTTGTTTAATTTTATGTGTGGGTGAAACCCTTTAGTTTGGGTTCACTTTTATGTGTTAAGTTTTGTTAAGTTCTCTTGGAGAACAAGGTTGTCATGATGAGTTTATGCTTGAGTATGTTGTAGTGTGCTTTAGTATATGTTGATGAAGATATGATTGAATGAAAAACCATTTCCATGTATGTTGAAAAACCTACTTTGATCACTAGATCAAGTAAGGACTTTTATTGTTGATTATGAGACCATAATGTGTGATGGACTTGGATGTTTGATTAGGATGTAGTAAGGTGTATTATGGTTATCATGATTGTGTAAGTATTGTGAGCCATATTTTGTTTGGTTGATGAAGTAAAACTTCACATTGATTCCTAGTTGGCTATTGGCCATGACCTTGAGGAAAGGAAGGATAGGAATAGTTCTTGAACAAATCAAGTTTTGATGTAAAGAAACTGTTTTCAATAACTTGTGTTTTTCAAAGAAAACCCTAAGTGACTTTAAATGGAATTAAAGCTCAAAGTGCTTTCACCAAAGTGAAACATATTTTATACCTTATCCCTAGTCCATATAGTTAGTCAAGGGACTCAAAATGAGAAAAAAAAATGGTTTCATGAAGAAAATCAAGATGGTTCCCTAAGGTTGATGTCTTGTTTATGGCAACCATTTCGCTAAGCGAATTTTCTCTCGCTACGCGAAACCAGGGGAAAGTCTAAGTTGGGCATCACTGCCTCACTTTCGCTAAGCGAAATCATTCTCGCTAAGCGAATAAAGTGAAGTGTCGCTACGCGAATTCTGTCTCGCCGAGCGATCCAGAGGTGTTTCCAAAGAGGTGCAACCGTCTGAACTTGCGCTAAGCGAATTCATATTCGCTAAGCGAATCCAATGCATTTTGCTACGCGATTTGTGTCTCGCCGAGCGAACCAGAGGAGTTCCAAAAGAGGCATTCTTGTTTCAATTTCGCTAAGCGAATGTAATTTAGCTAAGCGAATTCCATGTTCAGAAAATGCTAAAAATAGAGGAAGTAAGTGTTTTAAAAATTGTTTCAAATCAAATGAGTTTTCAATTGAGAAGTTGTTCTGTTTTACAAACGTTTTGGGTTTTGAAACAGTAGTTCGATGACGGACCGGTGATTCGGATCCCGATCAGTCGTTCAATTGTTTCAGTCTTGTGATGACTCGATCCCGGAGGGATCACGAGATTTATCCGGTGGATAAAGGTTTTGTTTTCAAAAGACGCGTATAGTTCCTAAGGAAGAGAACCTTAGTAGACTTTGAGGTTTATCCGGGGGATAGACATTGCTTGATCGCATCTGCTTTGTGTAAGCATTGGCATTTCATTTGCATAGTTGTAAGGCCTTGAGCCTAGGAGTTGAGCTTACACCTTGATGCGGGTGCGAATCTTACGGTGACGATCTTCAATGGTCTTTTGGGAGGTATCAGGGTTGGAAGGGCTGACATGTGACCAGTTGGTAGCTCTTCTGTGTCGTGGCGAATCCGTGCAATACACTGATATCCTCTACTAGATGCCGTACTTTTCATGTTTGGTTGAGAGTGTTTCCGTAAAAGCCAGATACGTGCACGTTACGAATGTTGTAGCATCTTGCCCAAGGCTGGCGCGCACGGAACATGTCCTCCCATTCACTCTCTCCGAATGTTTTGTTAGCTCCATGGAGTAGGGGTCAGAGTAGTACCCAGTGACATTGACATTGAGTCATATACATTGCATTGCATTGCATGGCTATTGATGTTTACATTTACTGTTATACATCGTTGTACTGTTAAAGAATACCTTATTTTATGCTGTTAACTGCTTAACATGATATTATGTTGTCAACTGCTTAATATGTTTGACATTGAGAATTCCTGTAAGCATGTTGGGTACGCTGTTACCCGGTGAGTCGTCCCGTTTTTACTATTGCTGTTTTGCTGTGTTGATGAACGGGAATCTCACCCATATCTGTATGTTTTCTGTTGGTACTTGCTGTTGCTGTTTGAACAGATGGACGTGACGATGGTTCAGTCCAGTAGTTCTTTTGAGCCAGAGGAAGACCTTCTTTTGTGGTCTAGTTTTGTTGTCGGCCAGACTATGTCGTTTTTGTAGTACTTTTGGGGAGCTACGACTCCTTGTACTTATTGTATTTCTTATGTCAGTTACACATTAGACTTATGTCTGTATATAGTATTATTCCTTTTTCTGTTTATGTCCTTGTAATTATTATGCATATTGTTCTAGAAATGTATGGCGAACCTAAGTTCGTTATTAGTATTATTTACCTTTGCTAAATCCCATTGCATCTTGTGAAAAGAAAGAAAAAAAAAAGAAAATCGTATTTTCCGCATTAAGAAATATTTTCGGCCTTATAAACGTTCGGGAATGTGACACTCGGGAAAGGGTGTTGCAGATTCAGTTGGAGACATTGGTGAAATGAAGGTTTCAGATTTATAGATTTTGAAGAAGAATTTATCATGATAGGATTAGGATTTTCCATCCCTCCTATGGTTCAATTTATGCTTTTTAATGAGGTAGTCAGTGGTGACTGTTGAGGGGTTTGCCTGCAGGTTCTGTAACGCCATTCGTTCCATTAATAACCCAAAATAAAATATTTAAATAAAATATGAAATAAAAAAATTCTCAATTAACTTTGAATAAAGTATTAATTTAATAATATCAAAATAATGTTTACATCATAAACCAATAAATCCAAAATAACATAATAAGTTCAAAGTGTCAAAATTGGGCGTCTACTACAACTCGTATAATAAAACAATTAACATAACGTTAACATATGTCCTCCTCGCATAAGCCACAACATACTAACTAAACTATAAACTAAAGAACAGATCTTCAAGTCTTTGTATGCTCAACGATGTCGTCCCCAGACTCTAAAAACAATACTATTAATGATATATATAAACCTAGTGAATAAAAATACAATTATAAAATATTTTGCAACAGCATTGTTCTCAGCCGGCGCGGTAACCGGAAAATCTGTCCATGGTACCCGCTATTTTCCAAAACACAATATATAACGTAAAATAATAAAATTTATAAATCAGCATAAATACCATCCAATCATCAACAATTCGTCACATTTCATATGCCAAATAATTCCAAATACATCACATATATTATACCTGTCAAACATCACTAAACAATGGTGTCTCATTGCCTAACTTTACTCAAGAGAGGTATTTCGATGTCACATTCTCATCAGTGACATTACTTATTTTTTTTCAATACCAACCATGTGCACTGATGGTATTGCACATTTTCGACATCCCAATATATGGCGATGTTGCTTTCGATACCCTATCAACATGTGGTTCTACATAATTTCGAAATCTCAATTCAATGACGATGTTACTTTCGATACCCCATCAACTGGTAGTATTATATAATTCCAACATCTCAATTCAATAGCGATGTTACTTTCAATACCCCATTCATAGGCGATATTTCTTACACATCAAGCCTCATGCATAATAGTCAATTAAACATGTCAAAATAGACATATATCATACATATCTCAAATAAAACATGTCAATCAACCAAGATACATACCAATCATACATATCATATCATCAATCACAAGAATAAATGCTCGGTTTAATAAACTTTTAATTTAATTGAAAACCCCTAAATCAATTTAGCGTTCTTGAACCCTAACATAGGAAAATCCAATTTTTCCCAAATCAATCTCCCAAAATACATTAATGGTTTTAAGGTCAAAAATCCCAAATTTTTATATCATGAAAGGGTGAGGAAAGGTATTTTTGCTCACCTTTTATAGACCTCCAAAATGTTTCAAGCATTTCCTATGAGCTTATCTTAAAGTTTCACTGAGAATTCTTCTTTTGTTCTCCTCACTAGGTTCTTCACACCGCAATCGACGGGCTCCTCCACGCCTTTATGTATTTCGTGCGGCGCTGAAGCAAAACAAGTCAGGTTCTCTTCAATTAAACCTATCCAATTCAATTCTAAAAGTGGGCTCCATTTTATTTTCATCAAATGAAGCCTTCTGCACGTGAAAGGCTTGTGAGTTGTTTGTTTCAAACTTTGAATTAACTAATATATATTTGTTAGTGCCAAAGAGTATTTGGCCTCCTGTACGTGAATTTAGTTTCACGTTATTACTTTTCTTTTCTTTTCAAAACATTATAGCTGGCTTACTTAGGGTTTTATTGAATTGTTTCTACTTTTCTGTTTTAATTTCCTATTTTTATAAATAATTACAATATAAATAATTACAAAATTGTCACATTGTTTTCATTCTGTTTCTTAAGTTTAAAAATTTATATAGAAAACATTGAAAACAACTTTTTGCTTGTTTTCACTGTTTCTTATACAAATTTTTGGAAACAAGAAACAGAATAAAAACAATATGACAGTTTTGTAATTATTTGTGTTGTAATTAATTTTGAAATCAGGAAATGAAAACAAGAAACTAGAAAGAAATCAAACACACCCTTATTTATTCTAAGAATTCCAATAATGAACTCTTTTAATTACTAAACAATTCTAACAAACTCTTATACCAACCATTTTCTTCAATAAAATTGATACTAACTTAATCTTTTTATTAAAATAATGATATTATAATTTTAGGATGATATAAGTTCCATTTTAGGAACATCATGCATTAGGACATGTTTGTAACACGCCGATTTCTTTTCAAGTTTTTTTAATTAAGCCGTATTTATGAATTTGTATCTTATTTGAGGGTCTAGAAAGTAAAATAAAATAAACTAAGATCATAGTCAAGCTCTACGCTATCGTAGGAAGCTATGGTTAAGTTTTGGGTCAAACACTTAGACGGAGCCCAGTCTGCGTTTTTCATTAATAGTAGTATTTTACTACTATAAAGACCTAATTTGGACTCGTGAACGAGACAGTTAGTCGTAGAATCACGTTTCCTACATTTTGCTAAAATTGGTTTTTGACCTTCAAAAGTGAAAATAATATAAACTATTCGGGCGAAGACTCACCGGGAGACAAACGGAGCTGCGTAGGGATTTAGCGGGACCCGCTAACGGATAAACTTGATGTCACATTAAGTCAAATCACCTTGAATTTCGTGCCTGTGTCATGATGACATTTTCAAAATATCTGGACATGAAAAGACCAAAATGCCCCTGATATTCATCAAAACTACCATTTTACCCTTATGTAAAAAGACCAAAATACCCTAAGTGGAATTTTTTGGACTATCCTACCCCTCCCTTCCCATTTACTTCGGCCCCCCCTCTCTCCCCCTTCACTTTCTTCTTCTTCCTCCATTCTCTATTTTCTTCCTTACTTTTCCTCCATTTTTCTCAAGCTTCCACAAGGATTTTCAAGAAACTTTGTGAAGCAAAGTTGATCACCTTAACCTCCTCTATCATCTAAGAGGTATAAACTTCACTCTTGAGCTCTCAATCTTCATTTTTCTCCATTGAAAGTTCATGGTTTCAAGGTTGTTCTTCAAACTTCAATAATCTCTAGAAAATTGTGTAGAAAAATCCTTTTAATGTCAAACCAATTTTTATGATCTAGTTTCATCCTCTACTATCATAATCCAAGAGAATGAAATCAAATAATCTTCCTATCTTATTTAACTAAGAGGAACCGAACCTATGCATTTTGGGGGGGGGGGGGAAATGGGTTTTGTTCAATTTGTGTGAAATGATTCTTGATTTCACCTATTTCATTCCCTAATCATGTAATCCAAGTGATTAGGAAGCCAAATCAAACTCTCACCTATTTTTAGAGTTGATGGCCGAAACCCTATGTTTTTGGTTGAAGGGGTTTTGGTTCAAAACTTTGACAATTGATCATGGATTATGTCTTAGGTATGTTTAAGGATCATTGATCCAAGAGTTGGTAGAATTTCAACATCTCTAGCCTATTTTAATTAAATAGGGGCAGTAGCCTAATCCTAAGGATTAGGGGGGTTTGTGATTTAACTGTATTAATTTCTGGTTGTGTTTTGTTTTAAAGGATCGGACAGGATTCGAACGTTCGACAGCGCACCCGATTAACAGTTGTGAAGCGGTATCCAGAGTCACACAAGAACATCACTAAGGTGTGGGAAAGAACCACAATATCGTCGGGGAGGAAAGATTTAAAATAATATATATTGATATGCATAGGGCGACCTAAACCCGACTAGAGGTCAATTGGCCGATAGGTTGATTTTACTGTATGTCGAAGTTGCTTGTTCTGTGATTGGATGTTTAATATAATATATTCGATATGTATGTTGTGCATATTATATGTTTATGGTTACATAATTATTTATCTGTGAGTTGATTTTATTATTGAATCTGTTTCTGGTTGCTTTATGATGTGATGTTGTGACTGTTGATGTCTGAGTAGAGATAGACAGTAAATTCTGATAAGTCGGAAGATGAATATGTGGTGAGAAAGTTGAGGATGTATATATGTTGTTGTGCTCAACCTAGAGATACAGTTGATCTATTGATATTGTGATATAAAGTCGATACCCGGCTAAGCCGGAGGAAAGTTGGTCGTGGTTGTTTATAAGTTGTGGTTGAGACACTAAGTGTTGATCCGAGATGAGTCAGTGAGGTTCATGTTGCATAGTTGTTGTCCATCACTATGTTGGCGTATGGGCGATTCCGATCTTGCTTCCAGGGAGATGATCGTACCTATTAGTTGTTAACGGACGGGCGAATGTCCTGACCTGGCCTGCGGGCGGGGGGATATATCGTTACCATAAGTTACGTTGTTGACGGGTGAATATTCCGACCTGGCTTGCGGGGGGGAATATGTCATACCCATGAGATGAGTTGCGCCTGCGGGCTGTTGGCCGAACCTTCCATTACGGGGGGTGGCACAGAGATGAATGAGACATCTTGATCTGTTGAGGATGTCGCGTCGTGATCGCATCCATATAGCCGTTAGTTGCATGAGTGTGAGAGACAGCAGTTAAGGGAGAATTATCTGAGAGTTGTTTGGTTGTCACTGTTATGCTATTGAGTGTTGCTATCTATTTAAATTATTTTATATAGCTATTTTCCCATTAATGATAAATTGATGTTTCTTATCCCCTATATTTTTCCCTATGTCATATTTTATTTATTCTCGATCGTACGAGAAGATCCTTTTGAGGAATTGCCAGAGGAGATTGATGGCATACCGGTTCAACCTGATACTAGCAGAAGAGCCTCAGATCCCAATGCTGGGGACTTTGAGCTACTCTACGCAGAGGACGACCATTTCTGGGAGATTGACTACTCTCAGTGAATAGTAGTGTATACGGGCCCGACTACCGTATACGTTAGAGTCGTGGTTGGGTAGACAGTCTTAGTTTTGTTATGGCCAGTACATGGGTTGAGTGAAATGTATTTTTGGGGGCAGGAGAGGAAGTCTGATGTATTTTATTTTGTTACCATGCTTTCTGTTGTATATGTTAATATTAGTTGCGTACTCTGAGAAAATGGGTATCAGTTATTGGAGGCTCTACTGATGGAGCCAATACTCTTACTTATGTATAAGTTGTTATGGTATCAGTGTGTTGATTGTTTTAAATATTTCCACATTTTTATATTACCACGCTGCGCTGCGACGTTAAGAATTTGAGTTCGGGTTACTAATGGGACCTCGGAGGAAGGGGTTGTCTCAATGATGACGCCTGAAGATAGTTTGAAAGAGATTTCTATAGGATATATCAGTATTCCTACAAAGACAATATGGAAAGGAATGGAAAGTTTATTTGAAAGCAAGTGAGGAGGTGATAGACGAAGGTCAATTATGTTTTTGAAACATTTTGGGGACTCAGGGCGACAGAAGCAATGAAAGAGCAACAACGCCATAGGAAGAATCCAGCCTTGTTGGTCAAAAATTATTTCTCAGCCTTCTTTTTTTCAGCAATGTTCCTAAATATGGCCCGATACACCTTTTTCAGAGAAAAGCTAGGGTCTTCCTTTATCCACTCCAGGCTTCTGTAAGTCATCAAACCCCTGTTTGGAGCACTTGTTATGGCAGCAATATTAAGATTCTCATTGATTGTCACTACTTTATCGGTTACTTCCACACTGATGGATCCGTCAGCTTTGAACTCATCATTGGACCAAAACTCTCGAATTTCTACCATAGGGATGGGATGATCAATGGTGAAGAAATATTTCCATCCTTGAGCCTCGACCTCTGTATTAACATCAAATCCATCACTTTTGAGCTTTTCAAGATTAATTTGCTTGATCCAACAGATGGGGTGAGAAGGAGTTTTAGCTTTGGTCGCCATTGTGGGAAGATTTTCTGAGAATGAAGTAAAGGAATGAGAGCTCAAAGAGTATGTAAAGAGTTTACCAGAGAGAGCTCTCTTTATAGAGAAGACATACAAGGAGGAGAAGTCGAGCGTGTTGTCCGAGAGAAACCATAAATAGAAGTTACAACGTTAGTGGAGAAATGGAAGACGTGCAGTCATGCATTTTCAGGAGAGAACCCATAAATAGAAGTTATAATGTTGGTGGAGTAGACGAAGAGATCACATGCAGTTGTACTTTGTCACTCGGTATCATTTCCGCCAAAAATTGTGCTATCAAGATATAATAGCGTTTGTCCAGAGATGCATTGTTAAATGTATCTTTTCTAATAGTGTTTCCAACACAAAGCATTATTAAAGGTTTGGTCTCCCTAAAATAGATATTAAAAGTCTGTGTCCACTATTACTCTCTCTCACTCTTTCGAACCAACGTGCTCTCTCGAACTCTCACTCTCCATCTCTGTGACCTTCACTCGCTCTCTCTCTCAATCTCCTTAGTCGATTTACTACTGCCACCTTGCAACTAACTTTCTCCGTCTTCTCTGGTAAGTCTCTTCACCTCCGTCATTTGAAATACTTAGGGTTACTTTTATTAATTCCATTGCTGTTAAATAGCTACTTAGGATTACTTAGAGTGCATCCAACTCTTAGAAATGGCTAGTCATTTTGATTCTTTTAGTAACTTCATTGCAGTTAAATGGCTACTTAGGGTTACTTAGAGTGCACAAACTTACCAGGGTTACGTTTAGTATATGTGAGTTCCATTATTATCACCGACCAATGGTTTCTTGAACTTTTTCAAAAATTCTTTCTCCTTGAGAAGTTGCAATTGGAATGTTCAACTCCGAGTTCCCCTTAGCAACCTATGTGTTTTATTTGGCTAATTTGCTTCTTTAACCTTTTAAAACACATGTTTTTGTAATTAATTTTTTGATTCTATAGGTTGATTTAGACACAGAAGAGTGGAACTTGCTTCCTGTTACTAGCTTATTCTGGATGACAGCAAGACATCAGTGAATGTTTGTCATTGTATTATCAGACCTTTTTTTTTTCTTTTCAGTAATGCATAATAGTATTTTCAATATGGAGGATTGTTTTAATCTTTTGTTTGATAGAGCTATAGTGGCTTTTCTTTAATAGGCGTTTGTGGCATTTCTTGATAGATGTTAAAGTCTCAACTTCAGGATGTTGGGGCCATTTCTATCGATGGGCTTCTATTAGTGCAGAAGATGATACAAAGTGGACTTTGTCAAATTCTGGTATATTCACTGGAGTATATATTTTAATATTTGGATTATCATATATGTGTTTAAGAACCAAAGTTTGATTATGATCGATTTTGTTGATTGCATTAGGGATATGATTGGTGTTGATTGTTATGCTAATTTTTGAATGATGAATGTTGAATGCTATTTATTGAATGCTGAAAATAATGTTTTTTTTTTAATTCCTCAATGTTGTTTTCTAATTCTGGAATCCTTTTTTTTTTGTATATGATGAATGTTGGAAGCTATTTTTTTATTGTTGAATACTATTTTTTATTGCTGAATGTTGTTTTTCTGTTTTTTGAATGTTATTTTTGATTGGTGAATGTCGAGGAATGTGCAGAAAGCAATGAAAATACCAATTAAAAAAGATGACTAATAGACAGCGTTTGTTTAAGAAAACAATATCATAGTTCATACTACGATAGCACTTTAATGAAATCGCACTATTGTTTTTGGGTAACTAAGATAGCGCATTTTTTAAGTCAGCGCTGTCTTTATTATGAACTCATGCTAGCACCGCTTCCTGGATGCACATTTTAGTGTGAACTACTATAGCATTTCGTTGGATAAATGCCATTGTAGTTAAATCAACAACAACGCTTCCGAAGCACTATCGTTGTTTACAACTTTCAATAGTGCCAACATAGATAGCATCTGAAAGCGTTATCAAATGCAAAAAATACGCACTATCAAATCCCAAATCTGTTTGTAGGGCACTGAAGGATCTCACATGTCTCTCCACATTGGTATGATATTGTTCACTTTGGGCTTATACCCTCATGAATTTGCTTTTGGTCATTACCCAAAAGGCCTCATACCAATGGAGACATTTTCTGTACTTATAAACTCATGTTCCTCCCCTTGTTTAAGCAATGCGGGACTTTGTTTGCACCTCAACAATCCTCCCCTCAAACAAAGGACCATGATTCATCCTCCCCTCCAGCGGAAGCCTTCAAGTATTTAGCATGTTTATACTTGTACCGCCGACTAACGAGACATGCCGCCTGACCACCACAACGCCAGGAAGACTTTCGACACAAGGATCTTTGACTCTGATCCCCAACAGCTATTCCAATATTCGCCCAAGCCAACACCATTGGATTTGATACCACTTATAGGGAACCGGAGAATCCCGCACATGTCTCCATACCTTGGTATGATATTGTCCACTTTGGGTTTACACCCTCATGGATTTGCTTTTGGACATTACCCAAAAGGCCTCGTACCAACGGAGACAACTTCCGTTCTTATAAACTCAAGTCCCTCCCTTTGTTTGAACAATGTGGGACCATTGTTTGTACCTCAACAATCCTCCACTCAAACAAACGGCCATGGTTCATCCCCCCGTCCAACGCTGAAGCCGCTTCGAGTATTTAGTTTGTTTATACTAATAGCTATTCTTATACTTGCCCAAACCATTTAAGCCTGTTGATACCAACAGCTATTCCCATACTCGTCCAAGTCGTTTATACCAACGGCTTTGATACCACTCCTTAGGAACAGGGGAATCCCATAGATATCTTCACACCTTGGTATGATATTGTTCACTTTGGGTTTACACCCTAATGGATTTGCTTTTGGACATTACCCAAAAGGCCTCCTGCTAATGGAGACAACTTCCGTGCTTATAAACTCAAGCCCCTCCCCTTGCTTAAACAATGTGGGACCTTTGTTTGTACATCAACACTATTATAGTAAACATATATAAAAATGAAAGTAAACCCATGCTTTTTGTTAGAAAGGCCATAAAGGATGTGGACGATGAAATTTGTGTGAAGTCAGTGTGCAACTGTTATGTGTCAATATCATTGCTCCATCTATAACTCTCATCTCCAAAACCAAGTGAACCCGGAACCCAACAATAGGAACACTTTGTGAGTGTTACCTAACATGGAGTTCTTTCTTCCCTTGTGAACATTTATTTCCTCCAACCAATTCCAAGCCGCACAAGAAGTTAAGAATCATGGATCAAATGTCAATTAACATTGTAGCAAGAAAAATAAATGGAACGTTAAGAAGAAAAAAAAAAAAACAAATAATGAATGGAGTGAGTTGGAGGAGAAATATGATTCATGTCATGGAGGAAGCAGGTGGAGTCCATGCGATCATCAAATTGTAAGCAGCAGTTAATAGTTCTTTCATCATTATGCAGGTGGGCTCGTCATCTAGACTGTTCATGTCAAGGAAAATGAGTAAAACTGTGGACCACGGCATCTAAAACACATACAACCGATTTGGACTACTAGGGTATTTATCTTTCATTGATGGCTACAACTAAGGATCTGTGGAGATTTGAAAAAGTACCATCATGTTAGGAGTCAGGTGTTCAACTATTTAATATACATAAATGCCTATAGAAGATCGGGATTATGCCAAATAAGATAAAAGAATACGAAAATTGTTAACCAGTGTCCTTGGTTAAGAAATTGAAAAAGAATTTAGAACTTATGTATTTAATACTAGAAGGAATAATGTATTAAGTTTTCCAATGAAATAATTTTTTTTAATTTCTTAATGTATTTAGTATGACACAAAAGAAAAGTGTTTTTTTATTTATTTTTATTTTCTTAATACACAGTGTAGAGGTGAGATAAAAAAGTAAGAGACATAGTGCTTTTCAATTGAAAGTGGTCTTTTGAATTTTGAAGGTATTGAATAATGCTTTTCAATAAAGATTTTATATCTGTAATTCTATAACGAGTGTCCAAGGTTACTCATTAACAATACCTTTTATCTTAGAGTTTTGTTATATCCTCCTACTAATCCTTCTATACAAAATAAATAAAATATTAAATAAAAAATTAATCCATTCAATATCTTGAAAATATGAAAGTATTTAATATTTTCTATATAAAAGGATTAAAGGAGCGAGTAGGAGGATTTATAATTATGATTTATTTTATTTTGGTATAATAAGTTGCTGGATAGTTTTACTGATCATCATGTGTTATAAAGATCAATGGTGTTGATTGGTCTATCTAATATAATCAACCATAACTAGAGATCTTGAAGCACTACATGATGATGTATTTATCACGATCTTGAATATTGAGACTGCAAAAGACCCTCGGGACAAGTTCAAGAAGGAGTTCCAAGGTAGTGAAAGACCAAAGGGAATGCAGATGTTGAACTTAAGTAGAGAATTTGAAGCACTCATGATGAAAGAAATTGAAAAAATCAAAGAGTTTTAAGACAAACTTCCAAAGATGGTTACAAAAATCACTTTTCTAGGTGAGGAGCTTAGTGATCAACGGGTTGTCGAGAAAATTTTAATGTGTCTTCCGGAGAGGTTTAAGTCAAAAATCTCCTCTCTTGAAGAAAATAAAGATTTTTCTTAAATATCAATTGCATAGCTTGTCAATGTTTTGCAAGCTATTGAACAGATAAGATCTTTGAGAATGGAAGAAAATGTTGAAGGTGCTTTTGTGGCTAACACCAAAGGGCAAACTCAAGGGTGCAGCAGATCTGGAAAAAAGTCATTCGGTTGGAAGAAAGGAAAGGAAAAGAAAGAAGATGAAGTTAGAAAAGATTGAAATAACCAAAGTAAATACAAGAATGGGGTCGAATAGTGTTTTACTTAAAGCTTTTTGGAAAATAGAAACTCTTTTCGAAAATACAAAGATCAAACGGTTGAAAACAGCGGGTAGACGCTAGGATGTGTCTGAGGACATTTAAACACTTGACTTAAAATTAAAAACATAGAGATATACAAAAACAAAACAAAGACCTGTTTTAGATAAAAAGATTTAACCCTGGTTAGATGTGATATAAAAACACTTCAAGCAATATTTAAGAGTTTAAGGTAAGAGAGAATCACACCAAGCAATTGATACCCGTTCACCCTAAACTTTGGTTTACGTCTAGTCCTTGCCTAAACCAAGAGTTTTGTAACATCCCAAAAACCCTATATTTGTCTTTTAACTGTTTGTGTGAATAACTTGACTGAGAACACAATTCGATTAATCATAATCATAATAATAGTTGATGATTGGAAATTCATATTTGAATTTCAATTATGAGCTTAATAATCATAAGGTGTTGTTTTGAACCCAATGTGCTGTTTTGAGCCGGAACTGATAAAAATATTATTATTTTAATCGGGACTGCTTTACCTTGGGATGCGTGCCAGGGTCGGGAAGTAATCTGGCCCGGGTTCGGGAAGTTGTTCTGGCCCAATGTCGGGAGTAGTTTATGACTGCATCTCACACTTCATGAGACGTTGTCAACCATCCATCACGTTTTCATTCCTTTAACCAATGGATTAGATTCTAATGACTCTTGGTTAATAACCTAGCATCTTTTCCTTTTATGGAGAAAGCAAATTAACCTATTTATGGTTAATCTCTACACTTTTAACAAGAGCTCAACACCTCTTGTACCTTACTTGATCATGGCTATCCATTTACTTACACTTCATCACATCATTAGTAAACTATTATTTGAATCAATTTGGCTTCCTAAATATCAAAGGCCATACGGCCAAATGGTGTGAAAAACACCATCCTTATTGCATTTTCATTCTTTAGAGGATCAAACTCTCTTATTTCTCAAGAACTCTCAAATCCTCTCTTCTCTCTCTTCTCCTTCTCCACGGTTTTGGTCTCTTAGACCATGAACCAAAACTTGTTTCTTCATTCTAAAACCATAGATCATCTTGTCTTAACCTCCTTTACATCTTTGATGAAGAAAGTTTTTCATTTGGGGCAACTTGGTTCTTGACCCTCAAGAACATCAACCTTGATCATCAAAGTGTTCTTCTTGAAGTAAGCTTCTAACCTTATTTCTTCTTCATTTCATTTCATAGAATCATGAAACAACCTTTGCTAGCTCATGATTTTGCTAAACTAAGTTTAAAATCATGGTGTTTTTGGCTAACATAGGTTCGGCTACCTTCTTGTTCTTGGAGCTTGGAGTTTTGCTCATCCTAAAGATCTTCATTAAGGTAATGGTGGAGTGCCCCTCATCACACCGCATTGGCGGCGGTGAAGATGGTTTATGGGTTTGGTTTGGGGAAGTCCCTAAACCAAGGGTTTCCTACTTTGTCTATTTGGTTCTCTATGAGAACAATGTTGTAATAATTATTTGTTGCTTGATTTGTGTTCATTGATGTGTTTGAATGGTTGAAAATAATTTTATGTGAGGGAAAACCCTAACCTAGGGTTCCTGCATCTTTTGTTGAAAAGAGTTTGTGAAAATATGATTTTTCGGATCTGACCTTGTGTGAGTCATTTCGGTTTTTCTCTCAACCTAGATCTTGGATTTCAAAACTTGTTTTTGATCCAAAAACTAGACATCTTGGGATTCATTTTGAGCACAAATTTCATGTGATTTCATAAACATTTGACCCTTGAAAAGGTGTTTCAATCTAAGCATAAAATTTTGTCTCGGATTCTGACAACTATGACTTATTTCTTGAAACTGTACTAACTCAGTTATTGTTTGTGAAAAATAATTTTATATCCAAAAACTATACATCCTAAGCTTTCATATGAGTCCTCATTTGCTCAATTCTGAGTTCGTTTGGTCAATCAAATGTTTGTTACAAGTTGATGCTTGATATGCTCAAATTTTCTGTATATGGGTTTTCGTGTTGATATTTGGAATTGTATGTTATGATGTTGGTGTGACTATTTGTGTTTGAGTGTTAGTGTTGAAAATCATTTTGGCATGGTGAAAAACTATTCTTAGGTTCAAGACCTAAGGATAGAATTTTTGAATGATAAGCTTGTTCATGCTTTCAATACTTGATGAAATGGCTATATGTTGAGATGATTTTCATGATGCTAGAATATCGTTGGATGGCTTGTATTTTGTTGAAAAACAACATGTATGGTTCGGCCTTGTTGAGTTAAAAAGGGAAGCCAAAGTTTCTATGTTCAAATAATGGTGTAATGGACTTAAATGGTTCAAAGAAGGCAAAAGAAATTAAAAAGACCTACCTTACTTACATGGAGGCATTTGGCCATACCATAGTAATTAGGGCTAGGAACCTAAAATGTTGATGTTAAGAGGGTTAAAGCGTTTATACTAAAGTATAAAGGAAATATAAATTAAAAAGGTTTCCTAAGAAATCAATTTTTGGTTCCAAAGAACCAAGTGTTGTAAAATGAATATTTTGGGTTCATATGAAAAGTGTTTTAAGAATAGGAAAGTTTGAAGTTAATCAACCACTTATTCTAGCATGTTGTTGCAAGGAAAAGATTTTCAAGAACAAAGAGTTTTCTAAATGATTCATGTGGTTTCCAAAGTTTTTGGCTAGTAAACCTACTTTCAAGAGAAATGAGAATTCTTGTAAGTGTCTTCTTTAACACAATGTGTCTTTACACTACTATGATTAATTTTGAAATCTCACAAAACAAATGAGTTATAGTTTTCATTTGAAAACGAAAAGGTGATTTAAAGAAAGATATGTTTCGCTAAGTAAAGGAAATTAATATTATTTCAAAGGAAGTTTTACACTAGTTTGGCAAAAGACAAGGTACTGTGTATCTTGGGGTTTTGGATACCTTAGGAGTATATGTATAGAGTTTTCAAAACTATGTTTGATAAACGAGATTCCATGAACTAGTTTACTACCAAGGAGAGTATTTTAAAGACTTTACTATAACAGCGTAAATACATATTATCTTCTAAAGGAAATTCAATGAGTTCCATAACGGATTCACAAAGACTAAATAAAAGACATGCACCTATACCTTGTGGTCATGGAGAACCATGTCCCACACCCTTGATGATTTATGTCATCTAAGGATCCATAATACTTAATCACAAAGAATTACTTATACAAAATAAGTAATGTTTTCTTTGATAGATAAGTGAGATTATATGATGAAGGAATCCTTGTGGATTCTGTTTCCCATAATACTCATAGGATATGGAATAATATATCATAAGATATCAACATTGTAACACCCCTCCTTCTCGGGTGCCACTTTCGTAACCCCAAACACATAAAGTATAAAAAAAAAAAATTTGCTGGTTTTACTTTCGGAAAAACATCTTATTTAAATATATCTCATTAAGTCTTGAAAATGTGATAAAATTTTTCCTTCACACAATATTGAAGAATATATACTCAAGATAATTATTAAGACCACTCATATACACATACATGTATCTCCAGTTTAACAACACACATAGGAGACCTTGGACAACACGTTCGTTTTCAAATTATATTGACAGAAGTAAAACATTATAAGTCCAAATACTAGGTAGCGATGAGTCTGAGAATCATATCTCCAAAACCCTATCCATCAGTAGCCACTCACAGACTAGTCAAAAGGTACTACCTCAAAGGAAAACCCTAAGCTGGTCTAGCACAAACAAAAGACGCACTACCTAACATACGCCGTATTCCTGAGACTGAGTTTCGTCTCCAACCATCCACACCTCTTCATCGTCAACATCGAGCAGATCAAGCTACTGAGTCCCTAAACGACCCATAGGACTATTGACAAACATCTGTACATGTATCCAAAAACACAACAGGGTGTCCAACATGTACAGGTAAGGGTGAGAAACCAATATATGAGTCCAAAAACGACAACTACATACCCAAAAACAAACAGAAGATTCATATAAGCATGTCTCACAGAATATCATCATGCATAATATAGTACAATATATCAAAGTACTAATAGTAAAAACACAAGGGCCTCGTGCCCACAGTTAACGTTATTTTCAAAACGTACGCATGAGCACTTCCACATATATCAATTAACATTCAGTTCTTGATTTCCGGAAATCTCATCACCCTTCAAAAACAACAAGCTGATCAGGCTCCAAAGTCATTGACCTGCAGGCAACAATGACTAACACCAAAATAAATTGGTAAAAACATAAGCACTTAACTTCCCAGGAAATAGCACATGGGCGCGTATGTTAGTGGTACTTACAATGTATCAGTCATACTATATTGTCCAACTCAGGGCACAATACGCACACACACGGCACGTATGATATCATTGTCCATCAAGGCACAATGTTACATGATGACATAAGTCATCCCCCAGGTTTCCTTTATCGTCTAGGTCTCCTCATTTCACGGCACATCTGCCAAAAACAAGAATGCATGAGAAAGCCATTTTGTTTTCATCAGTTTATCTTTGTCGTATCATTATTTCCTTGTGGAAGCATCAACGCTATCAACCACCACAATATCTTAGACTCTTTAAGCCTTTACAACATTTTCCTTAAAACAGGACACTTAGTCCAAAACAGCTCGAACCCAAAAATCCCTAACCGATGCACCAGTCTCGGACTTTGGATTCAAAAGCATAAAAATGTCCGCGAGCTTACAGGAACACAAAGATTGTCCACAAGCTGACAAGACCAACATAATAACACGGATCCTTGATCCACGTGTTTTACAGAACCCTACAACCCCAACGTCTCGGTTTCTAGTTTCCAAGACCAAAAACCATATTTTTCTTGAAAACTCAAAACTAAAACCCAAATATCCGAAACTTACACAAAGTCCTCGGGATCGTTTTTCTATAAAACAAAGCTTGGTCTAAAGACCATCTTTTTCCTTTTCGTCGTTTTTCGATAAAAATACAATCTTTGAAATACAGTTTATAAAAACCTTTTTTCTTGGATAAAACCACTTATTTTAAAACAATGTTTCCCAAAAGCACTTTTGCTCAAAAAGAAATACTTTAATATTTTAAAAACCAAAGAAAAGGTTTCCAAAACACTATTCACCCTAAAACTTCATTTTTCTTTATTAAAGACAAATTTGTTCCATTTTATCCTTTAAGTCAACTTACCCTTAAAAAGCAAATATTTATTATTATTTTATTCCAAAAAGCTAAATTATTTCTTTTTCTCCCAATGTTCATTGAAAACTAATTTAATATTATTATTTTTATTTATTCCACATCCCAAGCTTTTTAAAGCTTTTATATTACATATTATCGAATCCTAATCGGTATTAGGTCCTTTAATACAATAATCCCCACAATAAGGCACATGATAAATCCATACATTCATTCCAATGCCATACCATACATTCACATATAAGCAGGTATATCATGCATAAGAAATTATCAGCAGTAAAACAAATCATTACACAAACAACCAAACACGGCTAAATATTTACAATCCAAACACATACAGCACATAGATGTTGGAATTGGAATTCCTCAGGTTTGTCCCCTTACCTCTTGGAGTTCCCAAAGCAATAGCAAATTTCCCGATCGATCTGAACCTCGTCCGATCTCTCGCCCGATTATCCGACGATTACTACACACATACAATCAATCAATGCATTAACACAAAACACAAAAATTTCTCCTATTCTCTACCTCTAGGGTTCGGCCCTATGCTATTAAAAATAGCTAGGGAGCTCCAAAAATTCTCATCTTTTGGACACGACGCTAACTAAGTGAGATAACCCTAGATACACACTTAAAACATCAAAATCCAACCAAAAACCTACTCACCCACTATGTGTAGGTTTCGGTCCCTCAATACCCATATGGGTTAGATGAATTTCTTGGCTCCAAGCTCTTGGATCATGAAAGGATGTCATGAACCAAAGCCAAAGAAATTGGTTTGGTATTAAAAGGATTTTTCTACAATTTTTCAAGGATTTTTGAAGTTATGGGTTAAATACCCTAACCTCCATGAAATTGAGATTTCAAGAGATGAAAGGAGAGATTGAGAGAGTTAGAGGAGAGTCTTTACCTCCTTGATGAGCTTCCTTGAAAGAAATCAACTTGAATCACTCCAAATCTTCAAGTTTCAAAGGATATAAGTGATGAACACCTAGTGTTCTTGAAGAAAAGTGAAAGAAATGGGTTAGGAGAGTTGAGAGAGACTATGGCCGAGAGGCCAAAGTGAGTGAGGGTGAGATTTATTTATTTTTGATGTATGGCAAACTTGTAATTAAGTAGAAGGGTAATTTGGTAATTTTGCTAAAAGACCAAGGGCAATTTGGTCATTTCGTGCCCAGATATTTTCAAAATCATCATGACACTGGCACGAGTCCCTAGGTGACTTGACACTGACTTAACATCAAGATTATCTGCTCGCGAGTCCTGTTAAATCCTTCTACGGCTCCAATCGTCTCCTAGTTCGATTCTTGGCCCGAATATAATATATTATTTTCACTTTTGAATGTCAGGACGGATTTTAGTAAAAATGTAGAAGATTGAATTATAAGACTAATGGTTTTGACCGTTAGTCAAAATTAGGTCTTTATAGTAGTAAAACACTATTATCCGTAAAACATAGACCGGGCTCCGTTTGAGTTTTCAGTTCAAATTTTAACCGTAGGTTCCTATGATTGTCTGGAGCATGAATATGATTTTAGTTTTCCCAAAATTATTTTGTAAAACACAGATGAAAATATAAACTCATTTATATAGTTTACTCATCATAGAAAGCGTGAAAATCGGGGTGTTAAATTACTACCCCACTAAAAAAAAAAATTCATCCTCGAAATTTCGCGACTCAAGGCTAGACAGGATTTTCTTAATCCTTACAAGAATTATATGGAAGGATTTCACTGCTCAGAAACGGAATACGGGAATATTCAGTATGTAAAAAGATTCTTCAGTAGGTTCGTGAGTGTAAAAATGCATAGCTAATATAGGTTTACAATCATGACTCTAATAAAGTTCCTCCTTTCATAAGAACCTTCTAACAAAACATGGAATGGAACGATGGACAGTCTGGCCAAAAAAAATCAGACTGGATCACAATTACCAAGTGTAAAAGTGATTAGATTAAGTTTCATCACGAATTTCCCTGTGTTATGACTGAAGAAATAGTTATAGCAATTCTTTCAATGGGATTATATGACAATGTCTAAGCCAGAGGTTACTATTAATCCAATCCCCTCAAATGTCTAATACATTGGGGATTGTGTAGGAATACAAGTACCATTCACTAACCATGAGTTCTCACTAAGTCCTCTCCTGATTAGAACTCAACAAAACGCACACCCTTGTTGATGGAGGCAAAGGACGGACAAGTCAATTTTACAACAAAAGAAGATCAATCCATTCAAGTCCAAGTGATCTGTGTTTTTATTTTGGCCATATCTTGAGTTATAGATGTCCGATTGAAGTGATTCTTGATGCGTTGGAAAGACAAGAGAATTATCTACAAGTTTTGTTCGAATCTCAAGACCTGATTTGGACTCTATCATGACTAAAATTGGGCTAGAAGTTGAGAACGCTGTTCTGGACGGAATTGTTTTAATTAGGGAATTAATTGGGCTTGTAATTGGTTTTAGCTTTAATTGTATAATGGGCTTCATGGTCCACGAAAATACTCACCTCCTTAACCTAGAATGTTCCTTAGCTTCTATAAATAGGACTTGTATTACCTCATTTCATAACTTTGAATGAAATTAGAATTTATCCTATTTGGGTATTTTTGTGAGTTGAGCATTGGCTCCTCCTCTTCAAGTTCTTGGATTAGAACTTGCTTGATTCTTATCAAAGAGTTCTATCTCTTTGTGGCGAATCCTCCTTGGCTTATCAATCTTCCAAATCCATTGGAATATTGTGGCGCCTTCCCTTTCATCTTCTTCCTCTTCCATTTTCTTAATTTATTTTATGTTCTTCTTTACATTTGCGCCATTTACGTTCTGTTTTTAGTTGTTGCACTTTAATTCTTTGTTTGGTTAAGTTTCTTGTTTAGTTATTTCCTTTCTTTAGTTGTTTCCTTTTGTTAATCATATTCGGGTGACAACCGCACCTTCTTCTTCCCCCAATTCTTTTCATCTTTTTAACATAAGAACTAAGAACAAGCTCTTGGATAGATCCTCAATTTCGGTGATTCAAACTTGGATCATATCACAGACAGAGGGGACACATAGCAAGATACTGCAAGGCACAAGGATCTGTCTCGGTTACCAATAACGATACCGGAACTGAAAGGCTGACTACCCAAGGAAGAGTTAACAACATGAGTGGTGCTGAAGCTTCAAATTTTGACGATCTCATACAAGGAAGTTGCGACCTAGACGGTAATCTCTTAACCGTGTTTTTTCGCTTCAAGTGAAATCATTCCTTTTTGTGATGAGCTGTGTGAAATGTTTAGAACTACCTGTTTCTTCTTTGCCATGTGAATTTTTGCACCCCTATCCCTGTGCTATCCTCTGTGTACTAGACATTGAGGGATGGGTATAATAATATCCAATGAGTCTGGAATACCTTCCTAGTGTTTCATTGAAGGGGTTGTTATGACTTACTTCTTTTGGAATGCAACCAATTGGATTGGTTGGATCCGATGATTGAGATATGTTAAGACTCTTTAGAGGAGAGTTATCAGGATTATTAAGAGGTAACCTCTAAGGTAAGCTTTGACGCAAATCCTTAGTCAAGTCGAGCAAATAGGCTTGAATACGACCTTTGCTCTATAGGACAAGGATGTTAGACTCTTAGTTACCAAATGAGTGAAGACTCCTTGGTATGTGGAGGAAGTTTGAATGTAGGAAAAGAATTGCCGAAGGGACGAGTATTCCTTAAGCAGGTAGAACAATACCAAAAGGGTTTGGTATAGATATACAGGTAGCTAGTGAGCGACCAAAGGAAATGGCAGGATACCGTTATGCACTCTAATAGAGTTGAGAGACCGGGACGAGAATCCCGGTAGAAAAGTATTAGTGTAGTAATCTGTGGAGTTTCTCTTGATAGTGTTTAAGAAATGATTGGAGCCTCTGCTGTTTATGGATTTGGTGGTTAGGATGTTTACCCCGTTAGAGTAGATTAAAGGCTACGCATTATGGGTGGACTTATGATCCATGCTAAGGATGGTGAAGAATTCGTATAGTGTCTAAATATAACCTTTCGAAGGTTGTCAATGATCAGAGACTGAGCAAACCAGAATTGAGGCATAAATGCTGACTATAGGATGAGTGTCCTTGGGACTGGTAGCAGTAGGGAAGGAATCACAAGGAATCCCATATGGATGGGAGTATGGTCTTAGTAGTAGAACTTGAGACAGTGACCGGTGTAGATAAGTAAGATGGATGAGTTTAGACTCGCTTGTAACGACCACTATTTGAGGATATGGTTTCCTCTTTGTTTCGATGCTTTCGGATTTCGAGGACTTGAATTGAGTTTGATATTGGACTAAGTTTGATATTAAGTTTGGATTTTCGCTTAGATATTAGAATTCTTAAGTGAGCTTATTAAGATTTAAAGTGTATGAAGCTTATTGATGAGATTGAGACAAGTAGTAACGGAATGGGAATTGGTTTAAGCGTTTGACATAATAATGGAAGTTGATTTAAGTAACCGCTCACTAAGGTAATGCTTAGAAGTAAGAATGGAAGTAAGTCTTTCGTGAAGGATTGGTAGTAGGGAATGACTTTCCCGATAGTTGAAGGATGAGCAAAAGAATGATGATAGTTTCAACAACTAGTTTTATTTCTCCAAGAGAGTAAGACCAAGTTGGAATTGTTTCCTTGATGAGATAATGTGTTTTGACACACAAGTGATGGAGGCAAAGGAGGGACAAGTCAATTTTACAACAAAAGAAGATTAATCGATTCAAGTCCAAGTGATCTGTGTTTTTATTTTAGCCATATCTTGAGTTCTAGATGTCCGATTGAAGTGATTCTTGATGCGTTTGAAAGACAAGCTAATTATATACAAGTTTTATTTGAATCTCAAGACCTGATTTGGACTCTATCATGACTAAAACTGGGCTAGAAGTTGAGAACGCTGTTATGGACGGAATTATTTTAATTAGGGATTAATTGGGCTTGTAATTGGTTTTAGCTTTAATTGTATAATAAGATTCATGGTCCACGAAAATACTCACCTCCTTAACCTAGAATGTTCCTTAGCTTCTATAAATAGGACTTGTATTACCTCATTTCATAACTTTGAATAAAATTAGAATTTATCTTATTTGGGTATTTTTGTGAGTTGAGCATTGGCTCCTCCTCTTCAAGTTCTTGGATTAGAACTTGCTTGATTCTTATCAAAGAGTTCTATCTCTTTGTGGCGAATCCTCCTTGGCTTATCAATCTTCCAATTCTATGGATGATTGTGGCGCCTTCCCCTTCATCTTCTTCCTTTCCATTTTCTTAATTTATCTTATGTTCTTCTTTACATTTGCGCCATTTACATTCTGTTTTTAGTTGTTGCACTTTAATCCTTGGTTGATTCCTTTTGTTCTTCATATTCGGGTGACAACCGCACCTTTTTCTTCCCCAATTCTTCTCATCATTTTTACATAAGAACTAAGAACAAGCTCTTGGATAGATCCTAAATTTCGGTGATTCTAACTTGGATCATATCATGTGGTATCTAGAGCTAGCTTCCTTGATTTTAATTTCTTTTTAGTTTGGTTGTGCTAGTTGGATTGTGTTGAAATTTTTGCAATTTTTGAGCTATTTTTTTAACCTTGAAACCCATACCTAACCCCATATTTTGATCATCAATTTTGATCATTTGTGGTGTTGTAATGAGTTGTTAGACCATTGGGGTTTGTAATTCATAGCATCCAAAAGATGTTTCATAGCTCAAGTTGCTTCCTTTCCTCATATTCCATGTTTTAGATTTTTGAATTTTTTTGAATTCTTCATCTTGTTCTTGGAGTTTGAGCCACTTTGATCTTGATGAATTTCACGATATGGTGTTAGAGTGTTAATCTACACCTTGATTGAAAGGTCTTTACAAGTGGAATCAAGTATACCAATCAATTTTTCAGCTTAAAGCATGAACTAGACATCAATTTGAGGGGAATTTAATTTCTGGGCACACTTCCCAAGAACAACTCCTTGTTCATCATGTTCATGCTTCAAAAGGCTATTTGATCTTTGTGATTCACTTAAATTCTGTTTGGGGCGTTCTTTTCTGTAATTTTCAGAAAATTTTTGTGGCCAAAGTTATTTTGCAAAAGTAAGGATCCCAAAAAGTTAAAAAATAAAATCCGGATACAGAAAAATACAGAGGGACCAATCTGCAATTATAAAAATTAAAAAAAAATTTGGCAGAATTCAAATTAGGCCACAAAACCCCTATTCTAAGTGTTTCTAGCCTTAAAATTGATATTACTTGATGTTTTGGACATATTTTTGGCTCAAATTCTATTCTTAAACATTTTCCCTAGAGTCTTGTCACCTAAATTCCAATTAGAGTGTGCTTTTCTTGTTTGTTTTTCTTGTTTGTCTTCTGAATACTCTTAGTTTTGTCTTTGTAGTTTTCTTCTTTTTGAAATTCTTGATTGATACCTTGTGTGGATTTTCATAAAGATTTGGTACTTGTTTACATTCTTGAATTAGTATAGCTCTTTTCCAAGGATATTGAAAGAGGACTTTGAGTGGTAAAAGGCAAGAGTGAACATTACATAAAAGCCTTGTTTTGAGTGAAACACGAGTGCAAATCTAAGAGTTATACACTTAGGTGTGTGGGGAGGTCCTTAACACTTTCTTTTTATTCTAACTTATTTTCTTTGCAACATGATGAGATTTGGTTCTAGAGATTTAGACTACGAGTGCGGATATGTTGCGAAATCACTCGAGAAGTATAAGGTTGGTGATTGGACCCGAAAGATGCATGAGGGGTATGAAAAGAAGTTGAGGGAAAAAGATAGAATAAGTCATGAAGGAGAGAGGTGTAGAGGCAAGGAGAGAAAATATAGAGATCATGAGAGGGAAGATAAGACGTTTGAAAAAGAAAGAAGGAATAGAAGGTATGAAAATGAGGATAAGGAATGTGAAAGGAGGTTGAGAAAAGAGGAGAGAATGAGAAAGAAGGCTTCTAATTTTGAAAGATATTGGGAGCATGTGAGAAGAGAGAAAATCCGAGAAAAAGAAAAACAAGAAAGCAAGATCAAAGTTGAGAAAAGAAAAGAGAGTGAGGCGGAAGAAAGTAATCCAAAAGAGGAATGCAAGACATCAATTGAAATTAAATTTGAATTTCCAAAGATACAAGTTCCTCATGGCTTAAAGGAATTGAAGACATGGCATCCTACTACTGTAGTACCTTCCTCTAAATTGGTGTGTGGCTTCAAATGTTGGGATTCTTCTACTTTGGTTCCTTCATCTAATATTTCTCCTTTATGCCTCATTGAAGAGTCATGCATCAAGGCAATTGGACAAGAACATGTGCTAAATTCATTAGATTTGCATGACCTTTTCTTAAATGATGGTGGGAATTCTTTAAGGCTTAAGCTTGTTGCTTTTTTCCTTACTAGCCTAGATCAAATTGAAGAGTCTTGCATCAAAGATGAAAATTCCTCAAATGTAGAAGTTACATGTGATGGGTTCTTTAGATTTGTATTTGACCCCGGAGGATTGGGTATGTGCACACAATAACAATAAGAGGTATGGAGAGAATAAATTCGAGGTCGAATTTCCTCTAAGAAGGGTGGAATGATGGAGGCAAAGGAGGGACAAGTCAATTTTACAACAAAAGAAGATTAATCCATTCAAGGCCAAGTGATCTGTGTTTTTATTTTAGCCATATCTTGAGTTCTAGATGTCCGATTGAAGTGATTCTTGATGCGTTGGAAAGACAAGAGCATTATCTACAAGTTTTATTTGAATCTCAAGACCTGATTTGGACTCTATCATGACTAAAACTGGGCTAGAGGTTGAGAACGCTGTTCTGGACGGAATTGTTTTAATTAGGGATTAATTGGGCTTGTAATTGGTTTTAGCTTTAATTGTATAATGGGCTTCATGGTCCACGAAAATACTCACCTCCTTAACCTATAATGTTCCTTAGCTTCTATAAATAGGACTTGTATTACCTCGTTTCATAACTTTGAATAAAATTAGAATTTATCCTATTTGGGTATTTTTGTGAGTTGAGCATTGGCTCCTCCTCTTCAAGTTCTTGGATTAGAACTTGCTTGATTCTTATCAAAGAGTTCTATCTCTTTGTGGCGAATCCTCCTTGGCTTATCAATCTTCCAATTCTATGGATGATTGTGGCGCCTTCCCCTTCATCTTCTTCCTTTCCATTTTCTTAATTTATCTTATGTTCTTCTTTACATTTGCGCCATTTACATTCTGTTTTTAGTTGTTGCACTTTCATTCGTATTTGTTTAAGTTTCTTATTTAGTTATTTACACTCCTTGGTTGATTCTTTTTGTTCTTCATATTCGGGTGACAACCGCACCTTTTTCTTCCCCAATTCTTCTCATCATTTTTACATAAGAACTAAGAACAAGCTCTTGGATAGATCCTAAATTTCGGTGATTCTAACTTGGATCATATCAGTCTGCAAGTAAAGCATCTAGGACTCCGCTCAGAGAAATTGTTGGCCACGTGTGATGGATCTCCACACTTAAAGCATCTCCTCTCTCGGCCTTGGTTCTGATTCCTCTAGCCTCTACTGCCTGACGCATAAGCAATAGGACGATACTGTTGTTGGTTCTGATCATTCCCTGGGGATCGGGAATAAGGCTTCCTATGACTTCGTTTTCCTCCCTGATTGGGATGCTGATTCTTGAGACGGGAAGGTCCTCCAACGTTCTCTCTGTCGGCCCTTCCATGCTTTATCAGCTCCACTTGTCTGCTTTTCTCTACTAATGCTTGGAAATTTCGAATTTCCTGTGGCAACACTGATTCTTGGATTTCATACTTCAAACCTCTCTCGAAACATTCACACTTCCAGTCCTCGTCGAGGTTGATTTGGAAGAATCAGAAATACTTGGCCAGTGATTCAAACTTGGCAACATATTCTCCAACGGACATCTCCCTTTGTTGCAATCGCAAAAATTCTCGCTTTTTCTCATCTCTAGCAATTTGTGGAAAATACTTCTCTAGAAATCAGCACTTAAACAGATTCCAAGTGATTTCCTGTTGATGTGCCTCCAACAATTGTCTGGTTTCCTCCCACCAGTACTCTGCATCTCCTAGCAGTAGAAAAGTTGCACACGGTACTTTCACTCCTTCAAGGCTATGGATTACTCGAATATCCTTTCCATCTCTCGGATCCAGAAGTCAGCCTTCTCAGGATCCACATCGCCATGAAACTGTGGTGGACTCTGGTGTCTAAAAGTGGTCAGATTTCGACCCCCAGCGACCTGTGCAGCACGAGCCTGCTCTTGTATATTTTGAGTAGCCACTGTGGTCGTCTGTACAGCGATAGCAGCAACCATATTCGCCACTGTTGTGCAGCCATTTCAATCCCATTAGCACAGTTAGTGTCCTCAGCATGAACACAAACTCCTCTTCCGCAACTACATCCACAACCACGTCCACATCCAGCTCTAGTCTTGGTTCTTGGTTCCATAACTGACCTATAAGAATGAAGTCAGTCAAGACGCAACCAGAAACCTAAGCATATGCTTACTTAACAACACACCTTACTTCTATGAAGTAGGGCAACCAAACCTCAATCAGAGATCACACAACATCCACACAACAGACCTATTCCCCAAAGGTTCCCGAAAGACTCGACCAGCTATGATACCACTTGAAACACCCCTCCTTCTCGGGTGTCACTTTTGTAACTCCAAACACATAAAGTATAAAATAAGAATTTGCTGGTTTTACTTTCGAAAAAAACATCTTATTTAAATATGTCTCATTAAGTCCTGAAAATCGTGATAAAATTTTTCCTTCACACAACACTGAAGAATATATATATACTCAAGATAATTATTAACACCACTTATATACACATACATGTATCTCCAGTTTAACAACACACATAGGAGACCCTGGACAACACGTTTGTTTTCAAATTATATTGACAGAAGTAAAACGTTATAAGTCCAAATACTAGGTAGCGATGGGTCTGAGAATCATATCTCCAAAATCCTGTCCATCAGTAGCCACTCACAGACTAGTCGAAAGGTACTACCTCAAAGGAAAACCCTAAGCTGGTCTAGCACTAACAAAGACGCACTACCTAACATACGCCGTATTCCTGAGACTGAGTTTCGTCTCCAACCATCCACACCTCTTCATCGTCAGCATCGAGCAGATCAAGCTACTAAGTCCCTAAACGACCCAGAGGAGTGTTGACAAACATCTGTACATGTATCCAAAAACACAACAGAGTGTCAACATGTACAGGCAAGGGTGAGAAACCAATAGATGAATCCAAAAACGACAACTACATACACAAACACAAACAGCAGATTCAAATAAGCATGTCTCACAGAATATCATCATGCATAATATAGTACAATATATCAAAGTACTAACAGTAAAAACACAAGGGCCTCATGCCCACAGTCAACGTTATTTTCAAAACGTACGCATGGGCACTTCCACATCTATCAACTAACATTCAGTTCTTAATTTCCGGAAATCCCATCACCATTCAAAAACAACAAGCTGATCAGGCTCCAAAGTCATTGGCTCGCAAGCAACAATGACTAACACCAAAATAAATTGGTAAAAGCATAAGCACGTAACTTCCCAAGAAATAGCACATGAGAGCGCATGTCAGTGGTACTTATGATGTATCAGTCATACTATATTGTCCAACTCAGGGCACAATACGCACACACATGGCACGTATGATATCATTGTCCATCAAGGCACAATGTTGCATGATGACATAAGTCATCCCCCAGGTTTCCTTTACCATCAAGGTCCCCTCATTTCACGGTACATCTGTCAAAAACATGAATGCATGAGAAAACCATTTTGTTTTCATCAGTTTATCTTTGTCGTATCATTATTTCCTTGTTGAAGCATCAACGCTATCAACCACCACAATGTTTTATACTCTTTAAGCCTTTACAACATTTTCCTTAAAACAAGACACTTAATCCAAAGCAGCTCGAACCTAAAAATCCCTAACCGATGCACAAGTCTCGGACTTTGGATTCAAAAGCATAAAAACGTCCGCGAGCTTACAGGACCGCAAAGATTGTCCACAAGCTGACAGGACCAACATAATAACACGGATCCTTGATCCACGTGTTTTACAGAACCTTACAACCCTGACGTCTCGGTTTCTAGTTTCCAAGACCAAAAACCATATTTTTCTTGAAAACTCAAAACTAAAACCCAAATCTCCGAAACTTACACAAAGTCCTCGAGATCGGTTTTCCATAAAACAAAACTTGGTCTAAAGACCATCTTTTTCCTTTTCGTCGTTTTTCGGTAAAAACACAAACTTTGAAATACGGTTTGTAAAAACCTTTTTTTCTTGGATAAAACCACTTATTTTAAAACAACGTTTCCCAAAAGCACTTTTGCTCAAAAAGAAATACTTTAATATTTTAAAAACCTAAGAAAAGGTTTCCAAAACACTATTCACCCTAAAACTTCATTTTTCTTTATTAAAGACAAATTTGTTCCATTTTACCCTTTAATTCAACTTACCCTTAAAAAGCAAATATTTATTATTATTTTATTTCAAAAAGCTAAATTATTTCTTTTTCTCCCAAATTTCATTGAAAAACTAATTTAATATTATTATTTTTATTTCTTCCACATCCTAAGCTTTTTAAAGCTTTTATATTACATATTATCGGATCCTAATCGATATTAGGTCCTTTAATGCAATAATCCCCACAACAAGGCACATGATACATCCATACATTCATTCCAATGCCATACCATACATTCACATATAAGCAGGTATATCATGCATAAGAAATTATCAGCAGTAAAACAAATCATTACACAAACAACCAAACACAGATAAATATTTACAATCCAAAAACACAATTACAGCACATAGCTGCCGGAATTGGAATTTCTCAAGTTTGTCCCCTCACCTCTTGGAGTTCCCAAAGCAATAGCAAATCTCCTGATCGATCTGAACCTAGTCCGATCTCTCGCCCGATTATCCGACGATTACTACACATATACAATCAATCAATGCATTAACACAAAACACAAAAATTTCTCCTATTCTCTACCTCTAGGGTTTGGCCCTATGCTATTAAAGATATCTAGGGAGCTCCAAAAATTCTCATCTTTTGGACACTACCCTAACTAAGTGAGATAACCGTAGATACACACTTAAAAAATCAAAATCCAACCAAAAACCTACTCACCCACTATGTGTAGGTTTCGGTCCCTCAATACCCATATGGGTTAGATGAATTTCTTGGCTCCAAGCTCTTGGATCATGAAAGGATGTCATGAACCAAGGCCAAAGAAATTGGTTTGGTATTAAAAGGATTTTTCTACAATTTTTCATGGATTTTTGAAGTTTATGGGTTAAAAACCCTAACCTCCATGAAATTGAGATTTCAAGAGATGAAAGGAGTGATTGAGAGACTTAGAGGGGAGTCTTTACCTCCTTGATTAGCTTCCTTGAAAGAAATCAACTTGAATCACTCCAAATCTTCAAGTTTCAAAGGATATAAGTGAAGAACACCTAGTGTTCTTGAAGAAAAGTGAAAGAAATGGGTTAGGAGAGTTGAGAGAGACTTTGGACGAGAGGCCAAAGTGAGTGAGGGTGAGAGATATTTATTTTTGATGTATGGCAAACTTGTAATTAAGTAGAAGGGTAGTTTGGTAACTTTGCTAAAAGACCAAGGGTAATTTGGTCATTTTGCGTCCAGATATTTTCAAAATCATCACGACACTGACACAAGTCCCTAGGTGACATGACACTGACTTGACATCAAGATTATCCGCTCGCGGGTCCTGTTAAATCCTTTTACGGCTCCAATCGTCTCCCAGTTCGATTCTTGGCCCAAATATAGTATATTATTTTCACTTTTGAACGTCAGGATGGATTTTAGCAAAAATGTAGAGGATCAAATTATAAGACTAATGGTTTTGACCGTTAGTCAAAATTAGGTCTTTGTAGTAGTAAAACACTACTATCCATAAAACATAGACCAGGTTCCGTTTGAGTTTTCGGTCCAAATTTTAACCTTAGGTTCCTATGATTGTCTGGAGCATGAATATGATTTTAGTTTTCCCAAAATCATTTTCTAAAACACAGATGAAAATATAAACTCATTTATATAGTTTACTCATCTTAGAAAGCGTGAAAATCGGGATGTTGCAAACATCGTTTTTTGAACGGCAAAGTTGTACGTGGACGCAAGGAACAGAACCAAGAATGGGCGAGTGATGGCAAGTCGTGCGAAAGTGGGTCCCGTATGGGTGCTCTGTGGTTTATCAAGAGGTAGACGTGGTGCTACAGTGATAGTGTAGTACGTGTTTGTGTTGTCGCATTTCTTGACATGCATACTCATATGTGCATGAGTTCGGCGTTGTGCCTGGGAGTTGAGCTTACACCTTTGTGCGGGTGCGATTGTTGGAGGTGCCGATTGTGGAGATTTTGAGTACGTTTGGGTTGGGGAGACCATATGTGGCCAGAGAGTAGCTCCTTTGTGTCGTGGGTGACATGTCGAAAAACACTGACGTCCTGACTGAACACTGGACAAATCACGATTTGGGTAAAGAACGTCTGGCATGAGTTGGAAAAGCGAATTCGCAATCTTGTTAAGATAGCACATGTTGGGTTGAGATAACGCAAACAATGTTCTCCCAATCACTCACTCCAGTTATGTTTAGCTCCATGGAGTAGGGGTTGAGTCTTACCCTTGTGGCATATGGCATTAAGTCATGTACATCGCATTGCATTGCACTAATGTTGATGGATACCTTTACATGTTATACATTATTATCCTATGTTGATGATGTCTTATGCTGTTGATTGGATAATATGAGATATTGAGATGTATGATAGGCATGACTAGTATTTTATTGTCTTGTATGTCGTACCGTTTTTACTTCTGCCATGTGTTGTGCTGATGAGTGGGAATCTCACCACATTACTTTGTATTGCATCGTTGTGTGCTTCTCTGGTTGTCTCCGGAGAAGGACTTCACCCGACGTTTTGGGTGCACCTCTCTGCTGAGCCTCCCAATGGTTTTGGCGTTTGGACATCTAGTCATGATGAGCTTCTAGAAAAGCACATGGGAAGAGCCATACTCCCCATCCGCAAGGGTTGCAGAGGAAGAGTTCTTGATCGCTCCACAGCTTGTCTTCATGTCGTCTGCTGTCAAGGTTGTACCTGTAAATGGGATGCTAGATGGACTTTTCCACCGATGCGTTCAGTGCCTTCTCCCTCTGATAAGGGTAGGTTGCTGGTTAATAGAGTTGCTTCTAAGTCAACTTTTGTTATGTCTTCCATAGGGATGCTAGCAGGTTCATGTTAGGTCTCGTTTGATAGGTCCTGGTTGGAGGGTGATGAGTGAAGAGACTAGGAGTAAGGTGATTTATCTACACCTTCCTATTTCTTTCGCTTGTCTCTCCGAAAAGGAGAAGTTAGAGGAAGTATTTAGCGGTTGATCTGAGGGATGTCTTCCTGTGTAGCATGTTGTTGGCCAGTGTAGGGTGTCAGTGAGTCTGTACCTTTCTTTTATCTTTTGTGGAGCTGCGACTCCAAGTATCTTATGTTTAGGAGCTGCGTCTCCAACCTTTTATGATGAGTCTGTATCTTTCTGTTTTCTTTCCGTAGTCGGGTTGGGTTCTTATGTAAACCTTTATGAACTTATGAACTTATATTAAGAAGTGTTGCTATTTACCTTACACGCATAAACGGTTACGAGCTTTTACTGTTATGTCTTGCGAAAAGGAAAAATTCACCCCCATCTTTCTTATATGTTTTAATTAACCCGTTTTTCGGCCTTAGAGTATTTTAAAATGTTTGTAAATGTGATCCCCCCGGAAAGGGTGTTACATTAGCGGTATCAGAGCTAGCTGAGTCTTTTTCAGGCTTAGGTTTTGGTCTGTCATCGTTTTTGTTGTGTTTTCTCTATTTGTTCTTTGTTTGTTTCAGTGTTGTGTTTCCGAAAGGTGACAATGTTGGAAAGGATGATGACTTTGGTCTATCCTTTTATGTTGTTTGTTCTCTGTGTTGTTGTTTCCAGAAGGAAGACAACAATTGTTTGTTATTCTTTCCTTTATTATTTCCGAAAAGAAATGATATTGGATGGAATAGTGATGCTCTTGCTTTCTTTTATGTGTACCTGTTCTGAGTTTGGTGGAGAGTAGCTGCTAGTTGCTGAAAGCCAAGGACACAATTGTCGCTTACAGAGTTCTTCGGAACGAGTTTTTGAACTAGTGTCTTCCAACGAGTACGAGACGAGTTGAAAGAAATGGAGTTTCTACAGTTTCGTCAAGGAGGAACGTCTGTCGAAGAATATGCTAATCGCTTTGAGTCCCTGCTGAAGTCTTCGAGGTATTTCCATCTTCATCCCGATAAGGAGTGGAAGTGCAAAAAGTTCGAAGAAGGTTTAAGGAAACGAGATTCGAGGAGCGGTGCTACCTCTCAAGATCGAAGAGTTCTCAGTTTTGAAGGACGACTGCTTCCTAATCGAATATCTGATGAAGAATCACGAAGAGAGACAATGTCACTTTGGACCATTTAGGTTCACAAGAGGCATCAACCTCAAGTCCCAGCAGAATCCGTATGCAAAGTTACCAAAGGACCAGCTGCAACAACAACTGTCTTACAGAAGGATTAGCAAGGGAACTCGCCAGTTCGTAGTACCTCCACAATGGTGCAAGAAGTGTGGTAGAGGCCATACAACCAAAGGTTGCAGCTCAAAGGAAGTCATTTGTTTCTGATGTTGAAGACTTGGTCACGTCATACAAGTTTGCGAGCAACAACTTTGCAAAAGTAGTAGTAAGTCTGGTCAGCCAATGACTTCAACGTCACGATGCAGGAAATGCGGGGACGGCCACGAAACGAAGTGTTGCACCAATCGAAGGCGTCATCTGTTTCAAGTGTGGAAAATAGGGGCATGTTTCTAGAGCTTGTGATCAACTTAAGATGGAGTCGATGACCAATGAGCTACAAACCGCTATGCAATCAGCAAGGGGAAGAGTCAACATGACGGGTAAAGCTGAAGCCTTGCGATCTGATGATGATGTTCAAGGGGGATAGTACCATAACAAGTAAACCTTTAACTATACTGTTTGATTCAGGCACCATCCTTTCCTTTATTGCTTTTAAGGTGAGAATCTGTCAGGATCACTTGTTTCCTCTTCTACCCTTTTGATTTGACTACCTGTATTTCAAACATATTTATTTCTTGTTGTCTATGACAAGTTAATAATTTTTTTTTTTGGATGCTTGTGTCTTCATTGTCCTCTTGATTTGGATTGACTTGAATTGATCTGAAATGATTTAAGTTGATTTGATTTCATCATTTCTACTTCTATTGCCTACGTTTTTGCATGAACTAATTAAAAATTTCTAGTTCTCCATTCTCTTCTGATTTGACTATTTTCAACCTTTTGATGAACTGATCATTTTGATCAAGATTATTTGGATTCTCAGATGAAAACTAAGACTTTTAGTAAATCAATTCATTTTCTTTTTCCGCAATTGAATGTAATTTGAAAAATGGATAGATTACGTCTAATCATATCCTTTTGGCCTTCGTAGGCAAGAATTTCAAACTTTCTTGGAACTGAAAATTCATAACTACTTGTTTCCTAGCTAGTCAAATAAGAGCTGCTTTGAGTAAAGATGCTCACAATTTTATTGTTACCTTTTAAAATGAACCAGAGTGGTTTTGATTTGAATTCTACACTCTCGGAAAAGTTTATCTTGTCCTGAGTTATTACTCCGAAGGGTGTGTCAGGACCGCCATCGAAACGGGAGTTACAGTTTTCTATCGACTTGGTATCGGAATTTGTCCAATACCCATGATCCTTATTCTCTTTCACTTTTGAATCTTCGTAATGGATTTCGAGTTTTGAAAATTTACAAGGATTTGTCTTGATGATCTCTTCTGTGTCATCAAGTTGATACAGTATATTTAAAAAATGAGAACTTAACCTATGAGGTACTTTGAGCTAAGATCGAAGACAGAAGAGTAACGCATCCACGAGAAAAAGAGATATCCTTGGTCAAGGTTATTTGGGACGAGACTTTAGGTGTTCTACCTGGGAGTTGGAGGATAGGGTGAGGGAATAGTTTCCGCATCTCTTCTAAAGGTAAATTTCGGGGAAAAAATTTCTTTTTGGAGGGTAATGTTGTAACATCCCAAAATCCCTATGTCTGTCTTTTAATTGTTTGTGTGAATAACTTGACTGAGAACACAATCCGATTAATCATAATCATAATAATAGTTGATGATTGGAAATTCAGATTTGAATTTCAATTATGAGCTTAATAATCATAAGGTGTTGTTTTGAACCCAACATGTTGTTTTGAGCCGGAACCGATAAAAATATTATTATTTTAATCGGAACCGCTTTACCTTGTGATGCGTGCCAGGGTCAGGAAGTAATCTGGCCTGGGGTCGGGAAGTTGTTCTAGCCCAGTGTTGGGAGTAGTTTATGACTGCATCTCATGCTTCACGAGACGTTGTCAAACATCCATCACCTTTTCATTCCTTTAACCAATGGATTAGATTCTTATGACTATTGGTTAATAACCTAGCATCTTTTCCTTTTATTGAGAAAGTAAATTAACCTATTTATGGTTAATCTCTACACTTTTAACAAGAGCTCAACACCTCTTGTACCTTACTTGATCATGGCCATCCATTTACTTACACTTCATCACATCATTAGTAAACTATTATTTGAATCAATTTGGCTTCCTAATTATCAAAGGCCATACGGCCAAATGGTATGAAAAACACCATCCTTATTGCATTTTCATTCTTTAGAGGATCAAGCTCTCTTATTTCTCAAGAACTCTCAAATCCTGTCTTCTCTATCTTCTCCTTCTTCACGGTTTTGGTCCCTTAGACCATGAACCAAAACTTGTTTCTTCATTCTAAAACCATAGATCATCTTGTCTTAACCTCCTTTACATCTTTGATGAAGAAAGTTTTTCATTTGCGGAAACTTGGTTCTTGACCCTCAAGAACATCAACCTTGATCTTCAAATCATGAAGTAAGCTTCTAACCTTATTTCTTCTTCATTTCATTTCATAGAATCATGAAGTAGCCTTTCCTAGCTCATGATTTTGCTAAACAAAGTTTAAAATCAAGGTGCTTTTGGCTAACATAGGTTCGGCCACCTCCTTGTTCTTAGAGCTTGGAGTTTTGCTCATCCTAAAGATCTTCATTAAGGTAATGGGGGAGTGAACCTCATCACACCACATTGGTGGTGGTGAAGATGGTTTATGGGTTTGGTTAGGGGAAAACCCTAAACCAAGGGTTTCCTACTTTGTCTATTGGATTCTCTATAAGAACAATGTTGTAATAATTATTTGTTGCTTGATTTGTGTTCATTGATGTGTTTGAATGGTTGAAAATAATTTTTATGTGAGGGAAAACCCTAACCTAGAGTTCCTTCATCTTTTGTTGAAAAGAGTTTGTGAAAATATGATTTTCGGATCTGACCTAGTGTGAGTCATTTAGTTTTTTCTCTCAACCTAGGTCTTGGATTTCAAAAATTGTTTTTTATCATAAAAATAGACATCCTGGGATTCATTTTGAGCTCAAATTTCTTGTGATTTCATAAAGATTTGACCGTTGAAAACGTGTTTCAATCTAAGAATAAAATTTTGTCTCGGATTCTGACAACTGTGATTTATTTCGTGAAATTGTAATATATCAGTTACTTATTGTGAAAAATAATTTTAAATAAAAACTAGTCATCCTAAGCTTTCATATGAGTCCTAACATTCTCAACTCTGAGTTCGTTTGGTCAATCAAATGTTTGTCACAAGTTGATGCTTGATATGCTGAAATTTTCTGTATACGGGTTTTCGTGTTGATATTTGGAATTGTATGTTATGATGTTGGTGTGACTATTCATGTTTGAGTGTTAGTGTTGAAAATCATTTTGGCATGGTGAAAAACTATTCTTAGGTTCAAGACCTAAGGATAGAATTTTTAAATGATGAGCTTGTTCATGCTTTCAATACTTGATGAAATGGCTATATGTTGAGATGCTTTTCATGATGCTAGAATATCGTTGGATGGACTTAAATGGACTTAAAAAGGGAAGCCAAAGCTTCTATGTTCAAGTAATGATATAATGGACTTAAATGGTTCAAAGAAGGCAAAAGAAATTAAAAAGAGCTACCTTACTTACATGGAGGCATTCGGCCATACCATAGTAATTAGGGCAAGGAACCTAAAATGTTGATGTTAAGAGGTTTAAAGTGTTTATACTGAAGTATAAAGGAAATAGAAATTAAAAAGGTTTCCTAAGAAATCAATTTTTGGTTTCAAAGAACCAAGTGTTGTAAAATGAGTATTTTGGGTTCATATGAAAAGTGTTTTAAGAATAGGAAAGTTTGAAGTTAATCAAAAACTTATTCTAGCATGTTGTTGCAAGGAAAATATTTTCAAGAACAAAGAGTTTTCTAAATGATTGATGTGGTTTCCAAAGGTTTTGGTTAGTAAACCTACTTTCAAGAGAAATGAGAATTCTTGTAAGAGTTTTCTTTAACACAATGAGTCTTTACACTACTATGATTAATTTTGAAATCTTACAAAACAAATGAGTTATAGTTTTTATTTGAAAACGAAAAGGTGATTTAAAGAAAGATAGGTGTTCCCTTTTTACGCTAAGTAAAGGAAATTAGAATTATTTCAAAGGAAGTTTTATGCTAGTTTGGCAAAAGACAAGGTACTGTGTATCTTGGGGTTTTGGATACCTTACGAGTATATGTATAGAGTTTTCAAAACTATGTTTGATAAAGTAGATTCCATGAACTAGTTTACTACCAAGGATTGTATTTTAAAGACTTTACTATAATAGCGTAAATACATTTTATCTTCTAAGGGAAATTCAATGTGTTCCATAACGGATTCACAAAGACTAAATGAAACACATGCATCTATTCCTTGTGGTCATGGAGAACCATGTCTCACACCCTTGATGATTTAGGTCATCTAAGGATCCATAGTACTTAATCACAAAGAATTACTTATACAAAATAAGTAATGCTTTCTTTGATAGATAAGTGAGAATATATGATGAAGGAATCCTTGTGGATTCTGTTTTCCATAATATGCTTAGGATATGGAATAATATATCATAAGACATGAACATCGCTTTCTGAACGACAGAGTTGTACGTGGGCGCAAGGAACGGAACCAAGAATGGGCGACTGATGTCAAGTCGTGTGAAAGTGGGTCCCGTAGGGGTGCCCTATGGTTTATCAAGAGATAGACGTGGTGCTACAGTGATAGTGTAGTACGTGTTTGTGTTGTGGCATTTCTTGACATGCATACACATCTGTGCATGAGTTGGGCGTTGTGCCTGTGAGTTAAGCTTACACCTTTGTGCGGGTGCGATTGTTGGAGGTGACGATCGTGGAGATCTTGAGGACGTTGGAGTTGGGGAGACCACATGTGGCCAGAGAGTAGCTCCTCTGTGTCATGGGTGACCTGTCGAAAAACGCTGACGTCTTGACTGGACACCGAACAAATCACGATTTGGCTAAAGAACGTCTGGAGTGAGCCATAAAAACGAATTCACAATCTTGTTGAGATAGCACATGTTGGGCTGAGATAACGCAGACAATGTTTTCCCAATCATTCACTCCAGTTATGTTTAGCTCCATGGAGTAGGGGTCAGAGTCTTACCCTTGTGGCATATGGCATTGAGTCATGTACATCATATTGCGTTGCATGACTGTTGATGGATACCTTTACATGTTATACAACCTATGTTGATGATGTCTTATGCTGTTGATTGGATAAATATGAGATATTGAGATGTATGATATGCATGACTAGTATTTTATTGTCTTGTGTGTCGTACCGTTTTTACTTCTGTCATGTGTTGTGGTGATGAATGGGAATCTCACCACACTACTTTGTATTGCATCTTTGTGTGCTTCTCTGGTTGTTTCCCGAGAAGGTCATGTTACCGAGACTTCACCCGACGTTTTGGATGCACCTCTATATTGAGCCTCCCAGTGGTTTTGGCGTTTGAACATCTAGTCATGATGAGCTTCTAGTAAAGCACATGGGAAGAGCCACACTCACCATCTGCAAGGGTCGTAGAGGAAGAGTTCTTGACCACTCCACAACTTGTCTTCATGTCGTCTGCTGTCAAGGTTTTACCCGTAAGTGGGATGCTTGATGGACTTTTCCACCGATGCATTCAGTGCCTTCTCCCTCTGATAGGGGTAGGCTGCTGGTTAACAGAGTTGCTTCTAGGTCAACTTCTGTTATGTCTTCCATAGGGAAGCCAGTAGTAGTCCCTGCTTGGGTTCCTGTTAGGTCTTGTTTGATGGGTCCTGGTTGGAGGACGATGAGTGAAGAGACTAGGAGTGAGGTGATTGATCCACACCTTCCTATTTCTTTCGCTTGTCTCTCCGAAAAGGAGAAGTTAGAGGAAATATTTAGCGGTTGATCCGAGGGATGTCTTCTTGTGTAGTATGTTGTTGGCCAGTGTAGGGTGTCAGAGAGTCTGTACCTTTCTTTTATCTTTTGTGGAGCTACGACTCCAAGTATCTTATGTTTAGGAGCTGCATCTCCAACCTTTTATGATGAGTCTGTATCTTTCTGTTTCCTTTCTGTAGTCGGGTTGGGTTCTTATGTAAACCTTTATGAATTGATGAACTTATATTATGAAGTGTTGCTATTTACCATACATGCATAAACGGTTACGAGCTTTTACAGTTATGTCTTGCGAAAAGGAAAAATTCACCCCCATCTTTCTTAAATGTTTTAATTAACCCGTTTTTCGGCCTTAGAGTATTTTTAAAATGTTCGTAAATGTGATGCCCTCGGAAAGGGTGTTACAAGCTTCACTATAATTGATCAGGTTACAGACGCAAGTATTCTATACACACCTAGCCTCTTCTTGCTCAACAACAAGAGTATTATTTGCACACCTAGCATCTCCAGGCTCAACAAGCATTCTTTAGTTAGCATATTCAAGCGTCACGAAATAAAATGATTTGTTTTGAAGCAGCAACTTTGATTTTCAAAGGCAAGTCAACCAGATTACACTCAAAGAGTGTATGTAATATAAAGAGGGTATGACTACGCAATAACTTCTCTTAAAGATTACAAATGATTGAGAAGTAAACGAAAAAATGAAGATTTAAAGCTCTAGTAATAAATAAGAGTTTTTCAGCTTAATGGCATTGTTCTTGTTGTCTTCAAATCTTCAAATCTTCAAAGTCTTCTATATATAGTCTTCACGGCAATAAATCTGTTGTGAAACATTCTTTCTTCAACATATGCTTTAATTCAAGTCTTCAGAGAAACCATTAATGCAATAGAGTCATTCTGATGAAGCATTAAATGTTTTGAAGACGTTGAGGGTATTCTGGTACTGAAGTTTGAGACGTCCCCTCACTGTCTCATTTAAAGAACCTAACTAACAAAGCCTTAACCGTGTATAGGTTAGTGTGCTTATCAAAAACACGAAGGAACTAAAACAACATAACACACATATATACATACATGACACACGCATCCATAGGTACATATAAGCTGGCCCCATCAGTAGGGCTCCACTATCAACCATGCATAGAATGAAGGTCCCCAATAGTACGTACATGGGAAAGCAGAAAATGCATAACTTCCTATGACTATCTGTACTCACAAACCATTCCGCTCTCAAAATACATCAAAATGACAAAAGCTCACCAATGCACAGTCTCATCTAAGACGCACTAGCCATAAACAAAACACTTTAACCTCACTTAGACACTAGTATGGATAACGAGAGCTCCCCATCGACGCCCGTTGCCGCCTTCAATAAACCTGAAGTGGCTTATACACAGTGGTACTATCGGGCATCACCATCCTCCAACTTCGCGCTTCTCGCATCCTCCTCTGAGCCCGAGCGTGTCTTTCTCTGGCCACGAAGCCTCTCCACAAAGTACCATGAGAACGCCAACCAGAATGTGAGTCGCGATGGTAATCCCAGGGTCTGCTCCACATCCTCTCAAAAGGTAACCTCTGAGAGATCCGAAAGTCGCCAACCAAACAAGCTTTGGATGACCCCCCCATAAAGGAAAGTAAACATTAACAGGTCCTGTATATACAGTCATGTATCGGGAGTAGTAGAACTCCCAATATCTCTCATCCTCCTCATGGTAGAGTAACTCAAAGTCTCCCAGGACTGGGATCCGTGGCTCTCTTGCCAGCATCGGGTTCATAAGGTATGTCATCCTCCTCGGGAATCGACGCCTCAGTGGGGTCTTCTCTCGAAGTAACGATAAACATACACAAGTAAGCATACAATATAGCAGCAACCATCCTCAAGGTTCGTTGTACTTAACTATTGATCTCACTCACTTATACACCTAGACCTTACATGAAGATGCGACTACCATCCTATGTCACAATGCATCCCCTACCAAGCACGATGAAAGTCATTCGTCCAAACCATATATTCCATTCACCGTGACCAATAAGAGAGCATCACCATCCCCTACCAAGCAGGATGATTATCTTGGTCTCCCTAGAATAGTTCAATAAGGACTCTGGAATACGCGGTACGCATCAGGATAACCAGGCTGCTCCAATGCCACGACATAGTAGGGGCCATACTACTGGTCTCTTGTGGAACTTGTTGGACCCAGTTACATCGTCAAGGCCTAGCAAGTACCATACCCTGACATCGTGTAATCCCAAATCTACATGGCAGTGAATATAATAACGACAAATACAATCTAGCATGAACCTCATGACTCATCTCTTGATCAATTGCTTAGTATATCAACCTTATATCTTGTACACACTAAGGACTAACACCCCTTACCAAGCAAATAGCTCCTTACTATCACTAACCATATCAGTAAAGTCATCGGGTTGAGTACTACAACACATACCATCAATCCCTCTCATAACATGCATCAGCCGATCCACAATGATCATCACTTAGCTCTAATCATATGAGCAATGCCAACAAGTATACATTCCCAATCCCAGGCAAAGCATATAATCTCATGTAGTATTAATCATAGAATAATAGATAATCATTTCATCACTTCAAGCATATTCATTATGTAGCCATATACATATACAACCTAAAGCATCTTATTAGCATCACATAGCACATATATCATAAAACATATCATGGCAAGAAACTTGATCATACTAAACATACGACCTCGATTTACCGAAAATCAACCTATCGCCGATAAACCTATAATGCCTAAATCTACATTGGTATTAGGGATGGCAAAATGGGCCAACCCGTCCCGCCCCGCCATTAACCCGCCCAAAACGGGCAGGGCGGGCTAACCCGTTTTGATCTTATGGGTTGAACCCCCAACCCACCTCGCTTAATGGCGGGTTGGCCCGCCCGCCAAACACAGAAAACATAAAATGGGTTGGCGGGTTGACCCGCTATAAAATTGGAATTTTTTTAACAAATTCATATGAAATTAAAAAAACTTTAGAAATCTGAAATCACAAGAAGGAACCAAACACTATGTAATTATGTATTGTTTTTTTAAAACGAAAAACTTTCAGTTGTTGAAGGAAAACTGGAGAAGGTCTAAAGGTGTACCCATGTACATACCTTAGAGTAATGGGGATGGGGACTCCGGCGGCGGCGGTTGCAACGCCTCGATTTTTCAAAGCTTTCTAATATTAATAAACAATATTTATGTGTTTGTATTTTATTGGAGGGTCTAGAGAGTGAATTAAAATAATCTGAGACCACAGTCACGCTCTACGCTATCGTAGGGAGTTACGGTTAAATTTTGGGTCGAAAACTCAGACGGAGCCCGATCTGTGTTTTTTCACTGACAGTAGTATTTTACTACTCAAAAGACCTGATTTTGACCCGTGAACGAGACAATTAGTCTTAGAATTGTATTTCCAACATTTTCGTTAAATTTGAAAAAAATCAGTTCGTACGCTTTATTCGGGTGAAATCTTCAATCGGGTGACGAACGGAGCTATATATGGATTTAGCGGGACCCGCTAACAGATAATCATGAAGTCACATCAGGTCACATCACCTTGGGATGCGTGCCAATGTCATGATGATTTAGAAAATATATGGACATGAAAAGACTAAAATACCCCTAACCTTTTCCATAATTACCATTTAACCTTGTGTGAAAAGATAATTTTGCCCCTTAAGTGAAAATTTTAGGACATCCTTGACCTTCCCTTCATCTCATTCGAGATCCACCTTCAAGAGAGGACCATCCCCCATTTTTCTTCGTAACACACATTTACTCCACACTTCCTCACTTTTTCTCTCCATTTTCCTTAAGAAACTACAAGAACTTTGTGAAGCAAAGTTAATCATCTTGCTCACCTTCATCCTCTACAAGGTATAGACTTCTTATTTGGCCTCTTAATCTTTATTTTCTTCCATTTAAATTATGCTTTTCAAGCTTTTATTCAAGTTGAACTTCAAACTTCAAAAATTCATAGAAAAGTGTAGAAAAATCCTTTTAATGTCAAACCAATTTCTATGAGTTAGTTTCATCATCCTCTTTCATAATCCAAGATCATGTAACCAAAATATTTCTCTAACTCATATGGGTATATATGGCCGAATCACATATGTTGGGAAAACTTGAGTTTTTTATTCAAGTTTTGAGTAATGAGACTTGTTTTAGTGTTAGGTATACCTAAGGATCATTCATCCAAGAGATAGGAAATTATAGACATCTCTAGATAATTTTGAGCCATATGGCCAAACCCTATGTCTAGTGGAATAAGAAAAATTTGTGTTGTTAATGTTGATGTTTGATTGGATTGTATGATTGTAGTTGCTGTTGAGTATTCGGACGAATAATCGGGAGATTCACGAACCGGTCGGACGACTTTTCTTCCGGAGGATTACTTCACCAAAAGTATGGGGAGTGAACCTCATCACACCAAAATTGGTGGAAGGTGAAAATGGTTGTTTATGTTGTTTGGGTGAAATCCTTTTGTTTAGGTTCACTACTTTATTTGTGAAGTTCTCATTGAGAACATAATTGTAATAATGGTTCTATGTTTAGTATGTGTTTATGATGATGCATGCTTGGATGGAAATTTTTTTTTATGTATGTTAAAAACCATACTTTGATTTCTAGATCAAGTAGGGATTTTTATGCTTGATTATGATTGGATGAAGCATGAATATTGTTCATCATTCTATTGTGAGCTTTTGAGCTATTACTTGACAAGCTGGTGAAGCAAAATCTTTACATCCCTTGTGTGGGAGCATTCTGCCTTGACCTTAAGAAAAAGGAAGAACATGTGTTGTTCTTGAACATTCAATGTTTTTGAAAATTAGAAAATGTTTTAGTGACTTATGTTTCAAAACAAAATAAGAAGTGATTTTGATCCAAAGATCAAATAGAGTTTTGACTTTCAAGTGTTTTTACTAAGGTGAAAATGTATTTTACTTTGGTCATAGTTTACCCAATTAACTAAGTGTTTTATAAGTAAAATGATGAAAGTGATTTCATGAAAGTAAAAGTAATATGAAGTTACCTTAGGTGGGATATCACCTTCATTTTAAAACTAAGTTAACAATCAACTTTCAAAGTATAAAGTGGACTTTGTCCTCAAGTTTGAACTAATTGAATCATAGTGTGAAAACTAAATGAAATTCCCTTTTATTTTACACTAGGTTAGTAAAGAAAAAACCCTTTTCAAATTAGTAAAGGTACTTTACTTTAAGCAAGTACAAAGTTATTTCAAATCAAATGAGTTTTCAATTAGAAAGGTTTTGGTTTACAAAGTCTCAAATCAAGAGTTTTCAACTCCAAATCGTAAGGTTTTACGCATGAAAACCAAAGTTAAAGTAATTCACTTAGAGCAACAGAAAAGAGATAATTAAGTATAGTATATGGTGGAATAAGACCATGCACTATACCATTGATGATTTAGTTCATCAATGACTTCATAAGACTTAAGTGAATCAATACTTATTTCATTATTTGAAATCCAAGGAATTAATATCTTAGAAAGGATCAAAGACTTATCTAAGAGGATTCTCAATCCTTCTTCATAATACTTAGGACTTGAGATGTAAATCATAAGACACGAACATAAACATGAAACGTTTTGGGTTTTGGAACAGTAGTTCGATGACGGACTGGTGATTCGGATCCAGGTCAATCATTCAATTGTTTCAGTCTTGTGATGACTCGATCCCAAAGGGATCACGAGATTTATCCGGTGGATAAAAGTTTTGTAATACAAAGACGCGTATAGTTCGTAAGGAAGAGAACTTTAGTGAACCTTGAAGTTTATCCGCTAGATAGACATTGCTTTGTCGCATCTGCTATGTGTAAGCATTGACATTTTATTACATGAGTTGCAAGGCCTTGAGCCTAGGAGTTGAGCTTACACCTTGATGCGGGTACGAATCTTACGGTGACATTTTGAATAATCTTGGAGGTATTGGGGTTGGAAAGGCTTACATGTGACCAGTTGGTAGCTCTTCTGTATCGTGGCGACTCCGAGCAATACACCGATATCCTCGACTAGACGCCGTACTTTCATGTTTGGTGTAGAGTGTTTCCGTAAAGCCAGATTCGTACACGTTACGAATGTTGTAGCATCTTCCCCATGGCTGGCATACACGAAACATGTCCTCCCATTCACTCTCTCCAATGTTTTGTTAGCTTCATGGAGTAGGGGTCAGAGTTTTACCCCTGTGGCATATCTCATTGAGTCATGTACATTGCATTGCATTGCATGGTTGCTAATGATTACATTTACTTGTTGTAAATCACTATTTTGTTTTCGAGGATGCCTTATATTATGCTGCTAATTGATTAACATGATATATTGAGATTTATGGTATGCATGTTAAGTATGTTATTACTTGGTGCGTCGTCCAGTTTTTACTTCTGCTATTTTGTTGTATTGATGATTGGGGATCTCACCCATATCTATGTATCTTCTCTGCTGATATTGCTGTTTCTGCTTAAGAAGATGGGCGCGACGATGGTTCAGTTCAGCATATAGCTTGAGTCCGGAGGGGGACTCCTTTTGCTGTTTAGTTTTGGCCAGGCTTTGTCAAGTGTCAGTTGTACCTTTTGGGGAGCTGTGACTCCTAGAACTTAATTATATACTTATTATCAGTTAGGCTTGGACCTATGTCTGTATACAGTATTGTTCTATTTCTGTACTTTAATTCAGTATGACTTCTAGAAATGCACAGTAAACCTAAGTTCATTTATTATTACTTACCTTTACTAATCCCATTACATCATTGCAAAAAGAAAAAAAAAATCGTATTTTCCGCATTAATATTATTTTCGGCCTTATAATCGTTCGGGAATGTGACACTCAGGAAAGGGTGTTGCATTATTTGGTATTAGAGTTGGCTGAGTCTTTTGGGGTTTGTAGGTTATGGTCTGTCGTGTTTTTTTTGTGTGTTCTCTGTGTGTTTATCTATTGTTATCTCCGTAAGGAGGATAATGTTGTTTGCTTTGGTTATGTTGTGGTCCTTTGAGTTTGACAATTCTGGTTTTGAAGGTAGCGATGGCTGCTCAAAACCTGAATGCTGCTGTGAACGCCATACAGGAGATGGCTGCTGTGATGGTTCAACGTGATGAGAGAGCTGTTGCGGGTAGAGGACTTGATGAATTCCTCCATAGGAACCCACCTCAGTTTAAGGGTGAGTTCAATTCTAAGCAAGCTGAGCGTTGGATCCAGACTTTGGAGAAAATCTTTGGAGCTATGAGGTGTACCAAGAATGACAAGGTTGTCTACGCAACTTATATGCTAGTGGAAGATGCTGAATACTGGTGGGAAGGAGCCCGTCAGATGCTGATGCATGATCAACAAGTTGTGGACTGGAATACTTTCAAGGGGAAGTTCCTGGAAAAGTACTTTCCTGTAAGTGCGAGGCACGAGAAAGAGATGGAGTTCCTCCAGCTGAGACAAGGGGGAATGTCTATAGCTGAGTTCGGGGCCAAGTTTGAAAGTTTGGCGAAGTTCTCAAACTATTTCCTGGACAACCCAAGAGAGGAGTGGAAATACAGGAAGTTCGTAGGGGGTCTTAGGCTTGATTTGAAAAGGGTTGTGGTTCCTCTGGAGATTTCTGTGTTTGCCAGGCTGATGGAAAAGTGTCACCTAATCGAGAGCTTGGAGCCTAGCAAGGACAAGCGAGCGCAGAGTTCTGGACTGACTAGATTCCACAAAGGGAACGGTGGTTGTGACAACAGATCTCAATGGAAACCCTATTCAAAGCAACAAGATCAACAACAACATTATGTAGGAAGAAGAAGTAAGGGTTTCAGTCAGTCTAGAAACGCCCCAATCAAGTGTATGAAGTGTAGGAAGAATCATGCCACAAGAGAATGCTTAATCAAGCGAATTATATGCTTCAGCTGTGGGAAGCTGGGGCATATTTCACGCAACTGTGTGCAACCAAAAGCTGAACATTCTGTCAATGATGTGCAAGCAGCGAGGCCTAAGGCAAAGGGTAGAGTCTATACAGTGAGTGGCGCTGAGGTTTCTCAGAATGAAGACTTAAACCAAGGTCAGTGCATCATGGGAGGTGAAACCTTAATTGTACTGTTTGATTCAAGCGCAACGCATTCCTTTATTGCATATGATTGTGTGAAACTTTTGGGATTGCCTATATCTTTTTTATCTTTTACCTTTATTACCTACTGCAAAGCCTGTTATAACTGCTAAAGTTTGTTTGAATTGTTCTATTTCTGTAAAAGATAGAATGTTTTTGATTGATTTGATTTGTTTGCCTCTTTCGCAAATGGATGTAATCTTAGGAATGGATTGGTTATCTTCTAACCAAATCCTGTTAGACTGTGCAAATAAAATCTTAGTCTTTCCTAGTTCTGAGAATTCTGGATTTTTGACTACCAACCAAGTAAACGCTTCTTTGAGAGAATGAGCTCAAGGATACATGTTGCTATCTTCTTTGGAGGTCAAGAGTGAGCTAGTCTTAGAGCATGGGCCTGTTGTGAACGAGTTTCTGGAAGTCTTTCCTGAAGATGTACCAGGATTACCGCCAGTTCGGGACATCGAGTTTTTGATCGATCTTGTGCTAGGAACAAGACCCGTGTCTATGGCACCGTATCGTATGGCACCTGCGGAGTTGGAAACCTTGAAGGAACAATTGGAGGACTTATTGGGGAAGCAATTCGTTAGATCTAGTGTGTCGCCATGGGGAGCACCTGTGCAGTTGGTGAAGAAGAAATATGGAACTTCTTGCTTATGTGTGGATTATCGCCAGTTGAACAAGGTTACCATTAAGAACAAGTATCCTCTTCTGAGGATAGATGACTTGACGGATCAGTTGAGGGGAGCGGCAGTTTTCTCCAAGATTGATCTGCGATCGGGTTATCGCCAGATTTGTGTGAAGGCAGAGGATGTACCAAAGACAGCGTTTCGAACATGCTATGGGCACTACGAGTACCTTGTAATGCCGTTTAGGGTGACGAATGCTCAAGCCATATTCATGGATTATATGAATAGGATTTTTCGCCCCTACCTAGATAAGTTTATCGTTGACCGGGAAGAACATGCTGAACATCTTAGTGTGGTTCTTCGGGTTCTAAAGTAGAAATAGTTTACGCGAAGCTATCTAAGTGTGAGTTTTGGCTCGACGAAGTGCAGTTTTTGGGTCACTTGATTTCAAAGGAAGGAATTGCTGTAGATCCGTCATAAGTTGAAGCAGTTCTTGAATGGGAGAAACCAACCACAGTGATTGAGATACACAGTTTTATGGGCTTGGCTGGGTATTATTGGACGTTCATCGAGGGATTTTCTAAAATTGTAGGACCCCTTACCCAATTGACGAGGAAGGATAAAGATTTTGAATGGACTAAAGCCTGTAAGCAGAGTTTTCAGGAGCTGAAGAAGAGGCTGACTACTTCGCCAGTGTTGGTATTGCCAGATCCAAGCGAACCTTTTGAAGTGTACTATAATGCTTCATACCAGGTGTTAGGCTGTGTTCTGATGCAGAATCGGAAAGTGGGTTGGTGGGTTAAAGACCCCAATCCACCGCGCCGAATTTTGTCGGGTTAGTGGGTTGACCCGCGGGTCAGAACCCACTTTGCCACCCCTAATTGGTACCACAACACAGTAGTTGCCAATGTGAATTAGTTATTGTCGGTTACTCGACCACTAGAGGGTTTAGGTTTCCCTACGCATATCAATGTATTCAATTCTACTCTTACCTCCCCAAAGAGTCGTGGCTCTATCTCCCCATCGGATATCGATTGCACGAACACGACACGAACTCTGGAACACACGATCCTTAGGAACAACCACGTACAACCACGGTCTCCACCAAGCACGGTCGTCGCCTCGCAATTGCCCTAATCACGAAAACAACATGTACACTATATCGTTAACCCTAGAGCAAATCGAAAACAAAGATCAAATTTTAGAATGATCAAAGAACATGAACAAGCTACGCACGTCGATGTCGACAATGTCGACATATACATAAATTCGACTTACCTTTGACGTAATGAAGATTCGATCTGTAATATACTGTTTTCTTGAATAAGGTTTAGGACCTAAATAAAGTATGTTTGAAGGTTGGATAATGTTCCTTAGGGCTTGAGGAAGCTAGGGTCCAAATTTGAGGGAATTTGGCCTTGGAACGAGCTCAGAAAGTGAAGAAATGTGGAAGGGCAGTTCTAATCAGCGTCCAACATTTAGACGTTCAGAAACCCCACACTAAAGGGGGTACGCATGGGAGTGCACGTGTCAGCGCGCACGTGACGCATGGCAAAGACATGGCAATCAGCATGCCGCGCTCAAGCATGAAGTTTTCCCACGTCAGAGCGTGCCCACGCTGAAGCGTGGAGTTTTCCCTCGCTCAAGTATGGATAGCTTGACAGCAAACTCTTAAATTTTCCTTTTCTTTCTTTCTTGCATGAAAACCATATAACTTTGGACGTCCAGAGAGCTAGAGAGAGAGGCTCAAGATTTCTAGAGAGAGGAAGTTCATCCCAGAGGAGATCAAGGCATTGGATTGTGATTCTGATTACACTGTTGTGATCAAGGCTTCGAGTACTACAAGTTTAACTGGGTGGTTTCTTGATTCCTCGAAGGTAAGCTAGAATCTCTAACATGTAGGCCTCGGTGTTCTTCCTGTTCTTTGAGCTTTTCCTCGAATCTTTCTTCGTTTTGGATTGCCCTAGGGTTAAGAATAATGCCTGCATGTTGTTCCCGTGATTAGGGAGAAGTTCAAGGACGCGGTGGTGCTCATGGGTGAAGGAGGAGTTGCGTCCGAGCCTTGGTGGATGTGGCAGCCGCGCGTTAGTGGTGGTGGTGGTGGTGCACTCGTGGTGGTCGTGGCCGTGTTCGTGGTGCTCGTGAGATCGAGGGTCAAGGTTATCTGTTGATACAAGAGTATGATGGGACGAATGACCAGGTGAGGAGGAAGAAACCATAATTATCTGGAATATGTAGATGTAGGGTATAACTTTTAACATGTGTAGGGCTCCTCAAACCCTACTAGCGGTTGAGTAACCGCCAATACCTAACTCACATTGGGGACTACCGGATTGTAGTTCCAGTGTAGTTTTAGGCATTGTGGGTTTATCGCCGTTAGGATGATCCATGATATGTGTTGATCGAGGTTCAATGTCTCTATGCCATATTGATAATATGCTGAAATAATGTCGTATATGATAACATGCTAGATAAAATGCTTGTCGTAATAACATGCTTAATTGCTATTTTGGTATGTCTGCATTGATGATATGTTGCATGCTATGTCTATTGATGTGATTGGGGCTGTTCTGATCTTTGTTGACTTTGGAGATGATTGGTATACTATTAGGATGATAGAATGATTTTTGATGGTATCCAACTTGTAGTATAAAGAAGTTAATCTAAGTTGAAGGTGGCTCTCATAGTTGGAGAGTGACATTCTCGTAGTTGGAGGATGTGGACCTTGAGACCTTGGTTAAGTGGTTGAAAGCCGTTGTTGAGATAATGGATGCATAATCATAGTATTTGCATTGTTGTGGTGAAAGCCGTGTGTACAAATTTAAAAGCAGTTTGAGTGGTTGTCACACGAGGTTGTTGTTTGAGGTGGACACTCCGGGGCGACCAAGACGGCTAAACTCACCGTTGGAGGGATGCAGGTGCTTTCTAGCAGTTGGAGAACTTCTCGGGTCTTCTCACAGTTGGAAGGGCTCGGGGAGACAATGCTCCTCACAGTTGGAGGAACCATTGTTGCACTATCCTGGAAACTCAAGAGGCATTTACCTGAACGTCCGACTTAAAGTCCTCACAGTTGGAGGCGATATTCTTACCTTGGTGAACAGCCACCCTCACAGTTGGAGATTGGCTTGTCATTCCTCTCAGTTGGAGGTTGACTGTTGTATTCCCATGGTTAAGAATGTACGTTGTAGAGTTGGCCAATCATTTAGACTCAGTTGGGCATGTTAAACAGGCGGTCATCCTTAGTTGTAACAATCTGGAGGTTGACTGCTGTGGGCATCTCGAGAGATGGATGTGCTTCCTGGTTGTGCTTATTGTTGTGCATGTTGATGTGTTATATGCTACGTGATCTCCTTTTGCATGATAGTTGTCGCGTTTCTTACCTTCTGTGCATGCTTCCCTATGTTTTACATGTATGTCGTTGTTCGGATCGTGATCCGAAGACGAAGATGCTGGTGAACTGACGAGTGCGTTGCAGTTGGTGAAGTTGAACCGAGGTGGGATCTCCTTCCGTAATAAGGTTGACTGTTTACTTCTAGAGTAGAGAAGGAGACCTCGAAGTTATCCTTTAGTCTCTCATAGTGTTTGTACCACGACCAGTTGGGCGTCTGTTTGTATATTGTTGTTTTTACGCCATGGCTTCCAGGCGGATCTGTAAAAAGTGTCTATCTACTTAACTTTTGAAACGAACTTCTTTTCGGCTGTGTTTAAGGTATCAGAGAGAGTAAGGTTAAGTTTTGGGAGCGTCACATTAGGTGGTATCAGAGCAGTTCAGTTCTACCCAAATTGTGAGGTTGTGGTGTTGTTACTGGTCAGGTCTAGTTGAACCCGTGCAGGGTATTGACGATGTTTAGAAGTCGGGTAAAGTATCCGAGTAGCGAGTTGTCTATTGTTTTTTGGTTGAGAAGCAATGATAACTGTCTCGGTTATTCATAAGATCTGTATTTACATGCTGATTATGTTGTACGTCTTATGAATATGAGTTAACTGTTGCTTTTACCAGGAACCAATGGTTCGAAGGACTCGCAGTGAAGGAAGTGATAGGGATGAAGATGCTGGTGTCGAGATCAATGGACCTCATAGGACTAAAGAAGGGGATTTTGAAGTCATGAGAACTCTGAGGGATATGGCGGCAGCTATGTTGCAGTTGCAACAGAATACACAACTAATGCAACTCTAGCAAGAATTCCTGCAAAGGACACAAAATCAGGGGAGAGAAGAAGGAGTAGTGGATGTAGGGTTGGTCGCATTCATGAAGGGTAAGCCACGCCAGTTTCATGGAGAGTATAATCCAAAGGGAGCAGAGCTGTGGATACAGGAGATGAAGAAGATCTTTCTGGCCGTGCATTGTAGGGAAGATCGGAAGGTCACTTATGCATCTTTTATGCTGGTGGGAGGAGCTGAATCCCGGTGGAAGAATCGACATAAAATGCTGGAGGCAGAAGGAAAAGTGATTACATGGGTACTATTCAAAACCTTCTTTATGGAGAAGTATTTCCCTGAAATTCTTCAGCATGAGAAGGAAAAATAATTCCTTAGCCTGAAGTAAGGGAACATATCAGTTGGCGAGTACGTGATCAAGTTTGAGTCCTTACTCAAGTATTCAAAATATTATCAAGTGCGTTCGGATGAGGACTGGATATGCAGGAGGTTTGAGGTTGGGTTAAGGCATGAACTGCAAAGGGCGATGCTAGCTTTGGGGATTTCCAGGTTCCCAGAAATGCTCAAAAGATGTGTTATTGTGGAAAATCTTGACAAGCGGATGGAAGCTCATCAACAGAAGAAGAACAAAGGACAAATGAGAAACCATCAGAGGGAAAGAAAGGAGAAGCCTCAACAAGAGCAGAAGCCGTATGATCATCCTAGGCCGCAAGCTGTGGCAACTAGAGAAGAAAGACAGAGAAGGTTCCGATGTTTTAGATGTGGAGGACCACACTTAATCAAGGACTGTTGGGCGAGAGATTCAGTGTGTTTCCGATGTGGGAAGTCGGGACACATAGTTCGCGATTGCAGATAGATGACAGTAACAAGACCTGATGATGGTGATGGGCAAGAAGAAAGAGCAGAAAGATTTCAAAAAATGAAGCGCGTGTTTTCAATACGAGGAGCTGGGACTTCCCAACCATGTGCAAAAGCTATAAATGTATCTTTTTGGAAATAGTTTGTAAAATCCTTTTCAGGATGATCTTTTGTTTGGATGTACTGAAAGAACACTAGTATTGGAATGTTAAGTGGAAGGACTACGTCACCGTCTGTATATATGTCTCAAACTGATGTAACAAATACATGTTTTCAGAAGTTGTACAGTTTGTTTGCTCAATCCGGGATGAGGTTAGTGTAACCTGTGCACTTATCTGCTGCCGAACTTCGAGGACGCAATTCTTTTAAGGGGGTGGTAATGTATCGTCCCATTTTCTTGAATAATGTTTAGGACATAAGTTAAGTATGTTTGAAGGTTGGATAACTTTCCTTATGGCTTGAGGAAGCTATGGTCCAAATTTGAGGGAATTTGGCCTTGGAATGAGCTCAAAAAGTGACGAAACGTGGAAGACCAGTTCTGATCAGCGTCCAATGTTTGGACGTTGAGAAACCCCACGCTCAAACATTGACCATTGACATTAGAGCGTGGGTAGGTTCACGTCAGAGCGTGGAAGGGGGTAAGCGTAGGGTGCATGTGTCAGCGCGCACGTGGCAATCAGCATGCCACGCTCCGCGTGGCAGAGACATGGCAATCAGCATGCCACGTGGAAGACCAATTCTGATCAGCGTCCAATGTTTGGACGTTGAGAAACCCACGCTCAAACGTTGACCAATGACGTCAGAGCGTGGATAGTTTCACGTCAGAGCGTGGAAGGGGTAAGCGTGGGGGTGCACATGTCAGCGCGCACGTGACGCGTGACAGAGACATGGCAATCAGCATGCCATGCTCAAGCGTGGAGTTTTCCCACATCAGAGCATGCCTACGCTGAAGTGTGGAGTTTTCCCACACTCAAGCGTGGACAGCTTAACAGCAAACTCTTAATTTTTTCTTTTCTTTCTTTCTTGCACGAAAACCATGTAACTTTGGACAACCAAAGAGCTAGAGAGTGAGGCTCAAGAGTTCTAGAGAGAGGAAGTTTATCCCGTGGGAGATCGAGGCATCGGATCGTGATTCCGACTACACCACTGTGATCAGGGCTTCGAGTACTACACGTTTCATCTGGTGGTTTCTCGATTCCTCGAAGGTAAGCTCGAATCTCTAACATGTAGGCCTCGGTGTTCTTCGTGTTCTTCATGTTCTTCAAGCTTTTCCTCGAATCTTTCTTGGTTTTGGATTGCCCTAGGGTTAGCAATAATGCCTAGGTATTGTTCCCATGATTAGGGCGAAGTTCGAGGACGCGGTGGTGCTCGTGGGTGAAGAAGCAACTGGACGATATGCTGACGATGCAGTTTATAAGACCAAGCGTTTCACCGTGGGGAGCGCCAGTGTTATTTGTCAAGAAGAAGGACGTTAGTTCAAGGTTGGGTGTGGACTACCGACAGCTCAACAAGGTGGCGATCAAGAACAAGTACCCGTTGTCAAGGATCGATGATCTTATGGACCAATTGAGGGGAGAAACGGTATTCTCGAAGATAGTTCTGAGATCTGGTTATCATCAGATAAGGGTGAAAGAAAATGATATACCGAAGACAGCTTTCAGGAGTCGATACGGGCACTACGAGTATTTAGTTATGCCTTTTGGTGTGACTAATGCTCCGGCAGTGTTTATGGACTATATGAACAGGATCTTCAGACCGTACCTTGATAAGTTTGTCATTGTTTTCATCGATGACATCCTTATCTACTCATCAAACAAGGAGGAATACCAAGAGCATCTGAGGGTTGTACTTCAAGTTCTTAAGGACAGACAATTTTATGCCAAGTTGTCTAAGTGTGAGTTCTGGCTGGAGGAGGTACTATTCTTCGGGCATGTGATCAATAAGGATGGCGTAGCGGTAGATCCTGCGAAGGTAGAAGCTGTGGTTAAGTGGGAAACCCTAAGACGGTAAGCGAGATCAGAAGCTTTCTTGGACTAGCAGGATACTACAGAAGGTTCATCAAGGGATTCTCGAAGATTTCATTACCTCTGACGTGATTGATGAGAAAAGGAAAAGCGTTTGAATGGACAGAAGAGTGCGAGGCTAGTTTTCAAGAGCTGAAAAGAAGACTAACAACATCTCCGGTACTAGTCTTGCCTGATCCATCGACGTCGTTCGATGTGTATTGTGACGCATCATATCAAGGCTTGAGTTACGTACTCATGCAAGAAGAAAAGTGGCTTAAGCCTCCAGACAATTAAGAGTGCATGAATGGAACTACCCAACCAATGACCTAGAGTTGGCCGCGATAGTGTTTGCATTGAAGATATGGAGACACTATCTCTATGGCGCTAAATTCAGCGTGTTTAGAGACCACAAAAGTTTAAGGCATTTGTTTGACCAGAAGAAGTTGAACATGAGGCAAAGGAGGTGGATGGAATTCATAAAGGGTTATGAATTTGACCTACAATACCACCCTGGAAAGGCTAATGTAGTAGCGGATGCATTGAGTCGAAAATCTTTGCATATGTCCGCTATGATGGTGTAGGAGCTGGAACTGCTGGAACAGTTCAGAGATCAAAATCTAGACGTGGAGCTATCCAAAGATAAGATGAGTTTAGGGATGGTCACTATCACCAGTGATTTCCTAAACTTAATCTGGAAGAAACAAGGGGAAGATCAGTACATATGCGAGAGGAATCAGATGGTGGACGAAGGTAGGACCTCAAAGTTTAATAGAGGTATTGATGGAATCTTAAGGTTTGGAGATCGGATATGTGTGCCAGAGGATAGGGAGATTAGGAAGATGATCTTAGAAGAGGCACACAAGAGCAAGCTAAGCTTTCATCCAGGGGCTATGAAGATGTACCAAGATCTGAAGGGGATGTTTTGGTGGCCAGGGATGAAGAAGGAAGTAGCAGAGTAAGTCCAATCTTGTTTGGTGTTTCAAAAAGCAAAGACTGAACACCAGAAACCAGCAAGGTTATTGCAATCACTGGACATCCCAGAATGGAAATGGGATAGTATTGCAATGGATTTTGTTTCCGGACTACCAAGGATGTAAAAGAGGTGCGATGCAATCTGGGTGATCATTGACAGGCTTACGAAATGTTCTCATTTCTTTCCAATTAACCAGAGTTATTCTCTGGAGAGGTTAACCCAGATTTACATCAAGGAAGTGGTAAGATTGCATGGAGTACCTTCAAGTATAATTTCGGACCGGGATCCGAGATTTACATCTAGGTTTTGGCATAGCTTGAACAGTGCTTTGGGAACTAAGCTAAGGATGAGTTCAACTTATCATCCTCGGATGTATGGTCAGTCTGAAAGAACTTTTCAATCTTTGGAGGACCTATTAAGAGCTTGTGTTTTAGAAAACATAGGAAGTTAGGACGATTCCCTTCCACTGATTGAATACACGTACAAAAATAGTGTCCACTCAAGTATTGGCATGGCGCTATACGAGGCACCGTATGGAAGAAAGTGCAGAACCCCACTCTGTTGGTATGAGGCCGAAAAGAATCAGTTGATCGGCCCAGAGATGGTGCAGTGAACAACAGAGCAAGTGCAGAAGATTCGGGAAAAGATGAAAATCGCACGGGATTGGCAAAGTGCTACAATGACAAGAGAAGGAGACCCTTGGAATTCCAGGAAGGCAACCATGTCTTTATGAGAGTCGCTCCAAGAACTGGAATTGGCAGGGCAATCAAATCCAGAAAGCTTACCCCTAGATTCATTGGGCCATTTCAAATCCTTCGTCGAATTGGTCCAGTTGCCTACCAAATTGCTTTACCTCCCAACCTATCCAATATCCACGATGTTTTCCATGTTTCCCAAGTCATAAAATACTATCCCAATCCATCACACGTGATAGAGCTTGAATCAATACAGATAAGAGAGAACTTAGAATATGAGGCTTTGCCTATACGGATCGAGGACAGGAGGGTGAAAGAACTCCACGAAAAGCATATTCCCTTAGTCAAGGTTATCTGGGATTCAACCACAGGAGATGCTACATGGGAAAGAGAAGAGGATATACGACAGCAGTACTCGAGCTTGTTTTAAAGGTACGACCAATTTCGGGGACGAAATTCTTTTAAGAGGGTAGTAATGTAACACCCCGTTTTCTTGTTTAGCGTGTGGGACATAGATTAAGCATGTTTAAGGGCTTAATTATATTCCTTGTGTGTTGAGAAAGCCATGGTTCAAATTTGGGACAATTTGGCCATGAAACGAGCTCAGAACATGCAAAAACGTGTAAGGACAGTTCTGATCAGCGTCCAACGCTTAGACGGTGGAGAGATCCCATGCTCTAACGTTGATCGTTGACGCTCCAGCGTGGGTAATTGAACGTCAAAACGTGGAGAGTGGACGCGTGGGAGTACACGTGTCAGCGCACACGTGAAGCGTGGCAGAGACGTGGCAATTAGAGTTCCAATCTTAAGCGTGTAGTTTTCCCACGTCAGAGCGTGCTCACACTGAAGTGTGGAGTTTTCCCACGCTCAAGCGTGGAAAGCTTGACAGCATCACTTAATTTTTTTCCTCTCATTTCACTTGGCACGAATTCATTTTGTCGCTTGAGCCCAGAACCAGTAGAGCGAGTGAAAGGATTCCTAGAGAGACAAAGTTGAGGAAGCAGAAGATTGGAACACCGAATCGTGATTCCGACTACACCACTATGATCAGGGCTTCGAGTATTTCAAGATTCACCGATTGATTTCTTGATTTTTCGAAGGTAAGCTTGAATCTCTAACACGTTGACTTTACGTTCTTCGTGTTCTTCAAGCTTTTCCTTTGAATTTCTCTTTGGTTTTGAGATTGGCCTAAGGTTAATGATGTTGTTTACACGTCGTTCTCGTGATTAGGGCAAAGTTCGTGATCGTGGTCGTGCGAGCTCCTGAAGGAGGTTGCAGCTGCGAGCTTAGGTTGAGGAACCATGTGTTGGTGGCTGAGTGAGGCTAAGTTTGTGGTGGTTGTGGTGGTGGTGTTGGGCTTGTGATCGTGTTCGTGGTCGCGGTCGCGTAATCTTTCAGGTGGGGAGAAAGAGACTGTTATCATCGGGAAAGCAAGCGTAGTGTAGAATGTACGCATATATAGGGGAGCCTTAAACCCTACTAGAGGTTAAGCCCGTGGCAAAGTACCTAAACCCTTGGTGTAAGTATTTTTAGGGCTATCACCGCTAAGTTAATACCCTAGGCTAGACGACGTTGTTGTTGAGGTTGATGTGATATGCATGCTACTTTACCTATGTGATTATTTGTTTATCTGCCTATATGATGATTTGTGTATTGGCATGCTTATTGCTATGATGATGTTATTGTTGTTGATTGGTTGAAGTTGATGTTGATGAGAGTATGGTGAGATTGATGTGTAGTGCGAGTTGATACAGTCGTGGTTCTAACTGTGGAGCTGTGGCTCATGGACGCGAGGCGTCGTGCTGATGTTGATGTTGATAATGACGTGGATGCAATGCATGTGGCTGTGGCCGAGTGCTTAGGCGTGAGGTTCCAGTATCAACCTGTGATGGATGTTTGTTGCATATCATAGTATATTTGATCCCAATGGTGGATGCCCAAATGGGGGCGAGATGTGTACCACCGATCCCGAGGCGGGATGTCCAATTGGGGACGTTGTTGATCCTTACAGGGATGTCCAAGTGGGGACGTGATTTATTGATCCTTACGAGGATATCCAAGTGGGGACGTGTTTTATTGATCCCGATGGGGATGTCCAATTGGGGACGTTATTGATCCCGACGGGGATGTCCAACTGGGGACGTGATGAAATCGGCCGACATGCGTACATCGATTAGTATCCCTCATAGAGGTTTGATCTGAGAGAATAATCTTGGAGATGGATGTGACGTGTGACTCAAGAGATGTCTGTTGGAATGTTGCATATTTTTCCATTGTTGTGTGCTACATGTGTATAGAGTATACTATTGCCCCTCTCCCATGTTTGATGACGCATGTTTCTTATCTCCCTGTCTTTTCTCTGTGTGTTTCTTTTATTTTGCGGGAAGATCCTATGGAGGCACCAGTCGCTGAGGAGTTGGATGGCACCTGAGACGACCCACCGTCCCATCAGTAGAACCTAAGATATTAACTAACCTTAATCGCATTATAAACGTTAGCGCGCCTTATTAATACGAAGCGAAGCGAAAAATTGAGCGCGTAAGCAAACAAATATACGGCACGTAACGCTTCAGAGTACACAGCTTTAAAATATAAATAGTTATATCACATACATCAGTCGCCCCGTCAGTGGGACTATAGTAATAAAATAAAGCATACGAGTATATTAATACAGACCAAAATAAAAGCACGAAAAGTAGGCCGAGAGACAACTCTCCGGCTAACCACAATCATTGCCCATCCTCTCGAGGCTAGGGTCCGTGGCACATTTTCCGGCGTCAGGCTCGCAAGAAATGACGTCCAGCTCCTCAGCCACTGGTTCCTACTCGATGTCTTCCCATAAAATAAGGGCAACACATACAGAAAATAGCGGGAGATAAGAAAGATATATCATCAAATATGGGAGAGGGGCATCAGTACAGCATATATATATATATATACATCACACAACACAGATAACATATACAACACGACCTCATCCATCTCTTAAGTCACCCATCACAATCATCTCAAACATCATTCTCTCAAATAAGCCTATAAGAGGGATACTAGTCCCTATGTATATGCTGACTTCCCTATATGCATATCGGCCGATACATCACGTCCCCAATTGGACATCCCCGTCGGAATTACATCACATCACATCCTGCCTCGGGATTTTAAGTAACGTCCCCAATTGGACATCCTCCTTTGGGACCAAATGCTGTGGTATGAAATGATATGAAAATGCAACAAACATCCATCGCAGGTTGATATCGGAACCTCACGCCTAAACACTCGTCCACGACCACGACACATCGCACACATCAACATCAACATCAACATCACATCATCATCAACATCACATCAGCATCAACATCAGCATCAGCATCACGATGCCTTGCATCTACGAGCCACAGCTCCACGGTCGGGACCACAACGATATCAACCCGAACAAAATCATCACTCACCATATATACTCTCATCAATGCTCAACCACCAGTCAAATCACAATAACATTACAACAGTAATTTATTCCAGTATAAACATCACCATAAAGCCAGATAGCAATAAATCACTCTAACAGTTTAACACAACAGGTAAACAGATAATCAATCAAAAAAATCAACACATCAACGTCAATCAATTTTATCATCCATAATATCAACTTAGTGGTGATAGCCCAAAAGTACCTACACCCAGGGTCCAGGCACTTTATCCAGGGCTCAACCTCTAATAGGGTTTAAGGGTTCCCCTACACAGATATATATACTCTATACTAAGCTTGCCTTCCCGACGATATTAGTTCTTTCTCCCCACCTTAGGAATGTTCACGTGCAGCTCCGGCTACGACCCCGCAACAGTCAGTCGGGTGCGCTGTCGAACGTTCAAATCCTATCCGATTCTATACAACCAAACACAACCAGAAATTAAAACAGTTAAATCAAAAACTCCCTAATTCCTTAGGATTAGTTACTACCCCTATTTAATTAATTAGGCTAGGTATGTCGAAAATTCCTAACTTTTGGATCAATGATCCTTAGGGTCCCTAATATAATCAATGAAGGCATTAACTCAAAAAATAAAGATTTCTCCAACTACACTACCCCTAGGGTTCGGCCCTATTGAATTAAAAATATGAAAAATAGCTAGGGAGCTCCAAAAATTCTCATTTCTTGGATAACACCCTAACTAAGTGTGATAACCCTAGATATCAACTCAAAACATCAAAAACAACCAAAAACCCTACCCTGCACTAAAGGGGGTTTCGGCCTCTCCATTAAAAAAAAATAGCTAGAGAGACTTCTTGGCTCTAATCTCTTGGATCATGCAATTATGTCATGAACCTAGGCCATAGAAATTGGTTTGGTATTAAAATGATTCTCCTACAATTTATCATGGATTTTTGAAGATTTAGGGATAAAAACCCTAACTCCTCTACTCATGAAATTTTGGGGAGATAAAAAGGAGATTGAGAGAGATAGAGATGAGATTTTACCTCCTATGATGATCTACTTCAAGTTTGGTGAAGATTGCTTCAAGAAATTTCAAGGTTTAAAGCTCCAAAAATGAGCTTCTAATGGAGAGAAAGTGAAGAAATGAGAGAAAGAAGATGAGTGTGGGAAGAAGCAGCTGGTCAAAAATTTTGGGGTGAGGAAAGTGAAGATTAGATATTTTTAATCGACTTAAGGCTTAAGTCATAGTAAAAAGAATGGTAAAAGGTAATTAGTAAAAACTAACCAAGGGTAATTTGGTCAATTCACTTCCCGACATTTTGAAAATCCTCACGACACTGGTAGGAGTCCCCAAATGATTTATCATAGCCTTGGTATGAAAATTATCGGCTCAAGGTTCTCGAAAAACCCTTAGACAACTCGAATCGTCTACCAGATCGATTTTCGGCCCGAATATAAAATATTATTTATATTTTTGGATGTTGGGACACATTTTTGCAAAAAGGTAGAGGATTGAATTCTAACACTAATGGTTCTGACCGTTATTCAAAAAGAGGTCTTGATAGTAGAAAAACACTATCATCCGAAAAAACATAGATCGGGCTTCGTTTGAATTTTTGGCCCAAAACTTAACCATAGCCTCCTACGATGGCGTAGAGCGTGACTATGGCCTAGGAATAATTTATTAAATTTTCTAGACCATCCAATAAAATACAATTACTTAAATATTGATTAATTAATAGATAGATTAAGAAAATCGGGGTGTTACATTACTATCCCCCTTAAAAAGAATTGCGTCCTCGAAATTCGACGTACCTTAGAATAGATGTGGATATCGTTGCATATCCTCTTCGTGTTCCCAGGTGGCATCTCCTGTCGTAGCATCCCATATGACTTTGACTAAGGGAATTCATTTCCCGCGGAGTTCTTTCACCCTCGTATCTTCAATCCGTACAGGCAACGCTTCGTATTCTAAGTTCTCCCTTACCTGGATTGATTCGGGCTCTATCACGTGTGATGGATCAGGATGGTATTTTCTGAGTTGGGATACATGGAATACATTATGAATATTGGATAGGTTGGGAGGTAAAGCAATTTGGTAGGCAACTAGACCAATTCGGCGAAGAATTTGAAATGGTCCAATGAATCTTGGGGTAAGCTTTTTGGATTTGATTGCCCTGCCGATTCCAGTTCTTAGAGTGACTCTCATAAAGACATGATTGCCTTCTTGGAACTCCAAATGTCTCCTCCTCTTGTCACTGTAGCTCTTTTGTCGATCCCGTGAGACTTTCATCTTTTCCCGAATTTTCTTAACTTGCTCCGTCGTTCGCTGCACCATCTGTGGGCCTATCAACTGATTCTCCCCGGTCTCATACCAACAGAGCGGTGTTCTGCATTTTCGTCCATACAGTGCCTCGTATCGCGCCATGCCGATATTAGAGTGGAAACTATTGTTGTATGTGAACTCAATCAGTGGAAGGAACTCGTCCCAACTTCCTGTGTTTGCAAAACACAAGCCCTTAAAAGATCCTCGAAAGATTAAATCGTCCTTTCAGACTGACCATCCGTTTGCGGATGATAAGCTGAACTCATTCTGAGCTTGGTTCCCAAAGCACCATTTAGACTCTGCCAAAACCTGGAAGTAAATCTCTATATTTTCAATGAAAACACTATTGCGGCCAACTCTAGGTCATGGGTTGGGTAATTCCGTTTGTGCACTTTTAGCTGTCTGGAAGCATAGGCCACCACTTTCCTTTCTTGCATGAGTACACAGCCCAAACCCTGATACGATGTGTCATAGTACATATCGAACGACATCGATGGATCTGGAAAGACTAGTATCGGAGATGTAGTTAGCTTCCCTTTTAGCTCTTAGAAACTAGCCTCACATTCTTCTATCCATTCGTATGCTTTTCCTTTCCTCTTTAATTGCGCCAGAGGTAACGCAATCTTCGAGAATCCCTCGATGAATCTCCTATAGTATCCTGCTAGTCCGAGGAAGCTTCTGATCTCGGTTACCGTCTTAGGGCTTTCCCATTTAACCACATCTTCTTTGCAGGATCTACTACTATGCCATCCTTATCGATCACGTGTCCAAGGAATTGTACCTCTCCAGCCAGAACTCGCACTTTGACAACTTGGCATAAAGTTGTCTGTCGTTAAGAACCTGAAGTACAACTCTCAAATGTTCTTGATGTTCTTCCTTGCCTAGGGAGTAGATAAGGATGTCATCGATAAAAACAACGACAAACTTATCAAGGTACGGTCGGAAAATCCTGTTCATGTAATCCATGAACACTGCTGGAGCATTAGTCATACCAAAAGGCATAACTAGATACTCGTAGTGTCCGTACCGACTCCTGAAAGCCGTCTTCGGTATATCATCGCCCTTCACCCTTATCTGATGATAACCGGATTTCAGATCAATCTTAGAGAATACCGTTGCTCCCCTCAACTGGTCCATAAGATCGTCGATCCTTGGCAACAGGTATTTATTCTTGATCATCATCTTGTTGAGCTGTCTGTAGTCTACACACAACCTTGAACTGCCGTCCTTCTTCTTGACGAACAGTACAGGTGCTCCCCATGGTGAAACACTCGGTCTGATAAACTGCTTCTGCAGCATGTGTTCGAGTTGCTTCTTCAGCTTTGCCAACTCTATTAAGGACATTCGATAGGGTGCTATTGAAATCGGTCCGGCTCCGAGTGTAAGATCGATTGCGAACTCTACCTCCCTCTTGGGTAGCAATCCTGGCACTTCATCCGGGAAGATGTCTGGAAACTCACGCACCACTAGCAAAGCATCAAGACTTGGAGTCTCCTCAGCTTCCAAAGAAAACAGCACCATGCACTCTCCTGATTATACACCTCCCGATACACTATCACTAGCAGGCAACGATCCAGATTGCTTGGAAAAGCAGAGGGTTGTATTTGAACAGTCTAGTACTACATGGTTGGCCGAAAGCCAGTCCATGCCTAAGATAATATCAATCTGCTGCATAGGCAGACAGACTAGGTCAACAAGAAAAGATCGATTTTCTAACATAACCGGGCATTTTAAACAGACAAATAGAGTTGTCAGGGAATCATCAGTAGGTGTAGAAACAGTCAAATCATATGGTAAGGATGAAATAGGTAAATTCAAATGATCCACACACGCTAAAGAAATAAAGGAACGTGTAGCCCCCGAAACAAATAAAACAGATAAGAGTCCCCCCGCAACTAGGCACTTACCTTGTATCAGATCGGGACATTGAGATGCTTCAGACCCTCTCACGGCGAACACTCTTCCCGTTGTCTGCGGCCTGTTCTGTTGGCCCACCACTTGTTGTCCAGCTCCAGTATTCTGAGCTCGTCCGACTTGCTGTTGAACTTAGCCCTTACCAGCGTCCCCCGTTCGACACTCATTTGCATAATGGCCCCACGTGCCACAACGGAAGCAATTGACGTACCAAAAGCACTTGGAGGTACTGAAAGCACTCATTGGCATAAGGCCTGAGCACAATCTTTCACTTGATGCGGCCCGCCGCATTGAAAGCACTTGGAGAATCCTGGTTGCCCTTGACTTGCATTTCCTTTTCCATAGCTTGCTGGTTGCTAATTCGGGCGACTGTAAGGCTTCGCCCTCGGTTGGAACTTTCCTCCTCGGCCTTTCCGACCAAAGCTCCTGGCTGGTCCACCGCTTTTTACTGGATTTTGTGTAATTCTCTCTTGATCGCATCCTTCCAGTATGGTACATTTTTCCACTAGCTCAGGAAATGATCGGATACTCAACGACAGCATAGCCCTCTTCAGCTCGAGCCTTAGTCCGTCTTCGAACCATCGGCACACCCAGTTTTCATCCGGGTACACTTGGTAAAACTGGGAGAATTTCAGCAGCGCCTCGAACGTCATGGCGTATTCTCCCACCGACTTCTGGTCCTGCTTCAGGCTCAGGAATTATTTTTCTTTCTCTTGACGAACAATCCTTGGAAAATATTTCTCCAAGAAGCTCTCACGGAACACTTCCCAGGTCAGCAGTCTTCCTTTAGTCTCTAGCAGTCTCTGCTTGTTCCTCCACCATGCTTCAGCTGCCCCGACTAGCATGAAGGCAGCGTAAGTAACCTTCCTATCCTCTCTGCTGTGTTTGTTGCAGCATTACAGCGGCCAAATCTCTCATGGCCCTCATTGCTTCGTTCTGATCTCCGCTACCTCCAATTCTCGAGGTATCCCCACTACTGTCGGGGCTCCCGATTCCAACTAGTGCTCCCCTTCCTCTATCGCGTCCGCTGGCCATTCTTTCCTGGTAAAGGAAGCGTGAGTTTAAATTCATAAGTCATCTAGTTTGTTAGTTAGGAAAGAAAATGAAGAAAACAAGGGAAAAGGCCAAAATAAGGTTTCGCTTAGCGAGACTACATTCGCTTAGCGAAATTGAGTGCATTTCGCTTAGCGAAACTCCATTCGTTTAGCGAAATTGAGTGAATTTCGCTTAGCGAGGCTCCATCCGCTTAGCGAAATTGAGACAATGATGCATCATTTGAAACTTCTCTGGATCGCTCAGCGAGATGTGATTGGAACTTCTCTGGATCGCTCAGTGAGACCAAATTCGCTTAGCGAAAACGATTTCGCTTAGCGAGATGAATTTTGCTTAGCGAGATTCCCTAGATCCTTAGCTATTCCCAACAAGAATAAAGCGACATTCAATATAAATCAACCGATATATATATCATGTGCCCTACGAACAAATCAATTATCACTCTCGATAACATACGCATCGGACACACTACCCTTTTCCTAACACAGTTAGTACCCAATGTGGACATAACTGTCAATGCAAATATGCTTTCTAAACGACACAGTCCGATATTAGAATCGAACTGCTCTGATACCAATCAATGAGACGACTGCCATCCCATCAATAGAACCTAAGATATTAACTAACCTTAATCGCATTATAAACGTTAGCGCGCCTTATTAATACGAAGCAAAGCTAAAAGTTGAGTGTGGAAGCAAACAAATATACGGCACGTAACGCTTCAGAGTACACAACTTTAAAATATAAATAATCATTTCACATACATCAGTCGCCCTGTCAGTGGGACTACAGCAATAAAGTAAAGCATACGAGTATATTAATACAGACCACAATAAAAGCACGAAAAGTAGGCCGAAAGACAACTCTCCGGCTAATCACGATCATTACCCGTCCTCTCGAGGCTAGGGTCCGTGGCACGTTCTCCAGCGTCAGGCTCGCAAGAAATGCCGTCTAGCTCCTCAGCCACTGGTTCCTCCTCGATGTCTTCCCATAAAATAAGGGCAATACATACAGAAAATAGCGGGAGATAAGAAATATATATCATTGAATATGGGAGAGGGGCATCAGTACAGCATATATATATACATCACACAACACAGATAACATATACAACACGACCTCATCCATCTCTTAAGTCACCCATCACAATCATCTCAAACATCATTCTCTCAAATAAGCCTATAAGAGGGATACTAGTCCCTATGTATATGCTGACTTCCCTATATGCATGTCGGCCGATACATCACGTCCCCAATTGGATATCCCCATCGGGATTACATCACATCACATCACATCCCACCTCGGGATTTTAAGTAACGTCCCCAATTGGACATCCCCCTTTGGGACCAAATGCTGTGGTATGAAATGATATGAAAATGCAACAAACATCCATCGCAGGTTGATATCGGAACCTCACGCCTAAACACTCATCCTTGTCCACGACCACGACACATCGCACACATCAACATCAACATCAACATCACATCATCATCAACATCACATCAGCATCAATATCAGCATCAGCATCACGACGCCTTGCGACTACGAGCCACAGCTCCACGGTCGGGACCACAACGATATCAACCTGAACAAAATCATCACTCACCATATATACTCTCATCAACGCTCAACCACCAGTCAAATCACAATAACATTACAACAGTAGTTTATTCCAATATAAACATCACCATAAAGCCAGATAGCAATAAATCACTCTAACAGTTTAACACAACAGGTAAACAGATAATCAATTAAAGAAATCAACACATCAACTTCAATCAATTTTATCATCCATAATATCAACTTAGTGGTGATAGCCCAAAAGTACCTACACCCAGGGTCCAGGCACTTTATCCAGGGCTCAACCTCTAATAGGGTTTAAGGGTTCCCCTACACAGATATATATACTCTATACTAAGCTTGCCTTCCCGACGATATTATTTCTTTCTCCCCACTCTAAGAATGTTCACGTGCAGCTTCGGCTACGACCCCGCAACAGTCAGTCGGGTGCGCTGTCGAACGTTCAAATCCTATCTGATTCTATACAACCAAACACAATCAGAAATTAAAACAGTTAAATCAAAAACTCCCTAATTCATTAGGATTAGTTACTGCCCCTATTTAATTAATTAGGCTAGGGATGTCGAAAATTCCTAACTTTTGGATCAATGATCCTTAGGGTCCCTAATACATAATCAATGAAGGCATTAACTCAAAAAATAAATATTTCTCCTACTGCACTACCCCTAGGGTTCGACCCTATTGAATTAAAAATTTGAAAAATAGTTAGGGAGCTCCAAAAATTCTCATTTCTTGTATAACACCCTAACTAAGTGTGATAACCCTAGATATCAACTCAAAACATCAAAAACCAACCAAAAACCCTACCCTGTACTAAAGGGGGTTTCGGCCTCTCCATTAAAAAAATAGCTAGAGAGATTTCTTGGCTCTAATCTCTTGGATCATGGCTATAGAAATTGGTTTGGTATTAAAATGATTCTCCTACAATTTATCATGGATATTTAAAGATTTAGGGATAAAAACCCTAAATCCTCTACTCATGAAATTTTGGGGAGATAAAAGGGAGATTGAGAGAGATAGAGATGAGATTTTACCTCCTATGATGATCTACTTCAAGTTTGGTGAAGATTGCTTCAAGAAATTTCAAGGTTTAAAGCTCCAAAAATGAGCTTCTAAAGGAAAGAAAGTGAAGAAATGAGGGAAAGAAGATGAGTGTGGGAAGCAGAAGCTGATCGAAAATTTTGGGGTGAGGAAAGTGAAGATTAGATATTTATTTAATCGACTTAAAGCTTAAGTCATAGTAAAAAAAATGGTAAAAGGTAATTAGTAAAAACTAACCAAGGGCAATTTGGTCAATTCACCTTCCGACATTTTGAAAATCCTCACGACACTGGTAGGAGTCCCCAAATGATTTATTATAGCCTTGGTATGAAAATTATCGGCTCAAGGTTCTCGAAAAACCCTAAGACAACTCGAATCGTCTACCCGATCAATTTTCGGCCCGAATATAAAATATTATTTATATTTTTGGACGTTGGGACACATTTTAGCAAAAAGGTAGAGGATTGAATTCTCAGACTAATGGTTCTGACCGTTAGTCAAAAAGAGGTCTTGATAGTAGAAAAACACTATCATCCGAAAAAAAACATAGATCGGGCTTCGTTTGAGTTTTCGGCCTAAAACTTAACCATAGCCTCCTACGATGGCGTAGAGCGTGACTATGGCCTCGGAATAATTTATTAAATTTTCTAGACCCTCCAATAAAATACAATTCCTTAAATACTGATTAATTAACAGATAGATTAAGAAAATCGGGGTGTTACAACACCCCATACGAGCCTGATGCCGGTGGACGAGCCACAAGCCCCAGCCTCAAGAGGCTTTGAGCTGCTCTACCAGAGGAGGATGTAAGTTCCTCATTAGAATATGTGCTCCTGCAGGTCTATAGGTGCACTTATGATGATGGATAGGGTAGTTCAGGATATCACCATCGTCGGTGACGGGATTTCTGCCAATGTGTACTGATGGGGCAACTGATGCATGTATATGTCCCTTTATGTTTTTATCTGCGTTGTTCTGATTTTATGCGTGCTTCGGTTTATATCTCGTTCAATTTTTAATTATCTTTCTGCTTCACTTTGCTTGTGTATAAAGCATGCTAACGTTTATATACGATTAAGTTTAGTTAATATCTTAGATTCTTTAATGGGACAACGGGTCGTCTCAGTGTTCGTGGTGCTCGTGAGATCGAGGGTCAAGGCTGTCTGTTAGTACAGGAGTATACTGAGACGAATCACCAGGTGAGGAGGAAGAAACTATAATTATCTGGGAAATGTAGACGTAGGGTATAACTGTAAACATGTGTAAAGCTCCTCAAACCCTACTAGTGGTTGAGTAACCGCCAATACCTAAATCAAATTTGGGACTACCGAATTGTAGTACCAGTGCAGTTTTTGGAATTGTGGGTTTATCGCCGTTAGGATGATCCATGATATGTGTTGATCGAGGTTCAGTGTCTCTATGCCATATTGATAAAATGTTGAAATATTGTCGTATATGATAACATGCTAGATGAAATGCTTGTTGTAATAACATGCTTAATTGCTATTTTGGTATGCCTGCAATGATGATATACTGCATGTTATGTCTGTTGATGTGATTGTGGTTGTTCTGATCTTGGTTGACTTTGGAGATGATCGGTATGCTGTTAGGATAATAGAATGATTATTGATGGTATCCAGCTTGTAGTATAAAGAAGTTGATCTAAGTTGAAGGTGGATCTCATAGTTGGAGAGCGACATCTTCGCAGTTGGAGGATGTGGACCTTGAGACCTTGGTTAAGTGGTTGAAAGATGTTGTTGAGATGATGAATGCATAATCATAGCATTTGCATTGTTGTAGTTTAAGCCGTGTGTACAACTGCAACAGCAGTTTGAGTGGTTGTCACATGAGGTTGGTGTTCTAGGTGGACACTTTGGGGTGACCAAGACGGCTGAACTCACAGTTGGAGGGATGCAGGTGCTTTCTCGCAGTTGAACTTCTCGGGTCTTCTCACAGTTGGAGGGACTCTGGGAGCCAGTGCTCCTCACAGTTTGAGGAACCACTATTGCACTGTCTTGAAAACTCAGGAGGCGGTTACCTGAACATCCGACTCGAAGTCCTCACAGCTGGAGGCGACATTCTTACCTTGGTGAAAATCCCCCCTCACAGTTGGAGATTGGCTTGTTATGCCTCGCTGTTGGAGGTTGATTGTTGTATTCCCATGGTTAAGAATGCACGTTGTAGAATTGGCCAATCATGTAGACTCAGTTGTGCATGTAGAATAGGCGGTGATCCTTAGTTGTGACAATCTGGAGATTGACTGTTGTGGTGATCTCGAGAGATGGATGTGCTCGCTAGTTGTGCTTGCTGTTGTGCATGTTGATGTGTTATATTCTATGTGATCTCCCTTTGAATGATAGTTGTAGCGTTTCTTACCTCCTATGCATGCTTCCCTATGTTTTACATGTATGTAGTTGTTCGGGTCGTGATCAGAAGACGGAGGTGCTGGTGAACTGACAAGTATGTTGCAGTTGGTGTAGCTGAACCGAGGTGGGATCTCCTTCCGCAATAAGATTGACGGTGGTACTTCTCGAATAGAGAAAGAGACCTCGAAGGTATCCTTAAGTCTCCCATAATGTTTGTACTATGGCCAGTGGAGCGTCTGTTTGTATATTGTTGTTGGTTTTACACCATGGCTTCCAGGTGGAACTCTGATGTGTAATCTTGGACTGTAATAAGTGCCTATTTGCTTAACTTTTGAAACAAACTTTTTTTTCGGCTGTGTTTAAGATATCAGAGAGAGTGAGGTTAAATTTTGGGAGCGTGACATGATTAGTTAAAAATGTAGAAGAAGATACGAGCATGATGGTACGAACGAATTACTGATGTGTGTGGGTCCAATGAGCATACCAACTTTAAATGGCAACATGTATTTTATGCTATTTATAGATGATTTTACAAGGATGAGTTGGGTATTTTTTTTCTAAGGTAGAAGTCAAAAGCGTGTTTGTAGTTTTTTAGAAATTCAAGCCTATGGTTAAAAATGAGCCTGGATGTCAAATTAAAAACTCAAGTATGATAATGGAACTGAGTACACAACAGGGGAGAATAATTTTTTTTGTGAACAAGCGGGAAACCAACATCAATTGAGTGTTCCTTACACTCCTCAAAAAAATAGAGTGAGTGAAAGGAAGGATAGAAGAATAATGTAGATGGCCAGGTGTTTGCTTTTTGAAAAATGCCTTCCTAAAACCTTTTGGGCAAAGGCTGTTAACACCTTAGTATACTTGTTGAAGATATTTCCTTCCAAAGCCTTGAAAGGCAAGACACCTTCAATGGAGCATCTCAAAATATTTGGATGTGTCTCTTATTCTCTTGTTCCAGGAGTGAAAAAAGACAAACTAGATCAGGAGTAAGAAGTTGATAACTTTCTAGGGTACAATAATAAACTCCAAAGGATACATGATATACAATTTTTTGACGAAGATGATTCTTGTAACACCCTGCTTTTCATCCTATGTTTATATGTGTTAATACTTGCTTATAGATGTTTGCATATGTTGTTTATGCTTGTTTTTGGTGCATAAATTGATAGTTGAAGTAGTTCAGCCTTTAGAATAATCAATCCATTCGAGTTCAAGTAACATGTTTCACGATTTTGGCCATATCTTGAGTTCTAGACATCCGATTGGGGTGATCTTGGATACGTTGGAAATCTTAGAGAATTATCTACAAGTCTTCTTCAAGTGTCAAGGCCAAAAACACGGTTTTTGAAGGGGAAATCGATTTGGGAAATCGATTTCCAGCTGAAGAAATCGATTCTAGCAAGTGGCAATCGATTTCTTAAAGGGTAAAATCGATTTCTTTGATAAGAAAATCGATTTGGTCAATGGAAAATCGATTTCCATGGTTGTGGAATCGATTCCCATGCTTGTCAGAGCTTGTGTATGCGTTTGTGTTATCGGGCTATGCTGTGTACGGCCCATTCGTCCTAAAACGTCCCTAACAGCTATATATACGTAGCGTATGACCTAAACCTAGCCTTTACACTCTATTATACTCACTAGTTGCCTCTTCTCATCCCTAAGAGCTCTCACTGATATCTTTCTCTAGAAAACCCAAAAGACGAATCCTGTTTTGGTGTTCTTCGTCAAGAACACGCCTTTGCTTGGCAAGTCTGTCCCTGCTGCTAGAGTTAATCTTCCTAAGTTAGAAACCAAGGTGAGTTATCTAATCTTAGAGCTGGTTTCCTTTCAATCCTTAACTTCAAGATCGACTCTTCTTTCCAGTGCTGCGATCGTGATCAAATGTTGAACTCGTAAGGAGGAACTGTAAGGAAACTTGGCTCTATTCTCTTTCCCTTAGGCTGTGAATCATCATACCAGGTATGGGGGGAGAAATTGGTCATGAATATGTGGGTTTTGGGATAGGTTAAGATGAAGGGGTTAACCCATGACCCCTATGTATGCCTGCGTATGCCTATGAATGTTGTTATGTTGTTTTCTGGCTATATGAGTATTGATTGATGAATAATTTGATGTTATAACATGTTTATAACTATGAGTTCATGATTTATATGATTGTTGATAAATTGATGATGATGAACATGTTGTTTATGCCATAATATGGTGTTTTGTTAACCTTATGCTATAAGAACATAGTTATAGGGAGAAAATAAATAGGCGATGTGAGATTGATAACCAAGGATTAGTTTGAGAACACTTAGGTTATGATTTATGAGTTTTGGACTAATCAAATTGGTGATAAATAGCTTAGGCTTGAATGATATGTCAATCAGAGAACATTGACCGGTCCGATAGGGGAGAAAACCAGTTTCTACATGATCTGACACCCAGAAATCGATTTCCAGCACATGGAAATCGATTTGAATCCTCCAAAAATCGATTTCCATGGTGTGGAAATCGATTTCCAGCATCGATTTAGGACTTCTAGAATAGAACTTTAAGGAATAGGTTTTCACGCGTTCAGAACCCAGAAATCGATTTCCAGCACTTGGAAATCGATTTGCCTTGTTCAAAATCGATTAGGGAAATTGATTTGAATATGTTGAAATCGATTTCCATGTAATGGAAATCGATTTGAAGACTTGAGAAATCGATTCCAGAGATTGGAAATCGATTCTCATGTGCCCAGGAGTAGTTTTAACCCCTTATGCTTCATAGATAGTGTTATATAGGCTTGTTATAATCTAAAGACTTTAGGTTACCCTTAGGAGCTTAAGAACACTTGATCTTTGATCTTACTTAACACTAGGATGTAACCCCATGGTTTAAAATAGAACGAGTTAGAGAAGAACGTCATGAAATAATAAAGATAATAACGAAGATGCTGCTAATAATGATAACGATGAGTTATTATTAGTGATGTTGTTGATGACCATCGTGGATGGTCATAGTTAATAATCAATGTGATTGATTATGGTGGTGAATGGTTGGCATGTGTTTGCATATTGATGAACATTGCACGCATCATACGTTGAAGTTGATATGTTGGGTGGAAAGCAAACGATGAATCGCGATAGTGGAGGCCACGATGGGTGTTATCCCAGCCTTGCGGGTACATTGGGTATGGAAATTCCAGGTGACATAGGCTAGCTACCTATTGTTGGAGGGACCTAACGAATAAGCTTGAGTACCCTGACTAGCCACTATACATTATCAGGATTGGTGAGAGTGTTCGGGGATGGCCCATGGTCTGACATATCATCCACGTTGATAACCGAACATGTACTCCTAATCGTCTTTCCAGAGTTAGAGTTGTTGGCCACATGCATATGGAGTAATGATTTTGCATTCGCATTGACATGCATATTTGATATATACATTGATTATATCTGTGTTGATTGATGTATGTTGTTTGTCATCTTAATTACTATTCCATTCCGTTTACATATATTTATGATCGTATTTCTCACCCCTATCTTTTGTTGTTCTTGTGCATATGATGTTGTATGTGCAGAGGAGAGTGAGCATGCCAACGAGGAGTGATCCCGTGGAGATCTCTCTCTCTTAGCAGTAGTAGTTAGGATTTACATTCAGTTGTTCAATTTTATTCCGATGTATTATCGGTATATGTATACCAGCTCTGATATGTGACATCGGGATTTGGGTCATGTTTATTATTTATGTTTTCCGCAATTTGTTTTTAAAAGATTTTGATTATTTCAGATTCCTACGTTTTACGTTATAGATGATGTGATGCACATTACCCTTGAGGATATGTTTTTATTTTTAATTGTTATATTATTTTTAATGACATGTATGATTTTAATTATGTTTTATTATATGCGGGGTAGTGGGTGTCACAATTCTTATCAACAGAAATGTGAAGCTTGATGAGCTTTCTAAATGGAATTGGTAGAAATGCAAAGCAAAATTCACAAGTAAAGAGTAGCTCTGAGAAGGCAATCTCCAATGACCAAACTCTAAAAATGAAGATGAAGATTTTGATAATGACACTGACTTTCCAGTTAGAGGGACTGGATCTTTGGAAGATATTTATGAAAAGTGCAAGGTTGCAGCATTAGAACCTACAAGGTATACTGAAGCTATTGAAATAGAAAGTTGGAGAGCTGCCATGCAGGAGGAGATTAATATGATAGATAAAAACAAAACTTGCTAGCTTATAGAGAGACCAAGTAATCAAAAGGTAATTGGTGTTATGTGGGTTTACAGAACTAAATCAATCCCGACGTTTTTTAAACAAACTTAAGTCTAGATTGGTGGCAGAGGGTATTATCAGTAGCATAATGTTGATTTTTCATATGGCAAGACATGATACAATCAGGTTGCTAGCAACATTGGTAGCAAAAATAGGTTGGAAAAATCTATCATTTTGATGTGAAGTCATCATTCTTAAACGGTTTACATGAGGAGGACATTTATGTTGATCAACCTCAAGGTTTTCAGGTTCTAGGAAGTGAAGATAAAGTGTACAAGCTTTGTAAAGCACTCGATGGACTGAAATAAGCACCAAGGACCTGGTACAGCAGAATTGATAGCTATCTTAAGCATAAAGGCTTTAAAATAAGTGGAAAAAAAAGATACTTTGTATGTGAAAACATCAAGAAATGAAGTGCAGCTGATTGTGTCGTTGTATATAGATGATCTACTGGACAGAGGTAATAATTCAAATTACTTGAAGCAATTTAAGCATGATTTGGAGAATGAATTTGAAATGACTGATTTAGGAAAAATGAAATACTTTCTTGAAATGGTGATTTACCAATCAGATGTTGGAATCTTCATTTTACAAAGAAAATATGCTTTGGAGAATTAAAGATGTTTCATATGGAGAAATGTAAACCTATGAACACATCTGTTGTTGTAAATGAGAAGCTATCAATTAATGATGCTAACAGCAAAGTAGATGCATCTGTGTACAAAAGCTTAATTGGTAGCTTACTATATCTTTCAGCCACCAGACCTGACATAATGTTTGTTGCATGTCTGCTGTCCAGATTGATGTATTCTCCTAGTCAAGCTCCTTATGGTGCAACAAAAAGAGTATCGAGATATGTTAGGGGTATTGTCGATTATGGCTGGCATTTTTTAAAAAATGAAATTAGAGATCTTCAAGGATATGTAGATAGTGACTGGGAAAGAAATTAGATGATGCCAAGAGTACCTCCGGTTATGTTTTCTCATTTGGCAGTGGTGTTTCTCATGGAATTCAAAAAAAAAGTTGTGGTGGCCCAATCTTCAGCTGAAGTTGAGTATATGTTAGCTACAGTTTAATATATGTTAGCTACAGTTGCTGCACATCAAGCTATTTGGCTTCCAAACATTTTATCTGATGTAGGGTAGCTCCAAGATAAAGCCACTATCATATGGGTTGACAATAAGTCAGCTATTGCTATAACTAAGAATCTTGTCCAAAATGGAAAAACTAAGCATATCAAGGTGAACTATCATGCTATTAGAGAAGCAGAGAAGGCGAAGTAAATTAGCTTGGAGTATTAAAGCTCATAAAATCAAATATAGACGTAATGACAAAACCTTTTCCAAGGGCAAGTTTGAAGTGTTGATATCAAAGCTTGGAGTATCCAAGAAAATTCTCAAGGAGTAGTGTTAGAAATTGAGATTTTTCTGGATACTTTAAGATAATATTAGTGTTTTCTTAAAGCCTTATTTGGTTAGCACTGCAAAAAAACACCATTTTAGCAACCGTCAAATCGGTCGCTTTTTGAAGGAAACTGGTCACTCAATAAGCTAGTGACTCAATTAGCGAGCGATTCATTGGCGTCTCTAAAACATCGGTCACAAGCTTATTTAGAGACCGAATATTCGGTCACTAATTCGGTCTCTGAATGTGGTAACCAACACATGTTTAGGTGACAACTTCAGCAACGAATTTTTTTAAAAATTTAGTGACCGCAAATTTTGTTGCTATATATTGTAATAGCTACTTTTCAGCGATCGAATTAGCGGTTGCTATATTAATTATTTCTTTTTTAAAAATAATTTAAATGGTATTTTATTTTTTTAAAATTTAAAAAACAATTAAATAAATTAAGATATATTACAAAAATAAAATACAACTTAATCACTAAACCAAAAAATAAAATATAAAACAACATATATAATCCAAAATTTTAACATATTGTCTAATCCGTAAAATATAAAAACAAGTATATACAATAAATGTATCTCTGAATCACGAGGGGGTGAGGGTAACAGCCTAATACCATTCGCATCATCATCAGCTACATCATCGTGGGGCCCATAACTCGAACCACTCGCCCCCATTGTCAGGAAAAGATCTTGGATCCTAGCCTCCCGATCGTCCAGCTGAGTCTTCATCGCCATGATTTCGCTCTTCTTCGAAGCTAGCTCCTAGTTTAGGTTCTGGATGACCTCTCGGCAGTCCAAGGCAGGGTAGGGTTCAGAATGAGTACTTGGCGTTCATAAGGCCACGAACTCATCCCCTATCTGCCCCAATCCATAAACATAGCCCTTTTTGTTCTTCCTTCCAACCGCCTTCAAGAAGAGGGCGTTCTTAGAGACAGCAGAGCACTCCTGTCCCTGACTATCGGCCTTTTCTCGGAGCCGATAAAATCGGTCCTACATAATAGCGCATTTTCTGGCGGTCGTGACGTGGTGGTTCTCGTTTTCTGGTGGTCGTGTTATCCTCCTAATGGTCACGTTTTCCAATAGCCTCTTTGCACAGGGACTGTAACACCCATTCTCGAGTGTCACATTCCCGAACGATTATAAGGCCAAAAATAATATTAATGCGAAAAATACGGTTTTTATTTTATTTTTTATTTTCACAATGATGCAATGAGATTTGCCAAATGAATAATAATAATAATAATAATAATAATAATAATAATAATAATAATAATAATAATAATAATAAACTTAGGTTTACCATGCATTTCTAGAAGTCATACATGATTAAAGTGCAGAAATAGAAACAATACTAAATACAGACATAGGTCCAAGCCTAACTGATAATAAGTACATAAGTAAGTACTAGGTGTCACAACTTCTCAAAAGGGTACAACTGATAATTGGACACAGCCTGGCCAAAACGAAACAACATAAGGAGTCCCCCTCCGGACTCAAAGTAGACATTGAGTTGAGTCGTCGTTGCGCCCATCTTCTCAAGCAAAAACAGCAATACAAGCAGAGAAGATATACAGATATGGGTGAGATTCCCAATCATCAACACAGAAAAATAGCAGAAGTAAAAACGGGACGACACACCAAGTAACATAATACTCAACATGCATACCATAAATCTCAATATATCATGTTAATCAATTAGCATCATAAGACATCTTCAAAAACAAAATAGTGATGTACAACAAGTAAATGTAATCACCAACAGCCATGTAATACACTGCGATGTACATGACTCAATGCCATAAGCCACGAGGGCAAAACTCTGGCCCCTACTCCATGGAGCTAACAAAACGTCGGAAAGAGTGAATGGCAGGACATGTTCCGTGTATGCCTGCCATGGGCAAGATGCTACAACATTCGTAACGTGCATGTATCTGGCTTTTACGGAAACACTCTACACCAAACATGAAAAGTCCGGCATCTAGTCGAGAATATCAGTGTATTGTTCGGATTCGCCATGACACCGAAGAGCTACCAATTAGTCACATGTCAGCCTTTCCAACCCTGATACCTCCAAGACTATTTAAAACGTCACCGTAAGATTCACATCTGCATCAAGGTGTAAGCTCAACTCCTAGGCTCAAGGCCTTACAAACTCATGTAATGAAATGCTAATGCTTACGCAAAGCATATGCGATACAGCAATGTCTATCCACCGGATAAACTTCAAGTTTCACTAAGGTTCCCTTCCTTAGGAACTATACTCATCTTTGTATTATAAAACTTTTATCCATCGGATAAATCTTGTGATCCCTCCGGGATCGAGTCATCACAAGACTGAAACAACTGAACGATTGTCTTGGATCCGAAACACCGGTCCATCATCGAACTACTGTTTCAAAACCCAAAACATTTCATGTTTGTGTTTGTGTCTTATGAATTACATCTCAAGTCCTGAGTATTATGAAGAAGGATTGAAAATCCTCGTAGATAAGTCTTCGATCCTTTCTAAGATATTAATTCCTTGAGTTCCAAGTAATGAAGTAAGTATTGATTCACTTAAGTCTTATGAAGGAATTGATGAACTAAATTATCAATGGTATAGTGCATGGTCTTGTTCCACCATATATATATATATATATATATATATATATATATATATATATATATATATATATATATATATATACTATACTTAATTATCTCTTTTCTTTTGATCTAAGTTAATTACTTAACTTAGGTTTTCATGCGTAAAACTTTACGATTTGAGTTGAAAACTCTCGATTTAAGACTTTGCAAACCAAAAACCTTTCTAATTGAAAAATCATTTGATTTAAAAGAACTTAGTTACTTGCTTGAAGTAAAGTACCTTAACTAATATGAAAAGGGTTTTTCCTTACTAACTTAGTGTAAAATTATGATCTAAGTTAGCGTAAAAGAAATGAAATTTCATTTTATTTTAAAACACTTATTTAATTGGTTAACTATGCCTAAAGTAAAACATATTTTCACCTTAGTTAAAAACACTTTAAGGCTGAAACCCTAATTGATTATGTGGATCAAAAACACTTCTTGTTTGTTTTTGAAATACAAGTTACTAAAACACTTATTAGCTTTCAAAAACATTGAAGTTCAAGAACAAACTCATGTTCTTAATTTTGTGTGCTTGAAGGCCAAATGCTATATCATATGGAATGTGAAGATTTTGCTTCACTAATTTGTCAAGTAATAGCTCAAAATGCTCACAAGATTATGATGAACAATAATCATACATCATTCAACCATAAACAAGCATAAAAATCCTAACTTGATCTAGAGATCAAAGTATGGTTTTCAACATACATTAAAATATTTTTCCATCCAAGCATACATCATCATAAACATATACTAAGCATAGAAATATTATTACAGCCATGTTCTCAAAGAAAAATTCACCAATAAAGTATTGACCCCAAGCTAGGGTTTCACCCAAACAAAGCATAAATAACCATTTTCATCTTCCACCCATTTTGGTGTGATGAGGTTCACTCCCCATACCTTTAGTGAAGAGGTTCAAGTGAAAGGAAACTCCAAGCTCCTTAAAGCAAAGAGGAGGCTGAATCCTATAGGAGATAAAATGTGAGATCTTGAACTTGTTTTAATGAAAATGAAGAACTACCAACTCAAGAACAAATTCAAGGTTAGCTTAATGTTCTTGGTGCTTAAGAACACACTTCACCAAAACAAGAAAGTTCCTTCACCAAAGTTGATCCTTGGATCAAGACAAGATGAAGTATGGTTTTAGAATTGAAGAAAGAAGTTTGGTTGATGATTTTGAGGTGATGGCCGAATAGATGATTGAAGAGAGAGAAGAGAGAATTTTGAAGTTTTGAGAGAAACGATGTGTTAGATCTTTAGAAAAAGTAAAATAAAGTTGGATGGTGTTTTTGAGGACCAAATGGCCGAATGTCCTTGGTGTCTTAGGACTAAAATATTGGTTAGAGTGATGGAAATGAAGAGCCAAGATCTAATGGAAGTACATAGGTGTTGCTTCCATAAAAAAAAGTTGTAGAGATTAACCAAAATGTAGGTAGTTTAGCTTTTTCCATAAAAGAAAAGTTGACAAAGGTGAAAGTTGTCATGAATTGACAAAAGGATGATTGTCCATACTCTACTTTATTGTAGAGAGTTACGGTTAGATTTTAGGTTGAAAATTCAGACAAAAACATGTTTGTGTTTTCCACTGACAGTAAAATTTTACTGATCAGAAAACCTAATTTTGACTCGTAAACGAAACAGTTAGGTTTTATATCGAATTCCCAACGATATTGGTTATTTTGAAAATTTTCAAAATAAATAAGCTATTATACTTTATTCAGGCGTAAAACGTAAAACGGGAAATCGACGGAGTCAAGAACGGATGTGTAGAGACAAAATCGGACACCGGACGAGGGACACATGTCACCTGAGTGTGGTGAGTAAGAGGATCACCACCATGACTCACCACAGGTCATGATTGTTTTCCTAAAATATCTAAGATATTTGTGGTATTAAAGACCATTTTGCCCTTAGCATTTTGTGAAATACCATTTTGGTCCCTATATGATTTTACTCTTTTGCCCTAAGAACTAATGGAATCACACCTTTGCCTTTATGACTCACCATTGTCATGATGGCTTCCTTGAAAATATCTACGATATTTATGGCAATAAAGACCATTTCACCCCTAAGAACTAATGGAATCCCATCTTTGTCCTATGACTCACCATAGTCATCATGACTTTCTTGAAAATATCTAAGGTTCCTTGTGAAATGACCAAAATACCCTTGGACTTCTTTATGAATTCCTTTCATGTCCAACTAGTGTTTTGACAACTATAGGTTATCAGTGAGTGTTCCGACTCAAAACAACATAGCAGGATCAAAACAATATCTTATGGTCATTAAGCTCATAATTGAAATTCAAATGTGAATTTCCAGTTATTAACTATTTTTACGATTATTATTAATCAGGTTGTGTTCTCAGTCAAGTTATTCACACAAACAGTTAAAAGACAGCTATAGGAATTTTGGGATGTTACAGGGACAAGCATCGATGTTCTCTTAGAGAAGAGGGACAAGCATCGATGTTCTCTTAGAGAAGAGGGAGGAAATTGTAACACCCCTTTCTCGAAGGGTGTTACTTATGCGGAAAATTAAATAAATAAATATTAACCGGCCAAAAATAGCGGATTATACTTATACATATATATCCTTCGGGTTTATAAAATGTCGATTTGAAAATTTCTTTTATATTCTAGTCGGTATTGCGGAATTAAACAATATACATCAATTGCAATGTCTCATACTTTAATCAATGGAATCCAAAATGCATAGTCATTGCATGACAAAAGAAACATACTAAAAGAAAGTACATAATAAGTGTCACATGGAGTTTTTCAAAATAATGGGGTCACACCCCCTATAAAAGTGGTAATCAAATAAATATATTGGGTTTGACACAATTGCTGACACACTAGCCAAGTGAGCACGCTACTCGGAGGGAGGATCTGAGGGATCCTCTTCGAGGGCACTTTCAGTACCCTCCTCCTCCTCATTATCACCACCCTCCTCCGCATCGTAAGATGGTAGAGACCAAACAAAAGGGTGTGGACAAGGCCTCCCCCGTTTCTGGGGAGTCGTAACCACACGCACGCCGGCCCTAGGATGTGGGAAACCGGGAGCGTGCCCTAAAACTAAACACTCAGGAGGTGGTGCCCCTCCAGCAGCTCTGGCCCTGACCAATCGTACACCTGGAGTGTGAGAAGAGTTGAAACTATTAGGTGGCCTCCTCTGGCAAGTTCTCCTCTCCCTAGGACCCACGACAACTTTCTCCAGATGGAGAAACAGGGTGATAGCACACACAACCCTCCAATCCGCCTGGGTCCTCGATGTTAAAGTCACATGTCTGCGGTACTCCCTCAATCCAGTAGTCTCGTCCTTGGTCTAGCAGTCGGGCCCTCCTAAGAACTCAGCATGAATGTGGAACAAGGGATCCGACATTATCGTCTATAACATCACATGAGGGGAAAAAAGAACAGGCGAACCATGGGATAAGAATTCAACCTCATCATCAACACACATAGGGTGAAAAGAAGTAGCGTGACTCCCAAACAAAATAGTTATACAGTATAATACCAATTCCAGACAAATCCAATAATAAAGATAAACAAGTAATTATATATGTATATGATGTACATGATGCAATTCAAATATGCATAGTATGATCTTGATGCAATCCAAATATGCACAGTATGACCCTGGTGCAATCAAAACATGCCATCGTCAGAACTCTGACCCTACTCCGGAGCTATAATGGGGCAAATCCGAAGGAGTAGTAATAGTACATGTTCATCAAAGCGCCAACCTTGGGCCAAGTTGCGCTTCCAAAATCCTTGTTACTAGTAACCATAGGCTTTTATCATGACACTCTAAAACCATGGATAAATTGGTGTCTAGTTGCAGATGTATAGGCAGTGCACGGAATGGCATGACTCAGAAGAGCTACCAACTGATCATTTGTGGGGTTTCCAACTCATACATTGCCAAGATCATTCAAGATCGTCACCCTAATATTCTCACCCGCACAAGGTGTAAGCTCAACCTCCAAGGCACGTAGGCCTTAGACTCGAATATATATGAAATATGGTTAAGCCTACAAGGCGAATACATTCATATTTATCAACCGGATAAACTTTGGTATTACTCCGGCAACCTAAGCCATTCTAGAAGCTCATACGATAGTTTCCAAACTTTTGGATCCAAACACCTCACTGGTCTATCATTGGTTCCTGATTGTTCTTAAGCTTTGGTTTTTGCGTATTTTCTTTTCGATGGCCTTCTATAGGCGATTCGATAGTAACAAACTCTTGTATCCAAACACCTCATTGAACTATCTATGTTTACCAACCGCTCAAGTGTATTATGAAGGTGGATTCTCAAATCCGACCCTTTATCATCTTTGTTTTCTTCTTGAAGCACAATTACTTGCCTAGGAAGGAACCAAAATATTCTTTGTATAATTAGGTCTTATGGATCCTTTTTGATGATGTGAAATCATCTAAGGCTATGTATATCAATTCATGACATACTCTTAAGATTCATATATTATATTTTGAGCCCATAAGGACCTAATTGAAAATAACCGACTTTTAGTCAAATGTTGACTATTGGTCAAACGTTGATTTTTAGCGTAAAACTTTGACTTTTAACGTAAAATTTTGAATTTCCCAAACATGTGTAATCCTTTTACAAAATCATTCCAAAATACTTTGAAATCTCTTTTCCCACAAGGTACTAATTGTTGGTGTAAGCCCTAGAGGCCATTAGTTCTCTTTGAGATTTACATTTGTATCATGACTTTGATTTACATATATTTATATGTATATATGAGGCTTTTCAGTTTATACTATTAATTGTTTAAACGAAGTAAAGTCCTTAGAATAGTTATTTCATTTCAATGGAACATCAAGTGCATAACTTGATCGTGAGACACTATTGAACATTAAAATACTATTCTTAAAGTATCCATAGTCAAGTATTATTGTTAATTAGGACGACAATAATACATCGAGACTATTATGTGGGTAGACTGATGACCACATCTCACGAGTCATGGATATGAGATATCAAATCTTCACATAGATATAAATATTAGAGTAATATTTATACTGGATTGACCCACTATGAGAACGCTGCATAATAGTTATATAAGTGTCATGAGCGCTTCTCATGATAACCAAAGTGAAGTAGTCCTTCGACTTGAAGTCACTACGATTCCTACATGAGGAGTTATAGGCTTTAATGCTACCAAACGTTATCCGTAATAGGATGATCATAAAGATAGTTGTTGGGCGTACAATGAATCATGTTGAGGGATGTGAGTGATGTAGATAGGATTCATCCCTCCTACATAACAGGAGTAATGTCATGGGTCTCTCGATAGAGTGAGACGTGAATGTGCATGTCCATGCTACATTGGGCCAATATGAGATATTGAGCCCATTTGTGATTACACTTCTACTCGGGAATTGAGAAATAAATAATTGAATTAAACAAGGATGACACATTTATGCCTTATGTTCAATTAAGACATACGGACGAAGGGACATTTACTAAACGGTAATTTTGGTTAAAATAAGGTATATATAGTATCACCGATATTCTCACTAATTGGGTAACAAGGATGTATTACTAGATCCCGCTCATTGTTTATAATATTAAATGTGATTTAATATTATTGACAATTTATTGGGAACCTAAAGGGCCACACGCATAGAGCAAATAACCAGAGAATGAATTAATTTATTGAATATGATTTAATAATATTAATTAGAGATTGAGCCTATAGCGTACAAGCCCATTGGGGATAGGGTAAGTGGGTGACAACTTGTAAGGCTGTGCACGTCACTTAAGCGTCTAGAGACTACTGCGCATAACATAGCAGCCGTCACACCACCTCCTTGGTAGGCGCGCTCCCATCCCTCTGCCATCAACTAGCACGACGCTTTCTCTGACGGTGATTTGTTCGTGTGGACTACGTAGAGGTGCTGCTCCATTGCAGTACTAGTGATAGCGTTCATCCTCCTCTGAGGAGCAGTGTTCGTAGTGCTTGTGATCAAGTGAGAAGAACTGTTCTTCCCTTCGCAGCGTTGGCGGTAAAGCTTCGCTACGAGAGGTAAACACTATAATCATGAGTCACGACCATTCACATGGATCTTTTGGTAGGAATTTTTCCGTTGCGTTATAGTTTTTAAATACGCAAATTCCCACCACTAATATAATTCATTTACCTAGGATTTATTTAAAAGTGCTTCCTAATACACTAATTATATTCATTCCTTTTATTCCATTTCGCTAAGTATATTCATTTCCTTTATTCCACTAGAACTATTTTTCACTAATGTTATAAGTTAATTCTTCTAGGTTACATGAAGTAATTAATTAGTGAAGAGTTCCAAAGATATAGTTCCTTTGTCATAACTCTCAAGTCTCAATAAAGAACTCTTGTAAGTCAACAACTCTTAAGCCGTGGAAAGTCACCAAGTAAACTCTCCAGCTATTAGTGTGGTCAATTCCAGCGCCTAAACCATGGTTTCACCTTCCATTCATTAAGTTTGAAATACATTTTAGTAAACACTTACTTGAAGTGTATGATCATAAATCTTACTAGGATTTGATCCTTTCAAGACTGAAATACATCAAGAGAAGAAAAGGAAGAGCATGTAAATACTCAGCCTCGATCACGACCGTGACCTACATCACGGCCTGGCCGTGATCTCTTCTATTCTTTTGATTTTTTAGGGTCAAGACTGTGACCTGCTTCACGGCCAGGCCGTGATCACCTCTGTTTTCCCTGATTTTTCTCAAAAACACAAGTTGAGTTTCAAACACATTTCAAACCCCAAGAACAAAGTCAAAATTTTGGCCTTACTCATTCTTTGGAATGAGAAGTTTTTCTTAAAAACTTGATTTACTTGATTACACTAACTTCACTTAATTACTTAAACCCAATGTTACAAAATCAAAACATTTTCTACGTGAGGAATGCCATGAAAACTGAATATGCATCCTCACATAGGGATCAATTTTGTTCATGATTTTCTTAGTTCCAATCATATTTAGATACATCATTAAACATGTAAACCACATTAGTTTTCAAAGAACAACTTCCTAACCCTAGAAACTATACTATGGCTGAACCTATACATGACTATTTTCATGACCATTTGTCCATCAAATCACTCCAAGTCAAGCATAACATATCATCAATATTATGAGCAATATTATTCTAAGCATTTAACAACCATAACTCAAAATGTCCATACCTTGACCTAACATCAAAGTGACGGATTTTCACCATGAAAATCATCTTTCCATCAAATCAAATATATGATAAGCATAGAATAAGCACAAAAATAAAGTTACTAAGCTATTACAACTTTCATCACAAATAGTCCTTCACAACAAAGTGAAGAACACAAATGAGCGACAACTATGAAATCACTTAGAAGCTAGTCCCATCTGCCATAAGGTGTGATGTAAACATTCTTCCCCAGACCTTAGTTGAAGACGTACTTCACAACTTTTTGGAGGAACAAAGGTGATGATTTCAAAGCTTGAACCCTTAAGGAAGATAGAAGCCATTTTCAAGAAGTGAGTTTCGAAAATCATGATAGAAAAGTGTTGATTTTTCATGAACTCCAAGAACAAAAGTTGGAGAGAATGAGTATATGAACACTTACTCTTGAAGAAGGATAGGAAAAATATGGTGTCTTGAAGTTGGTCCGAAAATGAAGTTGCTCCTTTGACAAAAATTTCTTCACCAAAGTTGTAGAGCTTGAGGAGAAGACATGTGTAGAGAGAGAGAGAGAGAGAGATTAGAGAGAGAAAGCCATTATTGTGTTAGAGAGAAGGAAGAGAAAAGTTGAAGAAGATGAAGTTGATAAATGAAAAAGTGATGAAGAGTGAGAGAGGGGGCGTCGACTATGGTAAGGGAGAGAAAAGAGATGAGACAAAAAGTTTTAAGTCTCCTAGTCTTAAGGTCAAAATGGTAAGTGTCATAAACTTGATTATAAGGCATAAAGCACATTACCAAATTGGTGATTAGTTTAGATATTTTGTTTTGACCATGATAATGACATTTTTGTTGGTGGAAAATTTGAATTTGATGATGACTCCATGTCTCGGGCCAGAATATGTCCAGGCCCCAGATCGAACTCTTGAAATCAGCAAACCGAGAAAATAATATTTTCGCCGGTTCGCGATGAAATCACAGATGAAGATTTACTGCGTCTTCAGAATCTTGATTTGGCTCTTAATTCTTTGACTTAGGGTTCTGGGCCAGAATATCTCTTGGTCTCGAGCCCAAATCCCGAAACTTTACAGACTCGATTAAAATAATAATATTTTTACCGGTTAGCGATCAAAACATAGATATAACTCAAACAGTGTTTTATGATTTGAATTAGTTTCGAATTCCCTATTGAATTCTACTCATCATCTTTCATTTATTAATTTAATTTAACCGAATTAGGGTTATCGGACAATTTATTCACAACAGATTCACTAAAAAACCGAGAAGTGATAGATATGGATTTTCAGGCTGTTACAGAAATATGTGAGGAAGGAAGGAGGTGAGTGAGAGTGCAGAAAGCAAGTGAGAGGGAGTCAAAACTGAAAAATGAAAGGGTGAAAGGGACGAGCGCTTGATTTAGGGATTTTAGATTTAGCGACCGAACCTATTGGTCGCTAAATCAGTCGTAGATAAAAAAATAGTTTAGCGACCGAACTAATCGCGATCGCTAAGGAAGAGCCATTAGCCGTTGGATGGTCGCTAATTATGTCGCAAAACGAGTCAACCATTTTGACTTTTAGCATTTCCAACGTAACGACCGAATTAGCGACTAATGCGTTTGTGATCAACTAGATTGGTCGCTAATTCAGTTTTTGAAGGGAACCCAATGACCACTTTCTTAAAAATACAGTTTCAGTCGCTAACGTGGTCACTATTAGCTACCGATGCCTTTTGGTCGCTAAATGGGGCATTTCTTGTAGTGCAGGTGAAAAGGAGTAGTGATAACCCATGTTTTAGGGAGATTTAGTTCAGCATTTGTACTTCCTATAGGCTAGCTATCTTAGCCTTTTGTTCTACTTTTCTGGTTGTATTTTACTATCAGACTTTGTAGTGAATGTGAGTGACCATTTTCCTTCTATTTGCTCCAAAAAGCTGAAGAACTCTTCTTTGTTCTACTTCTGCAAAATTCCTTCTCAGTTCTGCTTTTTCTTCCTTCTCTGATCTGTTTTTCTTACAATATCCTTTCAGTATAATAAGAGTAGGGCAATTTTTACAGGTTATTGTTCCTTTCCCCATAAATTGGCAGAGTAGGACTTCTTTCTTGAGATAAAAATTCATCTTTTTCATTTCCTCCTATCTGGATTTGTCCGAAGATAATAAAAAGGAGGCAGTTGTTGCCTTCAAGATTTAATTTCTGAAATAACATTTGAATTGGTCACGGAGTTGGTTTCTGGTTTGGATGGCCAATGTGCTGGTTTACTTTTTGAGGTCACGTTGGACAAAGTTTGGACCTTCCACGTGATGCTGGCCTGGAGAGACACAAACCTTAACAACGGATAGAGTCCAAAACTAGTAGAATTTTGTTTTTAATAAGGCTATAGATATGTAGGACTTCGGTACCTTTGAGAAAAATAATATAGCCTTCCTTTGTGGTGTTTATCTTTGGGTAATATAAAGGTTTAATTACTCCCCGAGTTGCCAAACTCTTTGAGAATTTTTAAATTGATCCATGAACTAAAAAAATTGTAATTGGGTCTCGGAACTTTGATATACTTTGTAATTGGGTCCCTGCACTTTAAACGTTTGTAATCGGGTCCCTGAACTTGTTAATAGTTTGTAATTAGGTCCCTAGGATATGAGGCATTTTTAAAATCTTTGCTTGTGATGATCCAATGGTTCTATAATTAACCTCCAAGACTAACAAGAAACCTGAAAACAGATTTATACGGTGTTCTAATTACAAGGTTCTTCTTCTACCCAAGGGATCTAATTACAAATTATTTACAAGTTCAGGGACCCGATTACAAACTTTAAAGTGTAAGGACCCAATTACAAAATATTTAGAAGTTCAGGGACCCAATTGCAAATTTTTTCTATTCAGGGACCTATTTAAAAATTTCCAAATAGTTCGGGGAGGAAGAGACTAATTAAACCTAATATAAAACAAGATAGGGTTGTGTATTCAAAAAGGACAGAGGCTGCATGGCCATCACTTCTTTTCATGTGAAGCCGAATAATAGCTTATATGAATGATACACATCTTTCTTAAAAATTCGTAAGTACATACTGTTAATATAGACACTCAAATCAATAGCTACACATGTATACAAAGGCATGTTTTAGAAAAAACTTATTTTAGCAGGGTCTAGACAATACATATCATGCGTAAATTTGAGTGTATATGGTAGGCAATTAAGCAATGCTATTTAAGATTTGCCTACCATATTGAATCCATTATTCCTTTGTTGACTTTTGTTTTCTTTCACAAAATCCAATCACACACTTTAAGAAGTTAATATTAATGGAAAATTTGAGATTAAATGAAGAAAAGTAAGCGAACATTAACATAAACTAGTTAAGTTTTGTCTTTCAACCAGGCTATAAATATGTAGGACTTTGCTATCTTTAAGTAATATAACATAAACCTTTCTCTGTTGTGCTCCCCTCCTCTTCATTCAGGTTTTGTTTACAAATATATAAGTAAAGGGAAGAAGGGTAAGAATACAATTCCAACTACACAGTGCAGGACTGAACCTGAAGTTTCTAAGGGAGATTTTGTCAACAAAAAGCATTGGATTCTCGTTACAAGAACTTCCACAAATCAGAAGAAAATGCATAGTCTTCAGAAGCTACGTGGTGCCTTTCAGTACCTTCACTCACAAAACAATTTACTGCTTCGGTCTTCTGCATTAGCAAGTAACATGTCTTCCACTGCTGGCAAGGTGATTCATTGCAAAGGTATGAGCAGAAATAATTTAGTTTTCCCTTTCCTCTCTTTTTTTCTCTTATGAGCGATGTCATCACCTCCTGGCTTCGCCACGTGCTTCTTAATGTGATAATGTAAATTAGATATGCGGTCCAGGTTTAATGCTATTAATTGTTTCTTTGCAAAGAATATGTGAACAAGGTATGACTGAAAATAATTGACAAAAAGATTAAGGTGAAAGGTGGATAACTTTTCTTGGATTTTAGTTTTATATTCACTCGTTTTTTTTCAGTACTTCCATTTCTAACAAAAAGTTACTCATTGGCTTTCTTCCGTTTCAAAAATTCCATCAGAATTGGCATTCACTCTATGAATCTGCAGCTGCAGTTGCATGGGAAGCAGGCAAGCAATTGGTGATTGAGAATGTGGAAGTTGCTCCACCACAGGAGAAAGAAGTTAGGATCATGATCAAATATTCCTCACTTTGCCATACTGATCTCCATTTCTGGGAATCCAAGGTTGGTAATGCTTGAAATTTCATATGCTTCTTCAACCTCATGATTAGTCAAATCCAATTTCAGTATTTGACCTCAAAATTTTATGAATAAATTCAGTTATTCATTTTCTGCCTTTTGGCCCAAAATGTTGCTTACTTGATAATGCAGAACACTTTTTGTTCATGACATGGTCAGCTAACACCCTACCCTTCAATTAACTCTTACAATAATCTTCCCTTGTTATCTATGTTTCAGGGATTTCCACCTATGTTTCCACGCATATTTGGCCATGAAGCATCAGGGTAAGTTGTAATTAGACGCTAACTTAGGAGTTAAGACCAAAGTTACTAAACAAAGGTGTAGAATAGTTTGATTGTGATTGATGCAGCGTAGGTGATGGAAGAATAACGGCCAACAGTTCGTTGATTCAAAAGAATACCGAATGGTTGACAATAGGAAGTTGAGAAAACTTCTTAGTTTTTCATTTCATTAAAAATAACAAGATTACAAATATATAGAGGAATTCTAAATGTAAGTAAAGTAACAGAAAGAAATGCCAGAGGTCTAAAAACCATAAAATTGTAGAAATACCAAAAGTTTCTAATAAATAACATAAAAATGTCGTTTTGACCCCTTGAATGATGGAATTTGGCTAATATCAGGCAATGCACAGGACGGAGTCTTGCGTTTTGTTCAGAAGGCCGTTTCCATATGAAAAAGAGTCAATGTAAAAAACGGATACCGTTGCCTTTTAAAGTCACTTTTACACTACATCAGTGATCTGAGTAATAACCGGATTTAGAAACTTCATCAATAAAGTGAGTTCCAAATGGCCAAACTGAAAGACATCCCAGCAATTAAAGCCATTTCACAAAGTGAATAAATGAACACATGAGTTGTACTATATATCAATATATGTATCAGGTATACTGGTAATTAGTCAAAACTCATTGTTAACTTTTCCCACTTAAGCAGGGTTGTAGAGAGTGTTGGTGAGGGTGTATCAGAATCAGACCTAAAACCTGGGGATCATGTGCTACCAGTATACACCGGGGAGTGCGGGGAATGCCCACATTGCAAATCTGAGGAGAGCAATATGTGTGATTTGTTGAGAATAAATGCAGCAAGAGGTGTCATGATCAGTGATGGCAAGTCTAGGTTCTCTATTAATGGCAAGCCCATAAGCCACTTTCTTGGCACATCTACCTTTAGCCAGTACACTGTTGTTCATTCAGGCTGCGTTGTAAAGATCAATCCCACTGTTCCTCTGGACAAAGCCTGCATCCTCGGTTGTGGCATCTCAACAGGTTCTTATGGAGTCATGGTTTTAAATTGTGGTTCACTACTGTAATTGTGACTGCAATATTGCAGTTTTAATCGTCTTTACAACCGTATCGCTACTATATTTATATCTGCATTTTCTAATACACCTGTCAACATATCTCGGAATGAGGGTGAAATTTCCCACTAAAAACTTATATAAAACAACAAATTTTAAATTCCAGGATTAGGAGCAATTCTGAATGTTGCCAAACCAAAGAAGGGTGCTTCAATAGCGATCTTTGGGCTTGGAGCCGTTGGGCTGGCTGTAAGATTTGTTTAGCTTATGTAGTAAAATACTTTTTATTTTTTTAAACTTTCATTCTAGGTAATGTATTTACTATTTACAATGAAACTTACCATGGTTATATGATCAGGCAGCTGAAGGTGCAAGAATTGCTGGGGCATCCAGGATCATTGGGGTTGACTGGAATCCCGACAGATATGACCAAGGTGCATTGCTTCTTCAAATCACCAGATTAACACATTCCACTTATCAAATTGTTGACAAGTAGAAGGTCAAGAAAGCAGTCACCTGACTAATTTTTTTTTTCTTTTTCTTGCCTCTCAATGCCAGCCAAAGAATTTGGACTAACCGAGTTTATAAATCCAAAAGAACATGAAAAACCAGTTCATGAGGTAGAATATTCTTTACAATTTTTTAAATTTAAACCCTTACAATATTGCCTCATGCTTGCTAAATCTTTGTTACAATCTGTAGGTCCTCAAAGAGATGACAAATGGTGGAGTTGATAGGAGTATAGAATGCACTGGGAACATCAACTCCTTGATATCTGCTTTTGAAGCTGTTCATGATGTATGACTTTCAGTTAGTTGGTTACTAAGTGAAGGAAGCAAAGTCTGTTCCTTGCTAATCGCCTATTTTTTCCCTATTTGAATTATGCAGGGATGGGGTGTTGCTGTCCTTGTTGGAGTACCTAGTATGGATGCAACTTTCAAGACCACACCCTATAATTTCCTTGATGAAAAAACAGTTACAGGTACTACCTTTGGGAACTACAAGCCTAAGACAGGCCTTCCATCAGTTGTAGATATGTTAATGGACAATGTATGTACCATTGCATCTCTCTCCTAAAATTGAATTTTATGTGTCAAATAACAGAACAGAAGTTAACCAATTCATATCCCCTTGCGTTACTTGTTTACTTGCAGAAATTGGATCTGGATAAGTTTATAACTCATAGGGTTCCTCTGTCAGAAATCAACAAGGCCTTTGATTACATGATCGAGGGGCAGAGTTTAAGGACCATCATAGACATGGAAAACTAGTTTTTTTTTTCCTGCAGAAATGGTAGAATAGAATTTAATTGCATCAATTCTACGTAAATAGTATACTGGTACAGTATTCCAGAACAATGCACCACATGTTAGTTGTGTTTACGGTGATTTTTGGTATAACCAAATCCGACGTTAAATAATATGAAAATCATTCGAATGTGGGTTCAGAGTTATGTAACAATCTCATTTTCAAAAGTCTTTGAAAAATGGAAATAAGAGTATACGAATGCAAACAAACGGTTTAAGTTAAATATAGGAGTTAAACGTGCAAAAAGAGTTAAAAGTGCTGTAAAATAAATGTAGAAATGTAAAGAAAAGCTTTTAAATAACTTGAAAGTAAATGGAAAGCATGTAAAGGAAAGCAGTAAAGTGCAGAAATGTAAAGGCAGAACAGTAAAGGAAATTAGAGAACAAGACTGAAAGTAAATGAAATTTAAAGACTTTGCACTGAATTATAAATGACTGGAATGGAAGGCATACTTGAGTCAAATCCATTAATCTACTCAAGTGAGAAGTTAGGATTGTGTATCAAGAAACCAACCTTTTGCATATTGTGGGTGCTACTATTTATACACAAACTAAAAATAACTATTTCCTAACATACTGACACGTATGTGGCAGTTATATCATATTCTAATCTAAGTCGACTAAAACTTTGACAATTACAAAAGATGAACTTAAATAATAACTGCCTTCGTATGACAACATCGTCGAAGCCATATTCCTTACAAGACTAAGAGGCATGCTTATTTTATCATGTGACATCTCCAAACAAAATTCTTGTCGGATTCAACACTTAACCAAATTTCCGGGATGCATCCTTGCTTGTCTGTTGAGCACAAAATTATGATTCACTTCCCTGAGATCATTGCTCCATCTTCGTCAAACTTGCTCAATAGTTTTATAGTGTGTCAAAATTGTAATTTTCATACCCAAATATGCTCCCTAAAATTTGTCTTTCAACGCCATGTTAGACGAAAGATAAATTTTAATTTCTTCATGTATCACCACCCTTGTTAGACTACAATTCTTCAAATTCAAATCTTCAAACTAGCACTCCGCAAATATCTTGATATGAATAACAAATTAATCCATTAAGTAATATCAAGTTAGTGTGTTCTCGAGAAATACGGGTAATGATTATAGCTAGTAGATAGCTATATGTAATAGCTTTTCGAATTTGAAAAGACTTTCCTTTTTATATTATTGTTTACTGAAAACTCCACTCACTTTCACATTTCTCAACCTCCTCTGTTCTCGTTCTCCTTTTAACCTTCAACATCCTTAAGTTTTTCTTACTTCTTTCATGGCGTCTTCTACCACCAAAGTCCCTTCAAGCAACCCGACCATGGATGTGGGCGCTCATACTATTGTTCGCGACCTAATCCTTGAAAAATCAGAATTATGGCAAAAATCCATGGTAATACTCCCTGTTTCTAATTCTTCCATTTTGTTGGATCCCCCACCTACGTTCTTGGGTCCTCTTTTAACCCCAGAACTCTATACTGAGGAACTGCAAAAAAACATTTCCTTGCAAAGTTCCTAATGAGGCAATTCTTGATTCATCTTTTTCTCTTCCCATCTACTACTTCAACAAAGTAGTTAGGTTGTTTAGAATGCCTCCTTCAAAGATTGATGAGTACATGTCTGGGCTTGATAGGGTTCAAGCCAAGAAAGAACAATCTTGGAAAGATGTGGGCATCTTCGATTTCAGGCAACTTTCTTGCCATACTATAAAAATGAAATCCTTAATGTTAGGCGCGTCTATCTTTTTCTAGAATAAGACCACCAATACCTTTTAGTTTCCCTATGGTATAATGGGTCTGACACTCTTCAACGTGTCTGCTGTAACATCCTCGTTTTCTCAAGACTTGTTTAAGATGTGAATCGAGTGTGTTTAAGTGTTTGATTGTGTGCTAAAAGGGTATGGTTATAGTTAGGAATGAATTGGAGAAGAGAAAAGAAGAGGCATATGCAACCTGGTGGGCATGCTCAGGCTTGCCCAGGCCAACGTTCAAACGTGCCAAGGCTTGGACTTGGAAGAAGTGGACGCTCAAGCATGGCATGGTCGACCTGACATGATTGGACATGAAGGACACGTGTTAGTGACACGTGAATGGTGGCATACGTAGGTGGTGCTCTTATCCTTGAATAACGTCAACGCTTAAGCGTGGGAAGGAGACAACGCTAAAACGTTGGGATGCTCAAGCGTGGAGTTTGTCCAACGCTAAAGCGTTCTCAACAGAATGACCATCTATAAATAGTTTTCACGTTTAACCAAGGGAGAACTTTTCCCAACTTCTTCACGTACATAGAACCCAGAGAAAGATAAATGACAATTCTGAGAGTGTTGATCCAAGTTTCGTTCGATTCGTTTGTCCGATTCCAGTTCCAATCGTGTTTTCAGGTTCAGCTCAACTTCTTCTCCAATTCTACCTGATCATTTCTTTGATACGTCGAGGGTAAGTCGAGGCTTCATACCTACCTACATTGTTGTTCTTCAATGTTCTTCGTTCATTCTCCACATCGATTCTTGTTTTCGATTCATTTTAGGGTTAATGGTATAGTGTACGTGTTGTGTTTGTGTTTAGGTCAAGCTTCGAGACAACGAACATAATCGTTGTTGGTGTAGAGGCCGCGGTTATAGTGGTGTGTTCATGAGACCGTTGTAGTGTTCGTGATCGTGTTTGTGCGCTTGTTATCAGGTGGGAGAAAGAATCAAAAACTCGTCGGGGAGGCAAGAGTAGAGTAGAATACATTGATATGCATAGGGGATCCTAAACCCTACTAGTGGTTAAGTAACTGACAAAAGTTAAGTCCACATTGACGATTACCCTAAAGTGGTACCAATGTATGTTAAGGCATTGTAGGTTTATCACTGTAGGTTGATTATACATTGATTGAGGTCGTATGATTAACATGCTAATATGCTTGCTATGACGTGTTGGTGAATATGTGACATGGATAATATGCTTTATAGCCCTTGTATATATGTTAATGAATATCGTGATAACATGCTGAGTAATAACATGATAATGTATGTATGATTGATCGTATGCCTAGAAATTAGAAGTGATCTTGGTAGGTCAGGTGATGTGTGTGGTGATTTGACTCGATGGTGAACAATATAGTACTCAACCTGCCAAGATGATTATTGAGGACTATGATTAGTCGTGGAACACTATGCTTAGTAGGGAGTTTTGGTGATCAATGCGTCAGACTAAGAGGTTAAGTTACTAAGCTGTGGATTGGTATGAGTCATGAGGATTCATGCTAGACTGCATTGTGTTGTGATGTCACAGCCGCGTAGATCTGGGATTACGCGAAGTTAGAGTATTTGAATACAGGTACCGAATATCACAGGTAGATGCTTGGTAGGTCTACCGTGAGGATCAGCAATCCTTGATGCACAATTCTAACACTGAGGCAGCTATCCCTATCAGGAATGGGGGGTAGTGTCATCCTGCTTGGTAGGAGATGAGCATCCTGCTTGGTAGGTGATGTAATGTGCTTGTGAGTTGTAATGAAATCTGTTGCTCGGACAACTGACTTTCATCCTGCTTGGTAGGGAATATGTTGTGATGTAGGAAAGTGGTCGTGTCTTCATGTAGGTCCAAGTACATGAGGGAGTGAGATAAATAGTTAAGCCAAGTGAACCTTGAGGATGATTGATGTGATGATTATGTGTGTGGTTGTGCTATCTATGTGTGCTGCTTTACTTCTATTCCCTATATTATGATATGTTGTAGTTCTCGTCTCCTACTTCTCTATGTTGTGCTATGTTTATTGTTACTCGTGAGAAGACCCCATTGAGGAAATTGAGCCTAAGGAAATAGATGGCGTTCCTTATGAGCCAAATGCTGAAGGCCAAGCTGTAACACCCTGCTTTTTCACTTCTATGTATATATGTGTTAATACTTGCTTATAGATGTTTGCATATGTTGTTTTTGCTGGTTTTTGGTGCATAAGTTCATAGTTGTAATAGTTCAGCCTTTAGAATAATCGATCCATCCGAGTCTAAATAACCTATTTCACGGTTTTGGCCATATCTTGAGTTCTAGACATCCGATCGATATGATTTAGGATGCGTTGGAAAGCTTAGAGGATTATCTACAAGTCTTATTCCGGGTCGATGCCAAAAAAACATTTTCTGAAAGGAAAATCGATTTGGGAAATCGATTTCCAGAAAGTGGAAATCGATTGTTTAAAAAAATCGATTTCTTTGATAAGAAAATCGATTTGGCCAATGGAAAATCGATTTCCATGGTTGTGGAATCGATTCCCATGCGTGTCAGAGCTTGTATACGCGTTTGGGTTACCGGGCTATACTGTGTACGGCCCATTCGTCCTAAAACGTCCCTAACAGTTATATATACATAGCGTATGACCTAAACCTAGTATCCACACCCTATTGTACTCACTTTTTGCCTCTTCTCATCCCTAGGAGCTCACTGATCTCTTGCTCTAGAAAACCCAAAAGGACGAGTCCTGCTTTGGTGTTCTTCGTCAAGAACACGCCGTTGTTTGGCTAGTCTATCCCTGCTGCTAGAGTTAATCTCCTAAGTTAGAAACCAAGGTGAGTTTCTAATCATAGATTTGTTTTCCCTTTCAATCCTTAACATAAAGATCAACTCTGCTTTCCAGTGCTGCGATCGTGATCAAGTGTTGAACCCGTAAGAAGGAACCGTAGCAGAACTTGGCTCTGTTCTTTTTCCCTTAGACTGTGAATCGTCATACAAGGTATGGGGGGAGAAAATTTGGTCATGAATATGTGGGTTTTGGGATAGGTTAAGATGAAGGGGTTAACCCATGACCCCTACGTATGCCTGCGTATGCCTATGAATGTTGTTATGTTGTTTTCTGGCTATATGAGTATTAATTGATGAATAATTTGAGGTTATAACATATTTATAACTATGAGTTCATGATTTATATGATTGTTGATGAATTGATGATGATGAGCATGTTGTTTATGCCATGATATGGTGTTTTGTTAACCTTATGCTATTAGAACATAGTTATAGGGAGAAAATAAATAGGCAATGTGTGATTGATGACCAAGGATTAATTTAAGAACCCTTAGGTTATGATTTATGAGTGTTGGACTAATCAAATTGGAGATAAATAACTTAGGCTCGAATGATATGTTAATTAGAGAACGTAGATTGGTCCGATAACGGAGAAAACCCGCTGCTGTATGACTTGACACCCAGAAATCGATTTCCAGCACATGGAAATCGATTTGAATCCTCCAAGAATCGATTTCTAAGGGGTGGAAATCGATTTGGCCTTGTAGAAATCGATTTCTGGAATCGATTTTCCTTGTTCAAAATCGATTGGGGAAATCGATTTGAACATGTTGAAATCGATTTCCAGAGATTGGAAATCGATTTTGAAGACTTGAGAAATCGATTCCAGAGATTGGAAATCAATTCTCATGTTCCCAGGAGCAGTTTTGACCCCTTATGCTTGATGGATAGTGTTATGTAGGCTTGTTATAATCTTAATAAGATATGAATTGTGGTTTAGGTATTAAGATTAAGTTATGATTTTAATAAGATATGAATTGTGGTTTAGATATTAAGATTAAGTTATAATCTTAATAAATATATGACTTGAGGTTTAAATATTAAGGTTAAGTTATAATATTAATAAAATATGAATTGAGGTTTAGATAATAAGATTAAGTATAATACTTAATAAAGGTATTGTTAAGTTAAGACTTAAAGAATAATTAGTAAGACGACGATGTTATTGGTAACGACATACTGTTACCGATGTTGTTGTTTAAATCATTCTTGATGCTTATTGGTCAAGTTTGATGTTGATAAGTCAACTTTGATGCTTGTTGGTCAAAGTTCATAGCCATGTAATGGTGTTGATGATGGATGGTTGGACATGTGTTTGCATATTGATGAACATTACACGCATCATACGTTGAAGTTGATATGTTGGGTGGAAAGCAAACGATGAATCGCGATAGTGGAGGCCACGATGGGTGTTAACCCAGCCTTGCGGGTACATTAGGTATGGAAGTTCTAGGTGACATGGGCTAGCTACCTATTGTCGGAGTGACCTAATGAATAAGCTTGAGTACCCTGACTAGCCACCATACGTTATCAGGATTAGTGAGAGTGTCCGGGGATGGCCCATGGTCTGGCATATCATCCACGTTGATAACCGGGCATGTACTCCTAATCGTCTTTCCAGAGTTAGAGTTGTTGGCCACATGCATACGGAGTAGTGATGTTGCATTCGCATTGACATGCATCTTTGATATATATATATATATATATATATATATATATATATATATATATATATACATGTGTTGAATTATGTATGTTGTATGTCATCTTAATTACTATTCCATTCCGTTTACATATATTTATGATCGTGTTTCTCACCCCCATCTTTTGTTGTTCTTGTGCATATGATGTTGCATGTGCAGAGGAGGGTGAGCATGCTGACGAGGAGTGATCCCGTGGAGATCTCTCTTAGCAGTAGTAGTTAAGATTTACGTTCAGTTGTTTAGTTTTATTCCGATGTATTATCGGTATATGTATACCAACTCTGATATGTGACATCGGGTTTTGGGTTATGTTTATTATTTATGTTTTCCGCAGTTTGTTTTTTAAAGGATTTTAATTATTTCAGATTCCTACGTTTGAGTTATAGATGATGTGATGCACATTACCCTTGAGGAAATGTTTTTATTTTAATTATTATATTTTTTTAAAGACATGTATGATTTTATTTATATTTTATTTGATGCGGGGTAGTGGGTGTCACACGAGCCTCAGATCCATATGTTGGGAGACTTTGAGTTCGTCTATCATGAGGACGATGAGCGATACTGGGAGTTCAATACTACCGATATCGTGTTGTATATACGGGACCAATCATAATTTATTTCCACGCATGGGGTTCAAGTAGGAGATGTTTGATAGGAGACGTCCGCATTACAAAAGGTTGTCATTCGAGAGGATGTGGCGTAGACCTTGGGAGTATCACCGGGATTCTAACTTCAGGTGGCGTTCACATGCTACATCTCGCATAGGGTTCTTGGCTAGAGGCAGACGTGTTTGAGCTCAAAGACAGAAGAGAGACGCTAGGCGCCGACAGGTGGTGGTGTCTAGTAGCTTGACTGAGCATGAGGCTCTCCAGGTGTATCAGCGACGTCAACAAGCATCAATGGGTAGTTCTCAATACCCATGGTAGTGTCAGTAGGTATGATCAGTGAGTCTCTAGTTTATTTTGATGTATATTGCGCAAGGAGATGAAGTCTTATGTATCTTTCTTTTTGCCATGCTTCTATTTTGGGTTGTGTACTCTGATGGTGACAATGATGGTGGTGTAGGCTCTACTGATGGAGCCATCCCATGCTATATATATATATATATATATATATATATATATATATATATATATATATATGTGTGTGTGTGTGTGTGTGTGTGTGTGTGTGTGTGTGTGCGTGTGTGTGTGTTGGTATCAGTGAAGTGTGTTTAAGTTTTAAATTCCCTCGTATGCCCATAATATGAGTTATCGTTAATAACATTATCAGTATTAGTTAACTAGGTTCTTTAATGAGACAATGGGACATCTCATTTGGTTGTATCAGAGCAGTTCGGGCCTAACCAGACTGTGAGGTCTAGGAAGTTGTTATTGGCCGTATTAGCTAGTTTGACCCACAGCGGGTGCTGACTACATTTAGAAGTTGAGTAGAGTATCTAATGCGCGAGTTATCTTAATGGTCAACTATTTCATTCATCTGTAAGGCATATAATGCTATATATATATATATCTGTATGTATGTATTGTTGTATGTCTTATGAATGTTGAGACGATCCCACTTACGTAGGATAATCCCATTAGTCCTAAGTTGCTATTATTAACTATGCCTAACCATATTATAGCGATAGCGTGGTATACAGGAAACGTTGCGGAAACTAGCGCAAAGAAACCATACAGCATATGGAAAAGCATAGGCGACAATCATAGTAAATGCAGGTAAAAGCAACTATACATAACCATGCATAAACATAGCCCCACCAGTAGGGCACTGTACATACATATATAGAGGAAAAGTACATAAGAAACTGGAAGTATAAATAAGTACATCAAAAGGCCTCCAAAACTCTCAAAACATGCACACCAGCACTCCCCAACCCACTCTAAAAAATACAGCACAACCTCACCACACTGTCCTAGAGACGCACTGGCAGGTTCTCACCATAAGCGGTGAGGATGCCCCTAGTTACCTTGCCCCTCTCCATGAGTACGCCTATAAACCCGCATAGACTGGTACTCGGACGAGGAACTCGACACAACAATGCGACGTCTCCGATACATCCTCAGGTACTGCTCGGCATGCCTCCGCTGACCTCTGTAAATGAAACCTTGCCTACTGGACACTGCTGAAGAATGTGGCGCTGCCCAAAGATAGTCATGCTCTCTTTGTCTCGGTGGGTGCCAAATCTGTGGGAAAGGAAGGACCTGGACACCTCTGAACGGCCCCACAAGATCCTCCACATGTGATGCCCCGGAAGAGAATGCTGGCCGGTCCTGTGTAGACCGTCAAGAAGGTAGAGGGGTTCACATGCCACCTGAGACGACCCCACTTACGTAGGATAATCCCATTAGACGCTTTCAAAACATAGCCTCACTCTCTCTGATACCTTAAAACACAGCCAAAAATTTTCACATCTACAGTTAAGCAAATAAGAACTTATCACAGCTCAAGAATTTCACATCAGAGTTTCGCCTGGAAGCCATGGCGTAAAAATAACAAATACAAACATAAACACTCCACTGGCCGTGGTACAACTCACAAGAGACTCACAGATACCGCTGAGATCTCTATCTATTTGAGAAGCGCTGAGGCCACACTTGTTACTGACGATAGAGTACACCTTGGGTCAGCTCCACCTGCTGTAGCACTTCCAATGACCAATCGGCACTTCCGTCTTCGGATCACAATCCGGAAAACCACACATATGTAAACATGGAGAAATATGCATAGGAGGTAAGAAACGCTACACTATCATACAAAAGGGAAATCACGCAGCATATAACACATCAACATGTACAATAGCACACAATTAGCAAACACATCCATCTCTCGAGTTCAGCACAACAATCAACCTCAAAGTATCACCACTATGGATCATCGCCTCAGTCATCCTCAAAGTATCACAACTATGGATCATCGCCTATTCTACACATCACAATAGTCGACCTCAAAATATCACAACTAGAGATCACCATCAATTCTACAACAATCAACCTCAAAGTATCACATCTAGGGATCTTCGCCTATTCTACATGCACAACTAAGTTCCTGGCCCTTGGAAATACTGTCCTTCAACTCAACAGTGAAGTAGTCATTTTCCAAGGTAGAAAGTCACCCTCCAACTATAAGGGCATAGAGTCGGTAGTCCAGGTTACTGGTTCCCAGGACGTCTCCCAGAACGTCCACCTCGACCTCATGTGACATTCACAAACTGTTGTTGCAACTGTACACACGGCTCCCTGTACACAACCACTCAAACTGATGTTGCAGCTGTATACAGGTACTAGCTCATATGATAGCCACTCAAACTGCTGTTCCAGCTATTCATACAGCTCCTTGTGACAACCACTCAAACTGCCGTTGCAATTGTCATAAGTCCCGACTTCGCGTGATCACTGCTGGCAAGCTTCTGTGGAAAGTACACACACGTAACCCTATACACAACCACTCAAATTGCTATTGCAATTGTGTACCAGCATATATAGCCCCCCTGTGACAACCACTCAAACTGCTGTTCCAATTGTCACAAGTAATCCACCTCGTGTGATAACTGTTCAGACAACTGTTGCAGTAAATCCCGCGGCTTTCCACCACAACAATGCAAATGTTATGATTATGCATCCATCATTTCAACAACAACTTAACTAATGTCTCACAATCTACATCCTCCAACTGTGAGGATGCCACTCTCCAACTATGGGAGCCACTTATAACTTAGATCCACATCCTTAATTTACTAGTCTAACCTCAATCATCATCTCCAAAGTCAATCATTCTCCTATAATCCTAACAATATACCAATCATCTCCAAAGTCAGCCAAGATCATATCAGTCACAAACACATCACATGTCATAGCATGCAGTATAACATTCTTATAAGCATACCAAAACGCAATTAAGCATGTTATCACCGCAAACAAGTTATTATCACAAACAATCATGTTATCAATCATCACAAATAAGCACACATCATCACTAGTAGGGTTTGAGGATCCCTACATATGCTAATAATTATATACTACGCATATGATTCCCAGATATATGTAGGTTCTTCCCCCTCACCTGGTAATCCGATCCCATGGACTCTTGTATCCACGGACAGTCTTGACCCTCGATCTCACGAACGCGACGAGCACAACCACAACCACTACAAGCTCACCACGCAGCTCCGCGACACTTCCAAGGATAGAGAACAGCGGCTGGACTTAGGAGAAGGCAGCTTCAAAAGTTAGCTCAAGAATCTAGGGAAAAAGGTACCAAAAACAAGGATACGGTCCTAGCTCCATATTGCGAGCTAACGCCTTTTTCGTGGAAATCTGAACGGTGAAGATGAAGAAAAACGTGTCCTAAACCTACTTCCCAAATTTCAGCCCGATCCAACGGTTAACGAATCTCTGGAGATGGTTTTACTGTGGCAGGTTAGGTGATATACGGGATGAGTTTCTCACATTCTAGGATCACGGTGTAAGGTGCATATCTCCCACTCTAGACCATTAACCGAAAATCCGAACGGTCCACCTGACGAACCACATGTTTGGAACCTCCTTACCAAGTTTGAGCTTGATCCAACGGTTGAGGAATGTTTTCCAACGATTTTACTGAAACTGCTTCAACCAAGCGTCAAGGCTTCCAATAATGGTTTCACTCTTTCTTTCACCTTGCCTTATCTTTGTCCTACCCACCAAAATATGGAAGTCTCATTCCATTATATTACTTCCTCCTAGATGATGAATATGATCAAGCTTGTCAAGTTTACTTCTCGAAGTTTTTGAAGAATCCTTGAAGAATGGAGAGAAATTGAAGTTGAAAGTTTGGAGGTGTCTTGAAGTGAAGAAGATGGAAAAGAGAAGGGGAAGGTGCACGAAATTGAGAGAGGACCAATGGAAGAGAGTGGCGTGATATGTATATATAGAGGAGGAAAGAATAAGGATAGGATAGAATGGTCATTTCCTTTAAGAACCAAATTGGAATTTCACCAAAAGTTGTACTAAAAACTTCAACACTTGAACTGAAAGAATCAAATGAAGGAGAAAGAAATATGAGAGTGTAAATATATCTATGAATGATGTGGAACATATCTGAAGAAAGGCTAAGGTTGATATAAAATTACTTACGGGCAAAATTGTCATTTTCTATTAGGGGTAAAATTGTCATTTTACACTATGTGACTCACCCCTTGTCATCATTACTATGGTGATGAGTCATCATGTAATGATTACATATGGATAGGTGGTGAGTTGTCTAGGTGATATGGCGTGAAAGCGACGTGAGGCTTATCCGTTACCGGTTCCGGTGATCTCGTACGTAGGCCGGGTTTCGTCAGAGTCTTCAACCCAAACCTTAACCATAATTCTCTGCTAGTAATGTAGAGTAAAACAATATCTGTGAGGTATCCAAAAAGTGGATACGTAGGGATAAAATCAAATACCAGACGAGAGATGTGGTTCTTGAATATGATTAGTCAATGGATGAGTTCATCACTATGACTTATCATCATCATGATTACTCTACCATGACTCATCATCATGAGTCATCCATGTCATGATTACTTGTCTAAAGTAGTCATGATTATTTCTCCAAAATATCTTGATATTTATAACTTTGCCACTATGACTCCGATAAGATTTGGGTACTTTAACAATCTGAAAATTGGGATGTTACACCACCCTTTCTCGCTATGGTAGATAATCTCTATCAGCCCTAGAACCGGCCTCCTCAGTACCGACATGATGAAAGGGTGTACCCTCGGGTCCATTGTCTCCCACAGCTGGCTCCTCGTCTTCACGCAAACCAAGAACCAAAACCAGCAACAAGAAAAAATGGTAGGGAGATAAGAATACAATGCATGGCAAATCGGAACAACAATAGCAGTGCTGTAAACAATAGCATGTAACAAGTAGCATTTATGACAAATACAATAGTTACTGCACACAACCAAACATCTCTTGAAACAACATATGCACAAACATCCATCTCCATGAGTCTTGTAACACCCCAATTTTCACTGTTTTCTAAGATTGGTAAATTGTACGAATTTTATCTACGTCTCAGAAGTGATTTGACATCCAATACAGATATATTCTTACTCTACATTACTGGTAGAGAATTATGGTTAAGGTTTGGGTTGACGACTCAAACGAAACCCAGTCTGCGTACGAGACTACCAAAACCGGTAACGGATAAGCATAATGTCGCTTTCAAAGCCACCTCACCTTATCCTATCTCTAAAGTCATGATTACATGGGTGACTCACCTAGGTGAGTCACCATACTCATGATGGCCAAGGGTGAGTCACATGGGTGACTCACCATAGTAATGATTAGGGTGTAGAAATTATAATTTTGCCCCTATAGGAAATAACCTTTTTGCCCTTAAGTAGTTTTTATACAATCCTTACCCTTCCTTCACATATAATCCACGCCATCCATATACGTAATTACTATCTCATATTTCTTTCTCCTTCACTTTATTTTTTAAGTTCAAGTGCTAAAGTTTCTAGTACAACTTTTGGTGAAATTTCAATTTGCTCTTAAAAGAAATGATCATGCTCAGCTTGAAAGTGGTATACAAGGACCCTTATCCTCTTTTCTTCTCTCTTTTCACGCCATCCCTCTCTCTCCTCACTCTCTCTCTTTTCTTTCTTCATCACCTTCAAGTCTTTAACACATCTCCAAGCTTCTACCTCCATTTTCTCTCCTTTCTTCAAGAAATCTTCAACAACTTGGTGAAGCAAACTTGCTTAGAATCATCTTCTCTATCATCTAAGAGGTAGAAACCTCATCTTTAAGCTCTTGATCTTCACTTTTATCCATGAAATCTCTATGTGTTCATGTGTGTTCTTGAACTTCCAAAATTCATGAAAAATTATTGAAAAATCATATTGATGTCAAACCAATTTTATTGATCTAGATACAATGTTTTCTATCATAATCCTAAGAGTTTGTACTCATAAAATCCCTCTAATCCACTTGGGTATGGCATGGCCGAATTACCCACTAAATGGAATCTATGGAGTTTTGTTCAAATTTTGCTTAAGAAAGTGTTGATTTCATCTTATCACACTTAGATGCCTTTGAATCCCAAAAGAATTGAAGTAAGAACCTCTCCTAGCTTCATTTACCATAAGAGGGCCGAAACCCTAAGTGTCCCAAATCAAGAGTTTTGTTTCAAATTCTTGAATTCTATGGCTTATAGGAGTGTTATCTATACTTAAGGACCATAGGTTCAAGAGTTTGTGAAATTTTAACATTTCTAGCATTTTCCTATTTAGAGGGGGGCGAACCTAGTTCATAAGAGTTAAGTGAGTTTTGTTTGATTATACTAATTGTGATTATGATTTATGATGAAGGAGGAGATTGCATTCAATCGTTCTAAAGCATGTACGGCTACCGGTTGGAGGTACGAGGTTGCGGCCGTGAAAAGTTTTCGTGAACTTGTGATAGTCGCTACCTTGCTCAAAGGTGGGGGAAAGATTCATACTCATCGGGGAGGCAAGAGTAAAGTATAATGCATTAATATGCGTAGGGCAAACCTAAACCCTACTAGAGGTTGAGCCCTCACAAAGTACCTAAACCCTCGGTATAGGTATCTTTGGGCTATCACCATTAAGAATACACCCTAGGTTAGATGATGATAACATGATGAATGACATGCTATGTTGATCGAGGTTGTATGCTTAATATGCTTATATGGTTACTATGATGTGATTGTGGATATATGTTTTACCATGGTATGATAATGTGCTTCATTTTATTAGTTGGTGTTATTTGACTCGATATGATGATAATATGTTGTGAAAAGTATGATAATGCATATGTGATTGTTGGTATGCTTAGAATTAAGCAATGATCACTTATGAATTGGGTGATGTATGAGATAAAATCATTTGATGGTAATAAGCTACTGCACTCAACCTGGTGAAATGATAAAGGACTGCTGATAGTCGTAGGCATCCTGCTTGGTAGGGGATGCGGTATCCTGCTTGGTAGGGGATACGTGTGTTAATTAATGGGGTTGAGTTGCAGTGATTGATCAGAATGAGTCGTGAGGATTCATGTTAGTTGCGTTGTGTTGTGTTGTCACAGCCGCGTAGATCTGGGATTACGCGAGGTCAAACCGGAGCTACAGTTAGATGCTTGGTAGGTCTACTGTGAGTTTCTGAGATCTCCGATGCGCCTTCCAACACCGGGACAGCTATTCCTATCGGGAATGGGGAATAGTGTCACCCTGCTTGGTAGGGGGTGAGCATTCTGCTTGTTAGGGGATGTAATGTACCCGTGCGTGTAACGGAACTTGCTGCTCGGATGACATTTGACTTTCATCCTGCTTGGTAGGGGATGAGGTATCCTGCTTGGTAGGGGATACGTTGTGACGTAGGAATGTGGCTGCCGCGTCTTCATGTAAGGTCCAGGTGCATGAGAGTGTGAGACCAATAGATAAGTGCAAGAAACCTCGAGGATAATTGTTAATGCTAATTGTGTTTGTGTGTGGTTATATGATTGTGCTACTAATGTACCTGCTTTACCTTTATCCCTAATTATGATGATATGAAATACTTATCCCCTGTTTTCATTATATTGCATGTTTTCTTAAATTGATAAAGAAGCAGAGCCAAATTACAAAGAGTTGGATGGAAACTTCGCATGACTTTGATACTGGTGGAATAGCGAGGGCAAATGAGGATATTAATTTATTACGTATGTACGGCCAGTGTTTTTGTCTTTTGATGTACTTTGGGCGAGTAGAGGGAGTCGTTTGTATTAATACCATACTTCCTTTTGACATCTGTGTACTCTGATAATGTACGTATGTATGCATATACAGTACGTGTGTATGCTTAAAAGTTTAAATATTTTAGTATATGCAATCAGCGCGCAAACAATTATCACGTAAGTGAGATTAGTTAATATCTTAGGTTCTTTAATGGGATTATCCTACATAAGTGGGGTCGTCTCAAGTCTCACCCTCAGATCAATCCTCTAGACCGGGACACTAATCCCATGCAGTATGTCAGCAGAATCTCACAAAGCTGGTTCCACACTGGAACATGTTCAGCGTCGGAACGGAGTTAGTTTGTCCAAGAAACCGAACCGCTCGCCGTGACCAACAAGATTACATCCCCCTTCCAAACCGGAACCGAGGTGTCTTGGTCGCGTCGGAATGTTAGCCTGGAATGTAGAAAGCTCAGGGATTAGTCGGGAAAATCGAAATGGATCGGGCATCACTACAGGATAGGAGCTACCTCATCCGTCACTGTAAACTATTCCCGAGACTGGCAACATCCCCAAGGTCACTCACTTGACCGCCCCCTCCACCTTCCGTACCAACACTCAGGTCACTCATATGACGTTGGCAGCCCATTCTACCTGCCATACGGTCTCGCCACTGGGCAGCTGATGATATGCAACAAACATCCTCAACGAGCTTGATACCGGACCTAATGCCTAATACTCAGTTAGCAACAACACGATGCCACCGCATCAATACGGCCACAGCCTTGGCACCATGCGTCCACGATCCACAACTCAAACCACACGGCTACATCCTCAACAGTCAGCATAATAGCAACAACACCATCCACGGTATCAACCCAACAACACATACGGCACACAACCAACTTAACACTAACCGGCATTCTGCCACAACATAATAATCAACTCATAATCATACCGGCAGCAATGATAACATTAACAACAACTACATAGTAGGCATATCATATACCAAGTAGTATATAGGCATGTATACATATAGCAGATTGCACAACACATCATCATAACAGTCATACGAAGCAATTCATCCTTGATCGATAATTATCTAACCTAGGATTTCAACTTAGCAGTGATATCCCAAAGTAGACTAAACCTAGGGTTTAGGTACTTTATTTGGGCTGAACCTCTAGTAGGGTTAGAGCTTCCCTACATGTAACGCCCTTCAATAATTTAGTAACCCAAAATAAATTCACCATTTAAATATGGCAAAATAATTTTTTCATAAATACAATGGTCTAAAATACCTAAATAATGTTGTAAAAGAAATATTTATAATAATCCCTTACATAATAAAATGAATTCTTCCATAACCCGGGCGTCTACTAAAAATAACCCAACGATAAAAATAAAATAATATGGTTCTAGCCACCAGCGGCTCCTTATTTGACATAATACTAACCAAATATAATAAATAGCTAAACCAAATGCACCAAGTCTTCAAGGCTCTTCCGTCTCAATCGTGACGTCCTCGTGCTTTGAAAACAACATTTTTAATGAGATTTATAATCCCAGTGAGTAAAAACATTTAACAAAAGGTTCGCAAATAGTGTTGTTCTCAGCCGGCGCAGCAATCCAGAAAAATCAATCATGGTACCCGCATAAAATACACACAATAATTCTTTTTGATCATGCATACATATATTAATCAACATCATATATATTAAAATAAATATCTCAGCACCTCAAGTATTTAATCATGTCAACCATTCATGCTCTATGCAATGCAACTCCATGAACATGACTCGTTGATTCCCGAAATCACTTGACTTGACTATTTGATTCCCAGAACCGGTGTGAATCCCAGATCCACTAAGGTCTATGAGCTCATACCCATGCCAAGGCGTCCTACTGCCTTCCCCTTCCCAGATGGAGGTATCTAATATCCCATCCCAGATGTGGATACTTTTAAAAGTCTGATATCTCATCCCAGATGTGATATCTCTCATCCTATTCCCGAAATAGAATGTTAAATCGTCATCGCTTTCCGGAAGGTGATGACCAACTCATATGCACTATGCAATATGCCATCCCAGATGACTACTAAAAAGAATATTCTCAAACTTCATGCTTCAATTACATAACACTATAACAGATTTTAAAACACAAAATACGTAACATATTAATATTTAATAGGATCTGTGTTAGTTATAATACCTATATTTTTATGAGTTTAATTGTTATACACTGACAATGTAAAACATTTTTACACCGACATTCAATCATAAGTTGCTACATCAGTAAAAAAATTGACTTTTATCCTAATTACCTTAAAAATCATCCATACCATGATTGTTGATTGATTGTCTGTGTAAAAATGCTTTACACTGTTAGTATATAGTAATTAAACTCTCTCTCTCTCTCTCTCTCTCTCTCTCTCTCTCTCTCTCTCTCTCTCTCTATATATATATATATATATATATATATATATATATATAATTAGATACCATGCACCATCAGAACTAAAACAAGTATACATATAAGTAAAAGTCTGGCACCAGGACAAAAGGAAACCATGCGTGAGGGTGCTGTGTTTTGGTTTTCAAATCAATTATGATTTGACATTGACCAAAAGAATAATAACCACACTTCACGTTAAAGGTGTAAATCAATTTGAAATTGAATAGAACTAAACAATACATTGGCATCCCAAACGACTAAATACTCAATTTGGTCTTTGAAATTATAGGATCGTATCAATTTAGTCTCCCACATTATTAATATTCCAAAATGATCCCTGGAATTGCCAAAAGTTAATCCGATTCTGTAACGGCCCTGGACTGCTTTAAGGATTGCCGACTGTCCCCACAAACCAACACGAGTCTCTTCAGCGTGCTTTGTTCTCACTCACACGCTTCCTAGGAAAACTTCCCAGGAGGTCACCCATCCCAGAATTACTCCAAGTCAAGCACGCTTAACTTTGGAGTTCTTAAGTGATAGGCTACCGAAAAGAAGATGCATCTTGTTGGTATAGGTAGTACCAATCAATTCTTATAAGCCTTCCCTCAACTGTACAGTCCCATACCTGCACAGCCTCAGGATCCCTCTCATTCCGGTGTGAATCGGTTCATTCAAGTATCCCTCCGCCTAGAAGCCTGCCAGGAGCCGCTCCTTGTCCGTGCCTAATGCACCGGCGATCACTCCCCGCCCTCGTCAGCCCCGGGTGTTACATGCCCACCAGCTTCGGCTTGGTTCGTCCCCGGACCACACCGTACTGGGAGAGGTCCGCTCTGATACCATTTGTAACGGCCCTGGACTGCTTTAAGGATTGCCGACTGTCCCCACAAACCAACACGAGTCTCTTCAGCGTGCTTTGTCCTCACTCACACACTTCCTAGGAAAACTTCCCAGGAGGTCACCCATCCCAGAATTACTCCAAGTCAAGCATGCTTAACTTTGGAGTTCTTAAGTGATGGGCTACCGAAAAGAAGATGCATCTTGTTGGTATAGGTAGTACCAATCAATTCTTATAAGCCTTCCCTCAACTGTACAGTCCCATACCTGCACAGCCTCAGGATCCCTCTCATTCCGGTGTGAATCGGTTCATTCATGTATCCCTCCGCATAGAAGCCTGCCAGGAGCCGCTCCTTGTCCGTGCCTAATGCACCGGCGATCACTCCCCGCCCTCGTCAGCCCCGGGTGTTACAGATTCATCCCTCCGTTAATAATTGCATGGACTATAATGACATTAAATTGATAATGTCAGGGATGCATTTGAAACTAAGCGAATAATATCAGGGATGCATTTGCTACATTTTGTAATTTCAAGGATCATTTTGGAATATTGATAATGTGAGCACTAGTAGAAAATAACCTTTTCACTTCAGGATTTAACATCAGTTATTTCTAAATGGATGTTAAAAATGGAGACGGTGACAAACTTGTAAATAAATGGTTGAGGGAACACACTTTTAACATCGGTTATTTTGAAAACCGATGTTAAAAGTAGAGGCGGTGGCAAACTTGTAAATAAATGGTTGATGGAACAAACTTTTAACATCGGTTTCTTTTTAACCGATGTTAAAAAGTGACTTTTGACATCGGTTAAAAAGAAACCGATGTTAAAAAGTGAGTTTTAACATCGGTTCATTTTCCAACCGATATTAAATGTCAAAATTTTAAATTTAAGTCTTGCACGTTTCTCTCTTTATCGTGTACAGTACTCTCGTTACTCATCATCTACGTTTTGTGCAAGCCCTCACTCTCGTCGTTTGGTCGCCGCATTTCTTCAACCGTCCACCGAGCGAGCCACCATGACCATCGTAAGGCCCACCACCAGAAGAAAACACCACCACGAGCCGCGAGGTCCATAATCCGTGCCATTGTAAGTCCTCCACACCACCGTGTTTCTTCATTTATTTTTGTTTCTAGTTTACTTTTTTGGTTAGATTCAAGGATTTCAGGATTTCTCTTGTTTTGGTTTAGGGATTTATTTCGTTTTGGATGAAACCCTCAAATCTTGCCATGAGGGCTTATCTGAAGCAATCGCAATACAAAATCTCCAAGTTAACTTTCTTCCTTTTCTTTTTTATTTTAATCCTTTCACGTTTAAACTATATTTTGCATTTCAAATGTAATTGACTGAAAATAAAGTAACTAATTGGTTATAGTTAGGGTTTTTTTTCTATACATTGCATAGTGAGCATTTACGCACGTGCATTTGGAATGATTTTTGGTTTGTTGTTTGTTTGTTAAAAAATCAGGATTTTTTATTCTCTAGATGATTCTGTTTGTCAACCTGATAAATGAGCTTCGATCATTATACAATCATAATTACTATTGCCCGATATTTTATTTTTGGTGAAATTGCTTGAACTTGATGAATTATATTTTTATTTGTTGTGCTTGTATTAGTTTCTTTTATTTTCAAATGTATGGTTAGATTGTATAGTCCTTTATAAAGAGTTTGCATATATTATGGAATTACAATTCGCACGGATCGGTTCTCTATTCTAGCCATTTTTATGACCTCAAGATGATGTAGCTTATACTACTCTTGATCAGACATGAGCGTGAAAACTTATTCTTGCTTAGATTTTTAGATATGTGAGATCACTTGCACCTCGTATGTAATTTTTAGACTCTAAATTATCTACACATTATCTCATAAAACTAATATCTCTGTGTAGTTATTTAGGTCTCTCCTCATCATCTGTAAATATTGTTTCTTGTCAGAAGCATGGGGGTAATTTTAATGAAGCTGTCAATGCACATTTTAGTGAAGGAGACAGAAATTTGTCAATAAGGTGCGTTCTTTTACTACCCTTAATATCAGATTCAGAAATCTACATTGTCCAACTAGTATTACTCTATCTTCTACATGTTCCTGTTAATTCATGTGATATTGATATATAATTTCATTCCTTCATGGCCAGAATGCATGATACATTTGTTGCTATTCTACAAGATGATTTCATGGATATAGATGATGAATTTCATGCTGAAATTCGCAGACCTCTATCACTTTTGTGAGAGCTGTTAAAGACAGAGCGTTTTGCACAATTCTTTTTTGACTATACTAAATATGAATTCTGGATTTATATAAGATATATATAGTTCATGTTTATACTGTTGAGTTCTGGACTTTTGGATTTGTTGTACTGATTTCTAGACTTCTGGATATATGTATAGGATGTACTGATTTTGCAGGGATGGAAAGAAATTATGAAATAAAATCAGATTTTTTTAAAACAAAATTACTTTTGACATCGGTTCTGGATTCAACCGATGTCAAAAGTATACTTTTAACATCGGTTGTTTACAGAAACCGATGTTAAAAGTGTGACTTTTAACATCTGTTGTGGCCTTCAACTGATGTCAAAAGTCTACTTTTAACATCGGTTACGTTTAGAACCGATGTTAAAAGTGACTTTTGACATCGGTCAATAACCGATGTTAAAAGTCACACTTTTAACATCGCCTGTATTAACATCGCTGAAACAACCGATGTTAAAAGTCATTTTTAACCGATGTTAAAAGTGTTTTCTTCACTAGTGGAGGGACTAATTTGATACGACCATACAATTTCAGGGACCAAATTGGATATTTACTCCATCCCAAAATGACATAAAATGACTATAAATTAATTGAAAAATCTTCACACAAGTCTTAAAACATATAATCATATAAAATTGACAATCCGTAATATATTAGTTCATATTTTATGGTAAAAGCCCCAAATTAATTTAACGTTCTTGAATCCTAATATAGAAAATCCAATTTTTTCAAATCAAACACCCAAAATACGTTATTGATTTTAAGACCAAAAACCCCAAATATTCGTATAGGGTGAGAAAATGGTGTTTTTACACACCTTTTATAAATTTCCAAAAACTTCAAATAATACTTAAGATGAATCCTAATGTTTCACCAAAAATCCTTCACCTTTTCTTACTAACGTTCTTGAATCAGTAGAGCTTCCTGCTTGGCATTGAAACTGATGCGAACGCTTTTTTCTGTGTCTACTATATACGTGTTGTGCAGCGCCAAAGCTACTATTTGTGTATCTCCATTTTATTCAATCAGGTAGTCACTGTTTCAATTTGCATTATACCTCCATTCATTTCTTGTGGGCCTCACTTTCTATTTGTTAAAGCCCAAAACAAGAAGCTTTCAGGTTTGCTTCTTTTCAATTGCACTCTTCCATATGAAAACCAATTCCCTCAATGATACACACTTGAATTAAAAATTTCAATTGCCAAAGACATCTTATTTTTTACTAGCCTCCTCTACGTGATGAATTCCAATTAATTGAATAAATATTCAATTTGGTCCCTGAAATTGTAGGGTCGTATCAACTTAGTCCCCCATATTATCAATATTCCAAAATGATCCCTCGAATTGTAGAAAGTTAATCAGATTCGTCCCTTCGTTGGTATTTGCATGGACTATAATGACATTAAGTTGGTAATGTCAGGGATGCAATTGAAACTAAGTGAATAATGCCAGGGATGCATTTGATACATTTTGCAATTTCAAGGATCATTTTGAAATATTGATAATGTGGGGGACTAAGTTGATACGACCTTACAATTTCAGGGACCAAATTGGGTATTTACTCCCAATTAATTTGTGTGGGGCTCATTTCTAATTGAAAAGCAATTCCCGTTCGCCCTTGGACTAGTATAAGTATTTACATTTTACATTATTTTATAATTGCTCAAAATTTTATACACTAAATCTCATATTAGCTTAATATTTTATTAAAATAATTGTATTTAAATTTTAGGATGTTATATTTTCTTCCCTTCTTTAAGAATTTCTTCCCTGAAATTAACATCACGTACATCTAGCCAAGCAAACATTTAGAACATTAAACAATATTAAGTGTTAATATACCTTAGTTAACAAGATCTGGGTATTGTTGCAAAATGTCCTCCTCAAGTTCTCAAGTAGTTTATTCCGGAGTCAATCCTTCCCACACCACTTTCACCAATGGAATCGTCTTATTTCTCAGGATCTTAGCGCTTTTGTGAAAAATAGAAAACATCATGAAGGTTTGACAATAGAGGTGGAAGAGCCAATTGGTAAGCAATAGACCCGACACTTTTTAGGATTTGGAAAGGACCAATGAATCGAGGATTTAGCTTTTTGACTTTCATAGATCTTCCCACTCAAGTCTTAGGAGTGACTCTCAAGAATACATGTTCACCTTCTTGGAATTCTAAAGGCTTTATTCTCTTATCGACATAGCTCTTCTGCCTACTCTGCCCAGTGCGCATTCTCTCCCTAATCATCCTGATCCTATCTGTGGTTTGCTGAACTAAGTCAAGTCCTATCAAGGTCTTCTCACCTACCTCACTCCAACACAAAGGGGATCTACACTTTCTTCCATAAAGAGCTTCATAGGGTGTTATACCTATGCTAGCGTGATAACTATTGTTATACGCAAACTCTATGAGGGGTAAAAACTTATCTCAACATCCACCTTCATCTAAAACACACGCTTTAAGCATGTCCTCAAGGGTCTGAATGGTCCTCTCTGACTGACCATCCATCTGGGGGTGATAGGCTATGCTAAAACTCAACTTAGAACCAAAGGCTTGCTGAAAAGCTCTCCAAAATTTAGAGTTAAACCTTGGGTCTCTATATGACATGATAGAGGTGGGTATACCATAAAGCCTGACTGTTTCCCTGATATACAAGTCTGCCAAATTATCCAAGCTATAGGTTGCCTTAATTGGCAAGAAGTGAGTAGACTTGGTCAACCTATCCACTATTACCCATATGGCATCTAAACCCAAACGAGTCCTGGGTAACCCCATCACAAAATCCATAGATATTCTCTCCCACTTCCACTCAAGAATTTCTAAAGGTTGCAACAGAACTGGAGGTTTTTGGTGTTCTATCTTAACCTTTTGGCATACTAAACACTTGGACACAAAGCTGGCCACATCTTTTTTCATTCCTGACCACCAATACATCTTTTTAAGGTCCTGGTACATCTTTGTTATTCTTGGATGTGTGGTGAACTTTCCCTTATGTGCTTCCTCTAACACTCTTTCCTTGAGGCTCCTCTCCTTAGGGACAACGATCCTACCCTTAAACATTATTAAGCCATCAGTAGACAACTCATAACCCTCTTGTCCCAACAAGGATTGCAATTCCTGATCTAAAAATTGTCCACGCCTAATATCCTCTCTAAGGTCACTATGGATCTCTAACTTTTTCAACTTCAAACTTAAGGCATTTAAAGACACCTCCAAGTTTATATCTCTAAACTCCTCTAAAAGGCTCATCTCCTGCACCATCAAGCTAGACATGTGTATGGATTTCCTACTAAGGGCATCGGCCACTACGTTAGCCTTCCTTGGGTGGTACTTCAACTCAAAATCATAGTCCTTAAGGAACTCCATCCACATCCTCTGCCTCATATTCAATTCCTTTTGGTCAAACAAGTACCCAAGGCTCTTATGGTCACTAAAAACCTTAAACTTAGCACCATACAAATAGTGCCTCCAAATCTTAAGGGCAAAAACTATTGCTGCCAACTCAAGGTTATGCGCAGGATAATTCACCTCATGGATCCTAAGCTGCCTAGAGGCATAAGCCACTACCTTCCCCTCTTGCATCAGCACACATCCTAGACCATTCTTAGAAGCGTCGGAATAAACGACAAAGTCGACTGAAGGGTCCGGAATGATCAGGACTGGTGATGACACCAACCTCTTCTTAAGCTCCTAAAAATTCTCCTCACACTCACTGTTCCACTCAAAGGATCTCCCTTTCCTAGTCAACTTGGTCAATGGTAAGGCTAGTCTAGAGAAACCTTCTATGAACTTCCTATAGTACCCTGCCAATCCTTGTAAGCTCCTTACTTCAGTCATTGACTTAGGTTGTTCTCACTCTAAAACCGCATCTACCTTAGAAGAGTCAATTGCCACCACCTTACTAGAGATGGTATGGCCCAAAAATTCACCTCCTCAAGCCAAAACTCACACTTTTCTGGTTTGGCATATAGGTGCTTATCCCTCAAGATCTGTAACACTAATCTCAAGTGCCCCTCGTGATCTTCTGGCGTTCTAGAATATATAAGAATATCATCTATGAACACCACCACAAAGCTATCCAAAAACGGCTTAAAGATCTGATTCATGTAATCCATGAAAACGGCTGGGGCATTAGTCACACCAAACGGCATCACTACATACCCATAGTGTCAGTATCTGGTCCTAAAGGCTGTCTTAGGAATATCCTTGCCTTTAACTCTAATCTGATGGTACCCAGATCTCAAGTCTATCTTAGAGAAAACTGCCGCCCCTCTCAACTGGTCTAATAGGCTATCTATCCTAGGTAAAAGGTATTTATTCTTGATGGCTACCTTGTTTAACTATCTATAGTCAACAAACAACCTCATACTGCCATCCTTCTTTTTGACTAGGAGCACTGGTGCTCCCCATGGTGACACACTTGGCCTAATGAACCCCTTTTCTAATAACTCTTTTAACCGTTTCTTAAGCTCGCTCAGCTCTAGGGGTGCCATCGTATAGAGTGCTACTGAAACAGGTCCACTCCCAGGTACTAGATCTATATTAAACTCAACCTCCCTAGTTGGCGGTAAATTAGATACTTCCTTCGGAAAAATATCCTGGAATTCACACACTATAGGTATTGCCGATATTTCTCTCTCAGCCTCTATCTTAGCAGTAAAGAGAAGTATGTATCCTTGAGCTCCCTCAACTAAGCAGCTATGGCAAGACACAACAGTCCCAACAGAATTGGTTACACAAGAATCAATAGTCATGGGTTGGGTAGCAATGGATATGGTTTTATCAGAACAATTTATAATAGCATGATTAGAGGACAACCAATCCATACCAAGGATGACATCTAGGCCTGACATAGGCAAGCATATAAGATCAATAGAATAAGACACATCATTATATACTAAAGGGCATTTTAAGCAGGCAATGGAGGTAACTAGTTTATCCTCCGCAGGAGTAGAAACACGTAAATCAAATGGCAATTTAGAAACATATAGGGACAAATTTTTCACACAGTCTAAGGATATGAATGAATGTGTAGCTCCTGAATCAAACAATATAGTGATTTTTCTTTATTTAATTAAACCCATACCTTGTACCAAACCATCCGACTCCTTCACTTGCTCCCCTTGAATCGTAAAGACTTTTCCATGGTTCTGTGGCCTTCGTTGAACTTGTTCTCCACCTCTGCAGACTCTGGCATAATGTCCCACCTTACCACACTTGAAGCAAGTGGTCTGCGCCGCAGGACATACACGATCTCCATGAATCAAGCCACACTTATGACACCCGGTGCCCTTGCCAGTCTGAACTCATTGCACCTGCTTCCCTTTGTTGATGGTGGACACGGGTCGTAAATGCTTTTGTAACTTGTTATCTTTGTTTTGGAACTTCTTCCCATCAAAACTAGCTTTCTCCTTAGGCTTCTCCTCCGTCAATGCTTGCACCTTCTGCTCGGCTACCCGACACTTATTTACCAACGTGGGATAGTCTCTAATCTCTGAGATGCAAATAAAGCTCTATAGTTCTGGTTTCAGACCTTGTTCAAACTTAATGGCCTTCCAGTCATCTTGGGGATGCTCCCTCAGATAACGAGAAAACCACATCAAACTCCCAAACTTGGCCACATACTCAGTTACAGTCATGTCTCCTTAGCGAAGCTGTAAGAACTCTGCCTCCTTCTGGATGTGGACATTGTGGGGAAAGTATTTTTCTAAGAACTCTGCCTCCTTCTGGATGGGGACACTGTGGGAAAAGTCCACCTTCTATTCATCTTCACATCTCATCACTCTAAAAATCTTCTCTAGCTTTAGAAGCCACTCCTCAGCATCCACTGGATTTGAACTGCCACGAAAGGATGGTGGATCATTTTTCCGAAATTCTGATAAGCCCACATATTGAGGATCTGGAGCGGCAACCATTCCAGCGTTGTTCACGTTACCGTTATCCCTCATTTGACGGAGAGTCTCCTTCTGTTCATGCATAACTTTGGTCATTTCGGCCAAAGTTACCGCAAGTGCATCATTAGCGTTAGCCCCACGCCTATTAGTAGCCATAAATCAGCACACCATCAATCAAACAATGGGTTGATCAGGTCCAATATCGAAAAGAATAGCATGGAGCATATATAACTTTAATAAGCAGTCCTATGCGTTCATATTTCGATTTTTAGAAAAACAATCCAATACCACAGTCCAATTTAGGATGGAACTTCTCTGATACAAAAAATGTAACGCCATTCAATACATTAGTAACCCAAAATAAATTCACCATTTAAATATTGCTAAATAAATTTTTCATAAATATAATGGTCTAAAATACCTTAATAATGTTGTAAAAGAAATATTTATAATAATCCCTTACATAATAAAATGAATTGTTCCACAACCCGGGCGTCTACTAAAAATAACCCAACGATAAAAATAAAATAATATGGTTCTAGCCACCAGCGGCTCCTTATTTAACATAATACTAACCAAATATAATAAATAGCTAAACCAAATGCACCAAGTCTTCAAGGCTCTTCCGTCTCAATCGTGACGTCCTCGTGCTCTGAAAACAACATTTTTAATGAGATTTATAATCCCAGTGAATAAAAACATTTAAAAAAAGGTTTGCAAATAGTGTTGTTCTAAGCCGGCGCCGCAACTCGAAAAAATCAATCATGGTACCCGCATAAAATACACACAATAATTCTTTTTGATCAAGCATACATAAATTAATCAACATCATATATATTAAAATAAATATCTTAGCACCTCAATTATTTAATCATGTCAACCATTAATGCTCTAAGCAATGCAACTCCATGAACATGACTCGGTGATTCCCGGAATCACTTGACTTGGCTCTTTGGTTCCTAGAACCGATGTGAATCCCAAATCCACTAAGGTCTATGAGCTCATACCCATGCAATGGCATCCCACGGTCTTTCCCATCCTAGATGGAGGTATCTAATATCCCATCCCAGATGTGGATACTTTTAAAAGTCTGATATTTCATCCCGGATGTGACATCTCTCATCTTATTCCCGGAATAGAATGTGAAATCTGAGACAACCCCACTTACGTAGGATAATCCCATTGGACGCTTTCAAAACATAACCTCACTCTCTCTGATACCTTAAAACATAGCCAAAAATTTTCACTTCAATAGTTAAGCAGATAAGAACTTATCACAGTTCAAGAATTTCACATCAGAGTTTCGCCTGGAAGCCATGGCGTAAAAATAACAACAACAAACATAACCACCCCACTGGCCGTGGTACAACTCACAAGAGACTCAAATATACCTCTGAAATCTCTATCTATTTGAGAAGCGCTGACGCCACACTTGTTGCTGATGATAGAGTACACCTTGGGTCAGCTTCACCCGCTGCAGCACTTCCGATGACCAATCGGCACTTCCGTCTTCGGATCACGATCCAGACAACCACACATATGTAAACATGGAGAAATATCCATAGGAGGTAAGAAACACTACAATATCATAAAAAAGGGAAATCACGTAGCATATAACACATCAACATGTACAATAGCACACAATCAGTAAACACATCCATCTCTCGAGTTCAGCACAACAATCAGCCTCAAAGTATCACCACTATGGATCATCGCCTATTCTACACATCAAAATAGTCGACCTCAAAATATCACAACTAGAGATCACCATCAATTCTACAGCAATCAACCTCAAAGTATCACATCTACGGATCATCGTATTCTACATGCACAACTAAGTTCCTGGCCCTTGGAAATACTGTCCGTCAACTCAACTGTGAAGTAGTCATTTTCCAAGGTAGGAAGTCACCCTCCAACTATAAGGGCATAGAGTCGGTAGTCCAGGTTACTGGTTCCCAGGACGTCTCCCAGAACGTCCACCTCGACATCATGTGACAGTCACTCAAACTGCTGTTGCAACTGTACACACGGCTTCTTGTACACAGCCACTCAAATTGCTGTTGCAGTTGCATACTGGTGCCAGCTCATATGATAGCCACTCAAACTGCTGTTGCAGCTATTCATACAGCTCCTTGTGACAACCACTCAAACTGTTGTTGCAATTGTCACAAGTCCCGACCTCGCGTGATAACTGCTGGCAAGCTGCTATGGCAAGTACACACACTTAACCCTATACACAACCACTCAAGCTGCTATTGCAGTTGTGTACCATCATATATGATTGCAATTAGTCATATAGCCCCCTTGTGACAACCATTCAAACTGCTGTTGCAATTGTCGTAAGTAATCCACCTCGTGTGATAACTGTTCAGACATCTGTTGCATTAAATCCCGCGGCTTTCCACCATAATAATGCAAATGCTATGATTATGCATCCATCATTTCAACAACAACTTAACTAATGCCTCAAAGCCCACATCCTCCAACTGCAAGGATGCCGCTCTCCAACTTGAGAGCCACTTACAACATAGATCCACAATCATTATCCTATAATCCCTAACAACATTTCAATCGTCATCCTATAATCCCTAACACCATTCCAATCATCTCCAAAGTCAATCATTCTCCTATAATCCTAACCATATACCAATCATCTCCAAATTCAACCAAGATCATATCAGTCACAAACACATCACATGTCATAGCATGCAGTATAGCATTCTTATAAGCATACCAAAATGCAATTAAGTATGTTATCACCACAAACAAGTTATTATCACAAACATCTCATCTAGCATGTTATCATGTAGGACATCATTTAAGCATGTTATCAATCACAACAAATAATCATGTTATGAATCATCACAAATACCACAAGTAAACACACATCCTCAATCAACATATATCATAGATCGATCCTACGGCTATAGCCCAAAGTAAACTAAACCTAGGGTTTAGGTACTTTATCGGGGCTCAGCCATTAGTAGGGTTTGAGGATCCCTACACATGTTAACAATTACATACTACGCTTACGATTCCCAGATATATGAGGTTTCTTCCTTCTCACCTGGTAATCTGTTCCCGTACACTCTTGTATTCACGGATAGCCTTGACCCTCGATCTCACGAACGCGACGAGCATAACCACAACCACAACCACTACGAGCTCACCACGCTCTCGAGTTAAAGCATTCTTCTTGGAAATCCGAATGGTGACGATGAAGATCAGTGTGTCTGAAACCGAATTCCCAAATTTTAGCCCGATCCAACGGTTAACGAATCTATGCCGAGGGTTTTACAGTGGCAGGTTAGGTGATATACGGGATGAGTTTCTCACCCACTAGGACCACGGTGTAAGCTGCTTATCTCCCATTCTAGACCTTGAACCGAAAATATGAATGGTGACACTAAAGAACCACATGTTCTGAACCCCTTTACCAAGTTTAAACATGATCCAACGGTTGATGAACTTATTACAACGATCTTGCTGAGACTACTTCAACCAAGCTTCAACCAAGGTTCAACACTTCTAAAAATGGTTTCCCTTTTTCTTTCACCTTGCCTTCTCTTTCTCCTAGTCACGAAAATATGGAAGCTCATTCCATTATAATACTTCCTCCTAGATGATGAAGATGATTAAGCTTGTCAAGTTTACTTCTCAAAGTTCTTGAAGAATCCTGGAAGAATGGAGAGAAATTGAAGTAGGAACCTTGAAGACTTTGAAGTGGAGAATAAGGTGAAGAAGAAAGAAAAGTGGGAGAGGAATGGATGACGGGAATGGCGTGGGCTATATATATAGGAAAAGTAAGGATGTGATAAAACTTACTTAAGGGCAAAAAGATCATTTCCTTTAGGGGCAAAATTGTCATTTTACACTAGGTCATCATGCTTATGGTGAGTCACCTATGTGACTCACCCCTTGTCATCATTACTATGGTGATGAGTCACCATGTAATGATTACATATGGATAAGGTGGGTGAGGTGTCTAGGTGAGGTGGCGTGAAAGCGACGTGGGCCTTATCCATTACCGATCCTGGTGATCTCGTACGTAGACCGGGTTTCGTCTGAGTCTTCAACCCAAACCTTAACCATAATTCTCTACTAGTAATGTAGAGTAAAACAATATCTGTGTGGTATCGAAAAAGTGGATATGTAAAGATAAAATCAAACACCAGACGAGAGACGTAGTTCCTAAATGTGATTAGTCAAAGGATGAGTCATTACCATGACTTATCACCATCATGATTACTCCACCATGACTCATCATCATGAGTCATCCATGTCATGATTACTTTTTCAAAGTAATCATGATTACTCCAAAATATCATGATATTTACAACTTTGCCACTATGCCTTAGATAAGATTTGTATAGTTTACCGATCTGAAAATTGGGATGTTACAAAATCGTCATCCCATCCCAAAAGGTGATAACCATTTCATATGCACTATGCAATATGTCATCCCAGATGACTACTAAAAAAAATATTCTCAAACTTCATGCTTCAATTACATAACACTAAAACAGATTTTAAAACATAAAATACATAACATATTAATATTTAATAGGATCTATGTTTGTTATAATACCTATATTTTTATTACTAACGGTATATACTTATATGTATACTTGTTTTAGTTCTGATGGTGCATGATATCTAATTTTATAACCATCAGAATTAAAACAAGTATACATATAAGTAAAAGTCTGGCACCAGGACAAAAGGAAAACCATGCGTGAGGGTGCGGTGTTTTGGTTTTCAAATCAATTATGATTTGACATTTACCAAAAGAATAGTAGCCTCACGTTACACTAAAGGTGTAAATCAATTGGAAATTGAATAGAACAAAACAACAAATAGGCATCCCAAAATCACATAAAATGATTACATATTAATTAAAAAATCTTCACACAAGTCTTAAAACATATAATCATACAAATTGACAACCTGTAACATATTAGTTTATATTTTATGATAAAATCCCCAAATTAATTTGACGTTCTTGAACCCTAATATAAAAAACTCAATTTTCTTAAATCAAACATCCAAAATGCGTTATTGGTTTTAAGATCCAAAACCTCAAATATTTGTACGATAAAAGAGTGAGAAAACGATATTTTTACTCAACTCTTGTAAATCTCCAAAAATCGCAAATAATGCATAAGACAAATCCTAATATTTCACCAAAAATCCCTAATCTTTTCTTAATAACATTCTTGAATTAGTAGAGCTACCTACTTCCCATTGAAACTGACACGAACGCTCTTGTCTGTGTCTCCCATATATGTGTTGTGCGGCGCCAAAGCTACTATTTGTGTATCTCCGTTTTATTCAATCAGGTAGTCACTGTTTCAATTTGAATTATACCTCAATTCATTTCTTGTGGGCCCCGCTTTCTATTTGTTAAAGCCCAAAACAAGAAGCTTTCAGGTTTGCTTCTTTTCAATTGCATTCTTCCATATGAAAACCAATTCCCTCAATGATTAGGGATGGTAAAGTGCCCCGCCCCGTCCCTCCCCGTCCCGCCATTAACCCACTCAAAACGGGGCGGGACGGGCCAACCCATTTTAGACATATGAGTTGAACCCCCCAATCCACCCCGCCTAATGGTGGGTTGGCGGGTTGGCCCGCCAAACACATAAAAACATAATTTGGGTTGGTGGATTGGCGGGTTGACCTGCTATAAAAATAAAAAAATTAACAAAAAATCATATAATATTTTTTTTTTGGGTAATCTTCATATCCTTTCTTAAATTATTATTAAAAAATTGGAATAATCTTATCTTATAACATACAATTTGTGTTACAAAAGTAAAGACATTATTTTTGTAGTATGAAATAATTCTAAGTAACAATTAAATTAAATTAAATAATATTAAATAATTAAAAAATTAATTTAAAAAAAATTTATTTTTTAATATGGCGGGTTGGCGGGTCAACTCGTCCCGCCCCGCCACCAACCCGTTTTCGGGTGGGTTAAGCGAGGCGGGTCAAAGTGGGTTGGTGGGTTGAGAACCCCAACCCACCCCGTCAAATTCTGGCGGGTTGGCGGGCGATTCACAACCCACTTTGCCATCTCTATCAATGATACACACATGAATTAAAAGTATCAATTGCCAAAGACATCTTATTTTTTAATAGCCTCCTCTAGGTGATGAATTCCATTGATTGGTGTGGGGCTCATTTCTATTTGCAAAAGTAATTCACGTTCCCCCTTGGACTAGTATAAGTATTTACATTTTACATTATTTTGTAATTGCTCAAAATTTTATACACTAAACCTCATATTAACTTAATATTTTATTAAAATAATTATATTTAAATTTTATGATGTTACACTACACATAGCAAAAAATACAACAACGCTACTTTTGCATTCCCGACGACAGTAGTACTTTTTCTGCCCACCTGAATACTTGGCACGAAAACTACGATCCGCATGCCGACACGTTCTCCCACGCATCAAGAACGCGAAGAACAGCTCTGAAGCATCTTTAATAATCGCGGCTCCTAGCTCCAAACCACGAGCAATCATGAGCGTGGACTTTGCCCTAATCACGAGCACACGTATACAAAAGTTTTAGCCCTAGGGCAAGCTCAAAGATCAAAGAAGAAAGGTAAAGACTCGAAGAACCACGAAGAACATGAAGAACAAGTGTTAGGAATTCGAGCTTACCTTGGGCGAATCTAGAAATCAATCCGTCAAAGTTGTATAAAACTTCGTCATGATCGCTTCGGTGTTGTCAGAATCTTGGTTCGATGTCCCGAAGTCTCTCAACCCAAGCTCTCTCTCTCTCTATAAATGCTTTGACCTCTCTCTAGGATGCCGCAATGGAGGTGAACTAAAGATTTTCGTGCATGTAACACCCCGATTTTATTAATCTTTTTATTTAACTAGTATTTTAAGTAACTGTATTTTATTAGAGGGTTTAGAAAATTAAATAAATTATTCCAAGGCCATAGTCACGCTCTACGCTATCATAGGAAGCTATGGTTAAGTTTTGGGTCGAAAACTCAGACGGAGCCCGGTCTGCGTTTTTGCTTGACAGTAGTGCTTTACTGCTATCGAGACCTAATTTGGACCCGCGAACGAGACAGTTAGTCTTAGAATCACGTTTCCTATATTTTCGAAAAAGTTCGTCCTGACGTTCGAAAATGAAAATAATATATTATATTCAGGCCGATAATCTTTCTAAGAGACGATTCGAGCTGTGTTAGGGTTTTCTGAGAACCTTGAACCAATGATTTTCATACCAGGGCTATGGTAAACCATTTGGGGACTCCTACAAATGTCGTGAGGATTTTCAAATTTATCGGGACGTGAATTGACCAAATTGTCCTTGGTTAGTTTTTACTAATTACCCTTTTTACCTTTCTTAACCTTTAAGTCTTCCTAAATATCTAATTCTCTCACCCACTCACTTTTTTCTTCCCCCCTCACCCGCTGGCTGCTGCTTTTCTTCTTCTTCTTTCTTCTTCTTCTTCTTCTTCTTCCTTCTTCTTCCTCCATTTTCAACTCCATTTTTCTCAAGCTTCCTCAAGCTTTTTCAAGAAGGTTTGTGAAGCAAAGTTGCTTCTCTCATCCTACTCTATAACCTAGAAGGTATAGATTTCATCCTTGAGCTCTCAATCTTTATTTTCTCCATTTATTTTCATGAATTTCAATTCCTAGATCTAAACTTCAAAAATCTCTAGAAAATTGTAGAAAAATCATTTTGAGACCAAACCAATTCCTATGAGCTAGTATCATCCCCTACTATCATAATCCAAGAGCTTGTGATGAAATAAAATCTCTAGCCCATTTATCTTTTAAGGGCCGAATGTATGGGTTTTTGGGGGAAAATGGGTTTTTGTTCTTTGTTCTTGATTCCACATGTTGCATCCCTTAATCATGTAATCCAAGTGATTAGGAGGCCAAATCAAACTCTCACCTATTTTTCATGGTGATGGCCAAAGCCCTACCTTGTGAATTTAAGGGGTTTTGGTTCAAGAGTTGGTAGAATTTCAATATCCCTAGCCTATTTAATTAATTAAGGGAATTAGCTAATCCTAGAGATTAGGTATTTTATGGTTTCATTATTTTAATTTCTGGTTGTGTTTTACTGTATAGAATCCGACAGGACTCGAACGCTCGATCGCGCACTAGATTGACTGCTTCGGAGCCGCATTCGGAATCTCTTGGGAAAATCACTAAGGTGGGGGAAAGAACCGCAATATCGTCGGGGATAAAAGCTTTAAATAATATATATTGATATGCGTAGGGCAACCCAAACCCTACTCGAGGTCGTTTGACCGTTAGGTTGATTTTACTGCATATTGAGGATGTATGCTCTGTGATTGGTAGTCAATGTGATATATGTTATGCTTACTATATGCTCTTGATTGATTAAACATGATTTATCTGTAAGTTGATTTTAATGTTGTGTATATACTGTTGTGACTGCTGATGTCTGAGTAGAACTAGGCAATGATTTTTGATAAATCGGGTGATGAAGGTGTAGTGAGAAAATCGAGGTTATATATATACATATATATATATATATATATATATATATGTTGTAGTGCTCAACCGAGTGATATAGTTGATTTGTCGATGTCGTGATGTGAGTTGATACCCGATTAAGCCGGATGAAAGTTGGTCGTGGTTACATATAAGTCGTGGTTGAGGCACTAAGTGTTAATCCTGAGATGAGTCAGTGAGATTCATATTGCATAGTTGTTATTCATCATTGTGTTGGCATATGGGCGATTTCGATCTTACCTGCAGGGAGGTACACGTACCCGTTAGTCGAATTGTAGACGGACGGGCGTATATCTCGACCTAGCCTGCGAGCGGGGGAACATGTCGTTACCGTAAGTTGCGTTGTTGACGGGCGAATATTCCGACCTGGCCTGCGGGCGGGGGAATATGTCGTATCCATGAGACGATTTGGGCCTGTGGGCTTTAGACCGAACCCTACTTTATGGGGGTGGCATAGTGATGATTGGGACACCTTGATCCGTTGGGGATGTCGCGTCGTGATCGCGTCCATATAGTCGGTAGTTGCATGAGTGTGAGGGACAGTAGTTAAGGGAGAAATTATTCGGAAGTCGTTTGGTTGTACCTGTCGTGTTTGTGAGTGTGCTATCTATATAGATTATTTATATCGCTGTTTTTCCCGTGTATGACATATTATTGTTTCTTATCGCCTGTATTTTTCTATGTTGTATTTCTTTGTTCTCGACTGTACGAGAAGACCCTGATGAGGAGTTTCCAGAGGAGATTGAGGGAATACTTGTTGAGCCTGATGCCGGCAAGAGAGCCTTAGATCCCAATGCTGGGGGACCTTCAGCGCCAAGAGATGAAGTCGGAGTGTATTTTGTTCTGATGTTATGTTTTTAGTTTTTATTTATTTCGTACTCTGAAGTATTTTATATTTGGTATCAGTGTTGTAGGCTCTACGGATGAAGCCAATACTATTATGTATATATACTTTTATTATGGTATCGGTATCTATTGTATGTTTTAATATTTCCACAAATTTTATACTGGTATGCTATGCTATAACGCTAATAATTATAAATGGGGTCACCAATGGGACCTCCTAGGAAGAGGTTGTCTCAGTGCAAGTGTGGAGAAGAAAGTGGAAACACCACTTAAGGTCCTGTTGAGAACGCTTGAGCATGGGGTTTCCTCCACGCTTGAGCATGAAGCCTTGTCCACTCCGCCTTCACCCTGGTTTGGCACGTGTCGTACAAGTGTAAAAACTCACACCAGCTGGCAAACGCACACGGCACGCTTGAGCGTGCAACATGCCAACGCTTGAGCGTTGGCACACTAGGACGTGCACCCTTCCCATGCTTGAGTGTGCTGCTCAACTGGGAAGAGCCTCCCAAACTTTTGACTTCCACAGTTTCTCGTGTCACGCCTTAGGCACTTCAAACCTGATTCAAGCCTATTCCTAAGCTTCCAACTAGGTCTTAAACTAACAAAAAACAATTCACACAAGCAATCAAAGCCCTAATCGAGATTAACAAACACGATTAGAGTTACAGAAAAGCCAAGATGTTACAAATATGAGCTAATGATTTCTTCTACAAGAATCTATGGCTCATGGACGTTGTAGAGGAGCCCAAGGAAGGGGACGTGGTGGAATGGCCAATAAAGGGATTGTTGAAGAAAGAAATGGACATAGAGAGACTTCTCATATTGATGGTGGGGAGGAATCTTCAGAAACTCTGAGGACTGTGTGTGAGTTAGCCACAACTATGCTGCAACAGACACAACAAAATGCTCAGTTGCTACAATACAACAGCAACAAAGGCAGAACCAGAGGAACGATGTAGAGATAGAAGACACTGGACTGAATACTTTCTTAAAGGGAAGCCACTACAGTTTGTAACACCCTAATAATTTAAAGTTGATAAAAATATAAAATAATAAATTAGAAATATTAGAATTAATTAAATAAAAATTTTAATGCCAAAATTTTTGATTTTTGACTTAATTGGGCACCAGTAAAAGTATAAAACGGAACTGACTAAGTGTTAATTCGGGTTCAGGAATTTAATTAAAAATTTCTTCTTCTCTCATCAGACTGTAATATCTCTCTCACTCTATTTTACTTCTTTCCTTTTCACTTAGTCGACCTACCTTTTCTTTACCGCCAATGGAAATTATTTTCTTTCTCATCTGGAAGTGAGACACGTTTCTCGATCTTCCTCACCTCACTCTTTCTTTTTCTCTTTTTCCTTACTGGACTATAACACCTCTTCCCCATCTTCTATTCATTTCATTTTTTCTTCCTTTTACTGAACCATCGAGCCACCTCCTCTCATTCTCACTTTCATCTTATCATTCTATCAATTTAGAAAAGAAAACCTTCAATTTTCTCTTTTCTCACCCACCGTCTCTTCACCTTGCTTCTTCTTTCTTCTTTTCTTCTCATCTCCATAGTCGAATTCCCTCCCTTCTTCTGTGTCTTCTCTTTCTTTCCGTTTAGATCTTCATTTCTTTTCCTTTTAGTTCTTCAAAAGTCAGCATCCACCATCAAGAAATCTAATCAAGCTGAAAGGTAAAATAAGTTTTTCTTCTTCTCTTCAAAATTTCAAATTTATCCTGCTGTTGAACCAAGGTCCATTTGTTTTTGTTCTTCTCATTACCCTTCCTTTTTATTTTCAATTCTTAAAGGGATGATTTAAATTGTTCCATTTTCTATGATTTGCCCCCATTTTCTCCCTATTTTTGGTTTTGTTATTTTTTTTAGAAACAAAGATTAATTTTTTTTTTCTTTTGTGTTTGTATGCTCTACGGGGATAGGGACTGTCTTGGAGGCAAATTCACACTTTGGGGGAAAGCCTTGTAGTTGACAGAATTTACACAAGGTAGGGAGGAAGATGAACTTCATTCATGGCAGTTAGAGTAGATATAATGTTTTATCTATTTCAAGGGAAAACCCCAATTCCCTTTTTTATGCTGTTTGTGTTTAGTAATATTTATTTTGTTAACATTCAACTTCTCTTGTTTCTGGTTACTGCTTATCTGTTATTTTATGATGTTACACTGCTGTTGTTGTTTATATATTTGCTATCTTGTTATTTTTTTGTTTTTTAAAATGCTTCAGGCTATTGTTACTTGTTTCCCTTGTTGTTTATTGTTCAGACTTGTTATTCTTAACTTGAAAGTGCTTGCTATTTTTATTTATTGTTGTTTTACACAGTTCAATGGTGACTTCGATCCAGAGGGTGTTGAACTATGAATACAAGAGTTAGAGAAGATCTTCATTGCTATGCATTATCGTGAGCCATATGGTGACATATGCATCTTTTATGCTGACAGGAAGTGTTGTGCCATGGTGGAAGGGCAAACAAAGGATGCTGGAAAGAGAGGGTAGAGCGATCAACTAAGAGTTGTTCAGGTAATGTTTCTTGGAGAAAGATTTCCCGAGACTGACGAGGAGAAAGAGAGAAAAGGAGTTCATGAGTTTGAAGCAAGGAAGTATGTCTGTTAGTGAGTACGCTATAAGGTTCGAAGCTTTACTCAAGTTTTCTGAGTTTTACTAGAAATACCCTGAAGAGGAGCGGGTGTGCCATCGGTTCGAGGACAGGTTGAAGTACGTGAAGGAACCTATTGGAAACACAAGAAAGGGGGTAGAATCGTGTTTCTTAAGTTTTAAAAACTTTTTCGCAAGCAGATATATTTTCGCAAAGGTTTGGACCCAAATAAGTTGATAGATGCAGAGAGCGTGAGCAATCAAAGGTGACGTTTGTAACGTCCCGATTTTCACGTTTTCTAATTCTTCAGTATTTTAACGTCTTTATTTTATTCGATGTCTTAGGAATGGAAATAAAATATTTTGAGACCATAGTCATGCTCGACGATATCGTAGGAAGCTACGATTAAGTTTTGAGTCGAAAACTCAAACGGAGTCCGGTCTACGTTTTTACACTTACAGTATGATTTTACTGCCCAGGAGACCTCAGATGGACCCATGAACAAGACAGTATGTCTTAGAATTCGATTTTCTAGGTTTTGGTTAAATTTCACAAAAATTTCAAAAAAAAAATCACTTCCTGACCTCCGTTCGAGCGGAATCTTCAATCGGATGACGAACGGAGCCACATATGGATTTACCGGGACTCGCCAACGGATAAACTTGATATCACATCATCCCAGGACACTTGGGAGAGCATGCCAGAGTCGCCATGACGGTAAGGAAAATCTAGACGCGAAATTACCAAAATGCCCCTAACCTTAGTCTTTTACACTTTTACCATTTTATCCTTTTGGCAAATGACCATTTTGCCCTTAAGTGAGGTTTTAAAGAGCTGAAATCAGCCCACACAGCCTCATCCTCACGCGCATCAGCCCTCCCAAATAGCTCAAGAACACCATCATCAACCTTAGAGAGAAAACACCATTGTTTTGTTCTTGAAGATCCTTGATTACTTGTTAGAATCACTTAATTCCTTGATCAATCTTCCTTCATTCTTAGGTAAGATCACTTCTATGATCTCCTAGCTTCTTGAATCTCTCTCTATTTCAAGATCAAACTTCATTTTCCTGAAAATCAATTCTTAGATCGAAAACTTTGAAAATCCATAGGAATTTATAGAAAAATCCTTCTGATGCGAAACCAATTTCTATGAACTCACTTCATCATTCTCTACCTAAACCCAAGATCTTATGATTCAATTCTCATCATAGCCCTAAATCCTCAAATGGCCGAACCCTATGTGATGATGATGAATAGTGTTTTTCATCAATGTTTGATTTCTAACACTTGATTTCATCCTTAGCTTTCCTATTGCCTTTGAATCCATGAAATGGAAAACCAAAATCAATTCCTAACCTTTTCACCCTAGGGTGGCCGAAACCTCTTTTAGGTAGAATTGTTGATTTTTGTTTTAATTGTTGTTTAATGTTTGATTGTTGTGTTGTTGTAGTTGGTGACGATTGTCAGGAGGTTCACAAACCGATCAACCGACTTTGATCCGGATATCTACTCTTCAACAGGTATGGGGGGTGAACCTTATCACACCAAAATAGTGGTGGTGAGAATGGTTGTTTAAGTTTATGTGTGGGTGAAACCCTTTAGTTTGGGTTCACTTTTAATTGTTAAGTTTTGTTAAGTTCTCTTGGAGAACAAGGTTGTCATGATGAGTTTATGCCTTAGTGTGTTGTAGTGTGCTCTAGCATATGTTGATGATGATGTGTTTGAATGAAAATCATTTTCATGTATGTTGAAAAACCTACTTTAATCACTAGATCAAGTATGGACTTTTATGCTTGTTTATGATGCAATGATAGGTGATTGGGGTTTATCATAATTGTGTAAGCATTTTGAGCTATAACTTGGTTAGTTGGTGAAGCAATCTTCAAATTTGCTCCTAATAGACTTTTGGCCATGAGAAAAGGAAGAGTATGAGTAGTTCTTGAACAAATTAAAGTTTTGAAGTAAGAAAGGTGTTTTAATAAAATATGTTTCAAAGCAAAACCCTAAGTGACTTTGATTAAAAGATCAAACAAAGTTCTAATTCTTAAGTGTTTTCACCAAAGTGAAACATGCATTTTATCTTATCATTAGTTCATCTAGCTAATCAAGTGATTTAAAAGTGAATTAATGAATGTTTTCATGAGAATCAATATAGTTCCATAAGGCTCTTTATTTAACAAGGTTAATGCCTTGTTTTAAGGCAAATTTCTCTAAGCGAATTTACTTTCGCTGAGCGAAAACAGAGAAGTTCCAAAAGAGTTATCAATGCCTCAATTTCTCTAAGCGAATTAAGTTTCGCTAAGGGAATATGATGGAATTTCGCTAAGCGAATTATGTTTTGCCGAGCGATATAGAGGAGTTTCAAAAGAGGTGTAACCGCCTCCATTTTCGCTAAGCGAATCAACATTCGCTAAGCGAATACAACAAATTTCGCTACGCGAGTTATGTTTCGCTGAGCGATACAGAGGAGTTTCAAAGGAGGTATCACTGCCTCAATTTCATTAAGCGAATTGAACTCCGCTAAGCGAATTTCATGTTTCAGAAAATGCTAAAAATAGGATAAGAGGTTCGAACGTTGTTTCAAATCAAATGAGTTTTCAATTGTAAAAGTTGTTGGGTTTACAAAAGGAGTTTTTAACTCAAATCGTAAAGTTTTACGCATGAAAAACCTAAGTTAAGTAATTAACTTAGAGTTGAAGACAAGGGTTAATTAAGTATAGTATATGGTGAAACAAGACCATATACTATACCATTGATGACTTAGTATATCAATGATTTCATAAGACTTAAGTGAATCAACACTTATTTCCTTAATTGAAAATCAAGGAGTAACATCTTAGAAAGGATTAAAGACTTATCTAAGAGGATTCTCAATCCTTATTCATAATGCTTAGGACTTGAGACATAATTCATAAGACATAAACACAAACACGAAACGTTTTGGGTTTTGAAACAGTAGTTCGATGACGGACCAGTGATTCGGATCCCGATCAGTCGTTCAATTGTTTCAGTCTTGTGATGACTCGATCCCGGAGGGATCACGAGATTTATCCTGTGGATGAAGGTTTTGTTTTTCAAAAACGCGTATAGTTCCTAAGGAAGAGAACCGTAGTGGACCTCGAGGTTTACCCGAGGGGTAGACATTACTCTTCGCATCTGCTTTGTGTAAGCATTGGCATTTCATGTGCATAGTCGTAAGCCTTGAGCATAGGAGTTGAGCTTACACCTTGATGCGGGTGTGAATCTTATGGTGACGATCTTCAATGGTCTTTTTGGAGGTATCGGGGTTGGAAGGGCTGACATGTGGCCAGTTGGTAGCACTTCTGTGTCGTGGCTAATCCGAGCAATACACTGATATCCTTTACTAGATGTCGTACTTTTCATGTTTGGTTGAGAGTGTTTCCGTAAAGCTAGATACGTGCACGTTACGAATGTTATAGCATCTTGCTCTTGGTTGGCAGAAATCGGAACATGTCCTCCCATTCACTCTCTCCGACGTTTTGTTTGCTCCATGGAGTAGGGGTCAAAGTAATACCCAGTGACATTGGCATTGAGTCATGTACATTGCACTGCATTGCATGACTGTTGATGATTACATTACTGTTATGCATCGCTGTTCTGTTTTAAGGATGCCTTATATTATGCAGTTAACTGTTTAACATGATATTATGCTGTTAACTGTTTAACATGATTTATATTTAGAATTTTAGTAAGCATGTTGGGTATGTTGTTACCTGGTGAGTCATCCCGTTTTTACTACTGCTGTTTTTTTTTGTGTGTTGATGAATGGGAATCTCACCCATATCTGTATATTTTCTTGATGGTACTTGCTGTTGCTGCTTGGACAGATGGACGCGACGACGATTTAGTCCAGTAGTTTCTTTGAGTCCGGAGGTGGACTCCTCTTGCTGTTTTATTTTGTTTTCGGCCAGACTGCGTCAGTATCTGTAGTACCTTTTGGGAGCTATGACTCCTAGTACTTATTTTATTCTTATGTCAGTTATACATTAAACCTATGTCTGTATACAGTATTATTTCTGTTTCTATTTTCTGTTTCTGTATTTATAATACAGTATGTTCTAGAAATGCATGGTGAACCTAAGTTCATTTATTAGTATTATTTACCTTTACTAATCCCATTACATCTTTGTGAAAAAAAGAAAAAAAAGAAAGAAAGAAAAGAAAATCGTATTTTCCGCATTAATAAATATTTTCGGCCTTATAAACGTTCGGGAATGTGACACTCGGGAAAGGGTGTTGCAATGCTCGCTGTGATTGTTTACTTTTAAATACAAACGTTTTAAGAAAATAATTCAATCCCAAGATTTAATTATAATCAAACTAAAGACAAAGATAAGGGAAATAAGAATAACACAGAGATATTATCCTAGTCCACTTTTAACCCAAGAGCTACGTCCAGTCCCCTCTACGTGAGAGCTTTTTCCACTATAACAAATCCTTGTTACAAGTATTCAGCACCTTTTCAGGCAATACTAAGTATTCTTTTAGAGTCAATCCTTTTCAAGCTCAAGTATTCTTTTTCAGACAAGCCTCTCCAGGCTCAACCAAGATTGGTTTTGAAAGAGTTTTAAGTTCAACTAGCTCACTATATGTGAGGGGATGAAACTTAAGAACAGAACTCCGAATGACTACGTAGAGAGTGATATGAAAATATGTAAACTCAGAGAAAGCTTTCAAGCTTTGTTATGCTTTTGATTGCTTGTATGCTCGTGTAAAGTTCGTCTCTATGTGTGTAACTTTGCTTCTTCAAAGATGAAGGTATTTATAGCCTTCAAGACTTGATTAAGTTGAATCTTCAACAGATGGCAAAAGAGTAGTTCTGATGAGCATTAAATGCATTATTCCGTTGAGTCTGATAGTCTGTATGAGAGCTTCTGAAAAGCAGGATAGACTATCAGGTTGATAGCTGAAAGTGGTGTTGACAGCTTTTCTTAGTACCCAAAAGTTGCATTTTGTCTTTCCTTTTGTAGATAGTCAAATATTGTTTCAAGAAGAGACTGGCTTTTATGCGTTCGATGGTACGAAGTTTACAAAGAATGTTTACCTTAGGGATATTACTCTTTTACGCAAAGGATAAAGGTTTAAACTATCACTTATACAAGTTCGCACTATATAGAGTCCAGATATTTAATTTTGTTGGACTAATACAAAGGACTATGAATAAAAGTGAGACTTGTACAACAAAGAGTCTTTGGACTCTGATAAAACGGTAAGAACTTAATCCATCATGGACTTAGTGAACATAAGATTGAGGGTATGGACGAATAGTAAGTCTTTGGACTTAAAATGATCTGCACACTTGAGATAAACACGTTATTCCTTAACAAATCTTTGTTCACTTAATTTAGTCTTTTGTTAACATCAAAATCTTAAGGAGTTTATGGACCATAACCACTTTGGTTCCAACAATCTCCCCCTTTTTGATGATGACATAACATACTAAATTTATTGAACAAAGTTTTTCTGAAGAGCCAAAAGGCCCCCCCTAGGAAACAGGCTTCTATCAAAGATAGCATATAATAGCATAAAATGTTATATCAGTTTTTTTAGTCTGTCAAATTTGTTTTTCTGATTGTGATGATCTGACTTCACCTTTTGTCTTATGACAAAAAGGGGGAGAAAGACAAGGGAATTTGATTGCATACATTTTTGTGTATGTGTGTGCAATCAAATTCCCTTGTCTTTCTCCCCTTTTTTGTCATAAGACAAAAGGTGAAGTCAGATCATCACAATCAGAAAAACAAATTTGACAGACTAAAAAAATGAAAGAAAATATTTTAAGAAGAAGGAGGAGGAGGAAGGTTTTTTTGAAAGAAGTTCTATAACATGGCTGCCATTTGCTTCATTAACTCAGCATTGTTAGCTTGAAGGGCAGCAGAGATGGACTATTGGACGAACTCTTGAACCTCCGAAGGGACCACTAACACTGAGCTCTCTTCTGTGGCCTTGGTTGCCTCAGGATTCTGTTGACCAGGGATCACACTTTAAGGATTGGACGGTGAAGGGTCATCATGATGTACCATGGATAGAGGCATAGGCTGAGACTTAGAGAGTTCTTTCTCAGAGTCTACAACCTGATCAGCAGGATGTGCATCTTGTTCTTCTGGATGAGGATCCTCATAGAAAATCTCTGTGTTCCCAGATTCCTCAGAGGGTTCCTGGATGGGTTCCACTTGTTGCTCCTCAGCATTTAAGTCATCTTGAACAATGGGTTTTGGTGGTGGTGGTAGCACCTCAAGAATGACCTCAGCATCCTCCCATATATTTCTTTTCCTCCATCTTGGGTTGAAGACTTCTTGCATGCAATACATAGGAATCCCAAAGATGTCATCCAAGATCATGAAGTCAACCTCTGAGATCCTGTACTATTTTCCGACGGTTGGAGTTTCATCCTTGTACTTCTCAGATGGATCGGACGTGGAAGCTTCTCCGGTGCACTTCCAGATATGACTCTCCCAGTAGATTTTGGCATCCTAGTCAGTTCTTTGCCATGGAGCCTTAGCCATTATGTGTGTAAGGTCATGAAAATCATCTCTAGGCTTCTTCCAGAACTGAGGATCAAAACTGATCTTGTAAGGCAGCGACCAAGTCTCCAACCTTTTTCTCCCATCCTTATCTTTGTTTAGATCCAACATCAGGATCCTTGGGCAAATCCTTGGAGGAACCACTCCATGTCTTGTGTTTGTAGAAGTATTCCAAAAACGCTTTGGAAGATTGTGAATGATCGTTTCTTCCCTTGGCATTTCATGCTTCATTTTGCAAGCATAATAGGTCAAGAAATCCTTGACATCAGTATATTCTTTCCAGTCAGAGGGATAGTTGGGGATGAAATTCACATCACGATCCAAGATGAACTTTCTCAGTCCAAAGGTGCTTGATCTTTTCTACTCAATAGTCTTCCATCCTTTCCTTCTTCTCGTGAGGAGGAATAATGTGACGAGTCACATTCTGATGGCACCATTGGAAATCTTTATCCTTAATGAGGCCAGGATAGAGCTTCTTGGTGGAAACTTCTTCTGCTCCAGATGGACTAAGAGAGGTCCATGAGCATTGTAGAATTGACTGGGCAAGCGTCCACTGGGCGTGTAGGATATGGGGTAGTAGCTAAGTTCTTGGAGTGGAGAAAGTGGATTGTGTTAAGGTGGGGAAGGTGTTTTGTATTGGTATTCGGGTGGAGGAATTGGACCTTTAGGATGTTGTGAAGTGGAGGGGGTGTGTGTTTGAAGAATAAGGTAGGGAACCTTTTCTTGACCTCAACCCAGTTTGAGCTTTGGTTTTCAAAGGTGTTTCTGGGAATCCGTTTGAATTTTATTTTGGGGTAACAAAGTTTAGGGTAAGGTGAGACATCCCCTTGCCTCATTAAAGAATGGAGTTAACTAACCCTGATTACGTTATAACCTTTAGCGCGCTTTTTACACATACGAGGGTATTTAAAACTTTAAACATACACACATACCTATATATATATATATATCTTTATTAGAGTGCACAAACTTCAAGAAGAAAGCATGGCATAAAGAAGTACGGACGACTTCCTCTCCTCGCCCAAAATACATCAAAAGATAAAGACTTACTGGCCATACATACTTAGTACAATAACACGCTCCTCTTTAGTCTGGAGAGCAGGTACTCCTCGCTTATGCTCGTTGTACAACCAATTAGAACCTCCCAAAATTGGGGTCTATGGTTCTCCCACTAGTGTTGGGCTCGTACGGAGTGCCATCCAACCCTTCCTCATCTGGCTCCGCTACCGGGTCTTCTTACCATTATAAGGGTACATACAATATAGGAATAACAGGGGATAAGAATTGCATCTCATCAGAGATAGAGAGAAAGGTAAAGCAGATACATTAATAGCACAACCATACACACAATCATCACCCACAGCCATCCTCGGGGTTTATTGATCTTAACTCCTCATCTCACACTCTCATGCACCTAGACCTGACATGAAGATGCGGCCACATTTCTATGTTACAACGTATCCCCTACCAAGCAGGATACTCATCCCCTTCCTAGCAGGATGAAAGTCAAACGTCATCCGAGCAGCTAGTTCCATTACACTCACGGGTACATTACATCCCCTACCAAGCAAGATGCTCACCCCCTACCAAGCAGGGTGACACCATTCCCAGCTGTCCCGGTGTCGGAAGGCGCATCGGAGATCTCAGAAGCTCAAAGTAGACCTACCAAGCATCTATCTGAAGTCCCGGTTTGACCTCGCGTAATCCCATATCTACCCGGCTGTGACATCACTATACGAAGCGATCTAGCATGAATCCTCACGACTCATTCTGATCAATCGCTTAGCAACTCAACCTCATCACCTGACACACTGAACACCAACACTCCCTACCAAGCAAAGTGTTCACGACTATCCATAGTCCTCAATCATTTCACCAGGTTTAGTGCAGTAGCTTATTTCCACCAAATGATCTCATCTCACACATCACCCAATTCACACATGATCATTTCGTAGCTCTAGGCATACCAACAATCAGATGTGCAATATCATGCTATCATACAACATGTTATCATCAACCCACCAACAAGACCATAAAGCATACTATCATCATATCACCATTTAAGATAGTAAAGCATGTTGTCACGAGCAAAGCAAAATATGTATTCACAAATACGTCATAGCAGACATAAAAGCATGTTAAGCACACGACTTCGATTTTGTATAATATCAACCGACGGTGATAAACCTACAATGCCTAAGCCTACATTGGTACCCTTTTCCGGTAATTGCTAATGTGGACTTAGGTGTTGTCGATTCCTCAACCACTAGTAGGTTTAGGTTCCCCTATGCATATCAATGTATTCTACTCTACTCTAGCCTCCCCGACGAGTGTAATTCTTTCCCCCACTTTGGAGCGATTGATGCAAAGATGATGAACTCGACCATCGCGAGCTCGCCACCACCACAACCATCACGAAGGTCTCCTCCGCCACCGCTAGCAGCTCCAACACCACCACCACCACCTGAGACAACCCCACTTACGTAGGATAATCCCATTGTAACCTAATTGTCTAATACTAAAACATGTGAAAATTTAAAACTTATGATCCGTAAAAATAATACAAGCAATCCATTGCTAATAACATATTACATATGTATACGTACCATCATCCTTAATTACATATATCAGAGTGCGCTTCTGTCAAATAACGACCTTTAACTTACAATAAGAACGATACATACCCAGATATAAATACAAAACTCTCATACATACTGTACTGGCCAGACACTAATATAAACTCTCCTTTATCCCAAATCCTTCACCGCTAACATCAATGGATCTTTCGTCTGCAGCATGTTCATAAGGGATGCCATCCTCTGAAGAAATAGAATCATCAGCTGCAGTGCCTTCTCCACGAGCCATAAGAGAAAACATACATAGAAAAATATAGGGAGATAAGGATCTAACACAAATATCATATATGGGAAAGAAACCATAGAATAAAATATATCAACATCACATATATGAACATCACAGAAACATATACACAATCGTCTCCCAATCATATCACTCATGATCAATACTTATACTATATGTATCTCATTCCTGCATGCATGTCGGCCGATATCTCAAATCTCATTCTCAATCTCAGAGAATCATTGTTAGTTGTCCAGGGAATCTTTCCGCTCACTGTGAACAATAAGAGTGCTTCCCGCTCCAACTCTCGGGAGAGGTATCTTGGCTGCCTCGGAAAGTCCACCTGCAACGTGGAAGATTGAGGGTCCAGTCGGGATAACCAGGTTCCAGTAGGCAACACGACACGATAGGAGCAACCCTATCCATCTCTTGTGATAAGTCCCGAACCCGATTACATCCCCAAGATCACCAAGATCGTCCCATCCCTTTTCCGTACCCGCACTCAGGTGCACTAACCTCGTGTGTCCCATACCACATGGCTCGCCACTTGGCACAAGATTATGCTATGCATGTCAACCATCACTTGTGCCACCAATATCTCAATATTCATCTCAATCCTCAAATCATTTTATTCATGATACCATTGTATCCATCACTTTATCAATACCTATTACTTTTCCTCAGATATGCATTGTGGCACTTTGAGTCACTATCCATATCATCATCAATCTTAAAACATGCATACATGATATTAAATATCTCAATATACCAATGCAAACATATAACATCATACATTTCATATTATCAAGCATATCATTCTAAACTCATATCAAGCATATCATTCTAAGCTCATGAACACATGTTTCATATATAATACATATTCACAATACACATAGAGCACATAGTCACAATCACTTCAAACATATCAATCATCCATCAAATAATAGTCATCTAGCCTAGGGTGTATTCTTATTGGTGATAGCCAAAAGATACCAACACCTAGGGTCTAGGCACTTTGTTAGGGCTCAACCTCTAGTAGGGTTTAGGGTTCCCCTCCATATGTCAATATATATTATTCTACTCTTGCCTTCCCGATGGATGTGATATTCTTTCTCCCCACCTTATAGCAATGTAGCAATTCTCACGAACTCACGAACACTTGTTCACGGCGGCAGCCCCGTTCCTCCACCGGTAAACGTGCACGCTTTAGAATGATGTAACACGGTCTAATCCTTCAAAACAAACACAATCACAATTAGTATGATCAAATAAAACTCACCTAGTTCATAGGAAGTAGGGTTCGGCCCCATAAGTAGGAAAAATTCTAGAAGTGTTAAAATTGTACAAACTCTTGGATCTATGATCCTTAAGCATAGATAACACTCCTGTAAGTCATGGAATTCAAGAATTTGAAACAAATCCTTTGATATGGTCAAGTAGGGTTTCGGCCATGACTTAGAAAATTAGGGTAAGAAAGGTTTTTGATCATGATAAATTGAATTCAAGGACATCTAAGTGTAATAGAGCTCAATTCAACACTTCTTTAAGCAAAACATTGAACAAAACTTCATGGATTCGCTAACCTAGGGTTTCGGCCATCTCACCCCAAATGGGTTAGAGAGATTTTATGATTACAAACTCTTAGATTAATGATAGAAGACATTGAATCTTGATCAAGAAATTTGGTTTGACATTAAAATGATTTTTCTACAATTTTTCATGAATTTTAGAAGTTGAAGAACAACTATGAGCACATAGAATTTCAATGGATAGAAATGGATATTTAGAGCTCAAAGAAGATATTTCTACCTCGTAGATGATGTAGAAGATGATTCTAAGCAATTTTACTTCACAAAACTCTTGGAGAATCCTTGAAGAATGGAGAGAAAATGAAGGTAGAAGCTTGAAGGTGTTGTGAAGACTTGAAGTGGAGAATGAACGGGGAAAGGAGGAGCACGAAAATGAGAGAAATAAATGGAAGAGAGGGGCGTGAGGTATATATATATATATATATATAGGAGAAAAAGGATAAGGATAAGGATAGAAAAGCTAAGGATAAGATAGGCTTAAGGTTAGAAAGGATAATTTTCCTTAAGAATAAACTTGGAATTCTATCTAAATTAACTTGAATACTTAAAGGTTAAGAATGAAATGTGAGAAGGAGAATGAAGGAGGAAATTTCGTGGCCCATATAAAAGGAAAGGATAAGGATATGATAATTATCACTTAAGGGTAGAAAGGTAACTTCACCCAGGAACAAAATTGGAATTGTATCAAAAGTTCTATTAGAAACTTCAACACTTGAACTGAAAGAATAAAGTGAAGGAGAAAGGAATATGAGATGGAACATATATATATATATATATATATGAATGGCGTGTAAAATATATGAAGGAAGGGTAAGGATTGTATAAAAGTTACTTAAGGGCAAAATTGTCATTTCCTTTAGGGGCAAAATTGTCATTTTCTACACCATCATCATTATTATGGTGAGTCACCTATGTGACTCACCCTTTGCCATCATTACTATGGTGACTCACCTGTAATGATTACTTAGTGGATAAGGTGGTGAGGTGTCATGTGGAGGTGGCATGAAAGCGACGTTATGCTTATCCATTCCGGTTCCTGTAATCTCGTACGCAGACCGGGTTTCGTCTGAGTCTTTATCCCAGACCTTAACCATAATTCTCTACTATTAATGTAGATTAAAACAATATCTGTGTTGTATCCAAAAAGTGGATACATAGGGATAAAATCAAACTCCGGACGAGAAACGTGGTTCCTGAATGTGATGAGTCAGTGGATGAGTCATCACCATGACATATCACTATAATGATTACTCCACCATGACTCACCACCATGAGTCATCCATATCATGGTTACTTTTCTAAAGTAGTCATGATTACTCCTCTAAAATATCTTGATATTTACAACATTGCCACTATGACTCAGATAAGATCCATATATTTTATCGTTATATTTTATCGTTGTGAAAATTGGGATGTGACATTACTACCCCCTTAAAAAGAATTTCGTCCTCGAAATTCGATGTACATTGTAGAATAGACTCGAATACTGTAGTTGTCTGTTCTTTTATCGCCGTAACTCTTCTATCTATCTTGTACAGCTTTCATGTTGTCCCTTATCCTCGTGATTTGTTCCATCTTTTGCTATAGCACATTTGGTCCTAAGATTTGATTTTCTCCCGTTTTGAACTAACACAACGGAGTTTTATACTTTCTTCCATACAAAGCTTCAACGGATGTTATTCCAATACTGGAATGGTTCCAACTTCTTGTCTGTCTCCACACACAAGCTTTTAATAGATGTTCCACCTTGTAGACTCCTCCAGAACCTTGATATAAATCTTGATACTTGAAGGCACTCCTTGTAATCTTACTATCTCTTTGACATAAATCACGGTTCACCTTCCCAAAGAATACCTTTCATTGATAGCTAAGAAATGCACAGATTTCGTTATCTTATCAACGACTACCCAAATTGTATCAAATCCTTTCGGAGTCCTTGGAAGTTCCATTACAAAGTCCATTGTTATGTCGTCCCATTTCCATTCCGAGATATTTAGAGACTGTAACATTCCAGCCGACTTCTGATGCTCAATCTTAGCTTTTTTTGGCACACTAAACATGATAATACATATTCTGCTATTTCTTTCTTCATTCCAAGCCACCAGAACATCTTCTTTAGATCCTGATACATTTTTGTGGCACTAGGATGAAAACTTAACTTACTTTTATGGCCTTCTTCTAAAATCATCTTCCTAATTTCTATATCCTCAGGTACACAGATCCTTTTCTTATATCTAATAACCCCATGGCCATCTATATTAAACTCAGAAGTTCTATTCTGCTCTATTAACTTTTTCATCTTTTGAAGATACTGATCGGATCCTTGCTTCTCTCTAACCATCCTTAAGAATTCATTGGTTACTGAGATCATACCTAGGTACATTCTATCCTTAGATATCTCCACTCCCAAACTTAAATCTCTAAACTGTTCTAGCAACTCTAGTTCTTTTAACATCATTGCAGACACATGTCACCATTTTCGACTTAATGCATCTGCCACCACATTAGCCTTTCCTGGATGATAATGTAGATCGAATTCATAATCCTTTATGAATTCTATCCACCTCCTCTGTCTCATATTTAGTTTCTTTTGATCAAACAAGCACCTCAAACTGTCCCAAAGGGCCTGGTAACACCAACACTGGTGACGTAGTTAACCGCTTCTTCAATTCTTGAAAACTGGCTTCACACTCAGCTGTCCATTCGAATGTCACGCCGTTCTTCGTCAATTGCGTCATAGGTAGCGCAATCTTCGAGAAGCCTTCTATAATCCAAGAAAACTTCTCACTTCACTAACCGTTTTTGGACTTTCCTATTAGACTACTGCCTTTACTTGTCTGCCTTGCATCAGCATGTAACTCCTTGATGCAAAGCATTCTGGTACTTTTGAAGACATCCATTCAATTTGGAAGCTCCAATACAATTGAAATAAATATTCTATCTTTCCACTCTCGAAAATTCTATCTGCAATCTTCCTTACTTGCATATAAATTTATTCCTTCAACTACTTGTCCCAAACTTAACTTCCTCAAACAAAACTCATACTTGTCCCACTTGGCAAACTACTATCCTTCTTACAAGACCTTAAGAATCACCTGAAGTAGTTCCACTTGCCTCTCGCAATCTCGTGAATGGAAGAGAAAGTCGTAAAGAAAGACATTAATGAATGACAAGGAAGAAGAAAATATATAAATGTCTCACGTTACAAAAGAAAATTGACCAAAATAAGGATATGAGAGGAGATCTAATATCTCAAAAAGGATTTCCAATAGGATCTTGATTGTGAGAATGCCCGGGTACATAATCACAATCACAACTCTGCTAGAGTTCCTTCCTACCAAGAGATCTATTACTAGGTTGATAATCGAAATTTCCAATATTCTCAACGTTAGAAAAGTCAAAGTAAAGGACATGATTGAAAGCTAACCAGTCCATTTCCACAATAACATCCATATGAGACAAGGCAATCAATTTGAGCACCAAAACAATATCAAATCAACTAAAGCGATGAGGAGCAAGTTTTGTGATGGAATGGCAACGATCAAATCAAGAATATAGACAAAATGAGAAAACCTGATCGTCACACATCATCATGAGAATTTAAAGAAAAGGCTAAGACTTAGAGCAGGTAATACAATATTGGAATTACCTTCAATAAGATAGGTATTCTTATGTAAACCTTCGGTTGGTGAAGCCTCCACTATATTCACTGCACAACTTCTTCCTTTCGCCTTCTACTTAGATGCTTGAATGTCATGGACTGCAGTTTCCACCTTCTATAGTTTGCAACCCAAGACAAGGTGTCCCCGCACTTATAATAGACCACTTCTTTAACTAAGTAGCTTCTCACTCTGAGTACCTCTCCAAACTCCATCTAAACTTGTTGATTTTCATCAATGTCACAAATAACATTCTGTAACAGTCAGAACTCGAATGTTCTGATTCCTACTTATCCACTAACTTTATTAGCATCGTTTCCACAATGAACACACATTGTCTTCTTTTGAAGATAATGACATAGAGCACACAACACAAGCACGGATAGACCTACACCTAAACCCCAACAAGACTTGGCCAGTTCTCTTCTCCTTTTGATGTTTTCAATTGCTAAACACCGATCCAGCATATTAGGGAATCTGGTAATCCCCAACAATACCGTCTTCTAATCTACGGCACATCCACTCCTCAAATGGATACCGTGGGTAGAACTCTGAAAGCGTCCAAACCTCGCTGCGTATTCCTCAATCGTCTTGTTGTCTTGGTTCAGATTCTGGAACTCCTTATCTTTTTCCTTCCTGACCATCCGAGGAAAGTATTTCTCAAGGAAACACTCTTTGAACAATCCTCAAGTTATGGCTCTTCCTCCGGTCTCAAACAGCCTTTGCTTCCCTTTCCACCACATTTCTGCTCCTCTCACTGGCATGAAAGAAGCATAGGAAACCTTCTGAGCTTCATCACAGTGTATTGCTGCTCTTGAATCCACAGTTCTGCCCCCTCGGGATTGTGATCCCCATTGAACTGAGGAGGTTGTCGCCTCATGAAGGCATCCAACCCAGCATCATTATTTCGAACATTTCGATGTTGTTGTTGTTGCTGTTGCTGTTAATTTTCTTGGGTCAATTAACTAAGTTGAGCATTCTGCTGGGTTTGCTGTAACATAGCAGCAGCCATATCCCTCATAATCCTGAGGGTTTCCAATGACTCAGCTCCATTGTAACATAGCAGCAGCCAAATCCCTCATAGTCCTGAGGGTTTCAAATGACTCAGATCCCTTTCCAGTATGTGAAGCTGCTGCCTCATGACCTCTATTAGGTCATGTCCTACCTCTACCTCGAGCCATTGGTTCCTGATTCAGGTAACCATAGCTCACCATTCTATAGGTATGACGTAACAAAACATTACTCTCTTTGGCTATCACATATTTCACAACAACAATTAAACAAACATTCACCCAACATACATTCTACCCATCTCTAATCATAGTCAGTATCCGAGGTGGATCCAACGAATATGGCAGTACACTTCCTAACTCACACCGTGAGGTCCACATAACCCTACAGTCCGGTTTAGAACCGAACAGCTCTGATACCACCAAAATGAGACAACCCCACTTACGTAGGATAATCCCATTGTAACCTAATTGTCTAATACTAAAACATGTGACAATTTAAAACTTAAGATCCGTATAAATAATACAGGCAATCCATTGCTAATAACATATTACATATGTATATGTACCATTATCCTTAATTACATATATCAGAGTGCGCTTCTGTAAAATAATGACCTTTAACTTACAATAAGAACGATACATACCCAGATATAAATACTCAAAAACTCTCATACATACTGTACTGGCCAAACACTAATATAAACTCTCCTCTATCCCAAATCCTTCACCGCTAACATCAACGAATCTTTCATCTGCATCATGTTCTGATCATGTTCATAAGGGATGACATCCTCTTCAGAAATAGAATCATCAGCTGCAGCGCCTTCTCCACAAGCCATAAGAGAAAACATACATAGAAAAATATAGGGAGATAAGGATCTAACACAAACATCATATATGGGAAAGAAACCATAGAATAACATATATCAACATCACATATATGAACATCACAGAAACATATACACAATTGTCTCCCAATCATATCACTCATGATCAATACTTATACTATATGTATCTCATTCCTGAATGCATGCTGGCCGATATCTCAAATCTCATTCTCAATCTCAGAGAATCATAGTTAGTTGTCCAAGGAATCTTTCCGCTCACTGTAACACCCCGATTTTCTTAATCTTTTAATTAATCAGTAATTTAGTAATTGTATTTTATTAGAGGGTCTAGAAAATTAAATAAATTATTCCGAGGCCATAGTCATGCTCTACGCTATCGTAGGAAGCTATGGTTAGATTTTGGTCAAAAACTCAGACGGAACCCGGTCTGCGTTTTACACTGACAGTATTATTTTATTGCTCAGACGACCTTATTTTGACTCATGAACGAAACCATTAGGCTTTAAATAAAATTGCGAACGATATCGGCAATTTTGAAAAAAGTGCAAAATAAATAGGTTATCACGACTTTCTTAGGTGAAATATTAAATCGCGTAAGAAACGGAGCTGTGTAGGAATTTAACGGGACCCGTTAACGGATAAACATGAAGTCACCTCACCTAGGAGTGACTCACCAGTGTCATCATTACTTTTCTGGAAAATATCTAGATATTTATGAAATTAGAAAATATCTAAACGCGAAAAGACCAAAATGCCCCTGGTCTTTTTCCTAAAGGACGTTTACGTCCCTAAAATATCTAAGATTTTGATGACCTCACCCCCTCTCTCTCTCTTATTTTCATGCCTCTCTCTCTCCTCTCTCCCTTCACTTTCTTCTTCTTCTTCCTTTCTTTCTTCTTCTCCATTTTTCTTCATTTTTCTTTTCTTCCTCCATTTTCACCTCCATTTTTCTCAAGCTTCAACAAGGATTTTCAAGCAAGTTTGTGAAGCAAAGTTGATCCTCTCATCATCCTCTATCACCTAGAAGGTATAGATTTCATCCTTGAGCTCTCAATCTTTATTTTCACCATTTATTTTCATGAATTTCAATTTCTAGATCTAAACTTCAAAAATCTCTAGAAAATTGTAGAAAAATCATTTTGAGACCAAACCAATTCCTATGAGCTAGCATCATTCCCTACTATCATAATCCAAGAGCTTGTGATGAAATAAAATCTCTAGCCTATTTATCTTTTCAAGTCCGAATGGGTGGGTTTTTGGGGGAAAAAATGGGTTTTGTTCTTTGTTCTTGATTCCTCATGTGTCATCCCTTAATCATGTAATCCAAGTGATTAGGAGGCCAAATCACACTCTCACCTATTTTTCATGGTGAGGGCCGAAACCCTACTTTGATGGTTTAAGGGGTTTTGGTTCAAATCTTTGATAATTGATCATTGATTATGCATTAGGTATGCTTAAGGGTCATTGATCCAAGAGTTGGTAGAATTTCAATATCCCTAGCCTACTTAATTAATTAAGGGCAGTAGCTAATCCTAGAGATTAGATAGATTATGGTTTCCTTATTTTAATTTCTGGTTGTGTTTTGTTGTATAGACTCGGACAGGATTCGAACATCCGACAGCGCACCCGACTGACAGCTGCGGAGTCGTAGCCGGAGCTGCTCGAGGAAATCACTAAGGTGGGGAGAAAGAACTAATGTCGTCGGGAAGGCAAGCTTAGTATAGAGTATATATATCTGTGTAGGGGAACCCTTAAACCCTACTAGAGGTTGAGCCCTAGATAAAGTGTCTGGACCCTAGGTGTGGGTACTTTTGGGCTATCACCACTAAGTTGATATTATAAATGATGTGATTGATCGAGGTTGCTGTGTTGATTTATTTAATTGATTATCTGTTTATCTGTTGTGTGAAACTACCTGTGTGATTTGCTGCTATTCGATTTTTATGATGATATCTGCCTTGGAGTGAATTACTGTTGTAATGTTATTGTGATTTGACTGGTGGTTGAGTGTTGATGAGAGTATGGTGAGCGCTGATGTTGTTCGGGTTGATATCGTTATGGTCCCGACCGTGGAGCTGTGGCTCGTAGATGCAAGGCATCGTGATGCTGATGCTGATGCTGATGCTGATGTGATGTGATGTTGATGATGATTGATGTTGACGTTGATGTGATGCGATGTGTCATGGTCGTGGACGAGTGTTTAGGCGTGAGGTTCCTATATCAACCTGCGATGGATGTTTGTTGCATTTTCATAACATTTCATACCACAACATTTGGTCCCAAAGGGGGATGTCCAATTGGGGACGTTACGTACAATCCCGAGGCGGGATATGGTGTGTGTGATGTGATGTAATCCCGACGGGGATGTCCAACTGGGGACGTGATGTATCGGCCGACATGCATATAGGAAAAACAACATATACATAGGGACTAGTATCCCTCCTATAGGCTTATCTGAGAGAATGATGTTTGAGATGATTGTGATGGGTGACGTAAGAGATGGGTGATGTTGTTTTGTATATGTTATCTGTGTTGTGTGATGTATATATACATATGCTGTACTGATGCCCCTCTCCTATATTGATGATATATGTTTCTTATCTCCCGCTATTTTTCTGTATGTGTTGCTCTTATTTTATGGGAAGACCCCGAGGAGGAACCAGTTGCTGAAGAGCTGGACGGCATTCCTTACGAGCCTGACGCTGGAGGACGTGCCACGGACCCTAGCCTCGAGAGGTTGGGCAATGATCGTGGCTAGCCGGAGAGCTGTCTCTTGGCTTAGTTATGTATTTTGTTTTCAGTCTGTACTGATATACACTATGTAGTACTTTATTACTATAGCCCTACTGATGGGGCAATGCTGTATGTGATATATTTCTTTATATTTAAAGCTGTGTACTCTGAAGCGTAGCGTGCCGTTTATTGTTTTGCTTCCGCGCTAAATTTTTCGTTTCGCTTCGTTTTAATAAGGCGCGCTAACGTTTATTATGCGATTAAGATTAGTTAATATCTTAGGTTCTACTGATGGGACGGCGGGTCATCTCATTTATTGGTATCAAAGCAGTTCGATTCTAATATCGGACTGTGTGGTGTAGGAAGTATACTAGCATTGGCAATTGTATCCACATTGGGTACTAACTGTGTTAGAAGAAGGGTAGTGTGTCCGATGCGCAAGTTATCGATTGTGATAACTGTTTTATTCGTAAGGCATATGATGTGCCAGGATTGCCACCCAAGAGAGAGGTGGAGTTCGCAATCGACCTTACACCCGGAGCTGGACCGATTTCGATAGCACCCTATCGAATGTCCTTAACAGAGTTGGCAGAGCTGAAGAAGCAATTGGACGACATGCTACACAAGCAGTTTATTAGACCGAGTGTTTCACCATGGGGAGCACCTGTGCTGTTCGTCAAGAAGAAGGACGGCAGTTCAAGGTTGTGTGTGGACTACAGACAACTCAACAAGGTGACGATCAAGAATAAATACCCATTGCCAAGGATTGCCGATCTTATGGACCAATTAAGGGGAGCAACGGTATTTTCTAAGATTGATTTGAGATCCGGTTATCATCAAATAAGGGTGAAAGAAGATGATATACCAAAGACAGCTTTCAGGAGTCGGTACGGGCACTACGAGTATCTAGTTATGCCTTTTGGTGTGACTAATGCTCCTGCAGTGTTCATGGACTACATGAATAGAATCTTCAGACCGTATCTCGATAAGTTTGTCGTTGTTTTTATCGATGACATCCTTATCTACTCCTTAGACAAGGAAGAACATCAAGAGCATTTGAGGATTGTACTTCAAGTTCTTAAGAACAGACAACTCTATGCCAAGTTGTCAAAGTGCGAATTCTGGCTGGAGGAGGTACAATTCCTTGGGCATGTGATCGACAAGGATGGTATCGCAGTAGATCCTGCAAAAGTAGAAGCTGTGGTCAAATGGGAAAGTCCTAAGACGGTAACCGAGATCCGAAGTTTTCTCGGACTAGCAGGATACTACAGAAGGTTCATCGAGGGATTCTCGAAGGTTGCGTTACCTCTGACGCAATTAACGAGGAAAGGAAAAGCGTACGAATGGACAGAAGAGTGAGACTAGTTTCCAAGAGCTGAAAGGGAGGCTAACTACATCTCCGGTACTAGTCTTGCCAAATCCATCAATGTCGTTCGATGTGTACTGTGACGCATCGTACCAAGGTTTGGGTTGTGTGCTTATGCAAGAAAGGAAAGTGGTAGCCTATGCGTCCAGACAGTTAAAAGTGCACGAACGGAATTACCCAACCCACGACCTAGAGTTGGCCGCAATAGTGTTTTCATTGAAGATATGGAGACATTATCTTTATGGTGCTAAATTCAGCGTGTTTAGCGACCATAAAAGTTTAAAGTATTTGTTCGACCAAAAGGAGTTGAACATGCGGCAGAGGAGATGGATGGAATTCATAAAGGATTATGAATTTGATCTACAGTACCACCCAGGAAAGGCCAACGTGGTGGCAGACACATTGAGTCGAAAATCTTTGCATATGTCCGCTATTATGGTGAAAGAACTGGAACTGCTGGAGCAGTTCAGGAATCTGAACCTGGACGTGGAGTTATCCAAAGATAAGATAAGTTTAGGAATGATCACTATCACTAGTGATTTTCTGAACTTGATCTGGAAAAAGCAAGGAGAAGATCAGTACCTACAGGAAAAGAACCAGATGGTAGAAGAAGGAAGGACTTCAGAGTTCAAGAAGGGTAATGATGGAATCCTGAAGTGTGGAGACAGGATATGTGTGCCTAAGGATAGTGAAGTTAGGAACATGATCTTGGAAGAAGCACACAAGAGCAAACTGAGTTTTCATCCCGGATCTACCAAGATGTATCAGGACCTAAAGGGAATGTTTTGGTGGCCTGGGATGAAGAAGGAAGTAGCAGAATATGTCCAATCCTGTCTGGTGTGTCAAAAGGCAAAGATTGAACACCAGAAACCAGCAGGGTTATTACAATCACTAGACGTCCCAGAATGGAAATGGGATAGCATTGCAATGGATTTTGTTTCCGGACTACCAAGAACGCAAAAGAGATGCGATGCAATTTGGGTAATCGTTGACAGGCTTACGAAATGTGCTCATTTCTTGCCGATCAACCAAAGGTATTCTTTGGAAAGATTAACCTAGATTTACATCAGAGAAGTGGTAAGATTACACGGGGTACCTTCGAGTATAATTTCGGACAGGGATCCGAGGTTTAGTTCTAGGTTTTGGCAGAGTCTAAATGGTGCATTGGGGACGAAGCTCAGGATGAGTTCAGCTTATCATCCACAAACTGATGGTCAGTCTGAAAGGACGATTCAATCGTTGGAGGATCTTTTAAGAGCATGTGTTTTGGAAAACACAGGAAGTTGGGACGAATTCCTTCCATTGATTGAATTCACATATAATAATAGTTTTCACTCGAGTATTGGCATGGCGCCATACGAGGCACTGTATGGATGGAAGTGTTGAACACCACTCTGTTGGTATGAAACCGTGGAAAATCAGTTGATAGGACCCGAGATGGTACAGCGAACGACGGAGCAAGTTAAGAAAATTCGGGAAAAGATGAAAGTCGCACGGGATCGGCAGAAGAGCTACAGTGACAAGAGGAGGAGACCTTTGGAGTTCCAGGAAGGCGACCATGTCTTTATGAGAGTCACTCCAAGAACTGGAATCGGCAGGGCAATCAAAATCCAGAAAGCTTACACCTAGATTCATTAGACCATTTCAAATTCTTCGCCGAATTGGTCCAGTTGCCTACCAAATTGCCTTACCTCCCAACCTATCCAATATTCACAATGTATTCCATGTATCCCAACTCAGAAAATACCATCCCGATCCATCACACGTGATAGAGCCCAAATCAATCCAGGTAAGGGAGAACTTAGAATACGAAGCATTGCCTGTGCGGATTGAAGACACGAGGGTGAAAGAACTCCGCGGAAAGCATATTCCCTTAGTCAAAGTCATATGGGATGCTACAACAGGAGATGCCACCTGGGAACGTGAAGAGGATATGCAACAGTGGTATCCACATCTATTCTAAGGTACGTCGAATTTCGAGGACGAAATTCTTTTTAAGGGAGGTAGTAATGTAACACCCCGATTTTCTTAATCTTTTAATTAATCAGTAATTTAGTAATTGTACTTTATTAGAGGGTCTAGAAAATTAAATAAATTATTCCGAGGCCATAGTCATGCTCTACGCTATCGTAGGAAGCTATGGTTAGATTTTGGTCAAAAACTCAGACGGAACCCGGTCTGCGTTTTACACTGACAGTATTATTTTATTGCTCAAACGACCTTATTTTGACTCATGAACAAAACCATTAGGCTTTAAATAAAATTGCGAACGATATCGGCAATTTTGAAAAAAAGTGCAAAATAAATAGGTTATCACGACTTTCTTAGGTGAAATATTAAATCGCGTAAGAAACGGAGCTGTGTAGGAATTTAACGGGACCCGTTAACGGATAAACATGAAGTCACCTCACCTAGGAGTGACTCACCAGTGTCATCATTACTTTTCTGGAAAATATCTAGATATTTATGAAATTAGAAAATATCTAAACGCGAAAAGACCAAAATGCCCCTGGTCTTTTTCCTAAAGGACGTTTACGTCCCTAAAATATCTAAGATTTTGATGACCTCACCCCCTCTCTCTCTCTTATTTTCGTGCCTCTCTCTCTCCTCTCTCCCTTCACTTTCTTCTTCTTCTTCCTTTCTTTCTTCTTCTCCATTTTTCTTCATTTTTCTTTTCTTCCTCCATTTTCACCTCCATTTTTCTCAAGCTTCCACAAGGATTTTCAAGCAAGTTTGTGAAGCAAAGTTGATCCTCTCATCATCCTCTATCACCTAGAAGGTATAGATTTCATCCTTGAGCTCTCAATCTTTATTTTCACCATTTATTTTCATGAATTTCAATTTCTAGATCTAAACTTCAAAAATCTCTAGAAAATTGTAGAAAAATCATTTTGAGACCAAACCAATTCCTATGAGCTAGCATCATTCCCTACTATCATAATCCAAGAGCTTGTGATGAAATAAAATCTCTAGCCTATTTATCTTTTCAAGTCCGAATGGGTGGGTTTTTGGGGGAAAAAATGGGTTTTGTTCTTTGTTCTTGATTCCTCATGTGTCATCCCTTAATCATGTAATCCAAGTGATTAGGAGGCCAAATCACACTCTCACCTATTTTTCGTGGTGAGGGCCGAAACCCTACTTTGATGGTTTAAGGGGTTTTGGTTCAAATCTTTGATAATTGATCATTGATTATGCATTAGGTATGCTTAAGGGTCATTGATCCAAGAGTTGGTAGAATTTCAATATCCCTAGCCTACATAATTAATTAAGGGCAGTAGCTAATCCTAGAGATTAGATAGATTATGGTTTCCTTATTTTAATTTCTGGTTGTGTTTTGTTGTATAGACTCGGACAGGATTCGAACATCCGACAGCGCACCCGACTGACAGCTGCGTAGTCGTAGCCGGAGCTGCTCGAGGAAATCACTAAGGTGGGGAGAAAGAACTAATGTCGTCGGGAAGGCAAGCTTAGTATAGAGTAGATATATCTGTGTAGGGGAACCCTTAAACCCTACTAGAGGTTGAGCCCTAGATAAAGTGTCTGGACCCTAGGTGTGGGTACTTTTGGGCTATCACCACTAAGTTGATATTATAAATGATGTGATTGATCGAGGTTGCTGTGTTGATTTATTTAATTGATTATCTGTTTATCTGTTGTGTGAAACTACCTGTGTGATTTGCTGCTATTCGATTTTTATGATGATATCTGCCTTGAAGTGAATTACTCTTGTAATGTTATTGTGATTTGACTGGTGGTTGAGTGTTGATGAGAGTATGGTGAGCGTTGATGTTGTTCGGGTTGATATCGTTATGGTCCCGACCGTGGAGCTGTGGCTCGTAGATGCAAGGCATCGTGATGCTGATGCTGATGCTGATGTGATGTTGATGTTGATGATTGATGTTGACGTTGATGTGATGCGATGTGTCATGGTCGTGGACGAGTGTTTAGGCGTGAGGTTCCTATATCAACCTGCGATGGATGTTTGTTGCATTTTCATAACATTTCATACCACAGCATTTGGTCCCAAAGGGGGATGTCCAATTGGGGACGTTACGTATAATCCCGAGGCGGGATATGGTGTGTGTGATGTGATGTAATCCCGACGGGGATGTCCAACTGGGGACGTGATGTATCGGCCGACATGCATATAGGAAAGACAGCATATACATAGGGACTAGTATCCCTCCTATAGGCTTATCTGAGAGAATGATGTTTGAGATGATTGTGATGGGTGACGTAAGAGATGGGTGATGTTGTGTTGTATATGTTATCTGTGTTGTGTGATGTATATATACATATGCTGTACTGATGCCCCTCTCCCATATTGATGATATATGTTTCTTATCTCCCGCTATTTTTCTGTATGTGTTGCTCTTATTTTATGGGAAGACCCCGAGGAGGAGCCAGTTGCTGAAGAGCTGGACGGCATTCCTTATGAGCCTGACGCTGGAGGACGTGCCACAGACCCTAGCCTCGAGAGGTTGGGCAATGATCGTGGCTAGCCGGAGAGCTGTCTCTTGGCTTAGTTATGTATTTTGTTTTCAATTTGTACTGATATACACTATGTAGTACTTTATTACTATAGCCCTACTGATGGGGCAATGCTGTATGTGATATATTTCTTTATATTTAAAGCTGTGTACTCTGAAGCGTAGCGTGCCGTTTATTGTTTTGCTTCCGCGCTAAATTTTCCGTTTCGCTTCGTTTTAATAAGGCGCGCTAACGTTTATTATGCGATTAAGATTAGTTATTATCTTAGGTTCTACTGATGGGACGGCGGGTCGTCTCACTCACCATGACCAATAAGAGTGCTTCCGGCTCCAACTCTCGGGAGAGGTATCTTGGCCGCCTCGAAAAGTCCACCTGTGACGTGGAAGATTGAGGGTCCAATCGAGATAACCAGGTTCCAGCAGGTAACACGACACGATAGGAGCAACCCTAGTCCCGAACCCGATTACATCCCCAAGACCACCAAGATCGTACCTTCCATCTTCCGTACCCGCACTCAGGTACACTAACCTCGTGTGTCCCATACCACACGGTTCGTCACTTGGCACATGATTATGCTATGCATGTCAACCATCACTTATGCCACTAATATGTCAATATTCATCTCAATCCTCAAATCATTTTATTCATGATACCATTGTATCCATCACTTTATCAATACCTGTTACTTTTCCTCAGATATGCATTGTGGCACTTTGAGTCACTATCCATATCATCATCAATCTTAAAACATGCATACATGATATTCAATATCTCAATGTACCAATGCAAACATATAACATCATACAATTCATATTATCAAGCATATCATTCTAAACTCATATCAAGCATATCATTCTAAGCTCATAAACACATGTCTCACATATAACACATATTCACAATACACATAGAGCACATAGTCACAATCACTTCAAACATATCAATCATCCATCAAATAATAGTCATCTAGCCTAGGGTGTATTCTTATTGGTGATAGCCCAAAGATACCAATACCTAGGGTCTAGGCACTTTGTTAGGTCCCAACCTCTAGTAGGATTTAGGGTTCCCCTACACATATCAATATATATTATTCTACTCTTGCCTTCCTGATGGATGTCAGATTCTTTCTCCCCACCTTATAGCAATGTAGCAATTCTCACGAACTCACGAACACTTGTTCACGGTGGCAGCCCCGTTCCTCCACCGTTACTCGTGCACGCTTTAGAACGATGTAACACGGTCTAATCCTTCCAAACAAACACAATCACAATTAGTATAATCAAATAAAACTCACCTAGTTCATAGGAACTAGTGTTCGGCCCCATAAGTAGGAAAAATGCTAGAAGTGTTAAAATTGTACAAACTCTTGGATCTATGATCCTTAAGCATAGATAACACTCCTGTAAGTCATGGAATTCAAGAATTTGAAACAAATCCTTTGATATAGCCAAGTAGGGTTTCGGCCATGACTTAGAAAATTAGGGTAAGAAAGGTTTTTGATCATGATAAATTGAATTCAAGGACATCTAAGTGTAATAGAACTCAATTCAACACTTCTTTAAGCAAAACATTGAACAAAACTTCATGGATTCACTAACCTAGAGTTTCGGCCATCTCACCCCAAATGGGTTAGAGAGATTTTATGATTACAAACTCTTAGATTAATGATATCAGACATTGAATCTAGGTCAAGAAAATTGGTTTGACATTAAAATGATTTTTCTATAATTTTTCATGAATTTTAGAAGTTGAAGAACTACTATGAACACATAGAACTTCAATGGATAGAAATGGAGATTTAGAGCTCAAAGAAGAGATTTATACCTCTTAGATGACAGAGAAGATGATTCTAAGCAAGTTCACTTCCCAAAACTCATGGAGAATCCTTGAAGAATGGAGAGAAAATGAAGGTAGAAGCTTGAAGGTGTTGCGAAGACTTGAAGTGGAGAATGAAAGGGGAAAGGAGGAGCACGAAAATGAGAGAAAGAAATGGAAGAGAGGCGTGTGAGATAGATATATATAGGATAAATAGGATAAGGATAAGGATAGAAAAGATAATTATAAGATAGGCTTAAGGTTAGAAAGGATAATTTTCCTTAAGAATAAACTTGGAATTCTATCAAAATTAACTTGAATACTTAAAGGTTAAGAATGAAAAGTGAGAAGGAGAATGAAGGAGGAAATTTTGTGGCCCATATAAAAAGAAAGGATAAGGATATAATTATCACTTATGGGTAGAAAGGTAACTTCACCTAGGAACAAAATTGGAATTGTATCAAAAGTTCGACTAGAAACTTCAACACTTGAACTTAAAGAATAAAGTGAAGGAGAAAGGAATATGAGATGGAACATATATATATGAATGGCGTGTAAAATATATGAAGGAAGGGTAAGGATTGTATAAAAGCTACTTAAGGGCAAAATTGTCATTTCCTTTAGGGCTAAAATTGTCATTTTCTACACCATCATCATTACTATGGTGAGTCACCTATGTGACTCACCCTTTGCCGTCATTACTATGGTGACTCACCTAGGTGAGTCACCCATGGAATGATTACTTAGTGGATAAGGTGGTGAGGTATCATGTGGAGGTGGCATGAAAGCGACGTGATGCTTATCCATTCCGGTTCCTGTAATCTCGTACGCAGACCGGGTTTCGTCTAAGTCTTCTTCCCAAACCTTAACCATAATTCTCTACTAGTAATGTAGAGTAAAACAATATCTGTGTTGTATCCAAAAAGTGGATACATAGGGATAAAATCAAACCTTGGACGAGAAACGTGGTTCCTGAATATGATGAATCAGTGGATGAGTCATCACCATGACTCATCACTATCATGATTACTCCACCATGACTCACCACCATGAGTCATCCATATCATGGTTACTTTTCTAAAGTAGTCATAATTACTCCTCTAAAATATCATGATATTTATAACATTGCCACTGTGACTCAGATAAGATACATATATTTTATCGTTGTGAAAATTGGGATGTTACACCACCGCGACTGTCTCCTCAACCACGAGCACCGTCGCGGCCTCGAACTTTTCCCTAATCACGGAAACAACGTATAAACAACATTGTTAACCCTAGGGCAATATCAAAACGAAGAAGATTCAAGGGAGATGCTCGAAGAACACTAAGGTCGACGTGTTAGATATTCGAGCTTACCTTAGAGAAATTGAGAAAAAAATCCTTGGAACTTATAGTACTCGAAGCCCTGATCACAATGGTGTAGTTGGAATCACGATCCGATGCTTCAATCTCACTCTAGCTTCACTTTCTCTCTCTAGAACCTCTGCATTCTCTCTAAACTCTGAAACTCAGCAAAACGTAAATGGTTTTCTTGCTAAGTTGATAAAGAAGAGAAAAGTTAACTAATGCTGCCAAGCTGTCTATGCATGAGCGTGGGAAAACTCCACGCTTGAGCGTGGGGCGTTGATCGCCATGTCTCTGCCACGCGTCGCATGTGCGTTGAGACGTGCACCCCCACGTGTCCCCTCTTCCATGCTCTGACGTGAAACTACCCACGCTCTGACGTCAACGGTCAATGTTTAAGCGTGGGGTTTCTTCACGTCTAAACGTTGGACGTTGATTTACTCTGTTCTTTCACGTTTTTCCACTTTCTGGACTTGTTCCAAGGCCAAATTGTCCCAAATTTGAACCATAGCTTCCTCAACACATAAGGAACCTAATTAAGCCCTTAAGCATGCTTAATTAATGTCCCACACACTAATAAAGAAAACGGTATGTTACATGAGGAGCCCCACTGCAATACCCTTTCCCGAGTGTCACATTCCCAAACAATTATAAGGCCGAAAATAATATTAATGTGGAAAATATGGTTTGCTTTTCTTTTCTTTTTACAAAGATGTAATGGGATTAGTAAAGGTAAGTAATAATAAAATGAACTTCAGTTCATCATGCATTTCTAAAAGACATATTGAATTAAAATGCAGAAACAGAGATAGTATTGTATACAGATATAGGTTCAGTGCATAACTGACAATAAGTATTAATAAATACTAGGAGTCACAACTCCCAAAAGGTACTATAGACACTGATATAGTCTGGCCAAAAACAAAACAACAAAAGGAGTCCTCCTCCGGACTCAAAGCAAACGCCGGACAGTATCGTCGTCGCATCCATCTGCTCAATTAGAAACAACAATACCAGCAGAAAAGATATATAGATATGGGTGAGATCCCGATCATCAACATAACAAAGTAGCAGAAGTAAAAATGGGACGACTCACCAGGTAACGACGTACCCAACATGCTTATCATATATCTCAATATAAGTCATGTTAAGCAATTAGCAGCATAAAATAAGGCATTCTCAAAAGTATAGAACAACGATGTACAACAAATAAATGTAATCATCAACAGCCATGCAATGCAGAACATCAGAGAGAGTGAATGGAAGGACATGTTCCGGTTATTGACAGCCATGAGCAAGATGCTACAACATTTGTAACGTGCACGTATCTGGCTTTACGGAAACATTCTCGACCAAACATGAAAAGTACGGCATCTAGTATAGGATATCAGTGTATTGCACAGATTCGCCATGACACAGAAGAATCACCAACTGGTCCCATATCAGCCCTTCCAACCCTGATATCTCCAAAGACCATTTAAGATCGTCACCGTAAAATTCGCACCCGCATCAAGGTGTAAACTCGACTCCTAGGCTCAAGGCCTTACGACTCATGCAAATGAAATGCCAATGCTGACACAAACCAGATGCGAATAAAGCAACGTTTATCCACCGGAGAAACCTCAAGGTTCACTAAGGTTCTCTTCCTTAGAAACTATACGCGTCTTTGTATTATAAAACATTTATCCACAGTATAAATATCTCATGATCCCTTCAGAATGATCCGGACTGCTATTAGAATTGCCGACTGTCCCCACCAACCAACACGGGTGTTTTCAGCGTGTTTTGTCCTCACCCACACGCTCTCTGGGAAACTTCCCAGAAGGTCACCCATCCCACAATTTCTCCAGTCAAGCACGCTTTCTGGGCTTCCGAAAAGAAGATGAATCTTGTTGGTACAGGTAGTACCAATCAACTATTATAAGTTTTCCTTCAACTATACAGTCACATACATGCACAGCCTCAGGATCTCTCTCGTTCCGTTCATCACAAGACTGAAACAATTGAACGATTGACCTGGATTCGAATCACCGGTCCGTCATCATACTACTGTTTCAAAACCCAAAACATTTCATGTTTGTGTTCATGTCATATGAATTATGTCGCAAGTCCTAAGCATTATGAATAAGGATTGAGAATCCTCTTAGATAAGTCTTTAATCCTTTCTAAGATATTATCTCCTTGATTTTCAATTAATGAAATAAGTGTTGATTCACTTTAGTCTTATGAAATCATTGATGAACTAAGTCATCTATGGTATAGCACATGGTCTTGTTCCACCACGTACCATACTTAATTATCTCTTGTCTTCAACTCTAAGTTAATTACCTTAACTTAGCTTTTCACGCGTAAAACTTTACGATTTGAGTTGAAAAACTCTCTTTGTAAACCCAAACAGTTCTAATTGAAAACTCATTTGATTTTATAGAACTTTGGTACATGATTAAGGTAAAGTACCTTAACAAACTTGGAAAGATTTTTCCTTACTAACTTAGTGTAAAACAATGTTCTAAGTTAGTGTAAAATAAAATATAACTCAGCTAACTTTCTTAATTATGATTCATTTTAATCAACTCTAAGGATAAAGGTCTCCATTATATTTGAAAAAGGAACATTATCTTGGTTCTAAGATAAAGGTAATGTGTGAGACCCACTACCCCGCATACGATAAAATAAAATAAAGCATGCAATTTAAATAAAACTTTAACATAAAAGGTAGCAAGTACCACATGATCCGAAAACGTTTTAAACATAAAACAACTGCGGAAAACCGTTACCATAAACAAAACCCGAAACCCGATGTCACATAATCAGAGCTGGTAACCACAACCGATATTACATTGCAAAACAACTAACATACTAAACATAAACCAAACTATACTATGAGCAAGCGATCTCCTTGGGATCACTCCTTAGCTGGCAGCTCACCATCCTCTGCATAACCAAAGGTACATGCAAAACACAACAACAACAGATAGGGAGTAAGGAACTGTACGTATAAACATAAATGGTAATAGAGCAGTTAGCAAGATGATCATGCAGCATATAAACATCATAATACAATATACATGTTATAACACATTCCATCATATCACGTTATAAACATGCTATGCGATGCATAACTACTCCACTACTACATATGCAATGTGGCCAACAACTCTAACTCTGGAAAGACGATTAGGAGTAGATGTTCGGTTATCAACGTGGATGATATGCCAGACCATGGGCCATCTCCGAACACTCTCACCAATCCTGATAACGTATAGTGGCTAGTCAGGGTACTCAAGCTTATTCATTAGGTCACTCCGATAATAGGTAGCTAGCCCATGTCACCTGGAACTTCCAAACCCAATGTACCCGCAAGGCCGGGTTAACACCCATCGTGGCCTCCATTATCGCGATTCATCGTTTGCTTTCCACCCAACATATCAACTTCAACGTATGATTCGTGCAATGTTCATCAATATGCAAACACATGTCCAACCATCCATCATCAACACCATTACATGGCTATCAACTTTGACCAACAAGCATCAAAGATGAATTATCAACATCAAACTTGACCAATAAGCATCAAGAATGATTTAACCAACAACGTCGGTAACAGTATGTCGCTACCAATAACATCATCGTCTTATTAATTATTCTCTTTGTTAAGTCTTAACTTAACATTATCTTTGTTGAGTATTATACTTAATCTTATTATCTAAACCTCAATTCATATCTTATTAAGATTATAACTTAATCCTAATATTTAAACCTCAAGTCATATATTTCTTAAGATTATAATTTAATCTTATTATCTAAACCACAATTCATATCTTATTAAGATTATAACTTAATCTTAATATTTAAACCGCATGTCATATATTTATTAAGATTATAACTTAATCTTAAGATCTAAACCATATTTCATATCGTATTAAGATTATAACGTAATCTTAATATTTAAACCTCAAGTTATATATTTATTAAGATTATAGCTTAATCTTAATATCTAAACCACAATTCATATCTTATTAAGATTATAACTTAATCTTTACATTTAAACCTCAAGTTACATATTTATTAAGATTATTCCTTAATCTTAATATCTAAACCACAATTCATATCTTATTAAGATTATAACTTAATCTTAATATTTAAACCTCAAGTCATATATTCATGAAGATTATAATATAATCTTAATATCTAAACCTCAATCCATATCTTTGTGTTTATGAACATCAATTGTACTAATCCTAGTTTTAGGCTTAGTGCTAACATCGCTATGTCTTTTATTAACATAGATTTAACAGTAGTTCCAACACGCCAACTCATACAATAATGGCATATCATCATCATCATACACAACATCATAAACAACATCATAAACGTCATGCCAAGATCATACAAACCATTTAAACAATTAACAACATGTATAAACAACCATAACAACTTCATACGGCAATTAACGCATATAGCACACAAATAGGGTCATGGGTTAACCCTTATCTTACGCTATCCTAGAACCTATATGTTATACTAATCCCTTCTCCCCATACCTGGAGTGACGATTCTAACCTATGAGCCATCAAGAGCGAAGTCCATGCGTGACTCCTCCAAACGGGTTCAACAGGTTCAGCGAGCTTTGACCAAGAACAACAAGAAAGGACAAAGGTAGTTAATTCCCAAACAAAGAAAGGGAGGGGAATTAACACAATGGTTATGCACATACCTCAATTGGAACTAATCTGCTAGCACCCGTTCACAACACTGGCGCATGAACAACGAAGTCTGGTTTGACAGGGAGAAAACGGTTCAATATTAACTCAAGGGATTCCAAGAAAGGATGAACAGGGTTGGTTACCTTACCTCAAAGTAACACTAAGCCAGCAGCTTAACCCCAAACGCAACAACAAACGCCACAGGGATATGTTCTTGACGAAGAACACTCAAACAAGGATTGAGGACGCTCAAGGATTCAATGGGAACCCACGAGAATGGTAAAAGAAGGCTGTTTCTAACTCTAGGAAAGACGGCTATGAGTTTTAGGTCGAGCAAAAGAGATATAAAAAGGATTAGAGCGAAACGGGCTAACCAAAGAGCCCAAAACACGTGTTTACTGGTTTGGCCCTAACTTGAGCTACGGTGTCCGATTTATGTGTTCTTGATGGCGTTGGAAATTTAAGAGAATTTTCTACAAAATCATGTTTCACGATCTATTCCTAATTCGAACTCTAACAGGGTCAAAAATATGATATAAGTTCAGCATTAAAAAGATAGTTGTTTCTAGATAGGATTTTGTAGGAGATTAAGATAAGATAATCTTATCTATTTAATGATTGAATCTCTATGACATCTAATTCATCTTATACCAACACAACTACAATTATCATAAATATATATATCTTACATTAATATAATCATGATCTAAATATTTATACAGATAGTCGTATATTAATATAATCCTATTGTGCATTAATACAAGTGATCCAGTGTTAATATAAACATATATATAATTGATGACATGTAAAGAAATATACGATCACACATTAATTACACACATCATATTAGTCCTTACAAAACCACATATAAGCACACGAGATCACATACTTACATACTAATATAATCAATTTTATATTCATATAAATAAGATTATGTATTAATACATGCAGTATAATTAATAATTAATAATATAAATATAACTATGCACAATTATCTATTAATACAGTCAATCATATATTAGTATAAGTATAATTAATATAAATCATTTACATATCAATAAGAATCAATTACGTATAATAATAATAATAATAATAATAATAATAATAATAATAATAATAATAATAATAATAATTACAACAACAACATTTTTATATTAAAATGTAAACATACTTATAATCATACAAACATAAGCGTGCATGTTATCACTTAAAATATACCCACATAAATATACATTCATACAGATACTTATAAAATGCAGTGACGATGTAAACAAGCATATAGTCAAATATTATATTAATAATAACGATAATAATAATTATAATAATAATACTTATAATTAAAGCAACATATACGCACTCATACAAAAAACGGGGTGATACAATTCCACCCCCTTATAAAAATTTCGTCCTCGAAATTTCTACATGCTCGGACTTGGTTGACAGACAACTAGTCCACAACAAATCACTTAACACAAAAGTTAAGTCAAAACAAACACCAAACACTTGATACCCTATACCATCGTCATAGACAATCATATAAGAGTACATAGAAGAAAACATAACAGACACATACCCCAGCCTGAAGGACAGACCGGTTCTGATACCACTAAATGTGACACCCGCTACCCCGTATACGATAAAATAAAATAAAGCATGCAAGTTAAATAAAACTTTAACATAAAAGGTAGCAAGTACCACATGATCCGAAAACGTTTTAAACATAAAACAACTGCGGAAAAACGTTACCATAAACAAAACCCGAAACCCGATGTCACATAATCAGAGCTGGTAACCACTACTGATATTACATCGGAAAACAATTAACATACTAAACATAAACCAAACTATACTATGAGCAAGCGATCTCCTTGGGATCACTCCTCAGCTGGTCGCTCACCATCCTCTGCATAACCAAAGGTACATGTAAAACACAACAACAACAGATAGGGAGTAAGGAACTGTACGTATAAACATAAATTGTAATAGAGTAGTTAGCAAGATGATCATGCAGCATATAAACATCATAATACAACATACATGTAATAACACATTCCATCATATCAGGTTATAAACATGCTATGCGATGCATAACTACTCCACTACTCCATATGCAATGTGGCCAACAACTCTAACTCTGGAAAGACGATTAGGAGTACATGTTCGGTTATCAACGTGGATGATATGCCAGACCATGGGCCATCCCCGAACACTCTCACCAATCCTGATAACGTATAGTGGCTAGTAAGGGTACTCAAGCTTATTCATTAGGTCACTCCGAGAATAGGTAGCTAGCCCATGTCACCTGGAACTTCCATACCCAATGTACCCGCAAGGTCGGGTTAACACCCATCGTGGCCTCCACTATCGCGATTCATCGTTTGCTTTCCACCCAACATATCAACTTCAACGTATGATGCGTGCAATGTTCATCAATATGCAAACACATGTCCAACCATCCATCATCAACACCATTACATGGCTATCAACTTTGACCAAGAAGCATCAAAGATGATTTATCAACATCAAACTTGACCAATATGCATCAAGAATGATTTAACCAACAACATCGGTAACAGTACGTCGTTAGCAATAACGTCATCGTCTCATTAATTGTTCTCTTTGTTAAGTCTTAACTTAACTTTATCTTTGTTAAGTATTATACTTAATCTTATTATCTAAACCTCAATTCATATTTTATTAAGGTTATAACTTAATCTTAATATTTAAACCTCAAGTCATATATTTATTAAGATTATAACTTAATCTTAATATCTAAACCACAATTCATATCTTATTAAGATTATAACTTAATCATAATATTTAAACCTCAAGTAATCTATTTATTAAGATTGTAACTTAATCTTAATATCTAAACCACAATTCATATCTTATTAAGATTATAACTTAATCTTAATATTTAAACCTCAAGTAATATATTTATTAAAATTATAACTTAATCTTAATATCTAAACCACAATTCATATCTTATTAAGATTATAACTTAATCTTAATATTTAAACCTCAAGTCATATATTTATTATGATTATAACTTAATCTTAATATCTAAACCTCAATCCATATCTTCATGTTTATGAACATCAATTGGACTGATCCTAGTTTTAGGCTTAGTGCTAACATCCCTATGCCTTTTATTAACATAGATTTAACAGCAGTTCCAACACACCAACTCATACAATTATGGCATATCATCATCATTATACACAACATCATAAACAACATCATAAACGTCATGCCAAGATCATACAAACCATTTAAACAATTAAAAACATGCATAAATAACCATAACAACTTCATACGGCAATTAAGGCATATAGCACACAAATAGGGTCATGGGTTAACCCTCATCTTACGCTACCCTAGAACCTATACGTTATACTAATCCCGTCTCCCCATACCTGTCGTGACGATTCCAACCTATGAGCCAACAAGTACGAAGTCCAAGCGTCACTCCTCCAAACGGGTTCAACAGGTTCAGCGAGCTTTGACCAAGAACAACAAGAAAGGACAAAGGTAGTTAATTCCCAAACAAAGAAAGGGAAGGGAATTAACACAATGGTTATGCACATACCTCGATTAGATTCCTGGGGTACTAATCTGCTAGCACCCGTTCACAACACTGGCGCATGTACAACGAAGTCTGGTTTGACAGGGACGAAATGGTTCAAAATTAACTCAAGGGATTCCAAGAAAGGATGAACAAGGTTGGTTACCTTACCTCAAAGTAACACTAAGCTCACAGCTTAACCCCAAATGCAACAACAAACGCCACAGGGATATGTTCTTGATGAAGAACAGTCAAACAAGGATTGAGGACGCTCAAGGATTCAATGGGAACCCACGAGAATGGTAAAAGAAGGCTGTTTCTAATTCTAGGAAAGGTGGCTATGAGTTTTAGGTCGAGCAAAAGAGATATAAAAAGGATTAGAGCGAAACGGGCTAACCAAAGAGCCCAAAATGCATGCTTACTGGTTTGGCCCTAACTTGAGTTACGAGTGTCCGATTTATGTGTTCTTGGTGGCGTTGGAAAGCTAAGAGAATTTTCTACAAAACAATGTTTCACGATCTATTCCTAATTCGGAATCTAATAGGGTCAAAAATATGATATAAGTTCAGCATTAAAAAGATAGTTGTTTCTAGATAGAATTTTGTAGGAGATTAACATAAGATAATCTTATCTATTCAATCATTGAATCTCTATGACATCTAATTGATCTTATACCAACACAACTACAATTATCATAAATATAAATATCTTATATTAATATAATCATGATCTAAATATTTATACAGATAGACGTATATTAATATAATTCTATTATGCATTAATACAAGTGATCCAGTGTTAATATAAACATACATATCTATATATATATATATATATATATATATATATATATATATATATATATATATATATATATATATATATATAATTGATGACATGTAAATAAATATACGATCACACATTAATTACATACATCATATTAGTCCATACAAAACCACATATAAGCACACGAGATCACATACTTACATACTAATATAATCAATTATATATTCATATAGATAAGATCATGTATTAATACATGCAGTATAATTAATAATTAATAATATAAATATAACTATGCACAATTATCTATTAATACAGTCAATCGTATATTAATATAAGCATAATTAATATAAATCATTTACATATCAATAAGAATCAATTACATATAATAATAATAATAATAATAATAATAATAATAATAATAATAACAACAACAACAACATTTTAATATTAAAATGTAAACACACTTATAATCATACAAACATAAGCGTGCATGTTATCACTTAAAATATACATACATAAATATACATTCATATAGATACTTATAAAATGCAGTGACGATGTAAACAAGTATATTGTCAAATATTATACTAATAATAACGATAATAATAATAATACATATAATTAAAGCAACATATACACACTCATACAAAAAACGGGGTGTTACAATTCCACGCCCCTTATAAAAATTTCGTCCTCGAAATTTCTACAAGCTCGGACTTGGTTGACAGACAACTAGTCCACTACAAATCACTTAACATAAAAGTTAAGTCAAAACAAACACCAAACACTTAATACCCTATACCATCGTCATAGACAATCATATAAGAGTACACAGAAGAAAACACAATAGACACATACCCCGGCCTGAAGGACAAACCGGCTCTGATACCACTAAATGTGACACCTGCTACCCCGCATACGATAAAATAAAATAAAGCATGCAAGTTAAATAAAACTTTAACATAAAAGGTAGCAAGTACCACATGATCCGAAAACATTTTAAACATAAAACAACTGCGGAAAAACGTTACCATAAACAAAACCCGAAACCCAATGTCACATAATCAGAGCTGGTAACCACTACTGATATTACATCGGAAAACAACTAACATACTAAACATAAACCAAACTATACTATGAGCAAGCGATCTCCTTGGGATCACTCCTCAGCTGGCAGCTCACCATCGTCTGCATAACCAAAGGTACATGCAAAACACAACAACAACAGATAGGGATTAAGGAACTGTACGTATAAACATAAACGGTAATAGAGCAGTTAGCAAGATGATCATGCAGCATATAAACATCATAATACAACATACATGTTATAACACATTCCATCATATCACATTATAAACATGCTATGCGATGCATAACTACTCCACTACTCCATATGCATTGTGGCCAACAACACTAACTCTAGAAAGACGATTAGGAGTACATGCTCGGTTATCAACGTGGATGATATGCTAGACCATGGGCCATCCCTGAACACTCTCACCAATCCTGATAACGTATAGTGGCTAGTCAGAGTACTCAAGCTTATTCATTAATTAGGTCACTCCGACAATAGGTAGCTAGCCCATGTCACCTGGAACTTCCATACCCAATGTACCCGCAAGGCCGGGTTAACACCCATCGTGGCCTCCACTTTCGCGATTCATCGTTTGCTTTCTACTCAACATATCAACTTCAACGTATGATGCGTGCAATGTTCATCAATATGCAAACACATGTCCAACCATCCATCATCAACACCATTACATGGCTATCAACTTTGACCAACAAGCATCAAAGATGGTTTGACAACATCAAACTTGACCAATAAGCATAAAAAATGATTTAACCAACAACATCGGTAACAGTACGTCGTTACCAATAACATCATCGTCTTATTAATTGTTCTCTTTTTTAAGTCTTAACTTAACATTATCTTTGTTAAGTATTATACTTAATCTTATTATCTAAACCTCAATTCATATCTTATTAAGATTATAACTTAATCCTAATATTTAAACCTCACGTCATATATTTATTTATAACTTAATCTTAATATCTAAACCACAATTCATATCTTATTAAAATTATAACTTAATCTTAATATTTAAACCTCAAGTCCTATATTTATTAAGATTGTAACTTAATCTTAATATCTAAACCACAATTCATATCTTATTAAGATTATAACTTAATCCTAATATTTAAACCTGAAGTCATATATTTGTTAATATTATAATTTAATCTTAATATCTAAACCACAATTCATATCTTATTAAGATTATATCTTAATCTTAATATTTAAACCTCAAGTCATATATTTATTAAGATTATAACATAATCTTAATATCTAAACCGCAATTCATATCTTATTAAGATTATAACTTAATCTTAATATTTAAACCTCAAGTTATATATTTATTAAGATTATAACTTAATCTTAATATCTAAACCACAATTCATATCTTATTAAGATTATAACTTAATCTTAATATTTAAACCTCAAGTCATATATTTATTAAGATTATAACTTAATCTTAATAACCAATCCTCAATCCATATCTTCATGTTTATGAACATCAATTGAACTAATCCTAGTTTTAGGCTTAGTGATATGATCCAAGTTGGAATCATTTATTTTTAGGATCTTTACTTGAGTTATTTGCGTGAACAATAAAGAAAATGAATGAAATCATACTACTCAATGAATTAAAAATGAAGGACAAGAATTCGAAAATTGAAAACACTAAGGTAACAACTCATAAAAGTAAAAGAAGTAAATGATAACAATACTCAAATGAAAAATAGAAAATGGAAAGGGGAAGAGATGATAGGGAAGGCGCCACAAAGATCCATTGAATTGGAAAATTGATGAGCCAAAGGAGGATTCGCCACAAGGATTAGAAATCCTTGATAAGAATCAAGAGTTCTAATCCAAGAACTAAGTGAGGGCTATGGCCTCACAAGAAAACTCAAGTATGAGTAATTCAAATTTTATTCAAAGGTTAATGAAATGAGGTAATACAAGTCTTATTTATAGAATTTTTATTCTAAGAAGGTGACGGCTAACCTAATCTTCTCCTAAGTAATGCATAAGGAGTCTATCTTGGCCAAAACACAAGCCCAATACAAAGAAAGCCCAAAATACAAGAAAAATCCCGTCCAGAATTTTGTCCTAATCTTGTATCCCGATTTTCACCATGGTATAAGCCGAATATCGCCCAAAAGCTTGAAATATGATTTGTAGATAATTATCTTAGCTTTCCAACGCATCAAAAAACTCATCCATCGGATCTCAAGATACAGCCAAAACAAGATAGAGAGGTCATCACCAACCCAAATAAAGTTTTTTCAACAAATTTCAATTTGGTTCTTCTTGTTCCATAATTGGCTTGGTTCTTCTCTTCAAAGTTGACCATCCTCGGTTTGCATCATTCCCTCCCTCTTCAAGAGAATTCGACCTTGAATTTATAGCTCCAAAACCTACACAAAAAAGGACTGTATTAGTTTTATTGAAAGTTGCATTAAGAAAAAGTCTATTTCTATGGAGACTTGATTTCCTTTGAATGAAACCAAGCTCTTATTCTTCACGTGCCTACAAAATCAACCTCCAGGGTCAAAAACAAGTCTAAAGAATCCATCATATGTAATGTCCACATTAGAAACAATTTCATCATTCATAGAAAACTTTCCAATTCGACCAAGGCTAATAAGGGGTGAAACAACAAACCCAAATCTCAAAGATTTATCATAATTTTTTAAAACAAGTTCATGCAAATTCGGCAAATCATGAATTGAAGCATGTTCTTTCAAATTCAACAAATCATAAAATCTAGGAGTAGTATAAGTCAAGGATTTCTCCTCCCTATTATTGTTTTTCTTCGCAAATTGGTTCAACACCCCATCAAGTCCAACTTGTCCAACTTGTCTTCTTCATGAAGGCTAACCATTCCTTGAGAGAATTCTCCTTCATTCACTTTCTTGTCTTTATGACCTAGGGAAGAAATGTAAGACAAAGGAACAAAAATAGAAGAATCCCAACACTTGAAGCCATAAACCAACTTAGAAGAAGGTAGTAGAGTAGTAGAATGCCATGACTTCCCAAGTGTTGCTGAGGACTCATTCTCGGCTTTAGGGTTTAGCCTTTCTCTAGTTATCTTCAATTCTTCCTTTTCCTCTTGCAATCCTTTAGAACCTTGATTGGTCTTAAAAGTTTTTAACTTCGTAGTCAAGGTCACAGAGGGTCCACCAAAATCCTTTAAACCATGAGTGACTTGTGTGTTTGGAAGCTCAAATTTAACTTCAATGGATTCCTTGTATTCCTCCTTTGGATGCACTTCTTCAAATTCCTTCAAAAGTGAATCATCAAAACTAAACAATGGGTTAGAGGTAGAACTTAAGAAAAAGCTCATAGATTTCTTTGCAAAAACACTCTCAAAATCTTTCTCTTTATCTCTCAAATCCTTTCCCTCTTTCTCTTTCTCTTCTTTCTTTTCAAAGGCACTCTCATGTTTTCCCTCAATCTTTTCCTTTCTCTTGAATTTTGCCTTCAAAATTGGAAATCACTTCTTTCACACTCTCCTTTTCTCTCAAATCTTTCGTCTCTTGATTTCTTATGATTTTTAACTCCCTTTGAATCTCCTCTTTAATCTTACAAACTTTTATCATCCCATTTGGACATTGAGAACTTGTGTGTCCTCTTCCCATACACATGTAGCAATAAATATCCCTAGTTCTAGATTTAGAAGTGTGGGTGGAAGGGACATTGTTGGATGATTTCCTATAAGTACTCTTTGCCTCTTTTTAATGTGAAGAGGAGCCCTCTTTTTGTTTTGTCTTCCAACTTGGTTTTTCATCTTTCTTATAATATCTACTTCTTTTCTCATATTCTCCGCTTCTCTCTTTTTCTCTATCTCTCCTTTCATACTCCTTATAGTACTCATCAACACTGCTAGGCCCTTGGGATACTTTTTGGAGCCTATTATGAAGGTCACTATGGTAATGGGAAGGTACAAAACTTTTTCTCATCACACTCTTCATCACCCTCCAAGTATCTATGGGATCTTTGTCATACCTCCTTCTCTCCTTTTGTAATTGATCCTACCATACTAGAGCATAATCTAGGAATTCTAAAGAGGCTATCTTCACCTTCTTTTCCTCACTATAGTTGTGACATGAGATGATTTGTTCAATCTTCATCTCCCACTCTAAGTAGGCTTCGGGGTCATTTCTCCTATGGAAAGTAGGCATTTTAATTTTTACTCCCTCCATCCTATCTTCTCTAGGTATCCTCCTTGGTTCCCTTCTAGGTCTCCTATAGTCACTTTCTCCCTCACTCTCATAGGGAAACTCTTGTTCAGATTGGGGAGGTGGTCTTATGAGTCCTTGGACTTGTTGTCCTAACCTCTCCAATTGTCTAGTGATATCTGCCATTTGAACTTGTAAAATAGCTGTTCTAGGTGAAGGGGGGTGGAATCGCTTTCAAGTGGTTCTTCCATGATACCTCACAAGTGTCTATCTCTCTATTGGCTTTTCTCACAAAATGTATTTTTCACTCTAGCCTTTTCTCTTTCAAATTCCTCTCAAAAGTCCTTGTAAAAGAACTTGCAAGATTCAATTGATGTATACAATGCTAATACAAGTGTAAGAATCCTAATTTAGCCAACCAATTCAGAATTTGAAGAAAGCAAAACTACAATGACAAAACTAGAGAATTTAAGAAGACAAGCAAAAAAAAATTAAGAAAGAAAGCACACTCAAAAGGAAGTTGATGTGACAAGACTCAAATACTTGTTCATAAACAAAGTTTTGAGCATGATTAAGCTAAAGTCCAGCAGCTAAGTAAACCAACTTTGAGAAAGGCTAAAGTTTTTAGAAATTATTTTGTGGCCTATGCAATTTGCTCCAAATTGCCTCCTTTTTTTTTATTTCATTTTTTTTTATGGGCTTAGGTCCTTGTATTTTATTCTAATCAAAGTATATTGACTCTTTTGATTTTAACTTAGGGACCTTACTTTTTAATTGGCCATAAAAAAATAATTCCAATGCAAGAAACACTCAATTCCAATTTGGTAAGGAGTGAGCAAATCAAATAGCCTTTCTAAGTATGAACATGATGAACACTATGGGAGATTGGGAGCACACTGCCCAGAATTTTATTTTCCCAATTAAAGTGTCTAGCTCACTACTTGAAATTGTAAATAACTTGGTTTACTTGAATCCACTTTGAAGGACCTTTCAATCAAGGTGCAACATAACAATTTGCACACTCTTAATGATGCTCATCAAGATCAAGTGGCTCAAAACTTAAGAACAAAAGAAAAGAAAGAAAGAAGGATAACGCAACTAGGAAAAAGAAATGGCTCAAGGGGCAAGCTCTAGATACCACATGATATGATCCAAGTTGGAATCATTTATTTTTAGGATCTTTCCTTGAGCTATTTGCGTGAACAATAAAGAAAATGAAAGAAACTATGCTACTCAATGAATTAAAAAGTGAAGAACAAGACTTCGAAAATTAAAAACACTAAGGTAACAACTCATAAAAGTAAAGAAGTAAATGATAACAATACTCAAATGAAAAATAGAAAATGGAAAAGGGAAGAGATGATAGGGAAGGCGCCATAAAGATCCATTGAATTGGAAAATTGATGAGCCAAAGGAGGATTCGCCACAAAGATTAGCAATCCTTGATAAGAATCAAGAGTTCTAATCCAAGAACTATGAGAGGGCTATGGCCTCACAAGAAAACTCAAGTATGAGTAATTCAAATTTTATTCAAAGGTTAATGAAATGAGGTAATACAAGTCCTATTTATAGAATTTTTATTCTAAGAAGGTGACGGCTAACCTAATCTTCTCCTAAGTAATGCATAAGGAGTCTATCTTGGCCAAAACACAAGCCCAATACAAAGAAAGCCTAAAATACAAGAAAAATCCCGTCCAGAATTTCGTCCTAATCTTGTATCCCGGTTTTCACCATGGTATAAGTCGAATATCGCCCAAAAGCTTGAAATATGATTTGTAGATAATTATCTTAGATTTCCAACGCATCAAACAACTCATCCATCAGATATCTGGATCTCAAGATACAGCCACAACAAGGCAGAGAGGTCATCACCAACCCAAATAAAGTTTTTTCAACAAATTTCAATTTGGTTCTTCTTGTTCCATAGTTGGCTTGGTTCTTCTCTTCAAAGTTGACCATCCTTGGTTTGCATCACTTAGTGCTAACATCCCTATATCTTTTATTAACATAGATTTAACAGCAGTTCCAACACACCAACTCATACAATCATGGCATATCATCATCATCATACACAACATCATAAACAACATCATAAACGTCATGCCAAGATCATGCAAACCATTTAAACAATTAACAACATGTATAAACAACCATAACAACTTCATACGGCAATTAAGGCATATAGCACACAAATAGGGTCATGGGTTAACCCTCATCTTACGCTACCCTAGAACCTATACGTTATACTAATCCCTTCTCCCCATACCTGGCTTGACGATTCCAACCTATGAGCCAACAAGAGCGAAGTCCAAACATGACTCCTCCAAACGGGTTTAACAGGTTGAGCGAGCTTTGACCAAGAACAACAAGAAAGGACAAAGGTAGTTCATTCCGAAACAAAGAAGGGGAAGGGAATTAACACAATGGTTAAGCACATACCTCGATTAGATTCCTGGGGAACTAATCTGCTAGCACCCGTTCTGATATGATCCAAATATGAATCATTGTTTGTTTGGATCTTTCCTTGAGCTTAATCACTTGAAGTTTATGACCAATGGATGAGAAGAAAGGGGGAAAGAGAAAGGTGAGATGTCACCCGAGATGATGATGATGAAAATAACAAGAAATGGAAGAAATATTGCAAATTAAAGACAAGAATTAAACTAAGATAGCAAATTAAAATAAAAGTGCCGAATTGAAACTAGACAAGAAGGGAAAAACGAAAGTTAAATGAACAAATGGAAAAGATAAGAGATGAAAGAAGGCGCCACAATTGCTTCCAAGAAATTGGAAGATTGATAAGCCAAAAGAGGATTCGCCACAAGGAGTAGCACTCCTTGATAAGAATCAAACAAGTTCTATGCAAGAACTTGAGAGAAGAGAATAACACTCTCCAAGAATTCCAATAGGAAAACTCTAATTTTATTCAAAGGTTGGAAAAAGATAGGTATTACATCCCTATTTATAGAATTTTATTCTAAGGAGGTGACGGCTAACCCTAATCCTCTCCTAAGTAATTCTTACTTCAGCATAAGGAGCCTAAAAACACAAGCCCAATACAAAGGAAGCCCAAAATACAGGAAAAATCCCGTCTAGAATTTCGTCCTAATCTTGTAGCCCGGTTTTCACCATCATAGAAGCCGAATTCGGTCTTGACACTAGAAGTACGAATTTTAGATAATCCTCTTAGCTTTCCAACACCATCAAGAACGCCGCAATCAGATAACCATAGCTCAATTTACATTGGAAACAAAGATGAAAGGTCATCACCAACGAAAATGAGTGTTTCAACAATTTCCAAATTGGTTCTTCTTGTTCCATAATTGGCATGGTTCTTATTGTCAAAGGTGGCCATCCTAGGTTTGCATCACACCTCTTCTAGGTCAATAATGAGGAGTTGACTTTCATTTTGGCCTTCTTCCAAGTTGGGCTTTGTATTAATCAAATATGCCACTTCCTTCTCTAATGCTTCTTGCATCCTTTTAGCCCTTGTTCTAGTCATAGGTCCTTCCATTTCTATCAAGCTTCCTTCAAGTTGACTTTGAACTTCTTGAACTTGGACTCCATCACGTTCACAACACTGGCGCATGAACAACGAAGTCTGGTTTGACAGGGACAAAATAGTTCAACATTAAATCAAGGGATTCCAAGAGAGGATGAACAGGGTTGGTTACCTTACCTCAAAGTAACACTAAGCTAGCAGCTTAACCCTAAACGCAACAACAAACGCCATAGGGATATGTTCTCGACGAAGAACACTCAAACAAGGATTGAGGACACTCAAGGATTCAATGGGAACCCACGAGAATGGTAAAAGAAGGCTGTTTCTAACTTAGGAAAGAAGGCTATGAGTTTTAGGTCTAGCAAAAAAGATATAAAAAGGATTAGAGCGAAACGGGCTAACCAAAAAGCCCAAAACACGTGCTTACCGATTTATGTGTTCTTGGTGGCGTTGTAAAGCTAAGAGAATTTTCTACAAAATCATGTTTCACGATCTATTCCTAATTCGAACTCTAACAGGGTCAAAAATATGATATAATTTCAGCATTAAAAAGATAGTTGTTTTTAGATACGATTTTGTAGGACTCAATGATTGAATCTCTATGACATCTAATTGATCTTATACCCACACAACTACAATTATCATAAATATAAATATCTTATATTAATATAATCATGATCTAAATATTTATACAGATAGTCGTATATTAATATAATTCTATTGTGCATTAATACAAGTGATCCAGTGTTAATATAAACATATATATATATATATATATATATATATATATATATATATATATAATTGATGACATGTAAATAAATATACGATCACACATTAATTACACACATCATATTAGTCCATACAAAACCACATATAAGCACACGAGATCACATACTTACATACTAATATAATCAATTATATATTCATATAGATAAGATCATGTATTAATACATGAAGTATAATTAATAATATAAATATAACTATGCACAATTATCTATTAATACTGTCAATCGTATATTAATATAAGCATAATTAATATAAATCATTTACATATCAATAAGAATCAATTACATATAATAATAATAATAATAATAATAATAATAATAATAATAATAATAATAATAATAATAATAATCACAACAACAACAACAACAACAACAACATTTTAATATTTAAATGTAAATACACTTATAATCATACAAACATAAACGTGCATGTTATCACTTAAAATATACACACAAATATACATTCATATAGATACTTATAAAATGCAGTGACGATATAAACAAGCGTATTATCAAATATTATACTAATAATAACGATAATAATAATACATATAATTAAAGCAACATATACACACTCATACAAAAAACGGGGTGTTACATAATGTCTTATGAAAACTATGTTAACTTTCATGAAACTACTTCATTATTCCTCTTTTTAAAACACTTTAGTCAATTAGGTGAGCTATGGTTAAAGTAAAAAGACATTTTTCATTTCAGTGAAACACTTGAATGTTGAAACTTTATTTGATCTTTGGATCAAATCACTTATTGTTTTTCTTTGAAACATAAGTTATTAAATCACTTTGTTTACTTCAAAACTTTGAATGTTCAAGAACAACACATGTTCTCCTATTTTCTTCTCACTAAGGCCGCAATCCTCCTCAAGGAAAAAGTGAAGATTTTGCTTCACCAACTAAACAAGTTATAGCTCAAAATGCTCACAAAATTATGAAAAACAATAATCACACATCATTGCATCATAATCAAGCATAAAAATCCATACTTAATCTAGAGATCAAAGTAGGTTTTTCAACATGCATGACAAATGTTTTTCATCCAATCAACATCATCAAAACACATGATAAAGCATACTAAAGTATAAAATAATTATTACAACTTTGTTCTCCAAGAGAACTTAACAAAGGATTACTTTCTCGATTCGCCAAAGGTAAGCTCGGATCTCTAACACGCGTTATTCTCGTTCTTCGTGTTCTTCGAGTTCTACCTTTTTCTTTTGATCTTTTGTGCTTGCCCTGGAGCTAACACTATTGCATATTTGTTGTGCTCGTGATTAGGGAAAAGTTCATGTCCGTGATTGTGCTTGTACTTGGAGGTGAGGCCGCAGCTAGGGAGAAGCTTCGAGGCTATTCCGAAGCTATTCTTCGCGCTCGTGGGTGCGTAGGAGAACGTGCCTGTGTTCGTGTTGATCTTTGTGCCAATTATTCGGGTGGGGAGAAAGTACTGCTGCCGTCAGGAAGGCAAGAGTAGCGTAGATATGTTTTCTGCTATGTGTAGGGAAGCCCTAACCCTATTACTGGTTGAGCCCCGATAAACTACCTAAACCCCAGGTTTAGCATACTTTGGGCTATCACTGTTAAGTTTGGGAACCCTAGGTTAGAGAACCGTTGATTGAGGATGATTTGCTTCATATGACTGTTGTGATGATTGGCTGCTATTGTTACTATATGTCTAAGTGCCTATATGCTACTTGGTATAAGTGATATGCTGCTCTGTGTTACTGTTGGTATTATTGCTGTTGTCATTATTATTGTTGCCGTTATGCTGTTTATGGTGATGTTGTATTGTGGCGGAATGTCGTTAGAGTTAAGTTTTGCTGTAAGCCGTGTTTGTTACCAGGTTGATACCGTGGATGGTGTCGTTGCTATTATGCTGAGGCTGTGGCCGTGCTATTTGAGCTGTGGCTCGTGGACGCGTAACATAGAGGTTGTGGTCGTGTTGATGCGGTGGCATCGTGATTGTTACTGATTGAGTGTTTAGGCGTGAGATCTGGTATCAAACCCGTTGAGGATGCTTGTTGCATATCATCAGCTGCCAAGTAGCGAGGCCGTATGACAAGTAATATGGGCTGCCAGCGTCATACGATGTTAGTTGTATCTGAGTGCGGGTACGGAACGTAGAAGGGGCAGTCAAGTGAGTGACTTTGGGGATGTTCCTGATCTCGGGAATAGTTTACAGTGACAATTGAGCTAGCTCTATCCTGTCGTGACGCCCGATCCAGTCCGGTTTGCCCGAGTAATCCCTAAGCTTTCCACATTCCAGCCTAACGTTCTAAGGCGACCAAGACACCCCGGTTCCGGTATGAAAGGGTGATGCACTCTTATTGGTCACGGTGAGCAGTTCCATTTCTTGAAAAAACTAACTCCGTTCTGACACAGAACATATTCCGGTGTGGACTTGTTCGGGTGTTGAACTGTTCCGGTGTGGAACCAGCTTTGTGAGTTTTCGACCGACATACTACATGGGATTAGTATCCCGGTCTAGAGGATTGATATGAGTGTGAGACTCATGGAGATGGATGCTTGTTACATGTGTTGTCTCGAGAGACGTTTGCTTGAGTGTAATAACTGCTATATCTGTTATATCTGCTACATGCTACATGTTGTTATTTACTGCGTTACTGTTGTTTTCCGACTTTGCTTGAACTGTATTTCTTATCTTCCTAGTGCTTCTTGCATGTCCGTTTGGTTCTTGGCTCGCGTGAAGACAATTAGCCAGCCGATGGACCCCTGAGTACACCCCTTCATCATGTCGGTACCGAGGATGCAGATACTACAGCTGATCGAGATCATCTACCATAACGAGAAAGGGTGGCGTGTGGACCCCTCTACTTACTTGACGGTCTACATTGGACCAGTGAGCATTCTCTTCAGAGGAGGGGCGTCGCACATGGAGGACATGATAGGACCATTCAGAGTCGTGCAGTTTCTCCCTTTCCCGAGGATCTGGCACCAATCGAGGCAGAGAGAGCAGGATTATTGGTGGGTAGCGCCACAGTCATCAGTGGTATCTAGTAGGCAAGGTTACGTCTATAGAGCTCAGAGGAGGCTTACCGAGCAGTACTTGAGGACCTATAGGAGGCGTCGTATCGTCGTTTCTAGTTCCTCGTTCGAGTATGAGCCTATGCGGGTTTATAGGCATACTCACGGGGAGGGACAGGTTAGTTTAGGGCATCCTCATCTCTTATGGTGAGTGCCTGCCAGTGCATCTCTAGGGTTGAGTGGGGAGGATTTGATGTATTTTGAGTGCGGGTTGGGAGTTCTGGCGAGTTCTAAGAGGCCTTTCTTCTTTTTGTATGTGGAAGTACTTTTCGTTTCTTTTGTTTTCTATCTAGTCAGTTTGTATATATATGTACAATGTCCTACTGATGGGGCTAAGTTATGTATGTTATCGGTATAGTTATTTTTGTCTGCGTTTACTTTGACCTGTTTATATGCTTTCCGTATGATTAAATGCTTTTATGCGCTTTTTCCGAAACGCTGTTTGAATACCACACTATAGCTACAATACGATAAGGCATAGTTAATAATATAAGCTTGTGGCTACTGGGATATTCCGAGAATGTCTCATTTTGGTGGTACCAGAGCGTCAAGGGCATTCTGCAGCTAATGGGAAGGCTTCATATGTATGGGGTCGTCTCAATTAGACTAAGTTTCATCAAGAAACTTCCAGTATCAAGAAGTCGTTTGTGTTACAACTCAAGAAATAGTTATAACAAATCTTTCAATGAAATAATATGAAAATGTCCAGAACAATGGGTACCCTTAAACCAATCCACTCAAATGTCTAATACACTAAGGATTTATGTAGGAGTGTGAGCACAAATGCTCCTTTGGGATGAGGCAACACTAACACAGGTGAAGTAGTCAACCTTCTCTTTGATTTTTGAAAACTTTCCTTACCTGTTTCAGTCCAAGTAAACGCTTGGTCCTTCCCAGTTTTTTTGATAAGAGGTCCTACTATTTTGGAGAAATAAAATTAACTTTAGAAACTTAAAAATCAGCCTTTTGCTTATCCATCAACTGTCGGGAAAGTCATTCCCTCTTTTACTTACATGCTAGTTCATCATTCTCTACTACTAATTCTTCACTAAAGACTTACTTCTATTCTCACTTCTAAGAATTACTTTAGTGACCAAGCACTTAAGTTAACCTCCATTATTTTGTCAAACACTTACACTAATTCTCATTCTGTTGCTACATGTCTCAATCTCATCAACAAACTTTAATGCACTTTAAATCTCAATAAGCTCACTTAAGAATTCTAATATCTAAGTGAAAATCCAAACTTAATATCAAACTTAGTCCAAGTCCTCAAAAATTGAAAGTATCCAAACAAAGAGTCAACAATATCTTAAGATAGTTGTTGTTGCAAGCGAGTCCAAACTTATCTGTCTTACTTATCTACACCGGTCACTATCTTAAGTTCTCTTAACGAGACACTACTCCTATCTCTTATAGGATCCATTGTGATTCTTTCCCCTACTGATACCAGTCCTAAGGACATCCATTCTATAACCAAAATTCATACTTCCATTCTTGTTTACTCAGTCTCTGATCATTCGTAACCTATGAAAAAGTTGTACTTAGGTATTATACGTACTTTTCACCATCATAAGCATGGATTAAAAGTTCACCCATAACGCGTAACCATCAATTTGTCCTAGTGGAGACAAATGTCTTATCTATCAAATCCACAAACAGTGGAGGCTCTAATCATTTCTTGAAAATACCATCAGAAGAGACTTCACGCGATTACCACAATCCGAGGGAAATCATCGTCGAAATATTATCCGGCTCCTATGTTTCCTTTTCTCAACATTATAGGATTATCTATCCTTTCAAACAAAGATCCTCATCAGGTGTAATTAATATCTGCCTATTTCAAGTCATTACAGCTCCCTCTACTGTCAACAAGCTATTGGGTGGTTAGTGTGACAACTTATCATCCAGTATTCGGAAAAAATATCACTATAGTATAAGCTAACTTAAATCATATGATTAAACCAACATCGAATCATCACAACACAGTTATACAATTTTTCATTTTTTTAAATTATCAAGTCTTAATTCTCTTATTCTATCCCCATGACTTAAGCGGTCGTCTAAAAATACGAGAAAATTAGTAATTTCTTAGCGGTTTTTCTAATAGATTTTTGAGTCTGAGATTGCTCGAGTTCATAATCACGGTCATAACATTTCTCGAGGTCCACTAAGGTCTTACTACACTTCCATTGCTCTACCTAGATTCTATTCCAGTCTCTCAACTCTATTATCGAATATGTCGTTATCTTGCCATTCCTTTGGTCGCTTAATATCTACCTATGCATCTACTTTAAAAACTTTTGGTATTCTTCTACCTATCTAAGGCACATTCGTTCAATGTCTGACACAATCCCAAAAGGATAACCGACATGTCAACATGAATACAAGTACCATTTACTAAACATGATTTCTTACAACAATTAGAACCCATTAAAACACACATACTTGCATGTCAACGCACATTGTTTCGACAAGGAAACAATTCAACAAGGTCCAACTAGAGATCACACAAAAAAACCATAACAGACCCATTGCCGAAGGATTCCCGAAAGACTCGACTAGCTCTGATACCAACTAAATGTCACACCCCCCTTGGGCATTACCTCGTGAATATGTATGGAATTAAATTTAAAAGGGAATTGTTGGTTGCTTTCGGAAAAAGATAATTTACTCTAAGTCATAGAACTCAGGTGTAAAATTTCTGCATAATACTTCGGAAAAGTGATACGTACATCACAATAGTAAAATCACCTTATACTCGACAACACACATAAACTGGATTTATTCATAAATCATTTCACTGCCACATACAAGCCTTCGTGAAATTGTTTTTCATACGGAAGTCCCAAACCATACAAAGGTTGTCAAAACCACATATACCAACTTTCTCATCTTAAACATTAAAAATCCTAAGAGATGGTCTGACAAAAAGAACTCTAAGGACAATAGATCATACTACCTAGCATACATCATACCAATGAGACTGGGCCTCGTCATCAACAGTCTACACATCTTCGTCGTCGACATCAAGAGACTCAAGCTACAGGGTCCCGAAGTGTCCTAAAGGATCGTTGGAAGCATCTGTACACGTATCCAAAAACACAACAGGGTGTCCAACATGTACAGGCATGGGTGAGCGACCCATATATGGATTTAAAAACGATAACTACATGCACAACACACAAAATAGCATATGAACATATGTAGTATCAACACAACAAAATAGCAGAAGTAACACGGGATGACACATCAGGTAACAACATGCCCAACATGCATACCATAAATCGCAATATATCATGTTAATCAATTAGCAGTATAAGATATCTTCGAAAGTAGAATAATGATGTACAATAAGTAAATGTAATCATTAACAGCCATGCAATGCAATGCGATGTACATGACTCAATGCCATATGCCACAAGGGTAAAACTCTGACCCATACTCCATGGAGCTAAGAAAACGTCGGAGAAAGTGAATGGGAGGACATGTTCCGCCTATGCCAGCCTTGGGCAAGATGCTACAATATTCGTAACATGCAAGTATATGGCTTTACAGAAACACTCTACACCAAACATGAAAAGTACGATATCTAGTTGAGGATATCAGTTTATTGCTCGGATTCACCACGACACAGAAGAGCTACCAACTGGTCAATGTCAGCCTTTCCAACCCTGATACCTCCAAGACCATTTAAGATGTCACTATAAGATTCGTACCTGCATCATGGTGTAAGCTCAATCTCCTAGGATCAAGACCTTACAAACTCATGCAATGAAATGCCAATGCTTACACAAAGTAGATATGATAAAGCAATCTCTATCCAGAGGATAAACCTCAAGGTTCACTAGGGTTCTCTTCCTTAGGAACTATACGCCTCTTTGTATGATAAAATTAACTTTTATCCATCGGATGAATATCGTGAAGAGGACACAAAGTCCATAGGACACGAAGTCCACAACATCATAACACGGATCCAAGATCTACGTGCTTTTATCACAGAACACTAGTACCCCGACATCTCGGTTACTAGGTTCACGTATTAACGTTTTTTATCGTTTTCGTTTTGTGAAACATAAATTCAAAACAAAATCTCCACAACTTATCCAAGTTCTCAGAATTAACACCGTTGAGTAAAACTTGTTTATAGAAAATCCTTTCCGTTTGAAATTCATTTATAAAGCCGTCAAATCACCAATAAAACTTATTTTCCTTTGAAAATCTTTTTCCAAAGCTTCGGTTCTTGAAAGAGAGTCATTTGAGACTAAATCTTTGTCCAAATAAATGGTGCTGTTTTTAAAATACCTTCCACAAATCTTTTCGCATGTAACCGTTATTTCGCATTTTAAAAACGTTCTATTTCAAAATTAGCCTTTTTCTCTTAAAATAATTTTCTCAACATAATAATTAAATTATTTTTGAGACTTAACTTTTTCTACTAACTCTTTATTTTAGTTTAGAATTTATTTCGTAAAAACTAGCATCACTAAATATTTTCCAACATTTTTTAATTAAATATTTGGCATTCCTCATAAAGCTTTTTAAGGCTTTTATCTCATTAATTAATTGAGTACCGATTACTGTTAGGCTTCTCAATCAACAATCAACATCAGTAAACATGCCATGTCAACAGTATAGCAGATGATATAGTTCATAACATGCATCAAAGTACTATAACACAAAACTGCAGATAATCAATTAAAAGCAGATAATTATTAGCCGATAGAATAACTTAAACAACCACAACGAAGCTCAAACAAAACTACATAGACCAACCACTGATAACATATAGTTATCGGGAAAATCCCTCAGGTAAGCTCCCCTTACCTCTTGTAGTCATGTAAGGTTCTTTCCCTTCGATCTTACGACACTTCCTTCTACTCCATGAATCACTAACTCCAGTAAATCAAGCGAAGCTACCAAGTGGTGTTCATGGTCTTTGGTCTGAAACGATCCTCTGAAGCTCAGCGTACTCCACAAATCACCAAACTACAACTACTCAACAAATCCTTCACCAAACAACATAGTACAAGTTAATCTTTGAAAAAGAAACTTGCTAATCCATTATGATGTAGGTTCGGCCTTCACTAATTAATTAGCCTAAGGATGTTAAAATTTTACTAACTCTTGGATTAATGATCTTTAAGTATGATGAAGACATAATCTCTAATCATTTGTCAAAGATTTGAATCAAAACTCACCCAACCAACAAGGTTAGGGTTTCGGCCATTCTTGGAGAAAATAGGGAGGAAATTTCTTTTGGGTTCATGCTTCTAGATGATCAATATATACATCATGATGAGTTCATAAAAATTGGTTTCATGATCATAGGATTTTTCGATGATTTTCTAGAGATTTTTGAAGAAAGTTTCATGAAAGTGGATGATGATGATTCATGGCATAATCTTACAAAATGAATGAAGAAGAGTACATGATTGATCATGGAGAGAAGAGATTACCTCTTGAATGATGAAAAAATTGCAAGAAATCAAGCAAGTTGTGCTTCATAAATTTGCTAATGGATCACTTGAGAAAATAAAATACATAGATGTCAAGACAATGAAGCAAGGGACAAGTTTACTAACTTGAGTCAAGAGAGTTTACCTCTTGGTTAATGGGAAAATGGAGAGAAAGTGAAGAACACTCAAGAACTCTTAAGAACAAAGGAGAGAAAACTAAAACTCTAACTTTGATATTAAAACCCACAAAACAAGCAAGACTTTGTGTTTGTAGCCAATGTGAGGGAATGGAGAGTTAGTGGGGGTTTTGGGGCATAGGAATGTAAGGGACAAAGAGGTCCAAGCTTTGTTCATTTAGGGACAAAAGGGTAGATTTACTTAGGGACAAAATTGGTATTTAACAAAAAGGCTAAGGACATAAACGTCATTCAATCTATAACTTCATAAATATCTTAGATATTTTTCTAGAGGCAATGATGACGAGTGGTGAGTCATATGGCGAGGATATCTTTTCATAAATTCCTAGGGGCAAAATGGTCTTTTCTCGCTCTAAATACCTTAGATATTTTTGAAAGGAATGATGGCTTGTGATGAGTCATGGTGGTGGTGACTCACCCTCTGACTCACCATACTCAAGTGACATGTGTCCTTCATCCAGTGTCCGGTTTTGTCTCTGCACGTCATTTCTCGACTGCGTCGATTTCGCGATTTAGGTTTTACACTCGAATGAAGTATAATAACTTATTTATTTTGAAAATTTTCAAAATAATCAATATTGTTGGAAATTTGATTTAAAACCTAATCGTTTCGTTCACGAGTCAAAATTAGGTTTTCTGATCAGTAAAATCTTGCTGTCAGTGAAAACGCAGACCGGACTCCGCCTGAATTTTCAACCAAAAATTTAACCGTAACTCTCTACGATAATGTAGAGTATAAATATGATCTTGGTGTGTTGAAAATCACTTTCTAAATCTCGGATAAAATATAAACTTATTTATATAAATTACCGATCTTAGAAAGCAGCGAAAATCAGGGTGTTACATTCTTTATTTTGATTACTGTAGTTTTCAAGTTCTTTGCTTATTTTAGAAAATTTCTTTTTAAGAAATATGTATTGATGATGCAATAAAGAGGAATCATTAAGAAGCTCATCATATGCTTCTTGCAAAGTGTTAGAGTTAGATACCTTTTCTTGGTCCGACTCATCGTCTGAGGAAGTGTTGGCCATTAGACAGGGGTTGGTTACAGGCTGACTTCTTTCTCCAAAGACAGCATTTAGAGCGTCCAACATCTCCTTTGCAGTCTGAAGATGCATGACCATCTCTCTTCTTGGACTGTCCAGAGCACAGGAGATACACCATTTGGCTTGAGCATTTAAGGAGACTTTCTTCTTGTCATCGTCCGTCCAGATAGCTTTAGGCTTGGACGTCGTTGAGCCATCTTCTAGGGTTATCGTTGGACGGTAGTCATAGTCACATCCCACAAATCAAAGTCTATCTGAGCTTGGATGTATGTTTGAAAAAGAACTCTCCAATAAGAATAGTCAGTTCCATTAAAGAAGGGTGGAACATTCAATCTTCTTTTTGGAATGGCTTCCTAAGATCTTTCTTCAGGAACAACAGGTTGTTCATCGTCTGAAGAGTTTTCATTTTGCTCTGTAGACCAAAGACAAAGATTTGCTTCCTCATTAGCTTCTTCTTTCTCAGAAAAGTCAAGGTCTTCCCATGTGGCCATAAAGTTCTTCTTCTTTTTCTCGAAGAACTTCTTCTTGTCCTTTAACAAAGGATAGACGGCTTTGAAGTGGCCTGGTTTGTTAAACTCAAATCAAACCATTTGGCTTTTGTCCTTGGACTTACTATGGTCCTTGAGGTTTTTCTTATGGAATGGCCTTTTTTTTTTTTTAAGTCATTCTTCTTTCTCCACATATTTTGAATTTTTCTGGAGATGAAGGACAACACATCATTGTATGATGCTTCATTTTCCATCTGATCATCATCATTTGAGCTATTGGACTCTTGAGCTTTCAAAGCAATGGACTTCAAGTTGTTGATGGGTCTTCATGTCCAGCATAGACTCTCCTTCTGTCATAGTAAACATCTCATACTGGCCAACCAACATGAAATTTATTTATTCTTTTTCCTTGGTAGTCCCCTCATGAAGTTTTGACAAGGTATCCTAGATCTGTTTGGCTTATTCACATGTATAAATCTTCTAGAATTCATCTGGACTTAAGGCACACATCAAAGCATATCTTGCTTTGTGGTTTTGTTCCATTTTATCTTATTCAGCATTAATCCACTCTTCTTCAGGTTTTTCAGAACCATCAACATTAAGACAAACGTTTGGACCATTTGTGATTCTAGCCCAGAGAACAGAGTTTGTAATCAGAATGAAACCTTTGAATCTTTCCTTCCAGTAGAGGTAGTGAGTTCTGTTGAAGAATGGAGGTCTGGTCATGGAAGTGCCTTCCATAACTGGTTGACTCCCACTTGGCTTGCCTTGACCTGCCATATCTGCTATAGGATCTTTCCTCAAACATGACTAAGTGCTCAACCCAGAGGCTGAGCTCTAGTACCAATTGAAGGAACCTATTGGAAACACAATAAGGAGGTTGAATTGTGTTTCTTAAGTTTTAAAAACTTGTTCGTAAGAAGATATATTTTCACAAAGGTTTGGACGCAAATAAGTTGATAGACGCAGAGAGCATGACCAATCAGAGGTTGGATGCTCCCTGTGATTGTTTACTTTTAATGATAAATGTTTTAAGAAAACAATTCAATCCCAAGAGTTAGTTATAATCAAACTAAAGACAGAGATAAGGGAAAGAAGAATAACATAGAGATATTATTCTGGTTCACTCTTAACCCAAGAGCTACGTGAAGTCCCCTCTACATGAGAGATTTTTCCACTATAACAAATCCTTGTTAAAAGTATTTAACACCTCTTCAGGCAACACTAAATATTCTTTTACAGTCAAACCTCTTCAGACTCAAGTATTTTTTTCAGACAAGCCTCTCCAGGCTCAACCAAGATTGGTTTTGAAAGAGTTTTAAGTTCCACTAGCTCACTATATGTGAGGGTATGAAACTTAAGAACGAAACTCAAAAAGATCAACTTTACGTAGAGAGTGATATGAAAGTATGTAAACTCAGAGAAAGCTTGTAAGCTTTTGTATGCTTTTGATTGCTTGTATGCTCGTGTAAAGTTCATGTATATGTGTATAACTTTGCTTCTTCAAAGATGAAGGTATTTATAGCCTTCAAGACTTGAGCAACTTGAATCTTCAACGGATGACAAAAGAGCCGTTCTGATGAGCATTAAATGAATTATCCCGTTGAGTCTGATAGCTTATATGAGAGCTTTTGAAAAGCAGGATAGACTATTAGGTTGATAGCTGAAAGTGGTTCTGACAGCTTTTTTAGTACCCGAAAGTTGCCTTTTGTCATTCGTTTTGTAGATAGTCAAATCTTGTGTCAGGAACAGACTGGCTTCTATGCGTTCGATGGTACGAAGTTTACAAAGAATGTTTGCCTTAGGGATATTACCCTTTTACACAAAGATAAAGATTTAAACTATCACTTATACAAGTTCGCGCTATATAGAGTCCAGATATTTAATTCTGTTGGACTAATACAAAGGACTATGAATAAAAGCGAAACTTCTATAGCAAAGAGTCTTTGGGCTCAGATAAAACGATAAGAACTTAGTCCAACGTGGACTTAGCGAACATAAGACTGAGGGTATGGACGAACGATAAGTCTTTGGACTTAGAAAGTATTTGGACTTAAAATGATCTGCACGCTTAATATAAACACGTTAGTCCATAACAAATCTTTGTTCACTTAATTTAGTCTTTTGTTAACCTCAAAATCTTAAGGAGTTTATGGACCATAATCACTATGGTTCCAATAGTACGAGTTGTAAAGGATGATAGCGCCTTTGAACGCCTCGAGGCTTCCTGAGATGGTAGAGAGATGTTCTGTGATAGAGAACAAAGATGAAAAAAGGGAATCACAAAAACAACGAAGTGGACGACCAGTTAGAAATAATAGTCAGAAAGGCATAGGAAGAAGGGGAAGACCCCAATCTGGTAGGAGACCGTATGACTGTTTAGTCACGATAGAAGGAGCCATACAACCAAGACCGCAATGATGTTTTAGATGTGGTGGTCCGCATCTAATTAGAGACTGTCGGCGAGTGGGCACTGATAATTACTCTTATTATGAAGAGTTATTTGTACCCTTTTCGCTTGTGTTTTTGTGGTCTTTGAGTATTTTGAGTCTATGTTTTTAGTGTTTTAGTGTGACTTTGTGTAAAGTGTGTTTTGTAAGAGTCTTTTGTGAGTTTTCATGTTTTGGTGTCTTTTAGAACAGTTTTTGGTGATTAACGGAGAGTTTTTCTGTGCATGGCAGTTTTTGGAGAATCAGACATTGAATTGGAGACCTTGCTCTGGGATTTGCTATAGTAATCGTAGCTGAAGTTGATTTGGGAAAAGGATAAAAGTTCAAAACATTCTCTTACATGATGAGGTGTCCTTCGTTGATAAGGGCTATGACTTACACGTGGGGCTAGTATTTAGTGCATTGGACCTAGGGAATTGGGCCAAGGACACTTGTACTAACATACTTTTAGCCCAAAAAGGATGAGAGAGGAAAGTGCCTTGAGATATTATTAGAAAACCCTAAATAAAGGACAACCAATGGGACATCAGACAGATATCATCTTCCCTATTGGAGCAAGGACAACAGCTGTGCCCCTTTCTCTCTCTCCTATATTATAATGGCTTTTTCTTCCATTTCTTGTTTTTCTCTTTTGTAAGCTCAATATGAGCTAAACCTCTTGTAGCTATGGGATGTTGAACTTGTAATGGATTTCCAGTAAATGTTATGTTATGCTTTGCTATTGGATTTTCTATAAATCTGATTTGGTTGTGTTTTAATTAAGCTTGATCACCTTAGTTAGAACTTGAGCTCACGGTTGCTTGGAAAAGCTAAGTGTAGCAGAATTGTTTTATAAATAAGAGTAAAATCATTAATTGGAAAATTATGATGAATAATGATTTAGGAATGAACATTCTAAGTCTTAGGCTAGCTGGAACGAACTTAAGTGAGGCATGAATTTAACTAATATGGACCTAGGAATAGGAGACGTTTAGTGAAGTTCATCTCAAAACTATTGGAAAATGAACTTTCATTTCCTAGAGCCAATTGTTGTAGCACTGCAAACGTATAACTGAACTAGATTGAAGTTGCAAGGGATACTTCCCCATAGCTGTTTTACCCATTTTGTTAACAAATTTGCTTTTATTGCTCTAGCATTTATTTTCCAAAACTGCTCTGGACACACATACACCAAGTATTTGTTACTCTTTGTTTATCTTATTTAATAGAACCATTAATGTAAACTTGGTACTTGATTCACCATATAATTTTCGTGGGAACGATCTCACTTATGCTTTATTACTTGTTAAACGATTATGTATACTTGCACATCACCCATTTTTATGCAACAAGTTTTTGGCGCCGTTGCCGGAGATTATAATAGTGTTTAATTAACAAGTTTTATATTGATAGTTCTATTAGTTGAGACAAATGATCAGTTGAGTGTTTTGCTATAGCAACAGGTACTCTTACTCTGTATGCACAGGCATAGCACTCCTGAATACCAGTTAGACCCTAAAATTGAAAGAACATTCAAAAGGTTGAATAGGAAGAACCAAGCTGACAGTTCCAACACTGCTATCACTTTTGCAAATTTTGAAATGGGTGATGAACCTAACAGCATGGGTTTAGCCAATGATAGCACCAAGTCGATCAGAGGCTATGCCCTATTTGATCCTGAAAAAATGAACACGGGCATAGTGGTGCCTCAAATCACAGCTGGGCATTTTGAGTTCAAGCCTGTCATGTTCCAGATGCTGCAAGCAAAAGGGAAGTTTAGTGGTGCTGCAATCGAGGACCCTCATTTGCATCTGAAGCCGTTTCTGACTGTGGCTAATAACTTTCGAAACCCAGGTGTCACTCTAAATTCCTTCAGACTAAGACTGTTCCCATTTTCCCTGATTGGCAAGGCTAAGAACTGGCTCAATTCTTTGGGGTCCAATTCTGTTGATACTTGGAATAGGATGGTTGAGAAGTTTTTGACCAAGTTTTTTCCTCCTATGAAGAATGCAAGGCTGAGAAATGACATAACCTCCTTCAAGAAACTTGATGATGAGCCTTTGTATGAGGCTTAGGAGAGATTTAAGGAGCTTTTAAAGAGAAGTCCCCACCATAGCATTCTAATATGTCTTCAGATGGAGCACTTTTACAATGGAGTGCTGCCAGCTTCTAGAATGATGCTTCATGCCTTTGCAGGAGGCACTCTTCTGAGCAAGTCCCATGATGAAACATATGAGCTGATTGAAAGCATTATTGCTAATTGTTATCAGTCTACTACTGCTAGGCTTACCTATAGAAAAAGCACAACTGCTGCAGGAATTCATGAAGTGAATGGAGTTACAACATTTACTGCTCAGTTGGCTTCTTTGACTAACATGGTGAAAAATCTAGCTACTACAAATCTGAGTAACCAGGCAGCTCAAGCAACTATGACTGATCTAGCTGTAAATGAACAACAAGTGCACCAAGCTGAAGCTGTTTCTTGTGTGACTGTGGAGAACATCTGTTTGAGGACTATTTCAGTAATCCTGCATCTGTTAACTATGTGAACTACAACAACAATAGGGGAGACAATCCCTATTCTAACACCTACAATTTAGGGTGGAGGTAACACCCCAATTTTTCATGGAGTAACAATGTTAATGCTCCAACAGGGAACTCAAACTTTCCTGCCAAATCCACAAATGCTCCACCTGGATTCACAAATCAGCAACCAAGGCAACAACAGCAAGCCCCACCTACAAATCAAGAAATGTCCTTGGAAGTTGTCCTAAAGGCATTCATGTCAGAAAATAAGGCATTGTTCCAGAGTCAATGAGTGTCTATGATGAACCTTGAAAATCAGGTTGGCCTTGGTAAGAAGCAGTGCAAGGCAATACATCTGAGAAGTGGAACTGAGTTACGAACTGTTGTAGAGAAAAAGAGCAAGGTGAGAACTGAAGAGACTGAGACTGTTCCAGCAACTGATGAAACTGTTGAGAAGACGGTTGAGAAAACTGCTAAGAAGCCTAAGATTGTTCCAAAGTTGAGCCCTTACCCATATTTGTTCCTGAAATGCCTCCTCCTCCTTTTCCTCAAAGATTGAGGAAGGTCCAACAAGACAAGCAATTCAGCAAATTCATGGAAATTCTGAAGCAGTTGCACATCAATATACCTTTGGTTCAAGCTTTGCTGCAGATGCCTAATTATACAAAGTTCATGATGGATGTCCTAACTAAGAGGATGTCCTAACTAAGAGGAGAAGGCTTGGGGAGTTTGAAACAATTTCCATGACAAAAGAATGTAGCCTAATGCTCCAAGCCAAAGTACCTCCCAAGTTGAAACACCTTGGCCGTTTAACTATCCCTTATTCCGTTGGAGATACCTACTGTGGCAGATGTAACACCCCCAAAATCCTATGTCTGTCTTTTAGCTATTTGTGTTAATAACTTGACTGACAACACAATTTGATTAATCATAATCATAAAAATATTTAATAATTGGAAATTCATATTTGAATTTCAATTATGAACCTAGTAATCATAAAATGTTGTTTTGAGACCGATATGTTGTTCTGGGTCAGAACCGGTAAAATATTATTTTAATCGGGACCGCTTCTTACCTTGGGATGCATGCAAGGGTCAAGAAGTAATCTGGCCCGAGGTCGAGAAGTTGTTCTGGCCCAATGTCGGGAGTAGTTCATGACTGCATCTAACGCTTCACAAGACGTTATCAACCATCCATCACCTTTTCATTCCTTTATCCAATGGATTAAATTCTTATGACTCTTGGTTAATAACCTAGCATCTTTACCTTTTATGGCTTAACCATTTCAGGTTAATCTCTACACTTTTGATGAGGAGTCAACAAGTATCTCCCTCTTTAATCCTTAGCCCTTGGATTACTTACACAAATTTCCATCAAGTTGTCACTAACTCATCAACCATGAATATAGTCATAAACACATCAACTTAACTTTGGTATCCATTTTGCTAAGGCCATTCGGCCATGACACTCCAAAAACCCCCCTGCCATTTGCTTTTTACTCATCCAAAGGATTAAACACATCATTTCTCAAGTTCTTGAAGAATTCTCTCTTCTCTCTCTAAGCTCTTATATTCGGCCATCACCAAACATCAACCTCCAAACTCCATCTTTTAATTCCAAGAAAATAGTTGTTCTTGTCTTAGCCTCCTAATCATCTTTGATGAAGGAAGTTTTCTCTTTGGAGCAACTTAGATCTTGACCTTCAAGAACACCATCTTGATCTTCAAAGTGTTCTTCACTAAGTAAGTCTCTAATCTTACTTTTCTCTTCATATCTTTTCTTAGAATCATGAATCAACTTCTTCTAGTTCATGATTTTTGTGAAACAATGTGAAACAAGTTCAAGATCTTACATTTTGTTTTTATGAAGGTTCGGCCCTGTCACTCTTTCTTGGATCTTGGAGTTTTTCTTATCCTAAGGATCTTCATTAAGGTAATGGGGGAGTGAACCACATCACACCACATTGGTGGTGGTGGAAATGGTTTATGGGTTTGGTTTGGGAAAACCCTAAACCAAGGGTTTTCTACTTTGTCTATTTGGTTCTCTATGAGAACAATGTTGTAATATTTATTTGTGTCTTGATTTGTGTTCATTGATGTGCTTGAATGGTTGAAAATAACTTTTATGTGTGGGAAAACCCTAACCTAGGGTTCCTTCATCTTTTTGTTGAAAAGAATTTACGAAAATGTGATTTTCGGATCTGACCTTATGTGAGTCATTTCTGTTTTTATCTCAACCTAGATCTTGGATTTCAAAATTTGTTTTTGATCCTGTAACTAGACATCTTGGGCTTAATTTTGAGCACAAGTTTCGTGTGGTTTCATGGACATTTGACCTTTGAAAATCTGTTTCAATCTAAACCTAAATTTCTGTCTTGGATTCTGACTACAGTGGCTTATTTCGTGAAACTGTACTAACTCGGTTTCTTTTTGTGAAAATGAATTTTATAATAAAAAATTAGATATCCTAAGCTTGTATATGAGTCCTCATTTGCTCAAATCCGAATTTGTTTGGTCAATCAAATGTTTGTCACAAGTTGATGCTTGCAATGCTGAAATTTTATGTATACGGGTTTTGGTGTTGATTTTTGGAATTGTATGTTATGGTGTTGGTGTGACTATTGTGTTTGAGTTTTAGTGTTGAAAATCATTTTGTAATGGTGAAAAACTATTCTTAGGTTGAAGACCTAAGGATAGGATTTTTGAATGAGGAACTTGTTGATGCTTTCAATACTTGATGAAATGACTATATGTTGAGATAATTTTCATGATGCTAGAATATCGTTGGATGGCTTGTATTTTGTTGAAAAATACCATGTATGGTTTGGCCTTGTTGAGTTAAAAAGGGAAGCCAAAGCTTCTATGTTTAAGTAATGGTGTAATGGACTTAAATGGTTTCAAGAAGGCAAAGAAAATTAAAAAGACCTACCTTACTTACATGGAGGCATTCGGCCATACCATAGTAACTAGGGCTAGGAACCTAAAATGTTGATGTTAAGGGGTTTAATGTGTTTATACTAAGGTATAACGAAAATAGAAATTAAAAAGGTTTTCTAAGAAAATCAAGTTTTGGTCCTAAAGAACCAAGTATTGGAAAATGAGTATCATTGGAGTTATATGAAAAGTATTTTAAAGATAGGGAAGTTGGTGGTGATCAACCACCTATGCTAACATGTTTTAAGGAAAAGATTTTCAAGAAACAAAGAGTTTTCTAAATGATTCATGTGGTTTTCAAAGGTTTTGGTTAGTAAACCTACATTCAAGAGAAATGAGAATTCTTTTAAATGTTTTCTTTAAAACAATGAGTCTTTACACTACTATGATTAATTTTGGAATCTTACAAAACAAATGAGTTATAGTTTTCATTTGAAAATGGAAAGGTGATTTAAAGAAAGATATGTTTTCCCTTTTACGCTAAGTAAAGGAAATAAGTATTATTTTAAAGGAAGTTTTACGTTAGTTTGGCAAAAGATAAGGTACTATGTATCTTGGGGTTTTGGATACCTTACGGGTATATGTATAGAGTTTTGTAAAAATATGTTTGATAAAGGAGATTTCATGAACTAGTTGACCACCAAGGGAAGTATTTTGAAGATCTTACTATAGTAGCGTAATTATGTATTATCTTCAAAAAGGAAATTCAATGAGTTCCATAATGAACTTATAAAGACTAAATAAAAGATATGCACCTATACCTTGTGGTCATGGAAAACCATGTCCCACACCCTTGATGATTTAGGTCATCTAAGGATCCATAATACTTAATCACAAAAAGTTACTTATACAAAATAAGTAATGTTTCCTTTGATAGATAAGCGAGAAGATATGATGAAGGAATCCTTGTGGATTCTGTTTTCCATAATATGCTTAGGATATGGAATAACATGTCATTAGACTTGAACATCATTTTCCGAACGATGGAGTTGTACGCGGACGCAAGGGACGAAACCAAGAGTGGGCAAATGATGGCGAGTCGTGTGGAAGTGGGTCCCGTAAGGGTGCCCTATGATTTATCAAGAGATAAACGTCGTGCTATAGTAATGATGAATTACTGTTTTGGTGTTGTGACATTATCTTGACATGCATACACATCTGTGCAAGAGTTGGGCGTTATGCCTAGGAGTTGAGCTTACACCTTGGTGCAGGTGCGATTGTTTGAGGTATCGATCTTGAGGATCTTGGGGACATCGGGGGTTGGGGAGGACACATGTGGCCAGAGAGTAGCTCCTCTGTGTCAGGGTTACCCATCGAAAACACTAACTTCCTGACTTAATACCGGGCAAATCATGATTTGGGTAAAGAACGTATGGCGTGAGCCATTATAGCAATTGCGATCTTGATGTGGCACTGTGGGGCTGAGACAACGCAGACAATGTTCTCCCAATCACTCACTCCAATTATGTTTAGCTCCATGAAGTAGGGGTCAGAGTCTTACCCTTGTGGCATATGGCATTGAGTCATTTACATCGCATTGCATTGCATGACTGTTGATTATGTCATACATTATTATCCTGTGTTGATGATGTCTTATGTTGTTGATTGATTTATATGATATATTGAGATGTATGATATGCATGATTAGTATGTCATTATCTTGTGTGACGTACCGTTTTTTGTAACACCCCCGTTTTCCTGTAACCGGTTATAATCACCATTACATTGTGATTATTCTTTAGATGTGGATGTTTATATGATGGTTTTATATCCATGGTTATGTTGTGGTGAAGTTTTCTTTTGTTGTTATGAGACGAAAACCGTAAAAATTTTGTTTTGATTGGTATCGAGTAATTTCTCATTTTACGTGCCGGCCGGAGCCCGGGAAATGGGGAATTGAGTGGAATGTAATGTAATGTTGACTTACATTTTCCATTACCTTGATGATTATTCTTAATGAAAAGAATTAGGTTTCTTAAAATCCAAAAATTTACCAAAAGTAGTAAAAACCAATTATCTATTTTTCGTAAAAACCCTAATCACCTTATTCCTAACCAAATGGAAAATGTAACCAACCTAGTAACACTAGTTAGGCCATTCGGCCATCTCACCTTGGGAGGAGCCAAGATTGGCCTTCCATTCTTTCAAATCAAGTTTATGACACTAACTGTTAATGGAAAAAGTATTTTAGCCATTTTTGGTTAATCTTGTCCTTATGCTCTCCATAAGGAACAACACACCTATCTCTTTACTTCTTGGCCTTCCATTTTCTATGACCAAAATTGAATGAGAATTTGGAGTCCACAAGGTGGACTATTTGGCCACTTAGAGGGGAGAATACCCTAATGATAAGCCTGCGGCTTATCTAGTTTTTTAGCTAGAAAAAGGCTAAGGTTTCAGTACCAATTGAGCGATTTAACCTCGCTAAACCCCCTATTTTGGCTTGTTTTGTCCCTAAGCGATGTTTGAATCTTTTAATTGGTTTTTAGGAATTTTAGGAGTTTTTGAGCAGATTTACGCTTTTTATTGCTTATTTTATTTTTCAGGTCAAAAGTGAAGCTTAAGGAGGCTAGGAAAATGAAGAAAATAAGGGAAAAGACAAAAATAAGGTGCTCGCCTCGCGAGCAGATTCTTGCCTCGCAGGCCAGAAGGCAACCTGAACAGTGAAAAACAGCCTTCCTGCCTTGCGTCACGAATGCAAGTCTCGCCCCGCGAGCCAGAAGGTCTGTTTACGAAGGCTACAGCAGCTCTGTCTCGCCTCGCTAGATTATGCTCGCCTCATAATAACTCAAAATTCAGAAACGTATAAATGCTGTGTTTTAGGGCAATTTAGTGGCAGCTTTTTCCTCTGGTTTTTATTACGAAATTTGGCTAATCCTAGTCTCTTGGAGCTGCGTCTCCCTCTTTCTTTCTAGTGTAGGATGAATTCTTTTGGTGTGTGCGTTGTTACTGCAAACATGAGGAACTAATCCACTTTTCTAAGGGAGCGAATGAAGCCTCCTTTGATGGCATAGTTATTCAAGTAATATTTTCTTATTCCCTTGCCTCTATTCTTGTTTCTTAATTCTGATTTGTTTGTGTTAATCAAATGCGCAATGGTTAACTAGTCTAGTGCGATGATACTGGCAGGAGATTCATACTTAGGACTCGAATTAAGAACACTGTTTGAATACCTTTAGGCATAGAGTAGAAAAGCGGTGCAATCGCTATAAGGAACAAAGAACTTAATGAATCTAATTGTAGGTTGAATATATTGGCAGATTGACAACTTACAATTTGAGATATTTCCTTTTGAAAAGCGGCAGTGACATTAGGATAATTGAGGGTTCCTGGTTGACAAAGAATTGAACATAGGGATAAGAGGATAAACACGTGGGTAGCTTGCTTGATAGGATAGCTGGATTCGTGACCATAGAGCCTTAATCATCATCAAATCTCATCTGATTCTTTATTATCTTCTTTTAATTGTTATTGATTTAATGCTTGATTTTATTTTCTCTCTCCTCATAACCCTTCCCTTTGACTTAGTCAACATCATCATTTTCTTGATAAATTGGTCAAATTGGTACTCCAATCCCTGTGTTCGACCTCGATAATCTCTACCTTGTTTATTACTTGCAACGATCCGGTACACTTGCCGGTTCGTCAACAAGTTTTTGGCGCCGTTGTCGGGGATTGGCACAACTAATTTTCCTAATTTTTAGGGAATTTAATTCTTTTGATTTAGCTATTTTTATTATAATTTTTTGCAATTTTATCTCCTTTTACTTCTTTGATCCCACTTGGTCTTGCCTTGTTTTTGTGTATGCCAGGTACTCTTTCACCGGAAAACTTGTTATTCGATCTAGAGATCACAAAGACCGAAAAGAGGTTAGGAAAGAATCTAGAGAGAAAAAGAGGCTTGCAGCGACTCAATCCATTGATCTTGAAGAGATGGAGGAAGAAAATTCTCCTCTGGCCTACAAGCCCCTTTACGAGTACAATCAACCTAACTTGGATGATTGTGCTTCTACTGTTGTTAGGCCTGTTATAACGGCCGATTCTTTTGAGATTCGGGTGAGTGTTCTGCGTCAGATTCAAATGAATCAATTTGATGGTGGTGCACAACAAGATCCTCACAGGCACATTACTCGTTTCATGGAAGCTTGTGACATGTGAAAATATCGGGGAGTTTCACAAGACGCCCTTCGTTTGCGACTACTCCCTCTTTCTCTTCGGGATAGAGCATGCAATTGGCTAGATTTGCACTTGGATCGTGCTAGCATCACCACTTGGGAACAGATGGCTCAAAAGTTCCTTTGAAAATTCTTCCCACCTCAGAAAGTGGAACAATTAAAGATAGTTGTCACTTCTTTCAAGCAACAAGATGATGAATCCTATAATGAAGCTTGGGAGAGGTATAATGTGCTTTTGAGGAGATGTCCTTATTCCTACTTTGACTTAGTAACAAAGGTGCAACACTTCTTTAATGGGTTCAATGGGAGATACCAGATGAATTGTGATGCCGCAGGTGGCAGCTCATTCTCTTATTTATCAGCCGAGGATGCATGGGCCTTGCTAGAGAAAATGTCTAATAATGAATACAACCGCAATATGGGCACTTCTTATACTTCTGGAATCAGTGTCGCATCATTAGAGGCTATTCTTGAGCATAACAAACTTTTGAAGATGCAATCTGAAGCCTTATCTAGCAACAAGAAGCTTAATGTAGTGAAAGAAGGACTGCCCCCAGGTTGTGAAAATTATAATGGTGATAGTTGTGACTGCCCCTCTCAGGAACATGTGGACTCATGCCACAATTTCTATGACACAGTGCCCCAGAACAACTATCATAGGAACAGACAGAATGACTACAATCAAAATCAGAATCGGGGGTACATTAGAAGAGACCATCCGGGTTTCACTTGGAGCAAACTGCATAATACTCAGCAGGACCGCCCAAGGCATAATCAGTTATAGATCACAGATGGTGGAAGGCAACCTTGGGAGTTGGCTATTGAGATGACTAGTGCGGCCATTGAGAAGTTGTCAATAAATATAAACACTGCCATAGACAAGTTAGCAACTCATACAGGGGCAGCAATTCAGAATCTTGAGACTCAAATGGCCCAGCTTGCAAAGCAACTGAATGAGGGTCTTCCAGGCACTTTCCCAGATAATACAGAGAACAACCCCAAGAACCAATGCAATGTCGTAGCAACTCGAAGCGGCAAAGTGTAGGGATCTAATGGGGGTGCAAATAGTTCTCAAGAAGTTGAGACTTCAGAGCAACCACATGTTGAGGAAGAGCAAGCTAAGGAAGATGAAGTGGCTAGTGAAAAGGTGCCCGAGAAAGGGAGAAGGTTGAAACTAATAGATGAAGAATTTCGAAAGAAGAAGTGGGTTGAAACCCAAGACCTCCCTCCCTTGATGAAGGTACCATATCCAGAAAGATTGCAGAAGCCTTTGCAAGAAAAGCAATTCAACAAGTTCCTTGATGTTTTCCCCAAGCTTCAAATTAATAGTCCATTTGGGAAGCCTTGGAACAAATGCCATCTTATGCCCGGTTTTGTGAAGGAGCTTCTCTCCAAGAAGCGAAAGATAGTGGATGACGAAACGGTTGCTTTGACTGAGGAGTGTAGTGCCATTCTTCAAAGGAAACTTCCTCCAAAGTTGAATGATTCGGGTTCTTTTAGTATACCATGCACCATTGGGGAAGTGACTCTTGGGAAAGCATTGTGTGATCTAGGGGCAAGTATCAATTTAATGTCCCTTTCTATGATGAAGAAGCTAGGCATCAAGGAAGCCAAGGATACAAGGATATCACTCCAACTAGTAGATCGTTCTATCAAATACCCTTATGGGGTGTGGAAGATTTGTTGGTAAAGGTAGATAAGTTCATATTTCCGGCGGACTTTGTAGTGCTTGATATGGTTGAAGATGCCAAGATCCCTCTCATATTATGTAGGCCTTTCTTGGCCACCGGGCGTGCTTTGATAGATGTGGACCAAGGGCAACTCACACTAACGGTGCAAGATGAGAATGTAGTCTTCAATGTCTTTGAAGCAATGAATCACCCTGTTGAGAGATCGGATGTGTATAGGGTTGATGTGGTGGACCCAATTGTAAAAGCTATAGCCACAAGAGAAGCTCATGGTTCTTCACTTGCACAAGTGTTGGTAAAATCCCATGATGAGAATGAAGAAGAAGACCTTTTGGAGGATGTGGATTATCTTGAGTGCTTAAAGAGCATGGAAGCCTTGCCAAGTCTCCCAAGGGATGAATGTAAAAAAAAAAAAAAGAAGCTCAACAAAGAAGGAATGGAAGAAGACAAAAAGACACCGGAGTTGAAGCAACTCCCAACTCACTTGAGGTATGCATTCTTGAGTGAGGGGGGACAACATCCAGTCATTATTAGCAATGCCTTGAAAAAGTATGAGGAAGAAAAGCTATTGAGAGTTCTTAGGGAAAACAAATCTGCCATTGGGTGGAAGATTTCGGATCTAAAAGGTATAAGTCCTTCCCTTTGCATGCACAAAATCTTGATGGAGGATGATTATAAACCGGTGGTTCAACCAAAAAGGCGGTTAAATCCCATCATGAAAGAAGCGGTGCGTAAGGAGGTGATTAAGCTTTTGGATGCCGGAATCATCTATCTAATCTCGGATAGCAATTGGGTTAGCCCGATTCCTGTGGTCCCGAAGAAAGGTGGCATAACCGTGATGGTTAATGAGAATAATGAATTGATTCCAACAAGGACCGTCACGGGATGAAGGGTTTGTATTGACTATAGAAAGCTAAATGATGCAACAAGGAAAGATCAGTTCCCCCTTCCATTCATTGATCAAATGCTTGAAAGGTTGGCTGGATATGAGTACTAATGTTTCTTGGATGGTTACTCCGGTTACAACCAAATTGTGGTGGATCCTCAAGACCAAGAGAAGACGGCCTTCACTTGTCCCTATGGAGTCTTTGCTTATAGAAGGATGCCCTTTGGATTGTGCGATGTTCCTGCTACTTTCCAAAGATGTATGCTCTCTATTTTCTTGGATATGGTGGAGAAATTCATTGATGTATTCATGGACAACTTCTTGGTCTTTGGGACCTCTTTTGATAATTTCTTGAAGAATTTGGATTTGGTGCTTGAGAGGTGCCAAGAAACCAACCTAGTACTTAATTGGGAGAAATGCCACTTCATGGTCAAGGAAGGTATAGTCTTGGGACACAAAATCTCTCAAAAGGGGATTGAGGTTGATAAAGCCAAAATTGAGTTGATTGAGAAGCTGCCCCCACCAACCAATGTGAAGGGGGTAAGGAGTTTCTTGGGCCATACTGGTTTCTACCAGAGATTCATTAAGGACTTCTCAAAGATTGCAAAGCCGCTTTGTGACCTTTTTATGAAGGACGTATCCTTTGATTTTATTTCTTCTTGTTTAAATTCTTTCAGTACTTTGAAAAATATGTTTGTCATTGCACCCATAATCACTGCACCTAATTGGAATATACCTTTTAAAATCATGTGTGATGCTAGTGATGATGCGGTGGGGGCGGTTTTGGGTCAAAGGGTGGAAACGTTATCTCATGTTATATACTAGGCAAGTAAGGTTTTAAATGAAGCACAAGCTAACTATTCCTCCACTGAAAAAGAACTCCTAATTGTAGTTTTTGATTTAGATAAATTTAGATCCTACGTTGTGGGTCTAAAATTGTCGTTTTCACAGATCATGCGGCCATAAGACACTTGATGACAAAACAAGAGGCCAAACCTAGATTAATTCGTTGAATTCTTCTTTTGTAGGAGTTTGATATTGAGATTAAGGATTGGAAAGGGTCGGAGAATAGGGTTGCAGACCACTTATCAAGGTTGGTCAATCCCGACACCGAGGAGAAATTACTAGACATCAAGGTAGAATTTCCTGATGAGAAACTATTTGCATTGTTTGAAAATTTTCCTCCTTGGTTCGCGGATATGGCCAACTTCAAATCTTCAAATGTGGTTCCGCAAGGTTGGACTAATCAACAAAGAAAGAAGTTCTTCTCGGATGCAAAGTACTATGTCTGGTAGAACCCCTACCTTTTCAAGCAATGTTTGGATGGGATCTTAAGAAGGTGCATTCCTCATGATCAAATCGGAAACGTGTTGTGGCATTGCCATAGCTCGGATTACGGTGGGCATTTTGGGGGAAAGAATACTGCAGAAAAAGTCCTCCAAAGCAGGTTTTATTGGCCAACACTCTTCAAGGATGCCCACACTTTTGTTGAGAATTGTGATTGTTGCCAAAGGGTTGTAAACATCTCTAGGCGGCATGAGCTTCCTCTTAATTGCATGCTTGAAGTAGTTCTCTTTGATGTTTGTGGGATTGATTTCATGGGACCATTCCTACCCTCCTTATCCTATCAATATATCTTGGTGGCGGTTGATTATGTTTCAAAGTGGGTGGAAGCAATTCTAACAACAACAGATGATGCATGGGTAGTCATGGAGTTCTTAAGGCGCAACATCTTCTCAAGGTTTGGGGTTCCTAGAGTTTTGATTAGTGATGGGGGATCCCACTTTTGCAACAACCAAATGCACAAACTACTTAAAAAGTATGGGGTCAAGCATAGGGTCTCCGGGCAAGCAGAGATATCCAACCGTGAGTTGAAGCGTATTCTTGAAAAAACTGTTAACTCCTCACGAAAGGATGGGTCAAAGAAGTTAGATGATGCTTTCTGGGCCTATAGACTGCTTTCAAGACTCCAATTGGAAGGTCTCCTTACAATTTTGTGTTTGGAAAGGTGTGTCACTTACCGGTGTAATTGGAACAAAAGTCTTATTGGGCAATCAAAGAGCTCAATTATGATTTAAAGAAAGCTGGTGAATAGAGGCTCTTAGACTTGAATGAATTGTCTGAAATCCGCATGCAAGCTTATGAGAATGCAAGAATTTACAAAGAGCGGACTAAGGCATGGCATGACAAGCACATTTGAACCAGGACAACGGGTACTACTCTACAACTCAAGGTTGAGACTTTTCCCGAGAAAGCTTAAGTCAAGGTGGTCCAGACTGTTCACAATAGTCAATGTTTTTCCACATGGAGCGGTGGAACTAGCAGGTGAAAGAGAGAATTTCAAGGCGAATGGCCAGAGGCTCAAACATTATCATGGGGAGTCAATCAACACTAGCCGACAATTGTTGAAGTAACTTAGCCCTAAAGGGGCCATGACCGTCAGGCTCGGGATGTTAAACAAGCGCTACTTGGGAGGCAACCCAAGCTAGATATCCTTTTAGTTCATTTAAAGAGTCATAAAAATAAATAAAAAAGTCTTCATATAAGGTCCTTAATTAGATTTTACATTTAGAAAGCATGTAGTTTCAAGTGCATATTAAATTATAGGGGGCAGAATTCTTTTTGTCTCGCCCCGCGTGCAATAATTCGCCCCACAGACAGAGGGACGTCAAACTCCCTACTTCTGGCTCGCCCCACGAAACCATGCTTCGCCACGCGAGTATGGTAACTAAATTTAGAGGTTTGTACCTCTTTCGGCCTTGCGACGCGATCCTTTTGCTCGCCTTGCGAATCTAGGCAGTCTGAAGGCATGAAGGAACACCAGATTAGCCTCGCGAGTCTCTACTCGCCTCGCGATTCTGGAAATTTGCATGAACCATGATTTCCAGATTCGCTTCACGAGTATTGTCTCGCCTCGCGAATCTGCAATTAGTGTTTCAAAATTAGGGGAATATTTAAAATTCGTATAGCGAGATTATGCTCAGCTTGCGAACGGGGGAAGTTTATTAGCCCCGCAAGCAGAGAGCAGCCTTTTTACCAAAACTCTTCAATTTTCTCTCATCTCTATCTCGCGTGGGCTCAACAGAGACTTCGTGTTCTTCATCTTTTCTCACACTCACACTCTCAAACAACAACTACAAGGAATCATCTAACTCTCCTACCCTCTAGTTCTTTGATTTTGGAATTCAAAGCCTCTTAACAACTTTCTCTCTCAAATTTCAAAAGTGGGTTAGGTATTTGTTGTTGTTGTTTGTGATTATCTAAACCAGAATGTGATTAAATTCTTTGAACTTAAATGATGAATGTGCTATGTTGAGTGTGAGGAATGTGAAACTATTGATATTCTGTGAACTTGAGCAATATTGATGAATGCTCTATAGTTTGAACTGGGATACACTGCACTATATCTTTTAAGAACCTAAGTTTGGGGTTTTATCTGGGTGATTTTAGGAATGTGCATGATTAGGGGGCATAGGTGATAATTTTTATGAACTTTTTCAAGAACGATATACTGTGTTCTTTGCTGTTAACTAGAATAGACTGGTGCATGCTGCTAGGAACTAGGAATGGCACTCTGAATTATTAGTATTTTGTGTTATCATGAACTGTATTGGGACTTTTCTGGTTTTTAGGTTATGGCCCCACCTAAGAATCCTACCGAAAGGCAACCTGTCAAGCGCAAGAAACGCGCATCTACCACTGATGGTGACACTGTGTTGCCCTCGGGATCGGGCTCAAACTCTAAAGCTAACTCCTATGCCCCCATTTTTCGATCCCCTAGTCATGGGGAACATTGGGATTGGATGGTCAAGAAGGAAATGGTCCTAGAGCGGTGCGTATCCTTAGTTGGCAACAACTATGCCTCCGTCTCGGGTCAGAATTAGACTCGCAGTTAGGGAGTGTTGGCGGATCTTCCTCGCCGGTATGATGTCAAACTGGTGCAGGAATTCCATGCCAACGCTCTCCAACTAGAGATCACCGAGCCTAGATGCGTATCACAGGTTCAGGGCATCCCCATCACCTTCTCTTCAGAGGACATTAATGCATGTCTCGGGATCCCTGCATGGATGGAAAGGAGTGAGTATGAGCAGCTGGCGGCTGTTGAGAGCTGAGCACCAGAGATAATTGTTACTTGCTGCGTGTCGGGGGCTGCATGGGAGGTTGGCACTTTGAGGAACCTGTTGAGGTTGAGGAGGTAGGATCTGACCCCGATTGCCCGGGTTTGGTCAGCGTTTGTACACGCCAATCTTAAGGTGAGCAGCCATGAGTCCACCATTACCGCCGCTCGAGCCCACCTCATATATGGCATCTTAACAGAGAAGAGCATTAATGTCGGTTTCATCATTGCTTCCGATATACAGACAAAGGCTAACTCCAAGGTTCTCAAGGAGAATTTAGGGCACGGGCAACTGATCACAGAGCGGATTCGTAGAGCGGGTATTCCGGTGCGTGACCTGATGGAGAAGGTCCCCCGGCAGCCAATTGACAGAGAGTATATCAGCCGCTTCTGCTTTGTTCAGCCCGCCATGACCAGGAGACCACATCCCCCTCAGAGGCCGCGTTCAGCTGATATGGCTCTGCTAGTGTAGAACTAACAGGCTATGAGGAGGGAGCAGGTGGTGATGAGGGAATTTTTCAAGGAGTTATCATTGGCCCAGCAGGAGAGCCGGGTACCCATCTTCCCCTCAGAGGAGGACTTAGCACCTCGGCTAGGGTGGCAGGACTATCCTGGGGACCAGGATGCCATGCCACAAGGGGGTGCCCGAGGTACCAGAGGATGCGGCGGCAGCCCAACAGCAGGGTGACCCGGTGGTTGAGATTGACTTTGATCAGTGATCCGGGCCCCTCCATTACCAGTCCCCACTACCCTTTTGGAGTTTTCTTTCTTCTGAGTTCTAGCTAGTTTATGATATATTCGATGTGGTTGTACACTGATGGCTAGCTAGAAACTCATTCTGTTGCGATATCTTTGATTCCAATGCACACTTGGATAACTATACTTATTGGTGCACTTGGCATTCTTCCTCTTATCTCTTATTTTTTTTAGTTATTTTATTTTATTTTATGCTATTGTTTTGACCATTGCTTGTGCTTGTGAACATGTCACCATTGAGAGCCCAGAATTTTTTTGGGCTAACTACTTGGATGAGGATGAGGCCGAATCTAGCCATGCTATGAAGCGGGCTAGTAGAGAGATGGAAGAAGCAAGGAAATCAATTGAGAGCGTGGGGTCCGCTCGGACCCCCTTGAGATAAAAACTTGTTAACCTTCCTCTCTTTCTATTCCTTTTCCTTTCTTTTCATTTTTTTCTCACTTGTGAATGCATGGTCACACACAAAAAAAAAAAAAAAAAAAAGAAAGAAAGAAAAGAAAAAAAGAAAAGTGTCTTTTGAGTCTTGTGGTGAGTCGTGGATTTAATTGAGCAAAACCTTAGTTTAACGCATGATTTTGGAAAAAAAATTCGATGAACCCTTCTCGACATTTTTAACGTTGAAAATCCCCTTGAGAAAATTTGAAAGATTGAACTTAGATTGGTTGTTATGATTGCATTGTATTACAATAAGGTTAGGGTTGAAAGGGTGCATGCTTAAGAATTGTACCTCAGTCAAACATTTTGCAAAAAGCTGTTCGGGTGAGGATTTGAGCATCCATCATTGTTCTTAATTGAGTGAATCACATTATGTTGTAATTTTTCTGGATTTGCTTGAATTCCTGCTTAATTTGCATATTTATGTGTTTGCATCATATGATTGGGGCAAGTTTTTCTTTGAATTAACTATTTGAACATAAATTGAACCAACCTTGATGAATGATCCCTAGTTAGCCACATTGAGCCTTGAAGCCTATTGTTCTTGATGACCTTGCATGACAAACCCATTAACTCCGAAAAATCATGATTTCCCTATCCTAGGATTTAGGAGAGCATGGAATCGTTAGCTTATGAGTGTTGCTTTAGAACTAAGTTTGGGGTGGCTACAAAGTTCATAAGTCATAGTCGAGAAAAGAAAAGAAAAAGATTGCAGCCAAAGGCTTAGAAAAAAAAAATGATGCATGATGAAAAATAGGAGAGTGAAATCATTTGTATGTAATTTCCCATTTCATGCCCTCATAAATCGTAGTGACTAAGCCTCTAACCTTGCATATCCTACCTTAAGCCTGGCCCCATTACAACCTTGAAAAGACCTTTTGATGATGCTTGCATGTTTTTGTGGGAACTTTGTTGAGATGAAAATCAAATCTATGGAAAATGCACTTAATTGTGAAATGAGTTAATTCTTGAACCCTAACAAATTGTGTAGAAGATTGATTTACTAAATATCCCTTGTAAGGAAGACGAATGTTTGAATTTGATGATCTTCTTTGTTTGTATTACTGGATCCCTGACTTTGCAGTATTGACTGCATTCATGATTAACCTCTATTTGTTCAAAGTTAATGATTGGGGATTACCATAACGAATAATGGCGGGGGGGGGGGGTGGACATCGAATTGAAAAAGGAAAATTGTATACAAGTGCATAAAGCTCGGTTAACTTAGTTGAATCCATTGACTTACCTTGTTTTGAGTCTTTTGTTTTTAGTTGCTTGGGGACAAGCAATGCTTAAGTTTGGGGTGTTTGATAAGCTTGCGGCTTATCTAAATTTTCAGCTAGAAAAGGCTAAGGTTTCAGTACCAATTAAGCGATTTAACCTCGCTAAACCCCCTATTTTGGCTTGTTTTGTCCCTAAGCGATGTTTGAGTCTTTTGATTGGTTTTTAGGAATTTTAGGAGTTTTTGAGCAGATTTACTCTTTTTATTGCTTATTTTCTTTTTTAGGTCAAAAGTGAAGCTTAAGGAGGCTAGGAAAATGAAGAAAATAATGGAAAAGGCAAAAACAGGGTGCTCACCTCGCTTGCAGATTCTCGCCTCGCGCGCCAGAAGGGCAACCTGAACAGGAAAAAACAGTCTTTCTGCCTCGCATTGCGAAAGCAAGTCTCGCCCCGTGAGCCAGAAGGTCTATTTGAGAAGGCTGCAACAGGAGCTTTGTCTCGCCTAGCGAGATTATGCTCGCCTCGCGAGGTAACGCTCACCCCCCGAGCGCGCAAAAGCCAATAACGTATAAATGTTGTGTTTTACGGCAATTTAGTGGCAGCTTTTTCCTCTGGTTTTTATTGCGATTTTTGGATAATCCTAGTCTCTTGGAGCTGCGTCTCCCTCTTTCTTTCTAGTCTAGGATGAATTCTTTATGTGTGTGCGTTGTTACTACAAACATGAAGAACTAATCCCCTTTTCTAAGGGAACGAATGAAGCCTCCTTTGATGGCATAGTTATTCAAGTAATATTTTCTTATTCCCTTGTCTCTATTCTTGTTTCTTAAATTTGATTTGTTTGTATTAATCAAATGCGCAATGGTTAACTAGTCTAGTGTGATGACACTGGCAGGAAATTCATACTTAGGACTCGAATTAAGAACACTGTTTGAATACCTTTAGGCATAGAGTATAAAAGTGGTGCAATCGCTATAGGGAACCAAGAACTTAATGAATCTAATTATAGGTCGAATATATTGGCAGATTGACAACTTACAATTTGAGATATTTCCTTTTGAAAAGTGGCAGTGACATTAGGATAATTGAGGGTTCCTGGTTGACAAAGAATTGAACATAGGGATAAGAGGATAAACACTTGGGTAGCTTGCTTGATAGGATAGGTGGATTCGTGACCTTAGAGCCTTAATCATCATCAAATCTTATCTGATTCTTTATTATCTTCTTTTAATTGTTACTGATTTAATGCTTGATTTTATTTTCTCTCTACTCATAACTCTTCCCTTTTGACTTAGTCAACGTCTTGGTTTTCTTGATAAATTGTTCAAATTGGTACTCCAATCCCGGTGTTCAACCTCGATAACTCTACCTTGTTTATTACTTGCAACGATCCGGTACACTTACCGGTTCGTCAACAAGTTTTTGGCGCCGTTGTCGGGGATTAACACAACCAATTTTCCTAATTTTTTGGGAATTTAATTCTTTTGATCAAGCTATTTTTATTATAATTTTTTTCAATTTTATCGCCTTTTACTTCTTTGATCCCACTTGGTCTTGCCTTGTTTTTGTGTATGCGAGGTACTCTTTCACAGTAAAACTTGTTATTCGATCTAGAGATCACCAAGGCCGAAAAGTGGTTGAGGAAAGAATCTAGAGAGAAAAAGAGGCTTGAAGCAACTTAATCCATTGATCTTGAAGAGATGGAGGAAGAAAATCCTCCTCCGACCTACAAGCCCCTTTATGAGTACAATCAACCTAACTTGGATGATTGTACTTCTACTGTTGTTAGGCCTGTTATCACAGCCGATTCTTTTGAGATTCGGGAAAGTGTTCTGCGTCAGATTAAAATGAATCAATTTGACGGTGGTGCACAACAAGATCCTCACAGGCACATTACTCGTTTATTGGAAGCTTGTGACATGTGGAAATATCGGGGAGTTTCACAAGACGCCCTTCGTTTGCGACTATTCCCTCTTTCTCTTCAGGATAGAGCACGCTATTGGCTAGATATACACTTGGATCGTGCTAGCATCACCACTTGGGAACAGATGGCTCAGAAGTTCCTCACAAAATTATTCTCTCCTCAGAAAGCGGCACAATTAAAGATAGTTGTCACTTCTTTCAAGCAACACGATGATGAATCCTATAATGAAGCTTAGGAGAGGTATAATGTGCTTTTGAGGAGATGCCCTACTTCCTACTTCGACTTAGTAACAAAGGTGCAACACAACTTTAATGGGTTGAAGGGGCGATACCAGATGAATTGTGATGCCGCAGCTGGAGGCTCATTCTCTTATTTATCAGCCGAGGATGCATGGGCCTTGCTAGAGAAAATGTCTAATAATGACTACAACCGCAGTATGGGCGCTTCTATTGCTTCTGGAATCAATATCGCATCATTAAAGCCTATTCTTGAGCAAAACAAACTTTTGAAGATGTAATGTGAAGCCCTATCTAGTAACAAGAAGGTTAATGTAGTGCAAGAAGGACTGCCCCCAGGTTGTGAAAATTGTAATGGTGATCATGACAGTCAGAATTTCCCATTTAATTTCTCTCAGGAACATGTGGACTCATGCCACAATTTCTAGGACACAGTGCCCCAGAACAACTATCAGAGGAACAGACAGAATGAGTACAATCAAAATCAGAATCGGGGGTACATTAGAAGAGACCGTCCGGGTTTCACTTGGAGCAATACTAGTGGTGGTCTAGCCGGGCAACAACAACAGAATCAGAGGCCAAATTATGGAGTCCAACAACGTAATACTCAGCAGGCCCTCCCAGGGCTTAATCAGTTACAGATCATAGATGGTGGAAGGCAACCTTGGGAGTTCGCTATTGAGAAGACTAGTGCGGCCATTGAGAAGTTGTCAATAAATACAAACACTGCCATAAACAAGTTAGCAACTCATACAGGGACAACAATTCAGAATCTTGAGACTCAAATGGCTGCACTTTCCTAAGTAATACAGAGAACAACCCCAAGAACCAATGCAATGCCGTAGCAACTCGAAGTGGTAAAGTGTTAGGATCTAATGGGGGTACAAATAGTTCTCAAGAAGTTGAGACTTCAGAGCAACCACATGTTGAGGAAGCGCAAGCTAAGGAAGATAAAGTTGCTAGTGAAAAAGTGCCCGAGCAAGGGAGAACGTTGAAACTAATAGATGAAGAATTCCGAAAGAAGAAGTGGGTTGAACCCCAAGACTTCCCTCCCTTCATGAAGGTACGATATCCAGAAAGATTGAAGAAGCCCTTACAAGAAAAGCAATTCAACAAGTTCCTTGATGTTTTCCGCAAGCTTCAAATTAATATTCCATTTACGGAAGCCTTGGAACAAATGCCATCTTATGCCCGGTTTATGAAGGAGCTTCTCTCCAAGAAGCGAAAGATAGTGGATGAGGAAACGCTTGCCTTGACCATGGAGTGTAGTGCAATTCTTCAAAGGAAACTACCTCCAAAGTTGAAGGATCCGGGTTCTTTTAATATACCATGCACCATTGGGAAAGTGACTCTTGGGAAGGCATTGTGTGATCTAAGGGCAAGCATCAATTTAATGCCCCTTTCTATGATGAAGAAGCTAGGCATCAAGGAAGCCAAGGATACAAGGATGTCACTCCAACTAGCAGATCGTTCTATCAAATACCCTTATGCGGTGGTGGAAGATTTGTTGGTAAAGTTAGATAAGTTCATATTTCCGGCTGACTATGTAGTGCTTGATATGGATGAAGATGCCGGGATCCCTCTCATATTGGGTAGGCCTTTCATGGCCACTGGGTGTGCTTTGATAGATGTGCAACAAGGGCAAGTCACACAAAGGGTGCAAGATGAGAATGTAGTCTTCAATGTCTTTGAAGCAATGAAACACCCCGTTGAGAGATTGGAGGTGTATAGTGTTGATGTGGTGGACCCAAATGTAAAAGCTATAGCGACAAGAGAAGCCCATGGTTCTTCACTTGCACAAGTATTGGTAAAATCCCATGATGAGAATGAAGATAAAACCTTTTGGGGGATGAGGATTATCTTGAGTGCTTAAAGGGCATGGAAGCCTTGCCAAGTCTCCCAAGGGATGAATGTAAAAAAAAAAAAAAGAAGCTCAACAAAGAAGGAATGGAAGAAGACAAAAATACGTCGGAGTTGAAGAAACTCCCAACTCACTTGAGGTATGCATTCTTGAGTGAGGGGGGGACAACATCCGATCATCATTAGCAATACCTTGAAAAAGGATGAGGAAGAAAAGCTATTGAGAGTTCTTAGGGAACACAAATCTGCCATTGGGTGGAAGATTTCGGATCTAAAAGGTATAAGTCCTTCCCTTTGCATGCACAAAATCTTGATGGAGGATGATTATAAGCTGGTGGTTCAACCACAAAGGCGGTTAAATCCCATCATGAAAGAAGTGGTGCGTAAGGAGGTGATTAAGCTTTTGGATGCCGGAATCATCTATCCAATCTCGGATAGCAATTGGGTTAGCCCGATTCATGTGGTCCCAAAGAAGGGTGGCACAACCGTGATGGTCAATGAGAATAATGTATTGATTCCAACAAGGACCGTCACGGGATGGAGGGTTTGTATTGACTATAGAAAGCTAAACGATGCAACAAGTAAAGATCAGTTCCCCCTTCCATTCGTTGATGAAATGCTTGAAAGGTGGCCGGATATGAGTACTATTGTTTCTTGGATGCTTACTCCGGTTACAACCAAATTGTGGTGGATCCTCAAGACCAAGAGAAGACGGCCTTCACTTGTACCTATGGAGTCTTTGCTTATAGAAGCATACACCTTTGGAAAGTAGCGGGAGCATTACATAATCCAAAGGGCATCCTTCTATGAACAAAGACTCCATAGGGACAAGTGAAAGCCGTCTTCTCTTGATCTTGAGGATCCACCAAAATTTGTTCAAATCAAGTTTATGACACTAACTCTTAATGGAAAAAGTATTTTAGCCATTTTTGGTTAATCTTGTCCTTTAGCTCTTCATAAGCTACAACACACCCATCTCTTTACTTCTTGGCCTTCCATTTTCTATGACCAAAATTGAATGAGAATTTGGAGTCTACAAGGTGGGCTATTCAGCCACTTAGAGGGGAGAATACCCTAATCACACTATTCCATTCATTTCTCACTCAAACACCAAAGTTCAAAGTTTTCTCTCTTCTCTCACTTCCATCTTGCATTCGGACAGCCTTGGTAAGCAACCTTACCTATCTTATTTCATCATTTTGACTACATAATCTTGTTCATCTCATCAATCTAAACAACTTTCATCTTTTGAATTTCTTCATTTGAAGTTGTTTACTCAAAGTTATTCAAGAATCATTCAACAAGGTTTCAAGCTTCTTGAACTTGTTTTTGAACCCCTTACTCAAGAGTAAGTTTCTAACTTAGTTCCTTTGCTTTAGTACTCTTGAGAACATCTTTGTGTTACCATGTTTATAATGTTGAAAAATCAAAGCTCGTGGTCTTGTTCTTTTCTCTATAGGCCACGATTTTGACTTGTGTTGATGACCAAGTTTTCCATTCATTCTCTTCAATGAAGCTTCACAAAGGTAATGGGGGAGTGAACCATACACACCTTAATGGTGGTGATAAAGGCCTCCTAGTTTTGTTGAAGTAAAACCCTAGATCTAGGGTTTCCTTATAAAGTTCTTTACTTTGTTGTCATATTATGTTATGTTGTTGTGTTGATATGATGATTGTGTTTGTATATTCTAGAAGGAAATCATTTTGGCATGGTGAAAAACTATTCTTAGGTCCAAAGACCTAAGGATAGGATTTTAGAATGTTGAACTTGTTTATGTTCTAAGTTGCCTTGATAACATGCTTATTTGTTGGTATGATTTTCTAGCTACTTTGGATGTTGTTGGATGATTTCATTTTGCTTGAAAATGAACATGCAAGGTTCGGCCATATGATGTTGATGAGGGAAGCCAAAGCTTCAATGTTTAAGTAATGGTTCAATGAACTTAAAACGGTTCCAAGAAGACAAAATAAAACAATGATGAAACTTATCCTACTTCTATAGGGCATTTGGCCTTGTCATAGAGAGTAGGGTTAGGATCTTAAAATTTTTAGGTTAAGGGGTTTAATATGTTCATACTAAAGTATAAGGATTAGATAAATTAAAAGGTTTCCAAAGAAATTAAGTTTTGGTTCCAAAGAACCAAGTGTTGTGAAATTGGTGTTTTTATGTGAAAATTTAAGAAGATGATGGTTGGATACTAATCAAACCACTTATTTTAAATAAGTTGCTTTAAGGAAATGGTTTCTAAGAAACAAGAATTTCATAGTTAATCAAGATGTTTTTCAAAGATTTTTGTTAGTAAGCCTACCTTGAGAAAAGTAGGATTCTTGCAAGTCCTTCTTTAAAAATAAAGAGTTTCTACACTTTAGAGCTTTCCATAATTTATATAGATTATAGTTCATTTGAAAAAGAAATGGTGTTTCAATTAAAAGGCACATTCCTTTTACACTAAGTAATAGGATTAGGAAACCACTTTATAAGAGTTTTACACTAATTAGATACCCTTTAAGATATTGTGTAGAGTTTTCATACTATGCTTAACAAAGGAAATTTCATCAACTACTTTACTATAAAGATATTGCTTTGAAGCTTTTACTATAATAGCGTAAACACGCGTCCTCTCCTAAAAGAAAATATTTGAGCTCCAAAATGGACTCACAAAGATTTAGTAAAAAACATGTACTAATATCTAGGGGTCATGACAAAATCATGTTCCACACCCTTGATGATTTAAGCCATCTAAGGAATCCATAACGTGTAATCACTAAGAGTTACTTCTAAAGAATAAGTAATGTTCCTTTGATAGAAAAGTGAGAAGATTAATGAAGGGGATCCTTATGGATCCTATCCTGCATAATACATCTAGGGTATGGACTAATATATCATAAGACGTGAAAATCGCTTTACGAACGACGAGGTGGTATGTGATTGCAAGGAACGGAACCAAGAACGGGCGACTGATGGCAGGTCGTGCGAAAGTGGGTCCCATAGGGGTGCCCTGTGGTTTATCAAGAGATAAACATGGTACTATAGTGATGAAGTAGTACGTGGCTGTTTTGTGTCATTTCTTGACATGTATAGGCATCTGTACATGAGTTGAGCATTGTGTCCGAGAGTTGAGCTTACACCATTGTGTGGGTGTGATTTTTGGAGGTGACGATCGTGGAAATCTTGAGGACGTTGGGGTTAGGGAGACCACATGTGGCCAGAGAGTAGCTCCTCTGTGTCGTGGGTGACCTATCAAAAAACGTTGACAACTTAACTGGACATCGGACAAATCATGATTTGGGTAAGAACGTCTGGCGTGAGCCGTTAAATGATTGCAATCTTTGGATGTGGCACAGTGGGCTGAGATAATGCAGACAATGTTCTCCCAACCACTCACTCTTGTTATGTTTAGCTCCATGGAATAGGGGTCTGAGTCATGTTGCATTGTGTCATTGCATACCTGTGTTGACATTAGACCCATGTTATTGTTAATTGACATATTAACTGTGATGCATGTGATTAATTGTTATGGTGGGAAAACCCATGCGTTGTATTCCGTTTGGGTGTGTGGGTTCATGACTTTTATCACTGCTGTTATGGTTGTGCGATGTGCGGAATCTCACCTAATTACTTTTGTTGTTATGCTGTTAGCGTGGTTTTCATCTTACTGTGGTGAATAGACATGGCGAGCGACCCACATTCCAGTTTGACCTTGGACTTGAAACTTCACGATCGAGTGGACACTTGGACGATCCATCCTGATGGGCGTCGCACCTATACTGGAGCTGTAAGTCTCACGAGTAGGAGGGAGTTACCTTTCTCCATGATGAGCCTGTCCGAGAGAGTTTTCACCTTACGGATTAGTGGTGAGGGTAGTTCAAGGATAACCCAGCCACCACCACCACTTGCTGATCGTCCGCGATTGCCTAGTACCCAGCCTGTAGTTCACCGGGAGGAGCCTAGGGACGTGTACGTCGACCCTGCTTCCATGCCACCTCCACCTACTGCACCGTCTACTTCCGTCGTACCTATATCTACTGCCAGCCCTTTTGTCCCTATTGTCCTACCCCCAGGGCCTACCTATATGCCTTCCGATCTACATCCTTAGATTCCTCGCCAGCGGCCGAATTGGAGGATGACTGCTCTTAAGAGCACACCGGCTCATACCAGGGTATCCTTTTCTACTCCCCTCGTTATCCTCTTGTCTGATGATGAGGAGATGGAGAAGGAGGAGCAAGAGGAAGTACCCAAATATGTGCCGCAGGACGTTCCTGAGGTAGCCCCTGCCAGCACGAGTCAAGATGCGTGGTGGATGAGGACTAATGAGGAGATGCTGCGGTATGCGGAACAGATCATGAGTGGGTATGACATGCATTCCTTGGAGGACGAGGATGAGGATGAGGAGGAGGAGGCCATGGAGGAGGACGAGGAGTAGGAGGAAGACTCGGAGGAGTACTACTCAGACAAGTAGTGTAGTGTCTGTTTTGGGCCAGTCTCTTGTGTCTCCCTAGTGTCTGTATTTTTGGGATGTACCCCTTTCTCCTTTATGTTGTGGAGCTGCGTCTCCAAGTAGTGTAGGTTGAGTTGTCTTTTTGTTGGTTACTTTCTTCAGTAGTCAGATGTTGAAAACTGCGAGTTGTATATATATATATATATATATATATATATATATATATGTATTATGGGAAGCTTTTATTTGTTTCAATGTTGTTTATGATTATGTGTATTTGTTCTTATGAGTACAAGCATCCTTATATGTTTTTCTAAACTTGAGTATAAACAAAAAAAAAAAAAAAACCCATATTTTCGGTAAGCTCTTTATATTTTAATATATTTTCGTATTTCTTCTCATGTCGTCTGCTGTTAGGGTTGTAGTCGTAAGTGGAATGCCAGATGGACTTTTCCATTGATGCGTTCAATGCCTTCTCCCTCTGTTAGGGATAGGCTGCTTGTTAGTAAAGTTGCTTCTAAGTCAACTCCTGCTATGCCTTCCATAGGAATGCCAGCAGTAGTCCCTATTAGGATTCCTGTTACGTCTCGTTTGATGGGTCTTGGTTCGAAGGCGATGAGTGAAGACACTAGGAGTGAGGTGATCTATCCACATCTTCCTATTTTTTTCGCTTGTCTCTCCGAAAAGGAGAAGTCAGAGGAAGTATTCAGTGGTTGATTCAAGGGATGTCTTCCTGTGTAGTCTGTTGTCGGCTAGTGTAGGGCGGCAGAGCGTCTGTACCTTTATTTTATCTTTCATGGAGCTGCGTCTCCAAGTACCTTATGTTTAGGAGCTGCGTCTCCAATTCTTTATGTTGAGTCTGTATCTTTCTGTTTTATTTCTGTAGTCGGGTTGGATTTTTATGTAAACCTTTATGAACTTATATTATGAAATATTTCTATTTATCTTACACGCATAAACGATTACCAGTTTTTACAGTTATGTCTTGTGAAAAGGAAAAATTTACCCCATCTTTCTTAAAAGATTTCAATTAACCCATTTTTCGGCCTTATAGCTTTTATAAAATGTTCATTATGTGATGTCCCGGAGGGGGTGTTACAGTAGAGCATTATGTGATCTAGGTGCTAGCATCAACTTAATGCCTATGTCCATTTTCAAACAATTGGGCATTGGGGATGCTAGACCTACCATTGTAACATTCCAGCTAGCAGACATATCTATTGCATATCCAGAAGGAAAGATTGATGATGTGTTGATAAAAGTGGATAAGTTTGTATTTCCTGTGGATTTTATTATTCTAGACGGTGAAGCAGATAGGGAAGTTCCTATTATTCTGGGTAGGTCTTTCCTTGCTACAGGAAGAACTCTCATAGATGTACAGAAGGGAGAGTTGACCATAAGGGTTAATGAGCAACATGTGACTTTTAATGTGTTCAATGCCTTGCAGTATCCTGATAAGTGAGTGGAAGAATGTTCATTTGTACAGTCATTTGATAATTTGTTGCAAGGACAGTTGCTGACATGAAAAACAGATTTGAGTAAAGATGAGCTTGAATTGGGCCCTATGATCCTTTGTTAGAAGAAATTACTGAAAATAAAGGAAGGCACTGCAAAGCAACCTATATGGGCCAGGAAATTTGAGTCATTGGAAGTCACTGATGAGACTTTCAAAGACAATGTACCCTCAGTTGTGAAGCCACCTACTCTGGAGCTCAGAAAGCTCCCAGTTCATTTGAAATACGTTTATTTGGGAGACATGGAAACCTTGCCTGTGATTCTTTTATCTTTCCTCACTACTAATTAAGAGAACAATTTGGTAGAGACTTTGAAGAGGCACAAGAGAGCAATTGGTTGGCAAATGGCAGACATTAAAGGCATCAGTCCTATTGTGTGTATGCATCAAATATTGCTAGAGCCTGAAGCCAATAAAAGTATAGAGTGCCAGAGGAGACTGAATCCTATCATAAAGGAAGTGGTGAAGAAAGAGGTGCTCAAGTGGTTGGATGCTGGGATAATATACCCTATTTCTGACAGTGTTTGGGTAAGCCCAGTTTAGTGCGTGCCAAAGAAAGGGGTAGTAACAGTTGTGGCAAATGAGAAAAATGAGCTATTCCCCACCAGAATAGTCACCGAGTGGAGGATTTGTATGGATTATAGAAAATTGAATCAAGTCACCAGAAAAGACCATTTTCCCTTGCCTTTTATTGATTAGATGCTAGATAGGCTTTCTGGGAAGGAATCCTATTGATTTTTGGATGGATACTCTGGTTACAATCAAATTGCTGTAGCACCTGAAGACCAAGAGAAAACCACTTTTACTTGTCTCTATGGCACCTTTGCCTTTAGAAGGATGCCATTTGGCCTCTATAATGCTCCAGCAACTTTCCAAAGATGCATGATGGCCATCTTCTCTGATTTTATTGAGAAATCCATGGAAATCTTTATGGATGACTCCTCAAGATTTGGAGAGTCATTCCAAGGATGCCTTGGAAATCTAGAACAGGTCTTAGATCGTTATGAAGAAACAAGCTTCGTGTTAAACTGGGAAAAGTGTCTCTTCATGGTTCAGCAAGGAATTGTGTTGGGTCACAAGGTTTCTAAGAAGGGTATGGAGGTAGACAAAGCCAAGATAGAGTTCATTGAAAAGCTGCTGCCACCTAATTCAGTTAAAGGAGTGAGAAGTTTCTTAGGACATGCTGGGTTCTATAGAAGATTTATCAAGGACTTCTCCAAAATCTCCAAACCTCTGTGTCAGTTGCTAGAGCATGACAAGATCTTTGATTTCACACCAGGTTGTTTGGAAGCTTTTGAGATTATGAAGAAGGCTCTAATCACTACACCAGTCATAATTGCCCCAGATTGGTTTAGGCCATTTGAGTTGATGTGTGATGCTAGTGGCTTCGCAGTGGGAGCAGTCCTGGGCCAGAGGAAAGATAAGGTATTCCACTCTATTTATTTTGCCAGCAAGACATTCATTGAAGCTCAATTGAACTATACCACTACAGAGAAAGAGCTGTTAGTTGTTGTGTTTGCCTTTGACAAGTTTAGAACCTACCTTGTTGGCACAAAGTTTCTATACTGATCATGCTACGATCTAGTACTTGATTGCCAAGAAGGTTGCAAAGCCAAGACTGATTAGATGTGTGCTTTTGCTGCAAGATTTTGACTTGGAAATCAAGGGCATGAAGGGAGTTGAGAATCAGGTGACAGACCACTTATCAAGACTGTCTGAAGAGAATGAAGCCACAATGAATTCTGAGATCAAAAAACTGTTCCCTGGTGAGCAGTTGCTTTCTCTGGAAGATGCTGAGACACCGTGGTATGATGATCTAGTGAACTATCTGGCCAGTGGTGTTGTCCCTGTAAATTTAAGTTCACAGCAAAGAAAAAGATTCTTCCATCAGGCAAAGCAGTTCTGCTGGGATGAGCCATACTCATACAAGAACTGTGCTGACAATTTGCTTAGAAGGTGCGTGGTTGAAAAGGAATTTCCAGAAATTCTCTTGCATTGTCATTCATCCCAATGTGGGGGACATCTTGGAGGAATGAGGACAAATTTTGGAATTTTAAGCCCTTCCTCCCCCACGAAATAAACCAGCCAAGGCAGCCCATCCACCATTTTTTTTTCTCCTAACACCATTTTCTTCTCAACTTTCTCTCCATTATCAAGCTTGATCCTTAACCAATTTTGGTGATTCAAGTGAGGATTCTTGCTCATTTTCATCACTCCAAGAGGTAGCATCACTTCTTTGATCCTTAAACCTCATGAATCTTCTCTTAATTCATGTTTGAAAACCATGATTCAAGTAGATTTCAAGTTCTAGGTTTAAACTTCAAAAATCTGTAGAAAATTGTAGAAAAATCCTTTTAATGTCAAACCAATTTCTATGAACTAGTTGTATCATCCTCTTCCATAATCCAAGATCTTATAACCAAAAGAGCTCTCTAGCTCATATGGGTATGGAAGGCCGAACCTCACTCTTTTTGCATCAATGGAGTTTGTTTAATTTTGTGTCCAAGAAATAGTGATTAGGTTCTATCACACTTAGAGGACCTTGAATCCAAAAGTGTGTGATCAAAGAACTTCCCTAGCCTATTTAATCATAGGATGGCCGAACCACTAAATTGGGTAAAACATGAGATTTTGATTCAAGTTTCAAAATTTAGACTTGATTTGGTGTTAAGGTTACATAGGGATCCTTCCTCCAAGAGATAGGAATTTTTAGACATCCCTAGCTATTTTTGGGACCCTATAGCCGAATCTAGCTTCTAAGGGATTAGGGAAATTATGTTCTTAAATGTTGATGATTGGATTGGTTGTGTGTTTGTAGTTGTTGTCAGGTATTTGGACAAGAAATCGGGAGAATTCGCGGACCGATTGGACGACTTTTCGTTCAGAGGATAACTTCAAGAGGTAAGGGGAGATTAACTCCAATAAGTTTGATAGCCTCATGGGATTTGTGTTGGATGATTGTAATCATGATGTGATGTTGATGATTTTTCTGGTTGATGCATTATGTGACCCATATGCTTGATTGATCTAGTGATTATGTGATTGATGCTTGAAGATATATTATGAGTGGTGTATGTACTTGATTTATTTTATGAAGTATATACTTGGATATTTGAATATGAATTGTGGCATGGATGCCCTGGATGATATAGACTTGTGATGTTGAATGGATTGGTTAAGAGCATAGCATTGGCTATAGCTCAATAATGAAGATTAAGCTACCTAAAAGTCTTAATCAATGATTTGGAAATGTTTTGGTTTAAGATATGAGAAGCTTTTAAGTTAAATGGCATAATGGCCAATTTTACTAAAAAGCCACTAAGTTAAGAACTCAAAAAGGAATTTCGAGTAAGACGTAGGAAGTCAAGAGTTGGTGAGGAAAATAGTGAAAAGTTGCTTTATCATTATTGTCTAAACATGTTTTACAATGAGAACGTTTTGAAGAACATTTTAGTTTTGTCAAAGAAAGAATCTTCTAAAAGTATTTGACCTTTCAAAGAGAGAAAGTGTTTTCAAAGAAAGAAAGTTTGCTCCGATGACAATCTTTAGAAAAATGTTTTAACGATGGAACCTTTAGAAAAGGCATTTAAAGTCAAAATCCTTTGAAAATGAATCATTAAGACTTGAGCCCTTGAGAATGGTTTCTAAAGAGAAGTTTTTGTGGAAAACAAGTTTTAGAGCGAAAACGAGTTTTGGTTTATACCAAAAAGATTATGAGTTTTGTTTTCAAGAGTTGAACTACGAAAATGAAATTTGATAAAACTGGTGATTACCCCTTCACGCATGTGAAGCAAATGAACCTAGTGACGGAGACGTCAGGCTAGTGTTTCGTGAATTGAGCATTCGGACTACGTGTCCTATGTTTTGAAAAAGAACGGACTTTGTGTCCTATATGTGAGTCTAGTGTTAGCGATGTCAGCCTAGTACTTCGTGGATTGAGTACTCGGACTACGTCTCCTGTGTTTTGAAAAAGAACGGATTTTGTGTCCTATATGCGAGTCCAGCATCCGCGATGTCGGCCTAGTACTTCGTGAATTAAGAACTTGGACTACGTGTCCTGAAATTTGAATGAACGTGATATATGTCCTTTAAAACGAGTCATGAGCTGTGTGCCTTGATAGAAAAAGAAAGAATTGAATGAAAAAGAAAACAGAAAACTTTCTGCATACATACATGAGTCGGCCGACGTGCCATTTGAACCGAGCTACAATCCAAGTGGTTGAGAATATGAGCCACTTAAGACCACTAGGTTTATATGGACATTCTGTGTTCGAAACTCCACAAGTGGCCGGAGGCATGGCGACCCCGTGCTGTGGTAAATTGATTACCCACACGAATGAACTCAATTAGAGACTGGACTATTCATGACTGGACTATTTATGGGAGTATTCACGGTCTATGCTCGACGAAGGGAAGTTAGGAATCTCCGGAGAACATGAATTAGAAAGTTGAATTGAAGTCTCATGCATTCTTTTGACTTATCTTGATGAATGGGTGTGATCCCACAAAGTGAGATTATCTTGTTATGATATGATGTTGAATATTGATATTCTTTGTTGTATATCGATGTACTATTGTATGATGTTTTACTTGTGTGGCTATTACGATAATCTTGTGAACGAGTATCTCACCCTTGCCTGTACATGTTGGACACCCTGTTGTGTTTTTGGATACATGTACAGATATTTCTCCCACGATCCTCTAGGTCACTACGGGACCATGTAGTTGAGTTCCTTGGTGTCGACGATGAAGACAGGTGGACTGTTCATGACAAGGTCCAGTCTCATTAGGGCGATGCATGCTAGGTAGCATGCTTTATTGTTCTTAGAGTTTTATTAAACCAGCTCTTAGGATTTTTGACGTTTAAATCAGGTCTTTTGACTGTGACTCAATATGATATGTATTAAGAAATTGAAGTGATGTACCTCTTATGGCGAAGTTGAATGAGTATTATAGATGATGAGTTTGAATTTTTTTTCAGCTGTTATTAAAACTTTCAATTGTTATCAGATTTCTGCAACTAGTCTAATGAGTATTTTCGGAAAAGTTTTAATTAACCGAAAATAAAATCTGGGTTACGAACTATGAAACCGAGAGGGGGTGTTACAAAAGATGCCTAAGGGTAGGAAATATTTCTGACAGAAATGAGATGCCCCTCAATTCCATCTTTGAAGTTGAGTTGTTTGACGTATGGGGCATACGCTTTATGGGTCCTTTCACCCCTTCTTTTGGTAATTTGCACATTTTGGTGGCTTTAGACTATGTGTCAAAATGGGTGGAGGCTGTAGCTCTTGCCACCAATGATGCTAGAGCTGTTGTGAAGTTTGTTCAGAAGGATACTGTTACAAGATTTGGCACCCCTAGGGCATTCATCAGTGATGAAGGTACTCACTTTTGTAATAAGCTGTTTGATGGTTTACTAACAAAATATGGGGTAAGGCATAAAGTTGCTACAACATACCATCCACAGACCAATGGGCAGGCTGAGCTGTCCAATAGGGAAATAAAAAGAATTTCGGAAAAAGTGGTGAACCCAAGCAGAAAAGACCGGTCCCTTCATTTGGAAGATGCTCTTTGGGCATATAGGACTGCTTACAAGACCCCCTTAGGGATGTCAACCTATAGGCTGCTCAATGTAAAGACATGCCATTTGAGTTACAGCATAAAGTGTTCTGGGCAGTTAAAAAGCTCAATCTTGATCTAGCACAGGCTGGAGCAGCTCGCATGCTGCAGCTCAATGAACTTGCGGAACACAAGCTATTTTCATATGAGGGAGCAGAAGTTTACACGGCTAAAACAAAGGCCTAGCATGATATAAAAATTCAGAAGATAGACTTTGCAAAAAGAGAGCAAGTTTTGCTCTTCAATTCTAGGCTAAAACTGTTACCATGAAAGCTGAAATCTAGATGGTCCAGACCTTTCACCATTGTTCATGTCCATTCTCATGGAGCCATTGAGTTGCTTGATGTAGCTTCTGGCAGAACCTTTAAAGTAAATGGGCAAAGGGTCAAGCATTACTGGGGTGAGGTATTTGCTAGGGCACAAGCCACCACAGTCATGGCTGATCCTTGATGTTCCACATGCTCTAAGTCAGGCTGAGGACTTGTAAACCAAGCGCTACTTGGAGGCAGCCCAGCAAAATTTCGTTAGTTTATTTTGTCATTTTTGTTTTTAGTTTTATTTTGCACTAACTCAATAAAAAGAAACAAAAAGGAATGGAAGTTGTGGATGTTGGAGGTATAACTGCCCCAGGTGGTGGTGTGGTCGTTCATTGGGTTGAAACAGGTTGGAGGCCCAAGTAACTGATTTGGGCCATGCACTGGTTTTTAGGGAGAAGTCACATCCGTTTGAAATTTGGATAAAACAATTTGAAAATTTGGAAGAGGAAAAGGGTGGAGCAGTTTCTCGTACAATTACCACTCCCCCCGCACACCTCTCATACCATTTATTCCCTCTTGATAACCGAGCCTCACCCTCACCACACATTCTCAACCACCCCCATCAATCACCATTACTCACCCATCACTCCCCTCTCTATAAAACCAACCCACTCTCTCTGCCATATTCACTTACCCACATGCTCTTCTACCTTTCTCTTGCCCGAGCCCTAATTGCTCTAATTTCCCCCAAATTTCTTCACCTTCAACCTTCATCCCTTTCCTCCATCACTGCTCCACCATGCTCGCGTGAAGACAGTCGCTGTGAAGAAGACCAACCCCACATCCAGTGATGAGTTTGAGGCATATGATGTGTTCGTGGATGCTGAAGCTATGGCAAGGTACAACAATGTCACTCTTCTAAGGGAACCCCATGCTGAAAAGGGGTTCACCATCTCTGACAAGGCCTCATATGGTCTCCCTGATGAGGCTGTTGAAGTGATTGACATGCATAAGTGGAAGCGGTTCACGAGTCACCCAACTGGGTTTTGCACTCCCTTTGTCCGTGAGTTCTATGCAAACATTGGAGAGGCTGAGCAAACCTATTCCATGGTGCATGGGTGCAAGATCAGTTTCTCTGCAAAGACCATCAATTTGAAGATGCACTTGGCTGAAGAGGAGGATGAGTACCAGCCTCTATTGAAAAAGGCTACTGTGAAGCAGCTAACTACTATGAAGGATGTTGTGACTGTCCCACGGACGCAATGGCTGCCAACTTCTAGAAATTAAATGAAAATTGCCAGGTTTGCTCTGAAACCCTTAGCCAAGGTTTGGTATCACTTTCTGAGGTACAAACTCTCCCTCACTGCTCATACTGAAACTGTTAAGAAGGAGCATCTGGTGCTCCTCTACTGCATCTTGGAAGGAAAGAGGATTAATGTAGGGAGGTTGATTCAGCAGGAGATTTCCAATTGTGCCACAAGCACAAAAGGTCAATTAGTTTTCCCCTGCTTTATCACTGAACTATGTATGCGATGTGGCATAGAGTTTCACAAAAGGGAAGGAGAGGAGAGGAACTCAAGGAGCATTGATATTGGGCTGATCAATAGGTTTATCTCCAACTCAGCCAAAGCGACCCAAGCCAAGGATAAGGTGTTGCTATAAAAATGGTTGACGAGCTTGTGCAAGTGTACACAATCGTTTAACAAGTAATAAAGTGTAAGAGAGATCGTTCCCACGAGGATTATATGGTGATTCAAGTGACAAGTTTGAGTTAATGGTTCTATTAATCAAGATTAACAAAGAGTAACAAATAATTTGTGTGTGTGTATCCAGGACAGTTTTGGTAAAAATAAATGCTAGAACAATAAAAACGGATTTGTTAACAGAATGGGTAAAATAGCTATGAGGAAGTATCCCTTGCAACTTCAGTCTAGCTCAGTTATGCGTTTGCAATGCTACGGCAATTTGGCTCGAGGAAATGAAAGTTTGTTTTCCAACAGTTCTGAGATGAACTTCACTAAGCGTCTCCTATTCCTAGGTCCATATTAGTTACATTCACGCCTCACTTAAGCTCGTTCCAGCTAGCCTAAGAGTTAGAATGTTCATTCCTAAATCACTCTTCATCATAATTTTCCAATTAATGATTTTACTCTTATCTATAAAACAATTCTGCTACACTTAGCTTTTCCAAGCAGCCGTGAGCTCAAGTTTTAATTAAGGTGATCAAGGTCAATTAAAACACAACCAAATCAGATTTATAGAAAATGCAATAGCAAAGCATAACATAACATTCACTAGAAATCCATTACAAGATCAACATCCCATAGCTACAACAGGTTTAGCTCATATTGAGCTTACAGAAACAAAGAGAAAAATAAGAAATAGAAGAAGAAGCCATTACAAGAGAGGAGAAAGAGAAAGGGGCGCAGCTCTGTCCTTGCTCCAGTAAGGAAGATGATCCGTCTGTCTCTCCCCTTGTTGTCCCCCTTTTAGGGTTCTTTTTCTAGCCTGCCTCAAGGCCCTTTCCTCTCTCATCCTTTTTGGGCTATAAACTGATTAGGACAAGTGTCCTTGGCCCAGTTCCCTGACTTTAATGCACCAAACACCAACCCCACGTGTAGGACACTGTCCTCATCAGCTAAGGACAACTCAATGTGTAAGAGAATGTTTTGAGCCTTTGTCCTTGTGGACCGTCAGCTTCAGCTACAATTGCTACAACAAATCCCAGAGCAACGTCTCCAGTTCAGCACCTGATTCTCCAAAAACTGCCCTGCACAGAAACTCTCAATTAATTACCAAAAACAGTTCTAAACGACACCAAAACATTAAAACTCACAAAAGACTCTTATAAAACACCCTTTACACAAAATCACACTAAAATACTAAAAACATAAACTCAAAATACTCAAAGACCACAAAAACACAAGCCAAAAAGGTATAAATAACTCTTCATAACAAGAGTTATCACACCCCCAAACTTGAATCATTGCTTGTCCTCAGGTAATGGAAACAAAAGAAACTAAAATGAAAAGACACAAATTTTTCTAAACCTCGACACATGTGCTCAAATTAGCTCAACCGCAAAACTTTCTTCTTTGAAAACCATCTTCTTCACAAGGCATACATGACAATGCATCAACAATCATGAAGTTCAATCAAGCAAGCATTCATGGCTGTCCTCATTTTCCACTCTCAGTAACATGCTACAGCACTAAACTGTCACAACAGTGTATTCTTCCTCTCTTCTCAAGCTAAGATAGGTACTCTCAATCATCATTCAAATGCATACTCAAACACGACCTTGACAAGCTTCTAAACACACCACTCACAATCAAAATTGCACACTGCTAGAGGACTTTATTTGGTTGCAATGGGGCTTGGGTTCAGGTAGGAACAGTTCTGGGAAGGTGGCTACACTAGATGGAGCTTAGGTATGCTTCCTCTTTTTACTTCACAACTATTTCTTTCATGGCCCAGCTCATACAAGTTAGGGAGGACTTTTTGATCTTTTTCATTTTGTTTAATTCCTTTCCCTATTTTTTTTTTTTTTTAAAAACAAACCATTGCTCTTTACCAGCAACAGTTCAATTTCATTTCTGATATTCTGTCACATAACAGCTGCATGGCACCCCCAAACTGAAAACTGTGCTAGCCCTCGAGCACCCCCAAACTTATGTTACAGCATGTAAACACAGGAAGCACACCAGCCACTCCAACTAGTTAGGACATTGGTTTTTCAGGATATGGCTTGTAATGTGGGCTATTAGAAACAAAGGGCTTGCAGGCTCAAAGTGGTGCACACAAAGGGAGGATACAAGGGTAGGCTATGTAGGCAATACTAGGCTCAAGAAACAAAATGTGCCTCTAGCAAATGTGTGTGCAGCAGAGATGTGTACACGTATGAAAGCAGCAAGGCAAAATCAGAGAATTATGCATAAGAATGGTATTCACAGAGAAAGAAGGATGAATCTGTTTGGGCCCAAAAGCTCACAAGGTAGATCAGAATTTCTAAAGCATGTGCCGCGAGTGTCAAACAATTACATCCAAGCATACAAGCTAGAAAGACAACAATGAAGCCAAAATTGCCATAGAGATGCACTAGTGAAATATTAAAACAGACAAGCTGCATTAAGCAAAACCCCAGGGTGGGGATGGTTGAGCACGGGGTGGAGTAAAACATACAGGATGTTAAGCTGACAAAAATGGCAACTTCATGCTACAAGTTGAACAAAATAAAATAGCAACAACAACTTAAACCACAAACCAGAAGAAATAACCAAAAAAAAAAAAAAAAAAAAAAGGGAAACAAGGAAACTCCTGATAGCGTTGCTGCAACAGAGTGCAGCAACCGGCTGTGATGTGCTCAAGTGCTCAACTTCCTGATGCGGGAGCTCTTCCTGCTCCCTGTTGCAGTAGTGGTCTTCTTGTTTGTGGGGGTTGAAGTCCCCACTTCTTTCACAAAAACCAAGTCTTCTTGGTTTTCTTCATCAGTGGCTGAGGCTACTGTATCCTTTGCACTTCCCCCTGCCCCCTCACTCTCTGCCGTAGACGGCTGGTGACCCTTGCCCTTGACAGCACTTTGTTCAGGCAGCCTATTCTTTCTTGTGGCAAGAGGTACATTGTCCTCCTCATCCTCATCAGAGGCAGGGTAATCAGCGGCTATTTTGGTGATCACATCTCGAAGAGGGGTGGCTGGAATTTTCTTCTTAGGAGTGCGAGAGGGGGTAAGGGTTGTTGTTGTTGCTTCGGGCTCAGTTTCTTCAGGCTCTGCTTCAGTCTCAGCCCCCAAGTCCGGCAAGGAGCTTGCACTTCTCTTTCTCTTGTTACGGCTGATTTCTTCAGTGGTGGTGGTGGGTTGTTGCTATTGTGAAGGAGCTGGTGGCATCCAGTCAGAAGAGTCCGAGTCATCCGGGACTGCTGTGGCACTTGGACTATTATGCTGCCCAGGGGTGTGATGCAGATCAGGTAGAATATTTAGTGGAAACTGTGGAATGGGGTGCACCTTCTTCCATTGGTTAAGCTCCAGCACCCGTTGCTGCCATTTAAACTGATCCAGGGCAAATTGCCAATATAACTGCTGCTGTAGCATTTGTTGCTGCAGCATTTGAGTCAGTGATTCCACCTTTTGTTCTAGCCCTGCAGAGCGGTCCTGCTGCCTTGAGGGCTCCCCTGGTTCCATAATCCGCTCTTGGTCTTTGGCCTGGCTTGCTTTAGCTGAGTTAGATATGAATCGATTGATTAAGGCAATATCAATGCTTCCTGCGTTTCTCTCCTCCACTTCCCCTTTTCGAAGCTCGACGCCACATCGCTTGCATAGGTCAGTGATAAAGCAGGGGAAAACCAATTGGCCTTTCGTGCTCGTGGCACAAGTGGAGATCTCCTGCTGGATCAACCTCCCCACATTTATTTTCTTTCCCTCCATTATGCAGTAAAGGAGCACCAAACGTTCCTTCTTAACAGTTTCCGTGTGCGCAGTGGGGGAGAGCTTATGCCTAAGGAAGTGATACCAAACCTTGGCAAAGGGTTGCAATGCAGACCTTGCTATTTTTAGCTGGTTTCCGGAAGTTGGGAGCCATTTCATCCCTGGGACCGTCACAGCATCCTTCATATCAGTGAGTTGCTTTACAGTGGCCTTTGTCAGTAAAGGTTGGTACTCATCGTCCTCTTCAGCCAAGTTCAGCTTTAAGTTGATAGTCCTAGCAGAGAAACTGACCTTGCACCCTCTTACCATGGAGTGGGTTTGTTCGGCACCTCCAATGTTCGCATAGAACTCGCAAACAAAAGATGTGCAGAACCCAGTTGGGTGGCCAGCAAAACGTTTCCACTTGTGCTGGTCAATCACTACAGCAATTTCGGCAGGGAGGCCATAAGAAGCCTTGGTGGAGATGGTGAAACCTTTCTCTGCATGAGGTTCTCTGAGCGCAGTAACATTACTGTACCGAACTGCAGCTTCGGCATCAACAAACACTTCATACCCCTCAGACTCATCACTTGCGGTGGGTTTGCTCTTCTTCACAGCGGTATGCTTGATGCGAGGCATGGTTGGGCGAAGATGAGGGGAAGAGATGAAGGTAGGGAAAAAAACAGAGATTTGGGGGAGGATTGAAGGCGTTAGGGTTCGGGTGGTGGAGGCAGTGGGTTGCGTGTGGGAAGGAAGGGGAAGGTGGGGGCTTTATGAAGAGATTTGACGGGAGAGTGTGGTGATTGATGCGGGTGGTTGGGAGTGTGTGGCTAGGGAGAGGCGCGGATACCAAGGGAGAATAAGTGGTCTGAGGGTTCCCCTCTAACCTTTTTGGATTTGTTGTACCTGGTTTGAGCGTGACATGACTTCTTCCCCCAAAACCCAACACAATCCCGAATCAGCTACATGGGCCCCCAACCTTTTCCAACCCAATATACAATCACGGCACCACCAAGACAGTTTTACCACCTTCAGCCTCATCCCCAATTTCTTTGTGTTCTGCTTACTGTTAGTGCTAAAGAAAATGAAAAAAAAAAAAAAAAAACAAAACAAAATAACATCTAAAATTGAAGAAAATAAAATAAAAATTGTTGGGCTGCCTCCCAGTAGCGCTTGGTTTATAAGTCCTCAGCCTGACTCAGTTCATGTTGAACATTCAAGGATGAGCCAATACTGTGGTGGCCTGTGCCTTAGCAAATGGCTCACCCCAGTAATGTTTGACCCTTTGCCCGTTTACCTTGAAGGTCCTACCAGAGGCTGCGTCAAGCAGTTCCATGGCCCCATGAGAGTGGGCATGAACTATTGTGAAGGGTCCAGACCATCTAGATTTGAGTTTTCCTGGAAACAGCTTCAGTCTGGAATTAAAGAGCAATACTTGCTCTCCTGGTGCAAAGTCTCTCTTCTGGATCTTTCGATCATGCCAAGCTTTTGTCTTGGCCTTGTAGAGGGCTGCCCCCTCATACGAAAACATCCTATGTTCTTCAAGCTCATTGAGCTGCAGCATTCGAGCTGCCCCAGCCTGGGCTAGCTCAAGATTTAGTTTTTTTTACTACCCAGAAGGCTTTATGCTACAGCTCAATGGGCAAATGGCATGCCTTTCCATAGACCAACCTATAGGGTGACATTCCTAAGGGGGTCTTGTAGGCAGTCCTATATGCCCAGAGAGCATCTTCCAAGTGCAGGGACCAATCTTTTCTAGTTGGATTCACCACTTTTTCCAGAATTCTTTTTATTTCCCTATTGGACAGCTCTGCCTGCCCATTTGTCTGCGGATGGTATGCTATAGCCACTTTATGTCTCACCCCATATTTTGTGAGGACTCCATCAAAGAGCTTGTTGCAGAAGTGTGTACCTTCATCACTGATAAATGCCCTTGGTGTGCCAAATCTTGTAAAAATATGCTTTTGAACAAACTTCACAACAGATCTAGCATCATTTGTAGGGAGAGCTACAGCTTCCACCCATTTTGACACGTAGTCTACAGCCACCAGAATATATAAATTTCCAAAGGAAGGGGGGAAGGGCCCCATGAAGTCTATGCCCCACACATCAAACAACTCTACTTCCAAGATGGAATTGAGGGGCATCTCGTGTCTATCTGAAATATTTCCCACCCTTTGGCATCTGTCGCAGCCCTTGGCAAAACAGTAGGCATCTTTAAATAATGTAGGCCAAAAGTGCCCAGCCTGGAGGACTTTGGCAGCCGTCCTCATTCCTCCAAAATGTCCCCCACATGGGGATGAATGACAATGTAAAAGAATAGCCGGGACTTCTGTTTCTACTACACACCTTCTAAGCAAATTGTCAGCACAATGCTTATATAAGTATGGCTCGTCCCAGCAGAACTGCTTTGCCTGATGGAAGAACCTTTTTCTTTGTTGTGGACTGAAATCTGTAGGGACAATTCCACTGGCCAGGTAGCTCACCAGGTCAGCATACCATGGTGTTTCAGCATCTTCCATGGACAGCAACTGCTCATCAGGGAACAGTTCTTTGATCTCAGAATTCTTTGTGGCTTCATTCCCCTCAGACAGTCTTGACAAATGGTCTACCACCTGATTCTCAACTCCCTTCTTATCGCTAATTTCCAAGTCGAACTCTTGCAACAAGAGCACCCACCTAATCAGTCTTGGCTTTGCATCTTTCTTGGCAATTAAGTATTTGATGGCAGCATGATCAGTATAGACAATCACCTTTGTTCCAAAAAGGTAGGGTCTGAACTTATCAAAGGCAAACACAACAGCCAACAACTCTTTCTCTGTAGTGGTATAGTCCAATTGAGCTTCGACCAATGTTTTGCTGGCATAATATATAGAGTGAAACACCTTATCCTTCCTTTGGCCCAGAACTGCTCCCACTACGAAATCACTAGCATCACACATCAACTCAAATGGCATAGACCAATCGGGAGCAATTATGACCGGTGCAGTAATGAGGGCCTTCTTCAGAATTTCAAATGCTTCCAAACAGGTTGGAGCAAAATCGAAGATTCTATCATGCTCTAGCAACTGGCATAGAGGCTTGGAGATTTTGGAGAAATCCTTAATGAATCTTCTATAGAAACCAGCATATCCTAAGAAACTTCTCACTCCTTTAACTGAGGTAGGTGGTGGCAGCTTTTCAATGACCTCTATTTTGGCTTGGTCTACCTCCATACCCTTCTTAGACACCTTGTGACCCAACACAATTCCTTCCTGAACCATAAAGTGACATTTTTCCCAGTTTAACACCAAATTAGTTTCCTCACAACGATCCAAGACCTGTTCCAGATTTTCAAGGCATTCCTGGAATGACTCTCCAAACACTGAGAAGTCATCCATAAAAATTTCCATAGATTTTTCAATAACATCCGAGAATATGGCCATCATGCATCGTTGGAACGTTGATGGGGCATTACAGAGGCCAAAAGGCATCCTTCGGAAGGCAAAAGTGCCATAGGGACAAGTAAAGGTAGTCTTTTCTTGATCTTCGGGTGCTACAGCAATTTGATTGTAACCCGAGTATCCATCCAAAAAGCAGTAGAACTCTTTCCCAGAGAGTCTATCCAACATTTGATCAATAAAGGGCAAGGGAAAGTGATCTTTTCTGGTGGATTTATTCAATTTTCTATAATCCATACAAATCCTCCATCCTGTGACTGTTCTAGTGGGGATTGGTTCATTTTTCTTGTTAGCCACAACTGTTATTCCCCCTTTCTTTGGTACACACTGGATTGGACTTACCCACACACTGTCAGAGATGGGATATATAATCCCAGCATCCAGCCATTTGATGACCTCCTTCTTTACCACATCCTTCATGATAGGATTCAGTCTCCTCTGGCTTTCTACACTATTCCTGGCTTCAGGCTCTAGCAATATTCGATGCATACACACAGTAGGACTAATGCCTTTGATATCTGCCATTTGCCAACCGATTGCTTTCTTGTGTCGTCTCAAGGTTTCTATCAAACTGTTCTCTTGATTAGTAGTTAGAAAAGATGAAATAATCACAGGCAAGGTTTCCATAGCTCCCAAATAAACATATTTCAAATGAGCTGGGAGCTGTTTTAGCTCCAAAACAGGTGGCTTCACAACTGAAGGTATGTTGTCCTTGAAAGTCTCATCAGTGACTTCCAATGATTCAAATTTTCTAGCCCACATAAGTTGCCTTTCAGTGCAATCCTTTATTTCAGAGAGTTCTTCCAACAAGGGATAATTAGTACCTGATTCATACTCGTCATCACTCAATTCTGTTCTTCCTATCAGGAACTGTCGTTGCAACAGATCATCAAATGACTTCACAAACGAACATTCTTCCACTCCTTCTTCAGGATACCTTAAGGCATTGAACACATTGAAAGTCACATGTTGATCATTAACCCTCATGGTCAACTCTCCCTTTTGTACATCAATGAGAGTTCTTCCTGTAGCAAGGAAGGGCCTACCCAGAAAAATAGGAACTTCCCTATCTGCTTCACGGTCTAAAATAATAAAGTCCACTGGGAACACAAACTTATCTACTTTTATCAGTACATCATCGATCTTTCCTTCTGGATATGCAATAGACCTGTCTGCTAGTTGAAATGTCACAGTGGTAGGCCTGGCATCCCCAATGCCCAATTGTTTAAAAATCGACATAGGCATTAAGTTGATGCTAGCACCTAAATCACACAGTGCTCTGCCACAGTAGGTATCTCCAATAGAACAGGGAATGGTGAAACTTCCCGGGTCTTTCAACTTGGGAGGTACTTTGGCTTGGAGCATCAGGCTACATTCCTTTGTCATGGCAACTGTTTCAAACTCCCCCAGCCTTCTCCTCTTTGTTAACACATCTTTCATGAACTTGGTATAGTTAGGCATCTGCTGCAAAGCTTCAACCAAAGGTATATTGATGTGCAACTGCTTTAGAATCTCCATGAACTTGCTAAACTGCTTGTCTTGTTGTACTTTCCTCAACCTTTGAGGAAAAGGGGGAGGTGGTCTTTCTGGACTAAATTTAGGCAAGGGTTCAGCTTCTGGAACAGCCTCAGGGTTCTTAGCAGTTCTCTCAGTCGTTTTGTCAACATTTTCACTAGTTGCTGGAATAGTCTCAGTGTCTTCACTTTGCACTTTGCTCTTTTTCTCTACCATGGCTGGTAACTCAGTTCCACTTCTCAATTGTATTGCTTTGCAGTGCTCCTTACCAAGAGGGCATGAGGATGAAGGAGTTTCAGTAGAAGATGGCAGAGATCCACTGGGTCTGCTGTTCAGTGCATTGGCCAGCTGGCCTACCTGATTCTCAAGGTTCCTCATGGATACTCCTTGATTCTGGAACTGTGCCTTAGTTTCTGACATGAATGCTTTTAAGACAACTTCCAGGGACATTTCTTGAGTTGCCGGTTGTGCTTGCTGTTGTGGCCTTGGTTGCTGACTTGTGAATCCAGAGGGAGCAGTTGTGGACCGGGCAGGAAAGTTTGAGTTTCTTGGCGGAGCATTAGCATTGTTATTCCACGAAAAATTTTGAGGTTGCCTGTTCCCTGGATTGTAGGTATTGAAATAGGGTTTATCTCCCTTGTTGTCCCTGTAGTTAACATAATTAGAAGATGCAGGATTGTTGAAACAGTCTTCAAACAAATGTTCTCCTCCACAATACACACAAGAAACAGTTTCAGCTTGGTGCACCTATTGTTCATTTACCACTGCTTCAGTTACAGCTGCTTGAGATGTCTGGTTATTCTTGCTTGTAATCGCTAGGTTTTTCACCATGTTAGTTAAGGAAGCCAACTGAGCAGTAAGTGCTGTAACGCCACTTACTTCATGCATTCCTGCAGCAGTTGTGCTTTTTCCAGAGGTCAGCCTAGCAGTAGGCCACTGATAACTGTTAGCAACAATACTTTCAATCAATTCATATGCTTCATTATAGGACTTGTTAAGAAGAGTGCCTCCTGCAGAGGCATCAAGCATCATTCTTGCAGACTCCATTGTAAAAGTGCTCCATTTGAATGCATATTGGAATGCTGTGATGGGGGCATCTCTTTAAAAGCTCCTTAAATATCTCCCATGCTTCATATAAAGGCTCATCATCAAGTTGCTTGAAGGAGGTTATATCATTTCTCAGCTTCGCATTCTTCATGGGAGGAAAGAATTTGGTCAAAAACTTCTCAGCCATCCTATTCCATGTATTAACAGAGTTGGGCTCCATAGAATTTAGCCAATTCTTAGCCTTGCCAGCTAAAGAAAATGGGAACAGTCTTAATCTGAAGGAATCGTCAGTGACTCCTGGATTTCTGAAATTATTAGCCACAGTTAGGAACTGCTTCAGGTGCAAATGAGGGTCCTCGGTTGCAGCACCACTGTACTGCCCAATTGCTTGCAGCATCAGGAACATAACAGGCTTGAACTCAAAATGCCCAGCTGTTATTTCGGGCACCACTATGCCTGTGTTCATTGTTGCCGGATCAAATAGGGCATAACCTCTGATAGAACTGGTTCTATCATTGGCTAAAGCCATGCTATTAGGTTCATCACCCATTTCAGAGTTGTTAGAACTAGTGGCAGCGGAGGAGTAGTCAGGGGTATCAGGAACCAATCTCCCCAACTCGACTAAGCCCTGGTTTTGCCTGTTCAACCTTCTGAATGTTCTTTCAATTTCTGGGTCTAGGTGAAAATCAGGAGCGCTATGCCTACGCATACAGAGTAAAGTACCTGTTGCTATAGCAAAACACTCCACAGATCAGTAGTCTCAACTAATAGAACTATCAAATTAAAACTTGTTAATTAAACACCATTACTAATCCCCGGCAACGGCGCCAAAAACTTGTTGCTATAAAAATGGTTGACGAGCTTGTGCAAGTATACACAATCGTTTAACAAGTAATAAAGTGTAAGAGAGATCGTTCCCACGAGGATTATATGGTGATTCAAGTGACAAGTTTGAGTTAATGGTTCTATTAATCAAGATTAACAAAGAGTAACAAATAATTTGTGTGTGTGTATCCAGGACAGTTTTGGTAAAAATAAATGCTAGAACAATAAAAACGGATTTGTTAACAGAATGGGTAAAACAGCTACGGGGAAGTATCCCTTGCAACTTCAGTCTAGCTCAGTTATGCGTTTGCAATGCTACGGCAATTTGGCTCCAGGAAATGAAAGTTTGTTTTCCAACAGTTCTGAGATGAACTTCACTAAGCGTCTCCTATTCCTAGGTCCATATTAGTTACATTAACGCCTCACTTAAGCTCGTTCCAGCTAGCCTAAGAGTTAGTATGTTCATTCCTAAATCCCTCTTCATCATAATTTTCCAATTAATGATTTTACTCTTATCTATAAAACAATTCTGCTACACTTAGCTTTTCCAAGCAGCCGTGAGCTCAAGTTTAACTAAGGTGATCAAGCTCAATTAAAACACAACCAAATCAGATTTATAGAAAATGCAATAGCAAAGCATAACATAACATTCACTAGAAATCCATTACAAGATCAACATCCCATAGCTACAACAGGTTTAGCTCATATTGAGCTTACAGAAACAAAGAGAAAAATAAGAAATAGAAGAAGAAGCCATTACAAGAGAGGAGAGAGAGAAAGGGGCACAGCTCTGTCCTTGCTCCAGTAAGGAAGATGATCCGTCTGTCTCTCCCCTTGTTGTCCCCCTTTTAGGTTCTTTTTCCAGCCTGTCTCAAGGCCCTTTCCTCTCTCATCCTTTTTGGGCTATAAACTAATTAGGACAAGTGTCCTTCGCCCAGTTCCCTGACTTTAATGCACCAAACACCAACCCCACGTGTAGGACACTGTCCTCATCAGCTAAGGACAACTCAATGTGTAAGAGAATGTTTTGAGCCTTTGTCCTTGTGCACCGTCAGCTTCAGCTACAATTGCTACAGCAAATCCCATAGCAACGTCTCCAGTTCAGCACCTGATTCTCCAAAAACTGCACTGCACAGAAACTCTCAATTAATTACCAAAAACAGTTCTAAATGACACCAAAACATTAAAACTCACAAAAGACTCTTATAAAACACCCTTTACACAAAATCACACTAAAATACTAAAAACATAAACTCAAAATACTCAAAGACCACAAAAACACAAGCCAAAAAGGTATAAATAACTCTTCATAACAAGAGTTATCATAAGGCAAAGATTATGGCACTAGGAGAGCCCTCAAACAGCAGGACCGCTCTGCATGGCTAGAGCAAAAAGTGAAGTTTCTGACTCAATTGCTACAGCAACAACTATATTGGCAGTTTTCCCTGGACCATTTCAAATGCCAGCAGAGGGTGCTATAGATTAACAAGTGGAAGAAGATGCACCCAATACCCCAGTTTCCAGAGCAGATTCTGCCTGAGCAGTATCAAGCATCAGAACAAGCCACTCCTGAGAAGCAACCTAGTCCCATCACCCAAGTAGTCCCGAATGCATCAAACTCCTCTGATTGGAAGCCACCAGCACCTTCCCAACAACAACAACCCACCACCACCACAGAAGACCTAAGAAGTAAAAAGAGAAAGAGAACTGAGAAGGTAACACCCCACTTTAGGGGACACGATTATTCAACACAAGACCATAATTGAAAGCGGAAAATATATAAATAGAGCTTACCGAAAATATGGGTTTTCTTTTTCCTTTCTTTTATACTCGATTTCCAAAACCATACACGTATACTTACACAACAAGGATAATATGCATTATCAAAACAATATTAAAAAGTAGCACTTCTACCAACTTTTCATAATACACGTAGTAGTTTAACATCTAACTACAGAGAAAAGCAAAATAGCATAAAGATCATCGTATCCTATACTACAGGAGATGCAGCTCCATAACATAAAGGGGAAGGGGATACATAATAAGTATACGGACACTGGGAAGACTCTAGAAACTGGCTAAACACTGACACTACACTAGTCATCAGAGTAATACTCCTCAAGGTCCTCCTCCTCCTCGTCCTCATCCTACAAGGCCTGCATGTCATAGCCGCTCATGATCTGTTTTGCATACCACAGCGCCTCCTTGTCAGTCCTCAACCACCACGGGATGGCAGAGGCTACCTCAGGAACGTCCTCTGGAACATACTCGGGCACTTCCTCTTCCTCCACTTCCTCCATCTCCTCATCGTCAGACGAGAGGATAAAGAGGGGAGCAGAAAAAGATACCCTGGCAGGAGTCGGTGTACTCTTACGAGCAGTCATCCTCCAAGGCGCCCGATGGCGGGGAATCAGAGGGTGTTGCTCGGACGGCTCAAAAGTAGGCCCTGGGGGTGGGATAACAGGGACAGAAGGGCCGGCCGCAGATGCAAGTATAGCAGAAGTAAACGGTGCAGTAAATGGAGGTGGCATAGAAGCAGGGTCAACATATATGTCCCGGGGCTCCTCCCGAGGAACTGCAATCTGGGTGCTGGGCTGTCTCCGATGATCAGCAGGTGGTGGTGGTGGTGGCTGGGTGACTCCTGTGTGCTACCCTTACCACTAAACCGTACAGTACAAACTCTCTCAGATAGGCTTGTCATGGAGAAAAGCAACTCTCTCCTGCTCGTGAAACTCACTGCTCCCTTCTATGTGCGATGTTCGTCAGGATGGATCGTCTAAGCTTCCGCCCCGTCGTGAAGCGTCAAGTCCAACGTCAATCGATAAGGTGGATCGCTCGCCATATCTACTCACCATCGTAGAAAGAAAACCATGCGAGCAGCGTGACAGCAAAAGAAATGAGGTGAGATTCCGCATATCGCACAACTAGAATAGCAGTGATAAAAGTCACGCACACACGCACCCAATCGGCATAATAGCGCATGGGCTTTCACAGCATAACAATTAATTACATGGCATCACAGTTATATACATACATATATATATATATATATATATATATATATATATATATATATATATATATATATATTGCAGTTAATATATCAGTCACAGTTTAATATATCCATCAACAATGATATGAGTCAAAGGTCAACTTAGGAATGCAATGACACAAATGCAACATGACTCGGACCCCCTACTCCATAGAGCTAAACATAATCAGAGTGAGTGATTGGGAGAACATTGTCTACGTTATCTCAGCCCACAGTGCCAGATCCAATTGATTGCAATCATCACAACGGCTCACGCCAGACGTTCTTTACCCAAATCATGACTTTCCCGGTGTTTCAATCAGGACGTCATTATTTTTCGATGGATATCCACGACACAGAGGAGCTACTCTCTGGCTAAATGTATTTTCCCCGACCCTCGACATCCCCAAGATCCTCATGATCGACACCTCAGACAATCGCACCTGCACCAAGCTGTAATCTCAACTCCTAGGCATCACGCCTAACTCATGCACAGATGCAGATGCATGTCAAGAAATGCCACAAAACAGCCACGTACTACCTCATCGCTGTAATACCACGTTTATCCCTTGATAAACCATAGGATACCCTTATAGGACCCACTTTCACACGATTTGCCATCATTCGCCCATCCTTGGTTTCGTTCCTTGCAATCATGTACCGCTTCGTCGTTCGCAACACGATGTTCATGTCTTATGATACATTAGTCCATGACCTAGATGTATTATGGAGGTTAGGATTCAACAAGGAATCCCTTCATCAATCTTCTCACTTCTCTAGCAAAGGAACATTACTTATACTTTATAAGTAATTCTTAGTGATTAAACATTATGGAGTCCTTAGATGAACTAAATCATCAAGGATGTGGATCATGGTTTTGTTATGACCACTACGTATTAGTATATGTCTTTTACTAGGATCTTATGAGTCCATTATGGAGTTCATACAGATTCCCTTAGGAGATAACGCGTGTTTATACTGTTATAGTGAAAACTTCGAAGTACTATCCTTATGTCAAAGTAGTTGATGAAATCTCCTTTATTCAATCTAGTTTGAAAACTCTAATCAAGTGTCCATAGGTGTCTCGTTTTAGTGTAAAACTCCTTGAGTTAGTTTCCTTGATTCTATTACTTAGTGGAGAAGAAAACATAATTCTCTTTTGAAACCATTATTTTGTTTTCAAATGAACTATAACTTATACTTTTGGAAAGTCCAAAGAGGTGATAGTGTAAAAATCTTTGCTTTTAGAGAAAGGTTTTGTAAGAATCCTGCTTCTCAAAGAAAGCTTACTAAACTAAAATTCTTTGAAAACCATCTTGCTTAATTATGAAACTATTGGTTCTTGAAAAAAATTTCTTTTAAAAACAACTCATTAGAGTAAGTGGTCGACCAACATCAAACCAACCTATTCATAACATGGTTCCTACATGAAATCCACAAACTGCCATTTCACAACACATGGTTCTTTGGAACCAAAACTTGGTTTCTTTAGAAACCTTTTTAATTTATATACTTCTTATACTTTAGTGTGAACATATAAAACCCCTTAGCATTAACATTTTAAGGTCCTAACCCTATTCTCCACAAAAAAATCGAATGCCCTATAGGAAATAGGATAGATTTTTCTTTGTTTTATTGCATTGTTAGAACCATATTAAGTTCATTTTACCATCACTTAAACATAGAAGCTTTGGCTTCCCTCCTAAACATGTCAAGGCCAAACCACTCATGGTCATATAGCACCAAAATACAGGCATTCAACAACATCCAAAGTAGCATAGAATAATCACATCAACATATAAGCATGTTATCAAGACAACTTAGAACGTAAACAAGTTCAAGCCATTCAAAAATCCTATCCTTAGATCTTTAAACCTAAGAATAGTTTTTCACCATGCCAAAATAATTTTCTCCTAGCGCATACAAACATAATCATCATATCAAGACAACAACATAACTTAATACGACAACAAAGTAAAGAACTTTATAAGGAAACCCTAGATCTAGGGTTTTCCTTCAACAAATTAGGAAGTCTTTATCACCACCATTTAAAGTGTGATATGGTTCACTCCCCCATTACCTTTTTGAAGCTTCCTTGAAGAGTAGAAGATGAAAACTTGGTCACCAAAACCACTAGGAAAACCGTGACCTAGAGGAGAAACAAACAAGTTCAAAACTTGATTTTTTTTCAACTTCATAAATAACGAGAACACAATGATTTTTCAACATCATAAGGACGATAACATAAAGATGTTCTCAAGAGTAATAAAGAGAATAAAATAATTTAGAAACTTACTCTTGAACAAGGGTTCAAAATCTAGTTCAAGAAGCTTGAACCTTCTTGAATGATTCTTGAATATTTTGAAGTAAACAACTTCAAATGAAGAAATTCCAAAGAGAAAAGTTGTTTGGATGAATGAGATAAAAAATAATATGAAGTTAGAATGATGAAATAAGATGAGTATGAACACTTACTAGTGTTGGCCGACGTTAGGAAGAAAGGAGAGAGAAGAGAGAACTTGAACTTTGGTGTTTTAGTGAGAAGTGTAAGAATAGGAGAAATGAAGTGTTCTTGTGCATTCTATGCACTAAATGGCCGAATACTCTTGGTAAAAGAGTGGAAAAATTAAATCAAAACTTGAGTGTGTCATAAGAATGGAGGGCTTAGATTGCACAAGGACAAGTGTTGTAAAGTAATGGTGAGATTGGTACAAGATTAACTAGAATTGGTTACAACACTTTTTCTACAAATGGTTAATGTCATAGCCTTATCTTGAATCAAGGAAAGGAAGTTTTTAACTCTTCCTGAAGCTATATGGCCGAATGGCCTCTTATGCAACTAGGATAGTTACATTTTCTCATTTAGCTAGGAATTAGGTAATTAGGGTTTTTACCAAAAATAGATAGTTGGTTTTTACGACTTTTGGTAAATTTTTGGATTTTAAGAAAGCTAATCCTCTTCATTAGGAATAATCAATAAGGTAATGGAAAATGTAATTCAACATTACATCTCACTTAATTTCCCGTTTCCCGGCCTCCAACATGCAAAACGAGAAATTACCCGATAACGATCAAAATAAAGCTTTTATCGGTTTTTCATCTCTTGACGACAAAAGAAACTTTACCACAACATAACCATGAATATAAACCATCATATAAACATTGACATATATATATATATATATATATATATATATATATATATATATATATATATATATAATTCATATCAAACATAAGGTAGTGATCACAAATGAAATGTTGATCATAAACGGTTACAGTTACAGAAATAGGGGTGTTACAACACTCCCATACAACAAAAAGTTTCGTCCTCGAAACTTGAGGACGTTAAAACAACTGCGGATACTGCTCCTTCATCTTCTCTTCCAGCTCCCACCTCACTTCCCCGGATGCTTCATTCCAGATGATCTCTACCAGAGCAATATCCTTCCCTCGATGCTGCTTCATTCTTCGGTCCTCGATCCTGACGGGAGAAGTTTCAAAAGTTAGGTTATCATTTAATTGTACTGCATCAGGCTCAATGACATGCATGGGATCAGGGATATACTTTTGCAATTGTGAAACATGAAATACATCATGAAGATTTGAAAGAAACGGGGGTAAGGCAATTTGATATGCTACTGGGCCAACTCTACGAAGGATTTGATAGGTCCAATAAATTTTGGTGTGAGTTTCCTGGATTTTATTACAATACCTATCCCAGTCATGGGTATTGCAACACCCTTTCCCGAGTGTCACATTCCCGAACGTTTATAAGGCCGAAAATATTTATTAATACGAAAAATACGATTTTTCTTTTTCTTTTATTTTCATAAAGATGTAATGGGATTAGTAAGGGTAATAAATAATACTAATAAGTGAACTTAGGTTCACCATGCATTACTAGGACATACTGCATTATAAATACAGAAACAGAAAACGAAAAATAGAAGCATCAACATTATTATATACAAACATAAGTCTAATATCTAACTGACATAAGAAATACAATAAGTATTAGGAGTTATAGCTCCCAAAAGGTACTACAAAAACTGACATAGTCTGGCCGACAACAAACCTAAAACAGCAAAAGAGTCCACCTCCGAACTCAAAGGTACTGCTGAACCAAACCATCATCGCGTCCATCTGTTCAAGCAGCAACAGCAAGTGCCAGCAGAAAACATACAGATATTGGTGAGATTCCTGTTCACCAACACAACAAAATAGCAGTAGTGAAAACGGGACAACTCACCAGGTAACAGCATACCCAACATGTTAAACAGTTAAACAGCATACTAAAACTCTCAATATAGAACATGTTAAACAGTTAACGGTATAATATAATGCATTCTTAAACAGAACAACGATGTATAGCAGTAAATGTAGCATCAATAGCCATGCAATGCAGTGCAATGTACATGACTCAATGCCAATGTCGCTGGGTACTACTCTGACCCCTACTCCATGGAGCTAACAAAACATTCGGAGAGAGTGAATGGGAGGACATGTTCCCGTTTCTGCCAGCCATGAGCAAGATGCTACAACATTCGTAACGTGCATGTATCTGGATTTACGATAACACTCTCGACCAAACATGAAAAGTACGGCATCTAGTAGAGGATATCAGTGTATTGTACGGATTCGCCACGACACAGAAAAATCACCGTAAGATTCGTCACCCGCATCAAGGTGTAAGCTCAACTCCTAGGCTCAAGGCCTTACAACTATGCACATGAAATGCCAATGCTTACACAAAGCAGATGCGATAAAGCAATGTTTATCCATTGGATAAACCTCAAGGTTCACTAAGGTTATCTTCCTTAGAAACTACACACGTCTTTTGTTTTATAAAACATTTATCCATCGTATAAATCATTTATCCATCGATAAATATCTCATGATTCCTTTGGAATGATCCAGACGGCTTTCAGAATCGCCGACTGTCCCCACAAACCAACACAAGTCTTTTCAGCGTGTTTTGTCCTCACTCACACGCTTTCTAGGAAACTTCCCAGAAGGTCACCCATCCCATAATTACTCTAAGTCAAGCACGCTTAACTATAAAGTTCTTATGTTCTAAGCTCCCGAAGAGAAGATAAATCTTGTTGGTATGGGTAGTACCAATCAATTCTTATATGCCTTCCCTTAACTATACAATCCCATACCTGCAGAGCCTCAGGATTCCTTCCACTGTACAGTCCCATACCTGCACAGTCTTAGGATCCCTCTCATTCCGGTTATCACAAGACGGAAACAATTGAACGCTTAACCTGGATCCGAATTACCGGTCCGTCATCGAACTACTGTTTCAAAATCCAAAACGTTTCATGTTTGTGTTTACGTCTTACGAATTATGTCTCAAGTCCTAAGCATTATGAATAAGGATTGAGAATCCTCTTAGACGAGTCTTTAAGCCTTTCTAAGATATTAATCTTTGATTTTCAATTAAGGAAATAAGTGTTGATTCACTTAAGTCTTATGAAGTCATTGATGTACTAAGTCATCAATGGTATAGTACATGGTCTTGTTCCACCACATATCATACTTAATTAACCCTTGTCTTCAACTCTAAGTTAATTACTTAACTTAGGTTTTTCACGCGTAAAACTTTACGATTGAGTTAAAAACTCCTTTGTAAACCAAAACAGCTTTTCAATTGAAAACTCATTTGATTTAAAACAACTTTTAAACCAGTTGCTCTATTTTTAGCATTTTCTGAAACATGTAATTCGCTTAGCGGAATTACATTCGCTTAGCGAAAATGAAGCTGTAATGCCTCCTTTGGAACTCCTCTGCATCGCTCGGCGAAACATAATTCGCGTAGCGAAGTTTGTTATATTCGCTTAGCGAATACGTATTCGCTTAGCGATATTGGAGGCGGTTACACCTCTTTTGAAACTCCTCTGGATCGCTCGGCGAAACATCATTCGCGTAGCGAAATTCTCTGGATTTGCTTAGCGAATATTATTTCGCTTAGCGAAAGTGAGGCAGTGATGCCTAACTTAGAATTCCTCTGTTTTCGATTAGCGATGGTAAATTCACTTAGCGAAAAGTTGCCTTAAAACAAGACATTAACCTTATGGAACCATTTTGATTCTCTTCATGAAAACACCTCTTGTCTCATTTTGAGTCACTTGATTAACTAGATGGACTAAGGATAAGGTATAAAACATGTTTCACTTTGAGATTTAATTCCATTTGATCTTTGGATCAAAGTCACTTACGGTTTTTCTTTGAAAAACATAAGTTATTAAAACACTTTCCTTACTTGAAAACTTAATTGTTCAAGAACTACACAAACTCTTCCTTTTCTCAAGGTTATGGCTAAAATGTCTATTAGGAACAAATGTGAAGATTGCTTCACCCTCAAGACAATTACAACTCACAATCACAATGTTCATCTAAATGATGACAAACAACAATAACATATTATTGCATCATAATCAAGCATGAAGTCCATCACACATCATTTGCATCATAATCAAGCATAAAAGTCCATACTTGATCTAGTGATCAAAGTAGGTTTTTCAACATATATGGAAATGATTTTCATCCAATCACATCATCATAGACATATGCTAGAGCACACTAAAGCATAAACTACACTTATTACACAATGTTCTCCAAGAGAACCGAATTGAATGGTGAACCCAAACCAAAGGGTTTCACCCACACATAAACTAAACAAACATCTTCACCACCACCATCTTGGTGTGATGAGGTTCACCCCCCATACCTGTTGAATAGCAGATTCCCGGATCAAAGTCGGTTGATCGGTTTGTGAACCTCCTGATAGTTGCCACCAACTACAAATAACCAAACAATCAAACATTAAACAACAATCAAACCAAATTCAACAATCTTAACATAGAGGGTTTCGGCCACCCTAGGGTAAAGAGGTTAGGAATTGATCTTGGTTTTCCATTTCATGGATTCAAAGGCATAGGAAAGCTAAGGATGAAATCAAATGTTAGAAATCAAAATTTGATGAAAAACACTATTCATCATCTTCATATAGGGTTCGGCCATTTTGTGCTTTTTGAGCTATCATGAAAGTTGAATCGTAAGCTCTTGGGTTTATTTAGAGAATGATGAGGTGATTTCAAAGAAATTGGTCTTACCTCAAAAGGATTTTTCTACAATTTCCTATGGATTTTCAAAGTTTTGGATCTAAGAAATTCTTTTCATGAAAATGGATCTTGATCTTGAAATAAAGAGATATTCAAGAAGCTAAGAGATCATAGAAGTGATCTTACCTTAAAATGAAGGAAGTTTGCTCAAGGAATCAAGTGATTCCAACAAGAAACCAAGCTTTTCTCAAGAACAACAATGGAGCTTCTCAAGGTTGAAGATGGAGTGTGAAAGGAGGGATGTTTGTGCGTGAATGAGGGGCTGGATGGGGCTGAGTTCAGCCTTAAAACAAGTCACTTAAGGGCAAAATGGTCATTTGCCAAAAGGGTAAAATGGTAAAAGTACAAAAGACTAAGGTTAGGGGCATTTTGGTCATTTTGCGTCTAGATTTTCCTGATCGTCATGACGACTCTGGCATACTCTCCCAAGTGTCCTGGGATGATGTGGTATCGAGCTTATCTGTTATCGGGTCTCGTTGAATCCCTTTAGGACTCCAAACGCCTCCTGGTTCGATTATACAACCGAATATAATATATTATTATTATTTTTTGGACGTCAGGACGGATTTTAACGAAGATGTAGAGAATAAAATCCCGAGACTTACTGTCTCATTCACGAGTCCAGATTAGGTCTCAATAGTAGAAAAAGGCTACTATCCATGAAAAACGCAGACCGGGCTCCGTTTGAGCTTTTGCCCGAAACTTAACCATGGCTTCTTATAGTTGTATAGAACATTCCTATCTTCTCGGAATATTTTATTTCACTCTCTAAACCCTCCAACAAAATACAAACGTTAAAATACTGGAGAATTAGAAAACGTGAAAATTGGGGCGTTACATTCCTACCCCTCTTAAAAGAATTCCATCCTCGAAATTCCGTGACTTAAAACTAAACCTACTCGGTCGCTGAAGATTAAGGAAAGAAATTTTTCAACAAAGGAAAATTTTTCCTGGTCTTGGTCTCAGAAGAAAGTAAGAAAGTATGCAAAAGAATTTTACCAATCTGGAATGAATACAGGAATATCCGGTATGCAAAAAGATTCTTCAGTAGGTTCGTGAGTGTAAAAATGCATAGCTAATACATATTTACATCCATGACTCTAATAAAGTTCCTTCTTTCATAAGAACCTTCCAATAAATTTGGGAATCAAAAGATTAATATTCTGGCAAAAATCAGACTGGATTACCTTCAAGAAATGTAAAAGTGATTAGACTAAGTTTCATCAAGAAACTTCCAGTATCAAGAAGTTGTTTATGTTATAACTCAATAAATAGTCATAACAAAACTTTCAGTGAAATAATACGAAAATGTCCAGACCAATGGACACCATATTACTAATTCACTCAATTGTCTAATACACTGAGGAATATGTAGGAGTGTGAACACAAATGTTCCCTTGAGATCAGGCAGCACTAACACAGGTGAAGTAGTCAACCTTCTCTCTAATCCTTGCAAACTTTCCTCACAGGCTTCAGTCCATTCAAACGTTTTATCCTTCCTTTGAAATCATGTGACCCAAAAACTTTACTTCGTCGAGCCAAAACTCACACTTGGACAACTTTGCATACAACTATTTCTCCTTCAGAACCTGAAGAATCACACTAAGATATTCAGCGTGTACTTCCTGGTTTTGCGAATAGATGAGTATGTCGTCTATGAAGACAATGACAAACTTATCTAGGTATGGACGAAAGATCCCATTCATGTAATCCATGAATATAGCTGGAGCATTCGTCACACCAAACGGCATTACAAGATACTCATAGTGCCCATAGCGTGTTCGAAACGCTGTCTGCCTTCACACGAATCTGGTGATAACCCGATCGCAAATCAATCTTAGAGAAAACAGCCGCTCTCCTCAACTGATCCATCAAGTCATTTATCCTCGGAAGAAGATACTTGTTCTTAATGGTGAAGTCGTTCAACTGACGATAATCCACATATAAGCGAGATGTTTCGTCTTTCTTTCTCACCAATAGCACAGGCGTTCCCTACGGCGACACACTGGGTCTAACGATCTGTTTTCCCAATAAGTAAACCAACTGTTCCTTCAAGGTTTCTAAGATGTCCCGAACTGGCGGTAAACCTGGTACGTCTTCAGAAAAGACTTCCGGAAACCCGTTAGTAACATGTATTCGTTGAGCTCCTCCTCTCAAAGAAACGTTTCCTTGGTTGGCAGTCCAAATCCAGAATTATCCGAATCAGGGAAAACTAAGGTTTTGTTTGCACCGTCCAATAGGATATGGTTACAAGATAACGAATCCATCCTTATGATCAAATCCATTTGCGAAAGAGGCAAACAGATCAAATCAATCAAAAACGTTCTATCCATTACAGAAAATAGAACAGTTCAAACAGACTTTCGTAGTTATAACAGGCTTTGCAGGAAGTACAAAAATTATTACCTTCCACGACGATCTGACCGTGAATCAAATCTTCCTTTTGAGAAGTCTCAGCATCATCCCCATTATAAACTCTACTCATTGCCTTAGGCTTCGCTGCTGGCACATCGTTGACAGAATGTCTAGCTTTTGATTGCACACAATCGCGTGAAGTATGTCCTGGCTTCCCACACTTGAAGCATATGACCCCCTGATTAAGCATCCTCTGGTGACATGATTGTTCTTGCCACACTTCATGCACTTCTTTGGGGCGCTTCCAGATTGACTAATACCCCCACTGCTTCCTCCTACAGAACGCTGTTGTTGACCTTGCTATTTTGAATATGGTTCCCATCGAGATCTATCATCACGACCATTGGTGCCTTTATGGAACCTAGTCGGTCCAGAGTGACGTTGCCTTCCTCCACGAGTCTTCATCAGATCTTCGATTAGGAGGCATCCATCTACCAACATCGAGAACTCTTTGACCTCAAGAGGTTGCACCTCTCCTCGAATCCCGTCCCTTAAACCTTCTTCGAACTTTGTGCACTTCCACTCCTCATCGGGATGAAGATGGAAATACCTCGAAGACTTCAGCAGGGACTCAAAACGATCAGCATATTCTTTGACAGACATTCCTCCTTGACGTAGTTGCAGGAACTCCATATCTTTCAACTCGTCTTGCACCCGTCAGGAAACACTCGTTCTGAAGAACTCTGCGAGCGACAACTTAAAAGAAAGCAAAAACATTACTATCCTGCCCAATATCATTCCCCTTCAGAAACAATAATGCGGAGAGTAACAAACAGGTTTTGTCTTCCTTACAGAAACACAACACTAAGAACAAACAACACAAAAGGATAGACCGAAGTCATCATCCTTTCCAACATTGTTTTCTCTCAAAAACAATAACATAGAAAGACAATCAGAGAAAACACAACACAAACAAGATAGACCATAACCTACAAACCCCAAAAAGACTCGGCCAGCTCTGATACCAAATAATGCAACACCCTTTCCCGAGTGTCACATTCCCGAATGTTTATAAGGCCGAAAATATTTATTAATGCGGAAAATACGATTTTTCTTTTTCTTTTCTTTTCATAAAGATGTAATGAGATTAGTAAGGGTAATAAATAATACTAATAAGTGAACTTAGGTTCACCATGCATTACTAGGAGATACTGTATTATAAATACAGAAATAGAAAACAGAAAACAGAAGCATCAACATTACTATATACAAACATAAGTCTAATGTCTAACTGAAATAAGAAATACAATAAGTACTAGGAGTTATAGCTCCAAAAAGGGACTACAAAAACTGACATAGTCTGGCCGACAACAAAACTAAAACAGCAAAAGAGTGCACCTCCGAACTCAAAGGGACTGCTGAACCAAACCATCATCGCGTCCATCTGTTCAAGCAGCAACAGTAATTACCAGCAGAAAACATACAGATATGGGTGAGATTCCCGTTCATCAACACAACAAAATAGCAGTAGTGAAAACGGGACGACTCACCAGGTAACAGCATACCCAACATGTTAAACAGTTAAACAGCATACTAAAACTCTTAATACAGATCATGTTAAACAGTTAACAGTATAATATAATGCATTCTTAAACAGAACAACGATGTATAGCAATAAATGTAACATCAATAGCCATGCAATGCAGTGCAATGTACATGACTCAATGTCAATGTCGCTGAGTACTACTCTGACTGCTACTCCATGGAGCTAACAAACCATTCAGAGAGAGTGAATGGGAGGACATGTTCCGGTTTCTGCCAGCCATGAGCAAGATGCTACAACATTCGTAACGTGCACATATCTGGCTTTACGGTAACACTCTCGACCAAACATGAAAAGTACGGCATCTAGTAGAGGATATCAGTGTATTGCACGGATTCGCCACGACACAGAAGAATCGCCAACTGGTCACATGTCAGCCCTTCCAACCCTGATACCTCCAAAAAGACCATTGAAGATCGTCACCGTAAGATTCGCACCAGCATCAAGGTGTAAGCTCAACTCCGAGGCTCAAGGCCTTACAACTATTCACATGAAATGCCAATGCTTACACAAAGCGGATGCGATAAAGCGAAGTTTATCCATTGGATAAACCTCAAGGTTCACTAAGGTTCTCTTCCTAAGAAACTACACGCGTCTTTTGTTCTATAAAACATTTATCCATCGGATAAATCATTTATCCATCGATAAATATCTCGTGATTCCTTTGGAATGATCCAGACTGCTTTCAGAATCGCCGACTGTCCCCACAAACCAACACAAGTCTTTTCAGCGTGTTTTGTCCTCACTCACACGCTTTCTAGTAAACTTCCCAGATGGTCACCCATCCCATAATTACTCTAAGTCAAGCACACTTAACTATAAAGTTCTTATGTTCTAAGCTCCCGAAGAGAAGATAAATCTTGTTGGTATGGGTAGTACCAATCAATTCTTATATGCCTTCCCTTAACTATACAGTCCCATACCTGCATAGCCTCAGGATTCCTTTCACTGTACAGTCCCACCTGCACAGTCTCAGGATCCCTCTCATTCCGGTTATCACAAGACGGAAACAATTGAACGATTAACCTGGATCCGAATTACCGGTCCGTCATTGAACTACTGTTTCAAAAACCAAAACGTTTCATTTTTGTGTTTACATCTTACGAATTATGTCTCAAGTCCTAAGCATTATGAATAAGGATTGAGAATCCTCTTAAACGAGTCTTTAAGCCTTTCTAAGATATTAATCCTTGATTTTCAATTAAGGAAATAAGTGTTGATTCACTTAAGTTTTATGAAGTCATTGATGTACTAAGTCATCAATGGTATAGTACATGGTCTTGTTCCACAACATATCATACTTAATTAACCCTTGTCTTCAACTCTAAGTTAATTACTTAACTTAGGTTTTTCACGCGTAAAACTTTACGATTGAGTTAAAAACTCCTTTGCAAACCAAAACAGCTTTTCAATTGAAAACTCATTTGATTTAAAACAACTTTTTGAACCAGTTGCTCTATTTTTAGCATTTTTTGAAACCTGAAATTCGCTTAGCGGAATTAAATTCGCTTAGCGAAAATGAAGCTGTAATGCCTCCTTTGGAACTCCTCTGCATCGCTCGGCGAAACATAATTCGGGTAGCGAAGTTTGTTATATTCGCTTAGCGAATACGTATTCGCTTAGCGAATACGTATTCGCTTAGCGATATTGGAGGCGGTTACACCTCTTTTGAAACTCCTCTGGATCGCTCGGCGAAACATCATTCGCGTAGCGAAATTCTCTGGATTCGCTTAGCAAATATTAATTCGCTTAGAGAAAGTGAGGCAGTGATGCCTAACTTAGAATTCCTCTGTTTTCGCTTAGCGATGGTAAATTCGCTTAGCGAAAAGTTGCCTTAAAACAAGACATTAACCTTATGGAACCATTTTGATTCTCTTCATGAAAACACCTCTTGTCTCATTTTGAGTCACTTGATTAACTAGATGGACTAAGGATAAGGTATAAAACATGTTTCACTTTGGTGAAAACACTTTGAGATTTAATTCCATTTGATCTTTGGATCAAAGTCACTTAGGGTTTTTCTTTGAAAAACATAAGTTATTAAAACACTTTCCTTACTTGAAAACTTAATTGTTCAAGAACTACACAAACTCTTCCTTTTCTCAAGGTTGTGGCTAAAAGGCCTATTAGGAACAAATGTGAAGATTGCTTCACCCTCAAGACAATTACAACTCACAATCACAATGTTCATCTAAATGATGACAACCAACAATAACAAATTATTGCATCATAATCAAGCATGAAGTCCATCACACATCATTTGCATCATAATCAAGCATAAAAGTCCATACTTGATCTAGTGATCAAAGTAGGTTTTTCAACATATATGGAAATGATTTTCATCCAATCACATCATCATAGACATATGCTAGAGCACACTAAAGCATAAACTACACTTATTACACAATGTTCTCCAAGAGAACCGAATTGAATGGTGAACCCAAACCAATGGGTTTCACCCACACATAAACTAAACAACCATCTTCACCACCACCATCTTGGTGTGATGAGATTCACCCCCCATACCTGTTGAAGAGCAGATTCCCGGATCCAAGTCGGTTGATCGGTTTGTGAACCTCCTGATAGTTGCCACCAACTACAAACAACCAAACAATCAAACATTAAACAACAATCAAACCAAATTCAACAATCCTAACAAAGAGGGTTTCGGCCACCCTAGGGTAAAGAGGTTAGGAATTGATCTTGGTTTTCCATTTCATGGATTCAAAGGCATAGGAAAGCTAAGGATGAAATCAAGTGTTAGAAATCAAAATTTGATGAAAAACACTATTCATCATCTTCATATAGGGTTCAACCATTTTGTGCTTTTTGAGCTATGATGAGAGTTGAATCATAAGCTCTTGGGTTTAGGTAATGAATGATGAGGTGATTTCAAAGAAATTGGTCTTACCTCAAAAGGATTTTTCTACAATTTCCTATGGATTTTCAAAGTTTTGGATCTAAGAAATTCTTTTCATGAAAATGGATCTTGATCTTGAAATAAAGAGATATTCAAGAAGCTAAGAGATCATAGAAGTGATCTTACCTTAAAATGAAGGAAGTTTGCACAAGGAATCAAGTGATTCCAACAAGAAACCAAGCTTTTCTCAAGAACAACAATGGAGCTTCTCAAGGCTGAAGATGGAGTGTGGAAGGAGGGCTGTTTGTGCGTGAATGAGGGGCTGGATGGGGCTGAGTTCAGCCTTAAAACAAGTCACTTAAGGGCAAAATGGTCATTTGCCAAAAGGGTAAAATGGTAAAAGTGCAAAAGACTAAGGTTAGGGGCATTTTGGTCATTTCGCGTCTAGATTTTCTCGATCGTCATGACGACTCTGGCATACTCTCCCAAGTGTCCTGGGATGATGTGGTATCGAGCTTATCCGTTATCAGGTCTCGTTGAATCCCTTTACGACTCCAAACGCCTCCTGGTTCGATTATACGACCGAATATAATATATTATTATTATTTTTCAGGCGTCAGGACGGATTTTAACGAAGATGTAGAGAATAAAATCCCGAGACTTACTGTCTCGTTCACGAGTCCAAATTAGGTCTCGATAGTAGAAAAAGGCTACTATCCGTGGAAAACGCAGACGGGGCTCTGTTTGAGCATTTGCCCGAAACTTAACCATGGCTTCCTATGGTTGTATAGAACATTCCTATCTTCTCGGAATATTTTATTTCACTCTTTAAACCCACCAATAAAATACAAACGTTAAAATACTAGAGAATTAGAAAACGTGAAAATTGGGGCATTACAGGTATGACTCTCAAGAATATGCGGTCCCCTTCTTCGAACTCAAGCGGTCGACGCCTCTTGTCCGCATATCCTTTTTGTCTACTCTCAGTAGCCTTCATCTTATCTTGAATCAACTTCACCTTCTCCGTAGTCTGACGTACGAGCCCGAGTCCTAGAGTAAGGTGTTCTCCGTCCTGGTACCAACATAACGGTGTTCTACAATGCCTCCCATACAGAGCTTCGTAGGGTGCCATCCCTATACTAGAATGAAAACTGTTGTTGTATGTGAACTCTATCAACGGCAAAAATCCTTCCCAGCTCCCTGATCCGCTACAACGTTTACCTTTCCCGGATGATAGTGCAACTCGAAGTCATAGTCCTTCAAAAACTCTAACAATCTTCGTTGCCTCATGTTGAGCTCCTTCTGGTCAAACAAGTACTTCAGACTCTTGTGATCACTGAAAATGCTGAACTTTGCCCCATACAAGAAATGCCTCTAAATCTTCAGAGCAAAAACCACCGCAGCTAACTGCAAGTCGTGAGTCGGATAGTTATTCTCATGATTCTTTAACTGCCGTGAAGCGTAAGCTACCACCTTCTTGTTCTGCATCATGACGCATCCCAAACCTTGGCACAAAGCATCACAAAATACCTCAAAAGCGTTGGTGAACTGGTCAGACGCTTCTTCATTTCCTGAAAACTAGCCTCACAGGCCTTGGTCCATGCAAAAGCTTGATCCTTCCTTGTTAACTTGGTCAACGGTGCCACAATCTTGGCGAATCCTTCATTGAACCTCCGATAGTAGCCCGCTAACCTGACGAAACTACGGATCTCCGTTGCTATCTTTGGTTGTTCCCACCGTAACACAGCTTCTACCTTCGTCAGATCCACAGCAATCCCTTCCTTTGAGATAACATGACCCAAAAACTAAACATCTTCTAGCCAAAACTCGCACTTCTAAAAATTGGCGTATAACTGCTTCTCCTTGAGTATTTGCAGTACCACTCGCAAATGTTCTGCATGCTCTTATTTATCTTTAGAGTAAACAAGGATGTCATCGATAAATACCACAACAAACTTATCTAAGTAAGGACGAAAGATCCTATTCATGTAATCCATGAAAATGGCTGGTGCAGTTGTCACTCCGAATGGCATTACCAAATACTCGTAGCGTCCATAACGTGTTCTGAATGCCGTTTTTGGAACATCCTCCGTCTTGACTCGGATCCCGACCGTAGATCTATCTTAGAAACGTAGCTGCTCCTTTCAACTGGTCCATAAGGTCATCCATCCTCGGAAGTGGGTACTTGTTCTTGATAGTGATCTTGTTCAACTAACGGTAGTCCACACACAACTGAGACGTCCCATCCTTCTTCTTCACAAGCAAAACTGGGGCTCCCCACGGTGACACACTGGGCCTAACAAACTACTTGGACATCAGCTCCTCCAACTGTTTCTTTAGCTCCTCTAGCTCTGCGGGTGCCATCCGGCACGGTGCCATAGATATTGGTCCAGCTCCCGGCACTAGGTCCATAGCGAACTCGATGTCTCTAACCGGTGGAAGTCTAGGTATATCTTCGGGAAAGACTTCTGAAAACTCGTCGACAATCAGAATCAGAAGCACATCCTTCTCGCTACTGACCTCCAGAAAGGACAACAACATGTTTCCTTGGGCTCCTTCTTTCAAAGAAGCTTTCACTTGATTGGCAGAGATAAAACCAGAAATCTCACTTTTTGGAAAGATTAGGGTTCGGTTGGCACAATCTAAAAGAACATGGTTAGAGGATAACCAATCCATCCCCAAGCTAACATCTATTTGCGATAATTGTAAACAAATCAAGTTGGCTACAAACTTCCTACCCTCAACAAGAATAGGGCAGTTTAGACAGGCCTCAGCCATAACAACAGGTTTCGCAGTAGGCGTGGAAATAACCAAATCAAATGGTAGTGAAGAAACAGGTAATCCCAAAAGCTTAACACAACTATATGCAATAAAAGAATGTGTTGCTCCTGAATCAAACAGTACAGTTAAAGTTTTACCTCTGATGTTACCTTCTCCCTGGATCAGGTCTTGGTTCTGAGAATCTTCAGCACCATTCACTGAGTAGACTCGCCCTTTTGCCTTGGGCCTTGCTGCTCGAACCAGGTTGACAGTAGGTTCTGCCTTGGGTTGTCTGCACTCCTTTGCTATATGACCAGGCTTCCCACAGTTGAAGCAGGTGATCCCTGATGTTGAGCACTCCCTAGCATAGTGGTCTCCTCCACACTTGAAGAACTTGACACTAACAGCTCCCGAAACTGCACGGTTTCCGTTGTCCTTCCCTTGGAATCGTCGATAGCATTGACCTCCAGACGGCTTTGAGTAAGGCTTTTGTGATGGAAATTGCTACCAAAACTCTTCTTGAACCTTGATGGCCCAACGCTTCCTAGGTTTTGCTCCGACTTCCTTTCAGTTCTTCGATCAGCCGGCATTTGTCCATGAGCTAAGGAAAAGTAGAAATCTCAAACGGCATAACTGCCTCCTTGAGCTCGTGTCTCAGACCTTCCTTGAACTTTCTGCACTTCCAGGCTTTGTTGGGCTTGTCATGGAGGTAGTTGGAGAACTTTGCCAGACCCTCAAACTTGGCAGCGTACTCGCTGACTGTCATGTTTCCTCGACGTTGCTAGAGGAATTCCATCTCCTTGGCATGCCTAGCACTCGCAAAGAAATACTTCTCAAAGAACTTCATATGAAAGAGCTCCCAGGTGATTGCTTGTCCAGCGTGCTCGGCCACCTGGCAGGCTCCCCTCCACCAGTACTCTACATCACCTACCAGCATGTAGGCTACATAGGTCACTTTATCAACATCTAAGCTCCTCATGGCTTCAAAGATCTTTTCCATTTCTTGCACCCACAATTCTGCCTTCTCCGAGTCGTATTCACCCTTGTATTGCGGCAGGTTCTTCCAACGGAATTCACTTAATCCTCAACCGCCAGTGATCGCCTGTTCTCGGAGTACAAAAGCAGCAGTCATATCCCTCATAGCTTGCACAACATCAGCCATATCGATGTTCCTATTTGCCATCTCGTTCTGCAAGATCAACAAAGCTCAGTACATGCTAGAGATTCCTTTGCACAAGCTAAAACAATGTTGTCATTCCTTTTGGAATTCAACAACACACAGATCACAGAGGCACACAACACAAACAAGATAGACCAACCACAAACCCAAAAAGATTCGGCCAGCTCTGATACCAAATAATGTAACACCCCACTTTAGGGGTCACGATTATTCAACAAAAGACCATAATTGAAAGAAGAAAATATATAAATAAAGCTTACCGAAAATATGGGCTTTCTTTTTCCTGTCTTTTATACTCGAGTTCCAAAACCATACACGTATACTTACACAACAAGGATAATATGCATTACCATAACAATGTTAAAAAGTAGAACTTCTGCCAACTTTTCATAATACGCATAGTAGTTTAACATCTAACTATAGGGAAAAGCAAAATAGCATAAAGATCATCCTATCCTGTACTACAGAAGACGCAGCTCCATAATATAAAGGGGAAGGGGGTACATAATAAATATACAGACACTGGGAAGACTCTAGAGACTGGCCAAACATTAACACTACACTATTCATCAGAGTAATACTCCTCAGGGTCCTCCTCCTCCTCCTAGTCCTCCTCCATGTCCACCTCCTCCTCCTCCTCATCCTCCAAGGCCTGCATGTCATAGCCGCTCATGATCTGCTCCGCGTACCGTAGCACCTCCTCGTCAGTCCTCAACCACCACAGGCTTGCAGGGGCTACCTCATGAACTTCCTCCGGATCATACTCGGTCATTTCCTCTTCCTCCTCCGCCTCCATCTCCTCATCGTCAGGCGAGAGGATAATGAGGGGAGCAGAAAAGGATACCCTGGCAGGAGCCGGTGTGCTCTTACAATCAGTCATCCTCCAAGTCCCCCGATGGCGGGTAATCAAAGGGTGTAGCTCGGAAGGCTCATAAGTAGGCCCTGGGGGCGGGACAACAAGGACAAAAGGGCCGACCGCAGATGCAGGTACAACAGAAGTAGACGGTGCAGTAGGTGGAGGTGGCATAGAAGCAGGGTCAACATATATGTGCCGGGGCTCATCCCAAGGAACTGCAGTCTGGGTGCTGGGCTGTCTCGGATGATCAGCAGGTGGTGGTAGTGGTGGCTGGGTGACTCCTGTGTGCTGCCCTCACCACTAAACCGTACAGTACAAACTCTCTCACACAGGCTTGTCATGGAGAAAGGCAACCCTCTCCTGCTCGTGAAACTCACTGCTCCCGTGTATGTGCGATGTCCGTCAGGATGGATCGTCTAAGCTTCCGCCTCGTCGTGAAGCGTCAAGTCCAACATCAATCGAGAAGGTGGATCGCTCGCCATACCTACTCACCATAGTAGAAAGAAAACCATGCGAGAAGCATGACAGCAAAATTAATGAGGTGAGATTCCGCATATCGCACAACCAGAATAGCAGTGATAAAAGTCACACACACACGCACCCAATCGGCATAATAGCTTATGGGCTTTCACAGCATAACAATTAATTACATGGCATCACAGTTATATATATATATATATATATATATATATATATATATATATATATATATATATATATATATATTGCAGTTAATATACCAATCACAGTTTAATATATCCATCAACAATGATATAGGTCAAAGGTCAACTTAAGAATGCAATGACACAAATGCAACATGACTTAGACCCCCTACTCCATGGAGCTAAACATAATCAGAATGAGTGATTGGGAGAACATTGTATGCGTTATCTTAGCCCACAGTGCCACATCCAATTGATTGCAATCATCATAACGGCTCACGCCAGATGTTATTTACCCAAATCATGACATGCCCGGTGTTTCAGTCAGGACGTCAGTGTTTTTCTATGGATATCCACGACACAGAGGAGCTACTCTCTGGCCATATGTATTTTCCCCAACCCCCGACGTCCCCAAGATCCTCATGATCGACACCTCAGACAATCGCACCTGCACCAAGCTGTAATCTCAACTCCTAGGCATCACGCCCGACTCATGCACAGATGCAGATGCATGTCAAGAAATGCCACAAAATAGCCACGTACTACCTCATCACTGTAGTACCACGTTTATCCCTCGATAAACCATAGGATACCCTTACGGGACCCACTTTCGCACGACTTGCCATCTGTTGCCCATCCTTGGTTTCTTTCCTTGCACTCACGTACCGCTTCGTCGTTCGCAACATGATGTTCATGTCTTACGATACATTAGTCCATAACCTAGATGTATTATGGAGGTTATGATTCCAAAAATATTCCCTTCATCAATCTTCTCACTTATCTAGCATAGGAACATTACTTATACTTTATAAGTAATTCTTAGTGATTAAACATTACGGAATCCTTAGATGGTAAATTATCAAGGACGTGGAACATGGTTTTGTCACTAAGTATTAGTATATGTCTTTTACTAGGATCTTATGAGTCCATTATGGAGTTCATATAGATTCCCTTAGGAGATAATGCGTGTTTATACTATTATAGTGAAAACTTCAAAGTATTATCCTTATGTTAAAGTAGTTGATGAAATTTTCTTTATTCAATCTAGTTTGAAAACTCTAATCAAGTGTCCATAGGTGTCTCGCTTTAATGTAAAACTCCTTGAGTTAGTTTCCTTGATTCTATTACTTAGTGGAGAAGAAAACATAATTCTCTTTTGAAACCAATATTTTGTTTTCAAATGAACTATAACTTATACTTTTGGAAAGTCCAAAGAGGTGATAGTGTAAAAATCTTTGCTTTTAAAGGAAGATTTTGCAAGTATCCTATTTCTCAAAGAAAGCTTACTAACTAAAATTCTTTGAAAACCATCTTGCTTAATTATGAAACTCTTGGTTCTGGAAAAACTTTTCTTTTAAAAACAACTCATTGGAGTAAGTGGTTAACCAACATCAAACCACCCTATTCATAACGTGGTTCCTACATGAAATCCACAAACTCTCATTTCACAACACATGGTTCTTTGGAACCAAAACTTGGTTTCTTTGAAAACCTTTTTAATTTATATACTTCTTATACTTTAGTGTGAACATATAAAACCCCTTAGCTTCACAATTTAAGGTCCTAACCCTATTCTCCATATCAAGGCCGAATGCCCTATAGGAAATAGGATAGGTTTTTCTTTGTTTTATTGCATTGTTAGAACCATATTAAGTTCATTTTACCATCACTTAAACATAGAAGCTTTGGCTTCCCTCCTAAACATTTCAAGGCCAAACCACTCATGGTCATATACCACCAAAATACAGGCATTCAACAACATCCAAAGTAGCATAGAATAATCACATCAACATATAAGCAAGTTATCAAGACAACTTAGAACATAAACAAGTTCAAGCCATTTAAAAATCCTATCCTTAGATCTTTGGACCTAAGAATAGTTTTTCACCATGCCAAAATACTTTTCTCCTAGCACTTACAAACATAATCATCATATCAAAACAACAACATAATTTAATACGACCACAAAATAAAGAACTTTATAAGGAAACCCTAGATCTAGGGTTTTCCTTCAACAAATTAGGAGGCCTTTATCACCACCATTTAAGGTGTGATATGGTTCACTCCCCCATTACCTTTTTGAAGCTTCCTTGAAGAGTATAAGATGAAAACTTGGTCACCCAAACCACTAGGTAAACCGTGACCTAGAGGAGAAACAGACAAGTTCAAAACTTGATTTTTTTTCAACTTCATAAACAATGAGAACACAATGACTTTTCAACATCATAAGGACGATAACATAAAGATGTTCTCAAGAGTAATAAAGAGAATAAAATAATTTAGAAACTTAATCTTGAACAAGGGTTAAAAATCAAGTTCAAGAAGCTTGAACCTTCTTGAATGATTCCTGAATATTTTGAAGTAAACAACTTCAAATGAAGAAATTCCAAAGAGAAAAGTTGTTTAGATGAATGAGATAAAAAAGAATATGAAGTTAGAATGATGAAATAATTACTAGTGATGGCCGAAGTTAGAAAGAAAGGAGAGAGAAGAGAGAACTTGAACTTTGGTGTTTTTAGTGAGAAGTGCAAGAATAGTAGAAATGAAGTGTTCTTGTGCATTCCATGCATTAAATGGCCAAATACTCTTGGTAAAAGAGTGGAAAAATTAAATCAAAACTTAACTCAAGTGTGTCATAAGAATGGAGGGCTTAGATTGCACAAGGACAAGTGTTGTCAAGTAATGGTGAGTTTGATACAAGATTAACTAGAATTGGTTAAAACACTTTTTCTACAAATGGTTAATGTCATAGCCTTATCTTGAATGAAGGAAAAGGCAGTTTTTCACTCTTCCTAAAGCTATATGGCCAAATGGCCTCTTATGCAACTAGGATAGTTACATTTTCTCATTTAGTTAGGAATTAGGTAATTAGGGTTTTTACCAAAAATGGATATTTGGTTTTTACTACTTTTGGTAAATTTTTGGATTTTAAGAAAGCTAATCCTCTTTATTAGGAATAATCAATAAGGTAATGGAAAATTTAATTCAACATTATATCTCACTTAATTTCTCGTTTCCCGGTCTCCAGCATGCAAAATGAGAAATTACCCGAAACGATCAAAATAGAGCTTTTATCGGTTTTTCATCTCTTGACGACAAAACAAACTTCACCACAACATAACCATGAATATAAACCATCGTATAAACATTGACATATATATATATATATATATATATAAGTCATATCAAACATAAGTTAGTGAACACAAATGAAATGTTGATCGTAAACGGTTACAGAAACGGGGGTGTTAGAACACTCCCCTACAACAAAAAAATTCGTCCTTGAAACTTGAGGACGTCAAAACAACTACGGATACTACTCCTTCTTCTCTTCTAGCTCCCACCTCGCTTCCCTGGATGCTTCATTCCAGATGACCTCTACCAGAGCAATATCCTTCCCTCGAAGCTGCTTCATTCTTCGGTCCTCGATCCTGACGGGAGAAGTTTCAAAAGTTAGGTTATCCTTTAATTGTACTGAATCAGGCTCAATGACATGCATGGGATCAGGGATATACTTTCACAATTGCGAAACATGAAATACATTATGAAGACTGGAAAGAAACGGGGGTAAGGCAATTTGATATGCTACTGGGCCAACTCTACGAAGGATTTGATAGGGTCTAATAAATTTTGGTGTGAGTTTCCTGGATTTTGTTACTCTACCTATCCCATTCATGGGCATGACTCTCAAGAATATGCGGTCCCCTTCTTAGAACTCAAGCGGTCGACGCCTCTTGCCCGCATATCCTTTTTGTCTACTCTGAGTAGCCTTCATCTTATCTTGAATCAACTTCACCTTCTCCGTAGTCTGACGTACGAGCTCGAGTCCTAGAGTAAGGTGTTCTCCATCCTGGTACCAACATAACAATGTTCTACAATGCCTCCCATACAGAGCTTCGTAGGGTGCCATCCCTATGCTAGAATGAAAACTGTTGTTGTATGTGAACTCTATCAACGGCAAAAATCCTTCCCAACTCCCTGAATGCTCAAGCACACAAGCTCTCAACAGATCCTCTAAAGACTGAATCGTTCTCTCCGACTGGCCATCTGTCTGCGGATAGTATGCCGAACTCAAACGCAGCTTCGTTCCTAAAGCCTCTTGCAAGCTTTGCCAAAAGCGAGACGTGAACCCGGGTCTCTGTCTGAAACGATACTGGATGCTACACCGTGTAACCTGACGATCTCCCCGATATAAAGCTGGGTCAAATTCTCCATCGACTGCTTGATGTTTATGGGTAAAAAGTGTGCTGACTTCGTGAGTCGATCCACAATCACCCAAATAACATCATAACCCTTCGGCGTCCTAGGTAAACTACTCACAAAATCCATGGAGATGTTATCCCATTTCCAATCGGGAATATCCAAGGGTTGCAGCATTCCCGCGGGCCTCTGGTGCTCCACCTTCGCTTTCTGACACACTAAGAATGACAATACAGAACCGGCAATGTCTCTCTTCATCCCGTGCCACCAGTACATCCGTTTCAGGTCTTGGTACATCTTGGTTGAGCCCGGATTCATACTCAGCTTGCACATGTGAGCTTCCTCAAGTATCAGCCTTCTTAGATCCGCATCACTGGGTACACAGATTCTGCCCTTGAACCTCAGAATGCCATCTGGTCCTTCCACAAACTTTGACGTGGTCTCCTGCCATCCAGCCTCTCTCTCTCTCATGAGATACTGATCCTCACTCTGTTTCTCTGTAATCTGATTCAGGAGATCACTCTCCATGGTTATCATACCCACACTGAGCTTCCCTAGAGCTGCTTCTACAGCTAACTTCAGATCTCTGAACTGCTCGATGAGCTCTCTCTCTCTAACCATCATGGCAGACGGATGAAGCACTTTTCTACTTAAGGCATCCGCTACAACGTTTGCCTTTCCCGAATGATAGTACAACTCGAAGTCATAGTCCTTCAAAAACTCTAACCATCTTCATTGCCTCATGTTGAGCTCCTTCTAGTCAAACAAGTACTTCAGACTCTTGTGATCACTGAAAACGCTGAACTTTGCCCCATACAAGAAATGCCTCTAAATCTTCAGAGCAAAAACCACCGCAGCTAACTCCAAGTCGTGAGTCAGATAGTTCTTCTCATGATTCTTCAACTACCTTGAAGCGTAAGCTACCACCTTCCTGTTCTGCATCATGACGCATCCCAAAACTTGGTACGAAGCATCACAAAATACCTCAAAAGGTTCGTTCGGGTCCGGAAGTACTAGCACCGATGAACTGGTCAGACGCTTTTTCATTTCCTGAAAACTAGCCTCACAGACCTCGGCCCATGCAAAAGCTTGATCCTTCCTTGTTAACTTGGTCAATGGTGCCACAATCTTGGTGAATACTTCAATGAACCTCCGATAGTAGCCCGCTAACCCGACGAAACTACGGATCTCCGTTGCTGTCTTTGGTTGTTCCCACCGTAGCACAGCTTCTTCCTTCGTCGGATCCACAGCAATCCCCTACTTTGAGATAACATGACCCAAAAACTGAACATCTTCTAGCCAAAACTCACACTTCGAAAAATTGGCGTACAACTGCTTCTCCTTGAGTATTTACAGTACCACTCGCAAATGTTCTGCATGCTCTTATTTATCTGTAGAGTAGACAAGGATGTCGTCGATAAATACCACAACAAATTTATCTAAGTAAGGACGAAAGATCCTATTCATGTAATCCATGATTATGGTAGGTGCATTTATCACTCCGAATGGCATTAACAAATACTCATAGTGTCCATAACGTGTTCTGACTGTCGTTTTTGGAACACCCTCGGTCTTGACTCGGATCAGATGGTAACCTGACCATAGGTCTATCTTAGAAAACACAGCTGCTCCTTTCAACTGGTCCATAAGGTCATCAATCCTCGAAAGTGGGTACTTGTTCTTGATAGTGATCTTGTTCAAATAACCGTAATCCACACAAAACCGAGACATCCCATCCTTCTTCTTCACAAGCAAAACTGGGGCTCCCCACGGTGACACACTGGGCCTAACAAACTGCTTGGACATCAGCTCCTCCAACTGTTTCTTTAGCTCCTCTAACTCTGCGGGTGCCATCCGGTACGGTGCCATAGATATTGGTCCAGCTCCTAGCACTAGGTCTATAGCGAACTTGATGTCTCTACCCGATGGAAGTCCAGGTATATCTTCAGGAAAGACTTCTGGAAACTCGTCGACAATCGGAATCAGAAGCGCATCCTTCTCGCTACTGACCTCCAGAAAGGACAACAACATGTATCCTTGGGCTCCTTCTCTCAAATAAGCTTTCGCTCGATTGGCAGAGATAAAACAAGAAATCTCGCTTTTTGGAAAGATTAGGGTTCGGTTGGCATAGTCCAAAAGAACATGGTTAGAGGATAACCAATCCATCCCCAAGATAACATCTATTTGCGATAATTGCAAACAAATCAAGTTGGCTACAAAATTCTTACCCTCAACAAGAATAGGGCAGTTTAGATAGGCCTTAGCCGTAACAACAGGTTTCGCAGTAGGCGTGGAAATAACCAAATCAAATGGTAGTGAAGAAACAGGTAATCCCAAAAGCTTAACACAACTATATGCAATAAAAGAATGTGTTGCGCCTGAATCAAATAGTACAATTAAAGTTTTACCTTCGATGTTACCTTCTCCCTGGATCAGGTCTTAGTTCTGAGAAGCTTCAGCACCATTCATTAAGTAGACTCGCCCTTTTGCCTTGGGCCTTGCTGCTCGAACTAGGTTGACAGTATGTTCTGCCTTGGGTTGTCTGCACTCCTTTGCTATATGACCAGGCTTCCCATCGGCCTCTCTCAAGTGATCCCTGATGTTGAGCACTCCCTAGCATAGTGGCTTCCTCCACACTTGAAGCACTTGACACCAACAACTCTCGAAACTGCACGATTTCCGTTGTCCTTCCCTTGGAATCGTTGATAGCATTGACCTCCAGACGGCTTTGAGTAGGGCTTCTTGTGATGGAAACAACTACCACAACTCTTCTTGAACCTTGATGGCCCAACGCTTCCTTGGGTTTTGCTCCGACTTCCTTTCAGTTCTTCGATCAGCCGGCATTTGTCCATGAGCTAAGGAAAAGTAGAAATCTCGAACGTCATGACTGCCTACTCACTAGTAGAAAGTACCCTTTTCACGTCAGGATTTAACATCAGTTATTTCTACATGGATGTTAAAAATGGAGGCGGTGGCAAACTTGTAAATAAATGGTTGAGGGAACACACTTTTAACATCGGTTATTTTGAAAACCGATGTTAAAAGTAGAGGTGGTGGCAAACTTGTAAATAAATGGTTGATGGAACAAACTTGTAACATCGGTTTCTTTTTAACCGATGTTAAAAAGTGACTTTTGACATCGGTTAAAAAGAAACCGATGTTAAAAAGTGAGTTTTAACATCGGTTCATTTTTCAACCGATGTTAAATGTCAAAATTTTAAATTTAAGTCTCGCGCGTTTCTTTCTTTATCGTGTACAATATCCTCGCTACTCATCATCTATGTTCTATGCAAGTCCTCACTCTCGTCGTTTGGTCGCCACATTTCTTCAGCCGTCCACCGAGCGAGCCACCATGATCATCGTGAGGTCCACCACCAGAAGAAAACACTACCGCGAGCCGCGATGTCCATAATCCGTGCCATTGTAAGTCATCCACACCACTATGTTTCTTCATTTATTTTTGTTTCTAGTTTACGTTTTTGGTTAGATTTAAGGATTTAAGGATTTCTCTTGTTTTGGTTTAGGGATTTATTTCGTTTTGGAAGAAACCCTCAAATCTTGCAATGAGGGCTTATCTGAAGCAATCACAATACAAAAGCTCAAGGTTAACTTTCTTCCTTTTCTTTTTTATTTTAATCCTTTCACGTTTAAACTATATTTTGTATTTCAAATGTAATTGACTGAAAATAAAGTAACTAATTGGTTATAGTTAGGGTTTTTTTCTATGCATTGCATAGTGAGCATTTACCCACGTGCATTTGGAATAATATTTGGTTGTTGTTTGTTTGTTAAAAAGTCAGGATTTTTTATTATCTAGATGATTCTGTTTGTCAACCTGATAAATGAGCTTCGATCATTATACAATCATAATTACTATTGTCCGATATTTTATTTTTGGTGAAATTGCTTGAACTTGATGAATTATATTTTTATTTGTTGTGCTTGTATTAGTTTCTTTTATTTTCAAATGTATGGTTAGATTGTATAGTCCATTATAAAGAGTTTGCATATATTATGGAATTACAATTCGCACGGACCGATTCTCTATTCTAGCCATTTTTGTGACCTCAAGAGGATGTAGCTTATACTACTCTTGATCAGACATGAGCGTGGAAACTTATTCTTGCTTAGATTTTTAGATATGTGAGATTGCCTGCACCTCGCATGTGAGTTTTAGCCTCTAAATTATCTACACATTATCTCATAAAACTAATATCTCTGTGTGGTTGTTTAGGTCTCTCCTCATCATCTATAAATATTGTTTCTTGTCAGGAGCATGGGGGTAATTTTAATGAATCTGTCAATGCACATTTTAGTGAAGGAGACAGAAATTTGTCAATAAGGTGCACTCTTTTACTACCCTTAATATCACATTTAGAAATCTACATTGTCCAACTAGTATTACTCTATCTTCTACATGTTCCTGTTAATTCAAGTGATATTGATATATGAATTCATTCCTTCGTGGCCAGAATGCATGATACATTTGTTGCTATTCCACAAGATGATTTCATGGATATAGATGATGAATTTCATGCTAAAATTCGCAGACCTCTATCACTTTTGTGAGAGCTTTTAAAGACAGAGCGTTTTGCACAATTCTTTTTTGACTATACTAAATATGAATTCTGGATTTATATAAGATATATATAGTTCATGTTTATACTGTTGAGTTCTGGACTTTAGGATTTGTTGTACTGATTTCTAGATTTCTGGATATATGTATAGTGTGTACTGATTTTGCAGCGAGGAAAAGAAATTATGAAATAAAATTAGATTTTTTTTAAAAAAAAATTACTTTTGACATCGGTTCTGGATTCAACCGATGTCAAAAGTACACTTTTAACATCGGTTGTTTACAGAAGCGATGTTAAAAGTGTGACTTTTAACATCGGTTGTGGCCTTCAACTGATGTCAAAAGTCTACTTTTAACATCGGTTACGTTTAGAACCGATGTTAAAAGTGACTTTTGACATCGGTCAATAACCGATGTTAAAAGTCACACTTTTAACATCGCCTATATTAACATCGCTGAAACAACTGATGTTAAAAGTCATTTTTAACCGATGTTAAAAGTGTTTTCTGCACTAGTGCCTTGAGCTTGTGTCTCAGACCTTCCTCGAACTTTCTGCACTGCCAGGCTTCGTTGGGGTTGCCTTGGAAATAGTTGGAGAACTTTGCCAGACCCTCAAACTTGGCTCATGTTTCCGTGATGTTGCTAGAGGAATTCCATCTCCTTGGCATGCCTATCACTCGCAAAGAAATACTTCTCAAAGAACTTCATATGGAAGAGCTCCCAGGTGATGGCTTGTCCAATGTGCTCGGCCACCTAGCAGGCTCCTCTCCACCCGTACTCTGCATCACCTAGCAGCGTGTAGGCTGCATAGGTCACTTTATCAGCATCTAAGCACCTCATGGCTTCAAAGATCTTTTCCATTTCTTGCACCCACAATTCTGCCTTTTCCGGGTCGTATTCTCATATTGCGGTGGGTTATTACTGCAGAATTCACTTAATCCTCAACCACCAGCGGTCGCCTGTTCTCGGACTACAAAAGCAGCAGTCATTTCCTTCATAGCTTGCACAGCATCAGCCATACCGGTGTTCCTATTTGCCATCTCGTTCTGCAAGATCAACAAAGCTCAGTATATGCTAGAGATTCCTTCGCACAAGCTAAAACAATGTTGTCATTCCTTTCGGAATTCAACAACACACACATCACAGAGGCACACAACACAAACAAGATAGACCAACCACAAACCAAAAAAGACTCGGCCAGCTCTGATACCAAATAATGTAACACCCCACTTTAGGGGTCATGATTATTCAACAAAAGACCATAATTGAAAGCGTAAAATATATAAATAGAGCTTATCGAAAATATGGGTTTTCTTTTTCCTTTCTTTTATACTCGTGTTCCAAAACCATACACGTATACTTACACAACAAGGATAATATGCATTATCATAACAATATTAAAAAGTAGAACTACTGCCAACTTTTCATAATACGCATAGTAGTTTAACATCTAACTATATGGAAAAGCAAAATAGCATAAAGACCATCTTATCCTATACTATAGGAGACGCAGCTCCATAACATAAAGGAGAAGGGGGTACATAATAAGTATACAGACACTAGGATGACTCTAGAGACTGGCCAAACACTAACACTACACTAGTCAACAGAGTAATACTCCTCAAGGTCCTCCTCCTCGTAGTCCTCATCCTCCAAGGCCTGCATGTCATAGCCGCTCATGATCTGCTCCGCGTACCGCAGAACCTCCTCGTCAGTCCTCAACCACAACAAGCTGGCAGGGGCTACCTCATGAACGTCCTCCGGAAGATACTCGGGCACTTCCTCCTCCTCCTCTTCCATTTCCTCATCGTCAGACAAGAGGATAATGAGGGGAGCAGAAAAGGATACCCTGGCAGGAGCCGGTGTGTTCTTACGAGCAGTCATCCTCCAAGTCGCCCGATGGCGGGGAATCAGAGGGTGTAGCTCGGAAGGCTCATAATTAGGCCCTGGGGGTGGGACAACAAGGACAGAAGGGCTGGCTGCAGATGCAGGTACATCAGAAGTAGACGGTGTAACACCCCTTCGAGGTATCACATATCGTAACTCAAAATTCTCTTAATGATACGGTTAATTAAAACCTTTTTGAAAATACAGATTAGATTTATTGCAAAAATTATGATACCAGATTCAACATTAACAGTAACAAAGAAATAAACTCAAACTCATCATTTATGGAACTCATTCACTTCGCCTTAAGGCATACATCAAGTCAGTTTCTTAATACACATCATATTGAGTCACGGTCAATGGACCGGACTTTAAATATCAAAATCCTAAGAGCTGGTCTAACAAAACTCTAAGAAAAAATAAGCATACTACCTAGCATGCATCGCCTAAAAGATATTGGGGCTCGTCATCAATATCCCACCATCTTCGTCGTCGACACCAAGTAACTCTAACACAGGGTCCCGCAGTGACCCAGAAGACCGCTAGAAAATATTTGTACATGTGTTCAAAAAAACACAACAGGGTGTCCAACATGTACAGGCAAGGGTGAGATACTCTTTCACAAGTTTCTCATAATAGTCACACAAGTAAAAACATCATGTTCACAAGTACACCATGAATTGCAACATATCGTATAAATTAATTAGCAGCATAAGACATCTTTGAAAGCGGAAAAATGATGTACAATAAGTAAACGTAATCATCAACAGCCATACAATCCAATGCGATGTACATGACTCAATGCCATATGCCACAAGGGTAAAACTCTGACCCCTACTCCATGGAGCTAACAAAACGTCAGAGAGAGTGAATGGGAGGACATGTTCAGGTTTCTTCCAGCTATGAGCAAGATGCTACAACATTCGTAACGTGCACGTATCTGGCTTTACGATAACACTCTCGACCACACATGAAAAGTACGGCATCTAGTAGAGGATATCAGTGTATTGCACGGATTCGCCACGACACAGAAGAATCACCAACTGGTCACATGTCAGCCCTTCCAACCCTGATACCTCCGAAAGACCATTGAAGATCATCACCGTAAGATTCGCACCCACATCAAGGTGTAAGCTCAAATCCTAGGTTCAAGGCTAGACAACTATGCACATGAAATGCCAATGGTTATACAAAGCAGATGCAATAAAGCAATGTCTATCCATTAGATAAACCTCAAGGTTCACTAAGGTTCTACTCCTTAGGAACTATACGCGTCTTTGTTTTATAAAACATTTATCTATCAGATAAAACATTTATCCATCGGATAAATACCTCGTGATTCCTTTGGAACGATCCAGACTTCTTTCAGAATTACCGACTGTCCCCACAAACCAACACGATTCTTTGCAACGTGTTTTGTCCTCACTCACACGCTTTCTAGGAAACTTCCCAGAAGGTCACCCATCCCATAATTAACCCAAGTCAAGCACGCTTAACTATGGAGTTCTTATGTTCTAGGCTCCCGAAAGAAGATAAATCTTGTCGGTATAGGTAGTACCAATCAATCCTTACAAGCCTTCCCTCAGCTATACAGTCCCATACCTGCATAGCCTCAGGATTCCTTCCACTATACAGTTTCATACCTGCACAGTCTCAAGATCTTTCTCGTTCCTATTATCACAAGACGGAAACAGTTGAACGATTGACCTGAATCTGAATCATCGGTCCGTCATCGAACTAATATTTTGAAACCCAAAACGTTTCGTGTTTGTGTTTATGTCTTATGAATCACGTCTCAAATCCTAAGTGTTATGAAGAAGGATTGAGAATCCTCTTAGATAAGTCTTTGATCCTTTCTAAGATATTAATTCCTTGATTTTCAAATAATGAAATAAGTGTTGATTCACTTAAGTCTTATGAAGTCATTGATGAACTAAGTCACCAAGGTATAGTACATGGTCTTGTTCCACCACATACCATACTTAATTACCTCTAGTCTTCAACTCTAAGTTAATTATTTAACTTAGGTTTTCACGCGTAAAACTTTACGATATGAGTTAAAAACCCTCTTTGTAAACCAAAACCTTTCTTAATTGAAAAACACATTAATTTTTAAAGAACTTTGTTACATGGTTAAGGTAAAGTACCTTAATAAACTTGGAAAGGTTTTTCCGTACTAACTTAGTGTGAAACCATGTTCTAAGTTAGTGTAAAAGAAATATATTAAAACTATGTTAACTTTCGTAAAAGACATTTTCATTTTCGGAACACCAAATACTTTCAGAAGATCTTTCTTTGACAAACTAAATACTTTTTTTTTTAGTAAAATCGGCCATTATAACGTTTAGCTTAGAAGCTTTTCATTCCTTAAAACAAGCTATAACCAATGTTATGCTCTTAACCAGTCCAAGATATAAATATATATAAATATATATATGTATATATATACACATCAAATCTCAATTCAAGACATCCATCCCATAATTCATATGCAATTATCCAAACATGTACTTCATGAAAATAAAACAAGTACATACACAACATATAGTCATTCAAAACTCAAATCAACATTATGCATATGTTCAATCCAAGGCAAAGTGCCACAATTCACATCACAACCAACCTCATGTGACTATCAAACTCATTGGAGCTAATCTCCCTTACCATTTAGGAGTCATCCTCCAAAGGTAAGTCGCCCGATCGGTTCGCGAATTCTTCCGATTCCTCGTCTGATTATCCGACAACAACTACAAACACAACCAACCCAATCATCAACAATTAACAACATAATTAGCAACATCAACATAGGTTCTCCTTCTCCAAAATGTGACCTAAGGTTCGGCCAAAAAGGGATAAAAAGGCTAGGGATCACATTTGGTTCCAAACTTCTGGATGGTTGGTTCTTAAGCTTAATGAACACTAGTGTAAGTCTTAAAACTCAAAAATGTGAAACAAAACTCAAGATTCTTCACACTCAAGGGTTTCCGCCATTAAGGGAAAACATGGCTAGGGAATGATTTGGTTTTCCATCACTTGGATTCAAAGACAATAGGAAAGGTTAGGATGGAATCAAGAGTTAGAAATCAAAAATTTGACAAAATAACTATTCACCTTCTTCCCTAATGGTTCGGTCATTTCTATGAGAATAGGCTAGGATGAGATTTGGATCATATTCTCTTGGGTTTAGGTAGAGAATGATGAAGTGAGTTCAAAGAAATTGGTTTCACATCAAAAGGATTTTTATACAATTTCCTATGAATTTTCAAAGTTTAGATCTTAAAGTTGGAACTCAAGAAATCAAGTTCTTAAATCATGAGATAAGAAGAGATTCAAGAATCTAAAAGATCATAGAAGTAATATTACCTAAAGATTGATGAAGATTGGTCAATGAATCAAGCTTTTCTCTTAAAGATTCAAGCTTTTCTCTAGCAAAAATGGAGTTTTCTCTCCATGGATGAAGATGAAGCCTTTGGGGCTGTTCTTGGCCAGCTTGGTGCATGAATGAGGGGCTGAATGGGGGCTGACCAGCCTTTAAAAAGAGTCACTTAAGGGCAAAATGGTCATTTGCTTCAAGGGTAAAATGGTAAAAGTGTAAAAGACTAAGGTTAGGGTCATTTTGGTAATTTCGCGTCCAGATTTTTCCGATTGTCATGACGACTCTGGCATACTCTCCAACTGATCTAGCATGATGTGGTATCAATTTTGTCCATCGTCGGGTCTCGTTTAATCCCTTTACGACTCCAAACGCCTCCCGGTTCAATTATACGGCCGAATATAATATATTATTATTATTTTTTGGATGTCGGGACTGATTTTAACAAAGATGTTGAGAATAAAATATTGAGACTTAATGTCTTGGTCATGATTCCAAATTAGGTCTCGATAGTAGAAAAAGGCTAATATCTGTGAGAAACGCAGACCGGGCTCCGTTTGAGCTTTCACGCGAAATTTAACCATGGCTTCCAATGGTTGTGTAGGACATTCCTATATGGTCAGAATATTTTATTTCACTCTCTAGACCCTCCAATAAAATACAAACATTAAAATACTGAAGAATTTGAGAACGTGAAAATCGGGTCGTTACAGACGGTGCAGTAGGTGGAGGTGGCATAGAAGCAGGGTCAACATACATGTCTGGGGGCTCCTCCCGAGGAACTGCAGTCTGGATGCTGGGCTGTCTCGGATGATCAGCAGGTGTTGGTGGTGGTGGCTGGGTGACTCCTGTGCTACCCTCACTACTAAACCATATAGTACAAACTCTCTCAGACAGGCTCGTCATGGAGAAAGGCAACTCTCTCCTGCTCGTGAAACTCACTGCTCCCGTGTATGTGCGACGTCCATCAGGATGGATCGTCCAAGCATCCGCCCCATCGTGAAGCGTCAAGTCCAACGTCAATCGAGAAGGTGGATCGCTCACCATATCTACTCACCATAATAGAAAGAAAACCATACGAGCAGTGTGCCAGCAAAAGTAATGAGGTGAGATTCCGCATATCGCACAACAAGAATAGCAGTGATAAAAGTCACGCACACACACACCCAATCGGCATAATAGCGCATGGGCTTTCACAGCATAACAATTAATTACATGGTATCACAGTTGCATATATATATATATATATATATATATATATATATATATATATATATATATATATATATATATCTTGCAAGTAATATATTAGTCACAGTTTAATATATCCATCAACAATGATATGGGTCAAAGGTCAACTTAAGAATGCAATGACACAAAAGCCACATGACTCAGACCCCCTACTCCATGGAGCTAAACATAATTAGAGTGAGTGATTGGGAGAACATTGTCTGCGTTATCTCAACCCACAGTGCCACATCCAATTGATCGCAATCATGATAACGGCTCACGCCAGACGTTCTTTACCCAAATCATAACTTTCCCGGTGTTTCAGTCAGGACGTCAGTGTTTTTCGATGGATATCTACGACACAGAGGAGCTACTCTCTGGCCACATGTATTTTCCCCAACCCCCGACGTCCCCAAGATCCTCATGATCGACACCTCAGACAATCGCACCTGCACCAAGCTGTAATCTCAACTCCTAGGCATCACGCCCGACTCATGCACAGATGCAGATGCATGTCAAGAAATGCCATAAAACAGCCACGTACTACCTCATCATTGTAGTACCACGTTTATCCCTTGATAAACCACAGGATACCCTTACGGGACCCACTTTCACACGACTTGCCATCAGTCGCCCATCCTTGGTTTCGTTCCTTGCAATCAAGTACCGCTTCGTCGTTCGCAACACGATGTTCATGTCTTATGATACATTAGTCCATAACCTAGATGTATTATGGAGGTTAGGATTCCACAAGGAATCCCTTCATCAATCTTCTCACTTATCTAGCAAAGGAACATTACTTATACTTTATAAGTAATTCTTAGTGATTAAACATTATGGAGTCCTTAGATGATCTAAATCATCAAGGATGTGGAACATGGTTTTGTCATGACCACTAGGTATTAGTATATGTCTTTTACTAGGATCTTATGAGTCCATTATGGAGTTCATACAGATTCCTTTAGGAGATAACACGTGTTTATACTATTATACTGAAAACTTCAAAGTACTATCCTTATGTCAAATTAGTTGATGAAATCTCCTTTATTCAATCTAGTTTGAAAAATCTAATCAAGTGTCCATAGGTGTCTCGTTTTAGTGTAAAACTCCTTGAGTTAGTTTCCTTGATTCTATTACTTAGTGGAGAAGAAAACATAATTCTCTTTTGAAACCATTATTTTGTTTTCAAATGAACTATAACTTATGCTTTTGGAAAGTCCAAAGAGGTGATAGTGTAAAACTCTTTGCTTTTAAAGAAAGGTTTTGTAAGAATCTATTTCTCAAAGAAAGCTTACGAACTAAAATTCTTTGAAAACCATCTTGCTTAATTATGAAACTCTTGGTTCTTGAAAAACTTTTCTTTTAAAAACAACTCATTGGAGTAAGTGGTTTCATAACATGGTTCCAACATGAAATCCACAAACTCTCATTTCACAACACATGGTTCTTGGGAACCAAAACTTGGTTTCTTTGGAAACCTTTCTAATTTATATACTTCTTATACTTTAATGTGAGCATATAAAATCCCTTAGAATTAATATTTTAAGGTCCTAACCCTATTCTCCACATCAAGGCCGAATGCCCTATAGGAAATAGGATAGGTTTTTCTTTGTTTTATTGCATTGTTAGAACCATATGAAGTTCATTTTACCATCACTTAAACATAAAAGCTTTGGCTTCCCTCCTAAACATGTCAAGGCCAAACCACTCATGGTCATATACCACCAAAATACAGGCATTCATCAACATCCAAAGTAGCATAGAATAATCACATCAACATATAAACACGTTATCATGACAACTTAGAACATAAACAAGTTCAAGCCATGCAAAAATCCTATCCTTAGATCTTTGGGCCTAAGAATAGTTTTTCACCATGCCAAAATACTTTTCTCCTAGTGCTTACAACCATAATCATCATATCATGACAACAAAATAGAGAACTTTATAAGGAAACCCTAGATCTAGGGTTTTCCTTCAACAAATTAGGAGGCCTTTATCACCACCATTTAAGGTGTGATATGGTTCACTCCCCAATTACCCTTGTGAAGCTTCCTGAAGAGTAGAAGATAAAAACTTGGTCACCAAAACCACTAGGAAAACCGTGACCTAGAGGAGAAACAGACAAGTTCAAAACTTGATTTTTTTTTCAACTTCATAAACAATGAGAACACAATGATTTTTCAACATCATAAGGACGATAGCATAAAGATGTTCTCAAGAGTAATAAATAGAATAAAATAAGTTAGAAACTTACTCTTGAACAAGGGTTCAAAATCAAGATCAAGAAGCTTGAACCTTCTTGAATGATTCCTGAATATTTTGAAGTAAACAACCTCAAATGAAGAAATTCCAAATAGAAAAGTTGTTTAGATGAATGAGATAAAAAAAAATACGAAGTTAGAATGATGAAATAAGATGAGTATGAACACTTACTAGTGCTGGCCGAAGTTAGGAAGAAAGGAGAGAGAAGAGAGAACTTGAACTTTGGTGTTTTTAGTGAGAAGTGTAAGAATAGGAGAAATGAAGTGTTCTTGTGCATTCCATGCACTAAATGGCCGAATACTCTTGGTAAAAGAGTAGAAAAATTAAATCAAAACTTAACTCAAGTGTGTCATAAGAATGGAGGGCTTAGATTGCACAAAGACAAGTGTTGTCAAGTAATGGCGAGATTGGTACAAGATTAACTAGAATTGGTTAAAACACTTTTTCTACAAATGGTTAATGTCATAGCCCTATCTTGAATCAAGGAAAAGGGAGTTTTTAACTCTTCCTAAATCTATATGACCGAATGGCCTCTTATGCAACTAGGATAGTTACATTTTCTCATTTAGTTAGGAATTAGGTAATTAGGGTTTTTACCAAAAATGAATTATTGGTTTTTACTACTTTTGGTAAATTTTTGGATTTTAAGAAAGCTAATCCTCTTCATTAGGAATAATCAACAAGGTATTGGGAAATGTAATTCAACATTACATCTCACTTAATTCCCGGTTTCCCAGCCTTCGACACGCAAAACAAGAAATTACCTGATAACGATCAAAATATAACTTTTATCGGTTTTTCGTCTCTTGACGACAAAAGTAACTTTATCACAACATAACCATGAATATAAACCCTCATATAAACATTCATATATATATATATATATATATATATAAATCATATCAAACATAAGGTAGTGATCACAAATGAAATGTTGATCGTAAACAGTTACAGAAACAGGGGTGTTACAGAGAGCCCGCTGCAAGATTTAAGGGCTGAAACTGAAGAAGAAAATGAAGAAGATGATCCTGAGGATGCAACAGCGACCCCTACCCCCTCTCAAACTCCCCAGAAAAAGGCACTAGAGATCCCTCTAAAGGATGTTATTACGAAGATAACTGCTAATTACCCTGCCTCTAATGAGGATGAAGAGGACACTGTTCCTCTTGCAACCAAAAAGAGTAGGTTGTCCGAGCCAAGTGCCTCCAATGGTAAGGGTAAAAAGCTAGCTACTATATCAACTGAGGGGGCAGGGGAGAGTGAAGAGAGCACACCCGTCTCGGAGACTGAAGAAAAAGAACAAGTAGACTTGGTCCTGGTTAAAGAAGTGGGGTCCTCTACCCCAACAAACAAGAAGACCCTTGCTACAAAAGGGAGCAGGAAGAGCTCCCGCATCAAGAATTTGAGCACCTGAGCCCAATCCGAGCAGGTTGCTGCAGCATGTTGCAGCAACCCTATCAGGAGTTTCCCTGCTTTCCTTTAGTTCTTTCTTTTGGTTTCTAGTTTCAATTTCTATAAATGTTGGTGTCTTGTCCTGTTTGTTTGCTGTTTTTAGATTATAGGTTGTAGTTGAAAGTTATGGGTCAGCTGACTTTGACCCCAACTGTTTTTTTTTTCTACTTAGTGTCCTTTGTGTTTGACCCCACCATGTGCACAACCATCCCCATCCTGGGGTTTTGTTTAATGAAACTTGTCTATTTTGAAATTCTACAAGTGCACCTTTTTGGTAGCTTTGACTCGATTGTTTTCTTTTGGGCTTGTGTGATTGGATTTTATTTGTTTGAAGCTCGAGGCACATGTTGTAGCAATTCTGATCTACCTTATGAGCTTTTAGGCCAAAACAGTTTTATCCTTCTTTCTATGTGAATACCATTCTTATGCATGCTTCTTTGATTTTGCCTTGCTGCTTTCATACTTGTACAAATCTCTACTGCACACACTTTTGCTAGAGGCACATTATGTTTTCTTGAGCCTAGTATTGCCTTAATAGCCTACCCTTGGATGTTACCTTTGTGTGAACCCCTTTAAGTCTGCAAGCCCTTTGTTTCTAATAAACCCACATTACAAGCCATATCTTGAAAAACCAGTGTCCTAACTAGTTGGAGTGACCGGTGTGCTTCCTGTGTTTACATGTTATAACATAAGTTTAAGGGTGCTTGAGGGCTAGCTGATAAACCTCAGTTCTATGCATTTTATAGGGGGTATTTCGGGTAATTTTTGATGCATTTCATGATATATATTATTGTATTTCACCCATTTTACTTAAGTTTTGACAGAATTGACGTTTAGAGGCAGTTTGATGAACTTATGAAGATTAATGAAGGTTTTAGAGCTAAATTGGGCAGAATACGAGGTTAGCATAGCCATGCCAAACATCAGCACGCTCGTGCCATATTGAAGAAATGGCTGATTCAGTAAAGAAAGGCCTTACAGAAGCTAGAACGGACTCAATCGCAAAGAGCACGGCCGTGCCAAACATCAGCATGCCCATGCCAAAGCCCGTGCACTAAAACGCTGATTTGCGAAGTTGGTACGCCCTTACATATTTGAGCAAGGCCTTAAATAATGAAGAGCACAGCCGTGCGAACTAAAGAGCACGCCTGTGCTTCCAGTACAGAAGATATCCCTTGTCACCGTTTTGATCATAACTTCAGCTCTGGATGTCCGATTGAGGCGTTTTTGGTGGCGTTGGAAAGATTACGAAAAGATCCACAAGGCCGTACAAGATGACATTTGGCACGGCCGTGCTAAATTCAGCACGGTAGTGCCCTATCCCGTGCACTATGGTGCTGTTTTACAAAAAGGGAGCACGATCGTGCCAAATTCAGCACGGCCGTGCTGACGGCGCTAATAGCAAATTTTAGGGCTTTTCTCCTATTTTTCCTATAAATAGAGGCCTCTGTGCCACTCTCTTCATCAGTTATCAGTTGTAGACTTATTTTAGTAGTTTATAGTAGTTTATTTTTTTGTTAGTTTTGATTTCTAGAGTAGGATTTGGCACCTGGAGATTAAGTTGGAGACAATTTCTCCCTCTTCAATTATCCAGGATTCGTTTTCCATTTGATTTTGGTTTTCTCTATTACTATGAGTAGCTAAATTCACCACAAGAGTTGTGGTGGATCTTGTGTTAGTACAAACCTTTTATCCCTATGTCATAGCTTTAATTCAATTCTATTTGGTTTCAAGGTTGCAATTTGAATAGAGTTATTCTGTCGTTCTTCATCTCATACAAGTATTGCGCACCCTTTGTATGCTCCTAATCAATTAATTGACATTTTGGATATCAAACCCAATTAAATTGGTAGACCTATAGGATAACTAGGGTGTAATATCTAGATTTGAAAAAAACATGATTTATTCCTTTCAATCATTCAATTTCTTTACGCTTTGTGCTTTCTAATCATTTAAATTCTTTGCCTAACAACCATTGGGTTTAGTTGGGGAAAGGAATATTAATTGTCTGAAAAACAATTAACAGTTTTCGCAGAGGGATTGATATTCGAAAAGCAACTACGAAATTGAATAGAATTAGGATTTGGGGGTATCGAAAGCACAAGTGAAACCATTGCTCTAGGCTTTTAACTCTTTATTTCTAAACGCTCTTTTTATTATTCTTTTATTATCTTCTTCCATAAGATTTACTATTATTTATTTCTTTAAATTCTTTATTAGTCTAAATAGCATAAAGATTTTTCTCTTACAGTACTTGCTTTACCACGTAGATATCTAAATTAATCTCTTGGGTACGATATCTAGACTTCCATTTTATATTACTTTTGCGACAGGGTGCACTGCCCTTAAGGGAGTTTTGAACACAACAAGTTTTTGTCGCCATTGCCGGGGATTAATTTTTGATATTTTGTGATTTTAGTGATATTGAAAGAAAAGAAATCCTAGTTACTTTAGACATACTTTTTATTTTATTTTTTTTATTTTAATATGTATCTTTTGTTTATCTTTCCTTGAATACTAATGTCTTCCCAACAATATGCTTCTAGTTGATCTTATTTTGCAGTTGGGGAAGCAAGAAGAACCATGAAAGACAGGACAACTCTTGGAGATTATTTCACTAACAATGATTGTGTTCTATGGGTGCAGAAGCCAGCAAGCATTCCTTGGATTAATTGTTAGAGCAATCCCAACTGGGGGCAATATGATTATGTCTACGAGCCACCTAACGTGCAAAATCAGTGGCCAAGACAAGAAGAGAAAGAAATAGATTGGGATGAGATTATGGAGCGGAACAATAATCAATTGGGCGCTATACAGACTCAAATCTCCCTCCTATCTATGTTGCTATTTCAGTCACTCCAAAAACCATTAGTACCTCAAGTTGAACTCAATATGGAGAAAGAAGCCCACGATGAAAGTTCTGAGGATACTATTAACATAAATGAAGAGCTTGGAAATGAACAACTTTATCAACTTTGGAAGAGTACCCCTTCATCTATTGGCAGACAAACATCCACAAAAGAAGTTCCTACTTAAGGGGACAACTTTGAAGCTCAAGCACAGCCGTACATAGCTGGTAGTGTGCCAGAAGAGTTAGTTGATAGAACCACAGAAAAAGAAGAAGCTCCTACTGAAAAGAGCAAGTCTAATGGTGAGCACGGCTGTGTACTAGCTGAAGCATGTTCGTGCACCACTCCCGATGAGCCAAAAACTATGAAAATCAATAAGGAGCCAAAAAGATTCTCTGAGTTATTGGTGATGCTGAAATTGAGGTTAAAAAGGGGAAGGATCTGAAAATATTGGTGGATAATGGAAAAGCAAAAATGTCATCATCTTTTGAAGTACATCCACCAAGGGGAAAAAGGAAAAATAACATAAACCACATGGTAAGGAAGCTAAGAAGGGGCAATGCATTATATGCTAAATTTGCACTTGGAGAACCCCCTGATTGATCATTTTTGAGGTACCGTCAAGCTAAAGACATTGAACAAGCGCTTTGCAGGAGGCAACCTGGGTTATTTTATTTATTTTGTTAGTTTTATTTTTAGGATAATTTATTTTATTTACTTTTAGGATAGTTTATTTTATTTTTAGGATAATAAAAATAAAAATAAAAATTTCTCTTCTCCATTCCCTCTCCACTTATATTCCATGATTAAATGTGTTTGTTACATTGAGGAAACTGCGTAAGTTAAGTGTGGGAAGGAAAAATATATGTTTTTGCTGCATTCAATTAACTGGCTTAGCTCTTTTATGATGACAATTATGGAAACCCCTTACAAAATTTTTTGTGGTAAATTGCTTTGATAGTCTCTTAAGTATTTTTGACAAAGTTAGTCTTTTGAAAACTGATAATTGGTAGAAAAATTCTTTGATTGAAAAACTTTTCATTAGACTTAACTTCTAAATGTGAGATTTGGGCTTTTATAGGGTTGAGTTATGTTGATAATATTATATTAACCCTTTTTATTTAATGAGTGTGATTCTCAAGTAAATATATGATAGAACTTGTCCTGAGACCATCTTGAGGCGAATTTGACTTTAATGCATGTGGAACTCTGGTTGGGGCACTTAGGTATTTTTTCTAGCCTGCATTCTTCGTTAAACACTTCCTTTAGTTGCCCAATTTGAGCCTTTATGAAAAATTATCTTCTTTGGTCCCTTTTCTGGAAATTGAAAATTGTTTTTGATGACTTCTTAGAAGTATAATGGAGTAATAATAGGAATGTGTGATGGTGGATCCCTTTCCAAAAATAAAAATGTTAAAAATATGCTAGCAGCAAAAAGAAAAAAATTACTTCTCTCTCTTCTAAAAAAGAAAAAGAAAAAAAATATAAATGAAAATAAAGTTAGAGAGAAAGCAAGAAAAACAAAAAGCTTATATCAAAGGAAAGACGGAAATGTTGAAGAAAAGTAGTAGATCCTTGAATATTTTGTGAAAAAAGTGCCAATGCACTTTATGTTCTTTATGCTTCAAGAGGTTATTACTTTGTTTTCTTATTTAAGCCCTTGGATTATCCCTTTTCTTTCTCTATCTCACCTAACATTAATGACTTGGCCCCGTTACAACCCATGAAAGACCTCAACCTTCTTCTGCATGCATGTGATTCATATTGTAGAGATTTGGTCGATGAACAAGCTTATGATAATGTATTTATTTGAGGATCTTGAGTGCTCACTAGTACAGATAGCACTTTTTACATCGGTTAAAAAATACTTTTAACATCGGTTATAGTGGCGACGTTAATTAAAGGGATGTTAAAAGTGTGACTTTTAACATCGGTTATAAACCGATGTTAAAAGTTTAATTTTAACATCGGTTAATAAAAAACCGGATGTTAAAAGTAAACTTTAAACATCGGTTATATAACACCCGATGTTAAAAGTGTGGTCTCAGTCAGAGATGTGCTCTGTTCAGTACACTTTTAACATCCATTGTATCTGAAACCGATGTTAAAAGTACTTATAACATCGGTTTTAGGAACGCACGATGTTAAAAGTTTACTTTTAACATCGGTTATTAGAACAACCGATGTTAAAAGTAAATTTTTTTTTATATGGTTTTTTCATTTATAGTTCTTTCCCACCCTGCATATCCATCAGTATATCATCCACAATTCAGTACACAACATAATGCCAGAAACAGATTCAAACATGTAATTAACTCATATAGATTGCTGTTCCGGAATTACAATATATATTACATTACTAGTTACACAAGTCCAGAATAATTAAACTATATTATAATGACATTACATATATACAGTGTTATAAGTGCAATAACCTAAAGTCCAAAATGTGTCACATGCAATACATACAAGTGCAAAAATCATATACAATCTACATTATGCTGCCTAGTATACTCATAAAAAAAATTAGCAAAACGATCCCTCGGGTCTTTCATCTCTTCTTTATCAAGTGGAGTTTGATCGTCAAAAGCCTGCACAAGTTTAAATAAACTCAACATTAAATCATCAACCAAAACAAAATATAATTTAACTTGTGCAAAACTTTATATTTATTACCTGTTGCCATCTGTCAATAATAGTGGCGGAGACCACGTTCAACATATGTTTCATCACGTATTATTGACACTCCCAGCCGCCAGCTTGTCTACGAGACTACAAGACAATATGAAATTGAATATCAAGTACAGTACTAATATAATAATAATTACTGTTGCAATTTTTTTGTAAGAAATAATAAACTACTTACGAGTGGGATAATCCATTCAGGCTTTCTTTTTGACTTGGATGGCCTACTTTTGCCATCTGCACAAGCCATGGTACTTGCAACCATAGCTCTATGATTAAAAATAATAATGTCAATTATGTTCATGTAATAAAGCAAAAGCAATTTGAATTACAAATTAAATTAAAGTTTACATGTCAATCGCGTCCTTCAATTCAGATGTCGGACTATAGTGCAACGAGCATAAGAAGACGACACGATGCTGGCTAGGATGAAGTATGAGCAACTGCCAATGACCACTCCTAAGTATTGGTGCTAGATAAATATCTTTCTTTGTTTGACCAAGTAGCTTCAGGATGTATGTCTTCATCGCATCCCCATTAGTGCAGTAATTTCCCTGAATTACGCTTGGGTCTAAGAATCCATACGTATTCTGGTTGCCTCTTTCCATACATAAGCGATAAAGATACCTAAGATATTAGAATAAAATAATTTTAAATACCTAAGACATTGAAATAAATTATAGAATTAAAATACCTAAGATGCACGTCAACAGTGTACTTACGTGCACCACATACTCAGCACTGTATTGGCTAGCCAATTACCCGGCAGACATATGTCACCTATATCCTTCCCAGAGAAAAAAAAGGCTGGCAAGTCGCAAGCGCCTTCGTGTTCCAAGGGAATAGCATACTCTTTATCCGGCGCATCCGCAGCAAATGCGGCCAAATGAGCTACATTCGATCTTAGCTTTTTATCAATGTTCTAAGCAACAAAGATAAGGCATTAGTTAAGTAATGTCATTTTTAAATAAATAAGACATAAGTAATTAAATGATTAATATGAAATTAATATGCATACCTGGGATAAAGGCATCTCAACTGGCTTATGTGCATCCTCACAGCTCCCAACGGTGCTCACATGCTGAGAAGGTTGACTCATTGGGCTTGGTTGGGAAATTGTAACCCCTAGATGACATCTCCTTTATGAATGATTCCATAAGCTCCGGAAACATCTCTCTTTTAAGCTCCTCCTTAATGCTTTCCCGCTCGTGGCTGCTGATTCGGCTTCCAACATGGACTCGTCGTCCGTGATATTGCCAAATGCCCACTAGCCCTCCAACACCCTTTACAAAGCCAGGGTGGTCATCTTTACCTAGGGCAGTGCTCAGGATATCCCTACGTCCATGTTGAACGAATGATCCTTGCGAGCTTTGTTCCACCAGCGATGTCTACAAGGGGGAAATTCACAAAATATGTATAAGATAGTGTTTACTTAACTGTATTAATTACAAGTATAAGTAATCTATTAATTACTTACAATCTTTTCAGCGACAATGCGTGTGGGCTCGGCTTTAAAAGCTCCCGATTTTGTCTTTCGGACTTCCATCCATGTTTCATGGCGTTCGGGTGGAGATGGAGGATTAACAACTATTTCTCCATCGGCTTCGGCTTCTTCATCAGCTCCACCTTCTTCTTGCTTCTTTTTGGCCTCTTCTTGCTTCTTTTTCATCTTCTCATTCATAATTTTCTGCCGAACCATACGATAGCCACCACGAGACATATGGTGTGGGTGTACATTGTTTTTCTGGATTTCCTTGGCCTTTTTCCTTTTCTCCTGTTACAAATAACACGTACTCAATTCAATTAAATAAATAAATTAGATAGGCCTATTATAAAAAATATAACGGGAAACTAACCAGAAAGGCAGGGTCTTGTCGGCTCACAACAAACCTATCCCACGTCTCCTTATCAATGAAAGAGTATGTGTCAAGTGGAGATTTGTCGTCTTTCTTCTCAAAAATATATCTATTTCCCAAATAGGTCTTGAACCCCGTCCACCGCTTCGCGGCAAAAGAAAGCCATTTCTTCTTACATTCAGGAGTATTCGGGACATCAAAGGTTAACTATAGTACAAAACAAAATGGAGGAAATATATTAGAGTATGATAATAATATAAGTAAATACAATTTAGATACAAATAGAGAGGATAAAAGTAAAATACCAAGATTTGATTTAAATATCTTTGCCCAATATACTGAGAGAATGTGAGTGGAGTCATCTTTGATCTTTTGGAAAATTTGATTTCAACGAATTTAAAGTTCTAATTGGGTAATCTCTTGACTCTCTTTTGAAAATTATACTTGTTTGACTATCCTCGCAATTTTGAAAAACTGTTTGTTTTGGGTTCCGTTGGTTTATGTTTGAAGCTTCTTTTGAAAATTCTTTTAAGCCAGATAATTGCTTGAGGACAAGCAATGTTTAAGTGTGGGAAGTTGATAAACCTCAATTTTGTGAAATTAATAGGGGGTAGTTCGGGTAATTTTCGATGCATTTCATGATATATATTATTGTATTTCACCCATTTTACTTAAGTTTTGACAGAATTGACGTTTAGAGGCAGTTTGATGAACTTATGAACATTAACGGAGGTTTTAGAGTTAAATTGGGCAGAATACGAGGTTAGCACCGCCATGCCAAACATCAGCATGCCCGTGCCATATTGAAGAAAGGGCTGACTCAGTAAAGAAAGGCTTGGCAGAAGCTAGTACGGCCTCAATTGCAAAGAGCACGGCCATGCCAAACATCAGCACGCCCATGCCAAAGCCCATGCACTAAAACGCTGATTTGCGAAGTTGGTACGCCCTTACATATTTGAGCAAGGCCTTAAATAATGAAGAACACAGCCGTGCTGACTGATGAGCATGGCTGTGCTGACTAAAGAGCATGCCCGTGCTGCCAGTACAGAAGATATCCCTGGTCACCGTTTTGATCATAACTTGACCTCTGGATGTCCGATTGAGGCGTTTTTGGTGGCATTGGAAAGCTTACGAAAAGATCTACAATGCTATAAAAGATTACATTCGGCGCAGTCGTGCTAACTAAATTTAGCACGGTCGTGCTCTATCCCGTGCACTATGACGCTGTTTTACGAAAAGGGAGCATGGTCGTGCCAAATTCAGCACGGCCGTGCTGACGGCGCTGACAGCAAATTTTAGCCTTTTCTCCTATTTTTCCTATAAATAGAGGCCTCTATACCACTCTCTTCTTCAATTATCAGCTGTAGACTTATATAAGTAGTTTTTAGTAGTTCATTTTCTTATTAGTTTTGATTTCTAGAGTACGATTTGGCACCTAGAGATTAAGTTGGAGACAATTTCTCCCTCTTCAATTATTCAGGATTTATTTTCCATTGTTGATTTTGGTTTTCTCTATTACTATGAGTAGCTAAATTCACCACTAGAGTTGTGGCAGATCTTGTGTTAGTAGAAACCTTTTATCGCTATGTCTTAGCTTTAATTCAATTCTATTTGGTTTCAAGATTGCAATTTGAATAGTGTTATTCTGTCGTTTTTCATCTCATACTAGGATTGCGCACCCTTTGTATGCTCTTAATCAATTGATTGACATTTTGGCTATCAAGCCCAATTAAATTGGTAGACTTATAGGATAACCGGGGTTTAATATCTTGATTTGAGAAAACGTGATTTATTCCTTTTAATCATTCAACTTCTTTATGCTTTATGCTTTGTAATCATTTGAACTCTTTGCCTAACAACCATTGGGTTTATTTGGGAAAAAGAATATTAATTGTCTGACAAACAATTAATATTTTTCGTAGAGGGATTGATATTTGAAAAGCAACTACGAAATTGAATAGAATTAGGATTTAGAGGGTATCGAAAGCACAAGTGAAACCACTGCTCTAGGCTCTTAACTCTTGATTTCTACACTCTCTTTTTATTCTTCTTTTATTATCTTCTTCCATAAGCTTTACTATTATTTATTTCTTTAATTTCTTTATTAGTCTAAATAGCATAAGGATTTTCCTATTACAGTACTTGCTTTATCACTTAGATATCTAAATTAATCTCTTGGGTACGATATCTGGATGTCCGTTCTATATTACTTCTGCGATAGGGTACACTGCCCTTAAGGGTGTTTTGAACGCAACACTAGCACAGTTTTAAGTTTGGGGTTGCTATGCAGCTGTTATATGACAAAATATCAGAAATTGAACTGTTACTGGTAAAAAGCAATGGTTTGCAAAAAAAGAAAAAAGAAAGAAAAGGAAAACAATAGAGCAGTTGCAAGGAAAAATGATGAAATGTTGCAACAACTACTCTGAGGGTACAAAGGAGGAAACAGAATTCAAAGAAGTGTAAAAAGGGGAAAGGAACAGACAAAATGAAAAAGATCAAAAAGTCCTCCCTAACTTGTGTGAGCTGGGCCATGAAAGAAATAGTTGTGAAGCAAAAAGAGGAATTATACCTAAGCTCCATCTAGTGTAGCCACCTTCCCAGAACTGTTCCTACCTGAACCCAAGCCCCATTGCAACCAAATGAAGTCCTCTAGCAGTGTGCAGTTTTGATTGTGAGTGGTGTGTTTAGAAGCTTGTCAAGGTCGTGGTTGAGTGTGTATTTGAATGATCATTGAGAGTACCTATCTTAGCTTGAGAAGAGAGTAAGAACACACTGTTCTGAGAGTATAGTGCTATAGCAGGTAATTGAGAGTTGAAAATGAGGACATCCATCAATGCTTGCTTGATTGAATTTCATGATTGATGATGCATTGTCAAGTCTGCCTTGTGAAGAAATTGGTTTGCAAAGAAGAAAGTTTTGTGTTTGAGCTAATTTGAGCACATGTGTGGAGGTTTAGAAAAATTTGTGTCTTTTCTTTTTAGTTTCTTTAGTTTCCATTACTTGAGGACAAACAATGATTCAAGTTTGGAGGTGTGATAACTCTTTTTATGCAGAGTTATTTGTACCTTTTTCCCTTATGTTTTTGTGATCTTTGTGTATTTTGAGTTTATGTATTTAGTGTTTTAGTGTGACTTTGTGTAAAGTGTGTTGTATAAGAGTCTTTTATGAGTTTTCATGTTTTGGTGTCTTTTTGAACTATTTTTCGTGATTAATTGAGAGTTTTTCTGTGCATGACAGTTTTTGGATAATCAGGCGCTGAACTACAGACGTTGCTCTAGGATTTGCTGTAGCAATCGTAGCTGAAGTTAATTTGGGAAAAGGACAAAAGTTCAAAACATTCTCCTACATGATGAGGTGTCATTTGCTGATAAGGGCAGTGACTTACACTTGGGGCTGATATTTAGTGCATTGGACCTATGGAATTGGGCCAATGACACTTGTACTAACCTACTTTTAGCCTAAAAAGGATGAGAGAGGAAAGGGCCTTGAGATATTTTTAGAAAACCCTAAATAGGGGACAACCAAGGGGACATCAGACAGACATCATCTTCCCTATTGGATCAAGGATAGCAGTTGCACCCCTTTCTCTCTCTCTCCTGCATTGTAATGCATTTTTCTTGTATTTTTTGTTTTTCTTTGTTTTTGTAAGCTCAATATGAGCTAAACCTCTTGTAGCTATAGGATGTCGAACTTGTAATAGATTTCCAGTAAATGTTATATTATGTTTTGCTATTGCATTTTCTATAAATCTGATTTGGTTGTGTTTTAATTAAGCTTGATCACCTTAGTTAGCACTTGAGCTCACGGCTGCTTGGAAAACCTAAGTGTAGCAGAACTGTTTTATAGATAAAAATAAAATCAATAATTGGAAAATTATGATGAAGAATGATTTAGGAATGAACATTCTAACTCTTAGGCTAGCTGGAACGAGTTTAAGTGAGGCGTGAATGTAACTAATATGGACCTAGGAATATATAGGAGACGTTTAGTGAAGTTCATCTCAGAACTATTGGAAAACAAACTTTCATTTCCTAGAGCCAATTGTCGTAGCACTGCAAACGCATAATTGAACTAGATTGAAGTTGCAAGGGATACTTCCCCATAGCTGTTTTACCCATTTTGTTAACAATTTTTTTTTATTACTCTAGCATTTATTTTCCAAAACTACTCTGGACACACACCAACTATTTGTTACTCTTTGTTAATCTTAATTAATAGAACCATTAATTCAAACTTTGTACTTGATTCACCATATAATCCTCGTGGGAACGATCTCACTTACACTTTATTACTTGTCAAACATACTTGCACATCACCCCTTTTTATGCAACAAGAACCGTCAGTGTTTCCACTATAGTAAGATGGGGCATATGGCATGGGATTGTAGACAACAGGCTCAACAACAACTCGTTGCAGGTAATCGTGGAGCAGGGGCAGGACAATAAATGGCAAGACCACAAGCTATAGGGAAAGTGTTTACTGTGAGAGGGGTCGAATCTTCTCGATTCCTTGACCTTATTCAATATATGTGCTTAGTGTCAGGTAAACTTTTATCTGCAATATTTGATTCGGGGGCTACTCATTCATTTGTGTCTCTTGAATATGTGGATCACCTGAAGTTATCTGTTTCGTTGCTTCCGTATAATTCAATTGTTTCGCCTCCCACTAATGATTCATTGACTACCATGTCTGTTTGCTTTAAGTGTCCTATTGTTGTAGAAAATAGACGTTTCCTTGTTGACCTAGTCTGTTTACCCATGCAACAGTTGGATGTTATCTTAGATATGGATTGACTTTCAACTAATCATATAATGTTAGATTGTGCTAGAAAAACCCTAGTGTTTCTTGAGGGATCTAGCTTGAGGCCCGTAAATAGTGAAAATCTTTTGGAAAAGGATAAGTCTCAGAAATACGTGATGTTCTCAATAGAGGCTCGACTTCTTAAACGGGATCTTTGCCTATGGTGCGAGAATTTCTTTAAGTGTTTCCTGATGATGTTCCCGAATTGCCACCAAAGAGATAGATTTTGCAATAGAATTGGTGCCTGGAACAGAACCAATCTCGATAGCACCTTATAGAATGTCTCCGACAGAGTTGACAAAATTGAAAAAACAATTAGATGACATGTTGGGTAAAGGGCTCACCATACCTAGTGTTTCACCATGGGGAGCACCGATATTTTTCTTCAGTTGCAGTTGTTCCAAAAATAGTCAGATTGATTTTGGTTTATGTGAGGTCTACTCACTTTCAGTTTTAGGGATGATGAAGAAACATGTATTGCATCTGAGTTTAAACATACATACGGATTGAGTCTCAAGAACAGAAGTAAAACGACAAAATTCTCTATCATTTTCCCAAATTCTAGTCTTCCATGCTAATGATACACCTTAGTCCCTCTCCTTTCAACATTAATTCAAATGCCTTGTTGATGTCAGAGAAAGGAACTCTATGGGTTATAAACTTGTCCAATTCCAATTTCTGCAAGAAACCAAGGAAAGGCTGTCAGAGTGCTTTAACTTGACCAAATATCTTATCATAAGGATTTACAAGAGTTATGGTTACAATTGCATAAGGTAATCATAGTCACCTTGTTCATGTACATATCAACAACAGATGGGAGGTCAGTCCTGGGCTTGTAATTTCCAAAGAAAGTGCCCTTAAGTGTTCGTTCGTTAAGCACATTAATGGGCTTGGTCATGAAAACTGCATCCTTAGTGGGTACTCCAACAAGCACAGCAACACCCCACCCCTACACAGTTCATTAAAATGATTAGGCACAAAGTCACATTCATACCAAACCGTTTCTTGTCACAAAAATTTCATGTATGCATAAACAAGAAGGAAAAAGTTGAGCTTCAATAAATAATAATCATGATGTAATGATCCATTAACTCAATCACAGCATTTTCGGACAGTCAAAACAAGATCTAATTGAATTAAAAGAACCAACTATAGCAACTAAGTTTGATAAATTATTCGCTATGACTATCTGACACTAATTGCTTACATCATGAACACATTCAAAAGCGGATATCATGAAGTTGATGTTTCCAGTGCACTCTATACTCCGGTCCACTCCTCCATTGGTCATATCTGTAATCACCTGCCATTTATAACAATAAGTTTACAAGGTCAGGACTCAGGATCATGTGAGCAAAATATAATGTACAGTTGAAGAAGAATTATCTACCTCTTGAACTGGCCTATCATGGTCCTTTGGATTCACAAACTCTGTAACTCCAAATTTTTTGGCTAGCATCCATAAAAAGAAACAAACACAAGTAATCCAGTTATATATTTCGTCATAATGTACAAGACATTAACTTGGTAAGATCCGTATGATAGTTTACTAAACTAAAAAAATCAAATGTAACCTTGCTCAAATCTTTTTGGGTTCAAATTAACCCCAATAATCCTAGATGCACCAGCAATTCTTGCACCCTCAGCAGCCTAATAGATAAGAGTAGTATATACTGATAAATAAATCAAAACTTAAGTGGTATAATAGGGAGAAAGAAATTAGAGTGTGGAAGCAACATGACAACTACAGAGAAACGAGGAAGAGTTGAATTTTCAAACATACAGCAAGGCCAACAGCTCCAAGGCCAAAGATTGCTACTGTAGAACCCTTCTTTGGTTTCGCAACATTTAAAATTGCTCCTAATCCTGAAATATGAAATTCATTGTATTAAAAAATATGCCACTGAGAAACTAAACCGGAATAAGAGATTGCTAAATTGACAATAGGAATAGGATCAAACCTGTTGAGATGCCACAACTTAGGATACAGACTTTATCCATAGGTGCTTGTGAGTTAATCTTTGCTAGGCAGCCAGAATGTATCACAGTGTATTCACTAAAAGTGGATGTGCCAACAAAGTGGTTTATTGGGGTACCGTTAATGGAGAACCTGCTTTTGCCATCACTATGCATGACTCCTCTCTCTGTATCTATTCTCAACAGGTTACACATGTTGCTTTCTTCAGATTTGCAATGTGCACATTCACCACACTCTCCTGTGAATACCGGGAGCACATGATCCCCAACCTGCAGGTTTGAGACTCCTTCTCCAACACTCTCCACAATTCTGTCCAAATAAGTAAATTCGGCAATGAGGGTTAAATCACACAGCCAGACCTTGTAGATTTGCTGCTTGAAGACATGGTGATATTAAAACATTCAACATTTTAAGTGACACTCAAACATTTAAGAGATATTAATTATCATTTATCATCTAATTTTGGTTAAAGATGGATTACTATGCTAATTAAAAATCTGCCAGCCACAATTTGTTTATAAAGTCCAAACTGATGATTTTCAACACCTTAACGATTGCTTTGAGGGGTCTATTTGTTTAGTTTCCAAATGTACCCTCCATTTCAAAATGGCAATGAGACATGGAAAGAATATATAAATCACATCACAATAGATACATTTTTTTCTTAATGTAATGATTAAACACTTCACTATTTACTACTTTTCAAGCATCTTGTTCTTTAATTATTAATAACTGAAATTAAAAAATAGCATAAGTTTGAACATTAGCTCCCTAGTGACATAATTATTGGAACGACCTACCCAGCTGCCTCGTGGCCAAAAATTCGAGGAAATAGAGGAGTTTGCCCCTGACAGATCAAAGCATATAAAGAGAAATAAAAATGTCAGAACTCAAGTTACTATTCTTCAAGGATAATAACTACCACGTACCACCTATTGATTTTTCAACCACAGAGAACAAAAAATTAACATCATTTCAATGTTGGTGAATGCCAAGTAAATTGATCAACTATTTATTGGAATTTGGAAATGGCATCAACATCATGAGGGCAATATGCATGAAAACATGCTACTCCATATGTGGAACAAATTATTATGGAACAACAATAAACTAATCTAACATCATAATTAAGCAGATAAATCTAAAACAGACCTTGGCCTCCCAGAAGAAGAGATCAGTATGGCAAAGTGAGGTGTATTTGACCTTGATCCTCACTTCCATGGCCTTTGGTGGAGCCACCTCCACACATTCTATCACCAATGGTTTCCCCGCTTCCCATGCAACGGCAGCTACAAATGTACGAAAAAAATTGAATGGAAACATCAATTGGATCCATTATTGGTATAATAACGACTCCACAAACCAAAATATGATAGATCCAAGAAAAGAACTTAGAAAATAAAAGCCAGGAAAAAAACAAAAAAGACTTTCAGATAAGGAAAAAATAAGAAATGAACACAGCCAGAAACTCAAAATCTGCAACAATGGATGTTTGGAAAGTGGATGGAGAAATGAAAAGCATAGCAACACATTTTGGCCAACATCAATGAAAGTATGATTTCATACCTCTACATGGAATCACAAGACCGGCAGTGCTAGACATGTTGCTAGTCACAACAGAAGATGAATGGACTGACGTCCACGCTTGAGGAAAATCTTTGTACAAGAGAAGTCCTTAACTTGTGTGTATGATATTTGCCCAAAAAAAAAAAAACACTTGTAAGATATTGATACATCTATCTTTATTGGCCGACAAGTGTTACCGACACATGATACATCTGTCAACACATAGTACGCGACCTATACAACGTGTTACTAAAATTAAAAGTATAAAGTATAATTGTTCGGAAATTATTATCAAGATGGGTGATATACGACACTCTTTTACATTATCTTTTCAACACACTCTCTTATATCCATTGAAATTCATGTGGGTCTCAATTGAATTTTATAAGACCCACATGAATTTCAATCAATAAGAGACTGTGTATTGAAAAGATAGTTTAGAGAGTGTGTTATTAGCATTTCTCCTATTTCTCTTATTCAGAATAATTGTTGAATAACTTTATTAATATACATTAATGGGGATTAATATATATATATATATATATATATATATATATATATATATATATATATATATATATATATATATTTAGTAATCATGACATAGGTATGAAATATCTACCATCATTAGCAGTGACTAATCTCCGTCGGGGAACCTGTTGGGCATATAAAATGAGTTCTTCCCTCCCAACTAGATTTTTTTTCATACACAAGAGCCAAGATTCGAACCCCTAATCACTTGCTTAAGGTGTTCAAATCCCTTACCACTCGGACCAACCACATGTTGGTAATATATATATATATTATATTTGTTGACAAATTATTTTTTTATAAACAATATTGTATATATTAAATATAAAATTATTTTTAGAAAATATTTTGAGAAGGGCGAAATTGTCACCTTCTGTCAGTGATTTATATATATATATATAAAACTTTTGTCAAGCCCATGGGATTTTAATTAGAGCCCACCTCTTTCAATGGAGAAAGTCTAGACACAATCTCAAATATGATCAATTGGGCACATAAAATTTAAAGTTGTCAGCAACTAAGATATGACAACACAATAGAGAAGGACACATATGCACTGCTACTTGCACGACACGTGACAGCCAACGACCCTCACTGCCACATAAGCATTACAGGCCAAATCAACACTGCCACTTAGACGAACTCATTCCCATCGTCTGATGTCTTCTCTCCTGTCGTCTAATCTTGTAATAGTCTTTTGATCTTGTAGTAGTCGTCTGATCTTGTGTGAGAACTCAGAAAACTAGAGGGCAGGAGGAGAATAGAATCCTAGAGTGAGAAATGCTAAAAACAAAAATAAAACTTAATTCCTATATGTAATTCGTACTCACATTAGGACAAAATAGCACTTCTACGTCAGGATTCTACAACGGTTACTTTTTAACCGATGTAGAAAAAGGGACGGTGGCATACTTGTAATATTTAGCATACGTTTGAAGACTTTCTACATCGGTTTCTTTTCAGCCGATGTGGAAAGTGCTTTAGGAACTGATGCAGAAAGTTAACCTTTTACATCGGTTGTAAAGCAACCGTTGTAGAAAGTAACTTTCTAAAGCAACCGATGTAGAAAGTTAACTTTTTACATCGGTTGTAAAGTTCTACATCAGTTCTTGGAGCACCCGATGTAGAAATTTTATTTCACAAATCAAACTCGTGCGAGATCTTTTCCAATGTACACTTTCATCAAACTCACAAACCCTTTCATCATAAACTCTTTCCCTCCGTTTGGCATCACCACCGTTTGGCACCACCACCACCACCCTCGTATTCAACTCTTCACTGCAAGCCTTTCTGCTGCTTCTAGGTTGAACAGGTTAAACATACTCGTGCCTCACTTTTCTTATTATTTCATAGAACCTCTTCGCACAAACCTCTTCCTTCACTCTTCTGGCCGCCGTGAACTCCTCTGAAGATCGCCTCCACAGGTAAGCCCCATCATTGTTTGGGTTTTGGTTTGATTTCTAGGTTTGAGTTTGGGTTTGGGTTTGATTTTTCCCTTTGTGTTTTTCACATTCTGCATTATCTTAGGACGCCACCACGCCGCGAATGCCCTCAGGTAATCTCCACCACCCTATGATTTTTTTATTATGGTCCCTGTGTTTTCAGATATGGTTGTTTTGTTTATTGAAGTTAAACTATATTTTGGTCCTCTATGAAGGTGCATATGTCATACAACATATGATTGATCATTTTCTTACCTAGAAGCTATTTGTCTCCAGAGTTATATACTTCCCCCCTAGCAATACAAGCTTCTCATAGGTAAAGTTAAAATGGCTATGCTTTATATAATTAGTCCTGATTGAGGTGTATTTAAATTTATCTGAAATTGATAGCTTGCTTTGAGTGTTGCTATTATGGGGATTTTGGGAATCTTGTTTTGATTGTGAGTGCTGTTGGTAGGTTATACATTTTTGCTTATCTTTGGTAAGAAGGAAAATAAAATCTTGTGGCAATGTGCTGTTTAATGGGACTTGAATCTTTAGAGGATCAAAATAGGTATTTCCTTTATTAAAATATCTAGCTAGGTTTTACAAAATGTATGAATGTAAGTGGCCTAGATTTATATTAGGCCTATATTAGGTCTAATAGGATCAGATATTGTGTCAAGTAGCCGACTAACATTAAAGCTTAAGCTTTTAGGAGAATATTGCCATGGAATTGTCTTGTTTTATATTAGGCCCAGATTTTCAAATACCCTTCTTCTAATCTCCCCTCTTGTGCTTATATTCTATATCAATAGAACATGGATATGGATCATAGTTGGATGAATAATAGACGCACAAGTGATGAATATTTGATGGGAGTGAAAGAGTTTCTAGAATTTGTTCAAAGAAATCTTACTGATAGTAATGGAAGGTTTTGTTGTCCTTGTGTCAATTGTTTGAATCTGAGGAAATGTGAAGTTGAGAAAATATGGGAGCATTTTATTTGTGATTGGATTTGCAAAAGTTATACAAGATGGATATGGCATGGAGATGAATTTTTAAACATGCCAAGTGTGTCTCAAAGAGAGGATGACATAGATATGGAGGATAATCGACTAGAGAACATGATCTATGATATTGGACCAGAGTCTTTTTAGCGAGCACATGTGTATGAAACATTGTGCAGTGATGCGGATAAGCCTTTGAATCCGAGGTGCAAGAATTTCACATGATTGTTAGTGGTGTTAAAATTGGTCGGTGTGAAGGCGAGAAATGGGTGGAATGATAAAAGCTTCACCGAATTGCTTAAGTTGTTGAAAGACATGCTTTCAGAAGGCAACACATTGGTGAACCGTAACTATGAGGCGAAGAAGGTACTGTGTTCGATGGGTATGGAGTATAAGAAGATACACGTATGCCCTAATGATTGCATATTGTACAGGGATGTGTATGAAGGGATGCACGACTGCCCCAAGTGTGGGGTATCACGGTCCAAGTGAAGGATGGTGATTCTAGTTGTGATGTGATCACAAAAGGTTCTCCCGAGAAGATGTTGTGGTATCTTCTAATAATTCCAAGGTTCAAGCGATTGTTCGCTAATGTAAATGACGCAAAGAACATTAGATGTCATGCAGATGAGAGGAAATGTGATGGACATCTTCGCCATATGGCTGATTCTTCACGATGGGTATACGAGAGCAGTTAGGTCCACAATCAAATGATGGTAAGCAGACATATTTGCCTTTAACATGTCATACTTTGTCAAAAGATGAGAGAAGAAGTTTCTGTGAGTGTCTACGGGACGTCAAAGTGCCACAGGGTTACTGTTCAAATGTTAAGAGATTTGTCTCAATAAGTGATCTCAAATTAGTTGGCTTAAAGTCTCATGATTGCCACGTCTTGATGCAGCAACTACTACTAGTGGCTATTTGTGATATTGCTCTTAAAAATGTTAGACATGCCATAACTAGGTTGTGCTTATTCTGCAATGCTATATGTAGCAAAGTCATTGATCCCAATAAGTTAGATGAGTTGGAAAAAGAGCACTACTGCAGAACGCACTTTCTACTACGGTTGGTTTTATCTTTCTACTACTGTTGGACCACTGCAGTAGAAAGATGCGTTGTAGAAAGTGGGAATTTTTCACTACGGTTCACCAACCGTAGTGGAAAGTGATCTTTCTACTACGGTTATGTCTACAAACCGTAGTAGAAAGTGACTTTCTGGACGAAGAAAGTCATCCAGGTAGTCACTTTCTTCTACGATTGTGATACACAATCGTGCCTTCCAACTATACTAGAAAGTGACTTTCTGGATGAAGAAAGACATCCAGAAAGTGACTTTTTACTACGGTTACGGTTACAACCGTAGTAGAAAGTGTTTTTTTAATAATCTCTTTTGTTTTCCTTTCTTCCCTTTCCTTTTTTCATTCAGTTTTATAAAAACCAGCCAAATCCAATTCAATAGCAATAACAGAAATATACTAAACCAAATTGAACAAGCAAATCAACAAAGTTTACAGAGATATGCTTAATTGAACAAACTTTGTCGACAGATATATTTGATTAATTTCTATAGTACTCAATCAATTGAACAAACATGGCAACAAAGTGTCAAAACTAAATACATTTAATTAAGCTATATATATGATTCCTACAGAACCTATATGAATGTCAAACTAATTAAATACACCTAAGCTATATCTTATTATGATCTTTATAATAGTCAACAAAGAAGCTTGCCCATTTCTCGTTGATGTCCTGAATATCATCTTCAGAAAGCGGGGCCGGATTGTTGAAAGTCTGCAAATTCACATAACATAAGAAAAATTAAACATTTTGCTCATCAAGTAATAAAACCAACATATTTTAACTAACTCTTGTACTTAAAAATTCTATTAATTACCTCCACCCATCAAGAAGTAATACTCGTGGAAACAATAGTGAACATATGTCTCCTGACATAATATCCACACTCCCAGCCGCCACTTTATCGATGAGACTACAAATGATAAACAACAGTGAATATAAGGTTATATAACTACTTTATATATATAACCTCTAATTGAATCTCGGATTAACTACTTACACATGGCAAATCCATTGAGGCTTTTTACTCTTGACCCTAATTTTACCTTCCAAGCTATTACATGCCTGCATAGCTTTGTGATAAACAAATATTGATACATCAAATATTAATACATAGATAAACAAATGTAATATTACAAATTAAGAGTGAAAGAAGCTTGCTTACGTATCAACTATACCCTTAAGAGCAGTAGGTGGGTTATGGTGCAATGAACACAAGAAGGCAACTTCATTCTGGCAAGGGCGAAGGATCACTAACTGCCAAGGCTCCTTATCGAGGAATGGGGCTTTATAACACTCCTTTTGGCGGTTACAAATCGTTTGCATGATGTATGTCTTCATTTTCGCATTCATAACATTGCCCAGAATCCTGCTAGGGTCAAAGTATCCATATATACAACTAGCTGGTGCCATTTGAGAGACTTAGGCGATGCATAACCCTATAAGATATTGAAATAAATTAATGCTAATTATAAAAGAGTGATACCTACTAATTATAAAAGATTGATACTATTTAATTATAAAATTGATTTATAAATAAAAGAAGTACTTACATGCACCATAATTGTAGAATGGTAACGCAAAGCCATCTACCCATGTATAAATCCAGCATCACATTCCCAGCGACTGAAAAATCCCATTTAATCCCTCGCTGCCATCATGTTCCAAAGGTAGCCATAAATCTTCAGACATATGTTTCATACCCACTCTAGCCACTTGTAATAACGGATCAATTTGAGGTGGATCAGCTTTCTCAACATCCTAAACGACAATAAAACATTAGTAAACAACAGTTAAGTTATTCCAATTGAAAGACATAAAACATTATGAATGAATACCTTTGATGCAAAAGATTTCCCATGTAGCTAACGAAGATCCTCATCCTCCCTGTCGATATCATCCTCATGCTCATGCTCCTCAGCTAACACATGTGCATCATCACAGCTCCCCTTTGTGCTCATATTTGCAGAAGGTTGTGTAACATCCCATCTTTTGTAACCCTAATTAAGGTGGATAGCCTTGATCGGGTGTTTGCTTGGTTATGTGTCTGTTTGTGTGATTGTTTAAAACCTAGTTGGAAGTTTAGCACTAGGATTGAATTATGTTGGAGGAGCTTAAGGTGTAACACGAGAAACTGTGGGAGTCAGAAGGCTGGAAGTCCCTTCCCAGGTGAGCAGAACGCTCAAGCGTGGCAATGCTTGGACGTGAGAAGCTTGCAAGCTCAAGCGTGCTAAGTGCGTTCACCAGCTGTTCTAAGTTTTGACGCATGTGGGATGCGTGTAGGACACGTGTCAGGTTAGGGATAGGACAGAGTGGAAGAGGTTCCACGCTCAAGCGTGGAGAGAACCAACGCTTAAGTGTTGGAACGCTCAAGCGTGCAAATGTTCCACGCTAAAGCATGGACAACAGGAACCATAAGTGGTGTTTCCACTTTCACTTCGACACTTGCGCGAGTTTTGGGTGGAAAATCTGGAGCTTTGGAGATGAGAGAGAGAACTCAGAGGTTAGAGAGAGAAAGCTTGAGTTTGAGGGACTTCGGAGCATCGGATCGAGATTTCGACTAAATCGCTGTGATCGCGACTTCGTCATCTTCGATTCTGACCGATTAGTTTCTCGATTCGCGAAAGGTAAACTCGAATCTCTAACACGTGTTCTTCATGTTCTTTGAGTTCCAACCTTTTCTCTTTGATCTTTAAGCTCGCCCTAGGGCTAACACTATTGCATACACATTGGGCTCGTGATTAGGGCAAAGTTTGTTCTCGAAATTTCGCGCGTTGGCAAGGTTGAGGTCGCAGCTGATCTTGGAGGCTACCATTGAAGAGGAGCAATGAGCTTGAGGTTGGCGAAGACCATGATCGTTGCTTCGTGATCACATGGAAGTGCGCATGAAGCTGTTCAGGTGGGGAGAAAGAGTTACACACGTCAGGGAGGCAAGAATAGGCTATATAGCTTGTTGTATGTTCTATGTTGTGTAGGGGAACCCTAAAATGTACCTGAAGTTAAGCCCTGATGAAGTACCTAAACTGTAGGTTTAGCTTACTTTGGGCTAGGACCGCTATGTCTAATACCCTAGGTTAGCATACTTGTGTTGATTGGCATGATGTATGTATTGCTGCTATGTGCGTACCTGCAAACTGGTATGTGTGAGGTATGATGACTATATAACATATTTATTGGCTGCTATGTTTACCACTTTATTGAGCATGATAATGATGAACTGCTGTATTGCCTTGAAATGCGTCTATGCATGAAAACATGGTGGTTTAGTATGGCTAGGGCTTTAAACCCGTTGTGGATGTTTGATCTGGTAGTCGATATTTAAGGTTATAATTAGAGCTTGGAGCTCATAAGGTTGTGATGGGAGCTTGGAGCTTATAAGGATACGGTTGGAGCTTGGAGCTCATGATGTTGAGGATCAAGTTTGCATATAGAAAGATATCAGCTCCAGAGAGATGGATGACATGCATAGCATTTGCATATGATGCTAAGTGGCGAGCCATGTGTCTGTAGGCACACGAGGTTAGTGTACCGAGTGTGGGTGCGGAAAAAGTAAGGGAATGTCTGAGAGACCTCGGGGATATACTAGACACAAGTGTTCCCACATAAGACCGGTACGGTAGCTTCTACCATGTTGTGGAAGTTCTGGGAACATCTTACTATCCCGGCTGGACCTTGAGTCTTTCCAGTTGCTGGTGGATCTTTCGAGGAGGCCCAGATAACCCTCTCTATCTGGGACAGTTGAGCGGTGATGCACTCTTATGGGTCACGGCGAGCGGAACGGATTACCGGAACAAACCAACTTGTCCGATGAGAGGACGTATGATGCTGTCCTTAGGGGAGGGTTTATGTAACTGCCCGGACTGCTTTAAGGATTGCCGACTGTCCCCACAAACCAACACGAGTCTCTTCAGCGTGCCTTGTCCTCACTCACACGCTTCCTAGGAAAACTTCCCAGAAGGTCACCCATCCCACAATTGCTCCAGTTTAGTACCAGCCGGCATGCATAGAAAAAGTATGTGTACATCTAGCTAGGGAATGACTATGGTGTCGAGGCATCAGAAGATGATTGTGTTTGCTATATTTACTGCTTGCATCATCCCTTGTTATCGATGTGTTGTATATCTTATCTCCCTGCTTTTCTTGTATGCTATGTTGTTCGATCTGCAATCGGATGATGAGCCAGCAGAGTATCAAGATGGACCCGAGACTTCACTCATTCATAACGGGGGCACCGCGGATGTCGGTGCTGGGTGACATCGAGATAGACTATCACTACGAGAGGGGACAGCTGGTGGACCCCTCGACTTTTTTGACAATGTAAACAGGACCGGTGAGCTTGATCTTCCATGGCGGCATGCCACTGTATGAGGATATCATTGGACCCTATCGTGTGATCCAGTTTCTTCACTTTCCACGTATATGGCACCCATCGAGGCAGAGGGAGCAGGACTACAGGTGGGCCGCGCCATAGTCTTCAGTTGTATCTAGCAGGCGAGGCTTTGTTTATAGAGGTCAGCAAAGGCGATCAGAGCAGTATTTGAGGATAGACCGGAGGCGCCGGATAATTGTGTCTAGTTCCTCGTTAGAGTACGAGCCTGTGCGGATCTACAGGTGTACTCATGGAGAGAGACATGGTAGCTCTAGGCTCCCTCACTAGCGTTAGCTGGTTGCTGTCAGTGCGTCGTCTCTAGGCCTGTGTGGTGAGATATCTTGTTGTATTTTGAGAGTGGGTGGGGGAGTGCTGGTGAGCATCCTTGAGTGTTTTTGGAGGTGTTTTGATGTATAGTGTTTTTATTTTCAGCTTCAGTTGTACTTATGTTTGTATATGTACCCTAGCCCTACTGATGGGGGCAACCACGTATTGCACGTTTATATGTATGTTTTTATCTTTTTCCTGTTGCGTTTACTCTTATGTATGATGCTTATGCGCGTATATGTTTGGATGTTCGTTATCGTTTGTTTGTTTTTCTATTAAGCGTGTAATAATATTGTTAAGTATAGTTAATAAGGGTAAGTGGACCAATGGGGCAACTTCACGTATATGGGGTTGGGACTTCATGTACGTTGGGTTGTCTCTTTTTGGTGGTATCAGAGCATTGAGAATGTTCAGAGGCTAATGGGGCGACTTCATGTATGTGGGGTTGTCTCATTATTATGGTTTCAGAGCATTTTGGTTCTACAACGAACCTTAGGGGTTGTTGATAGAACACAATCCTTGGTGGAACCAGAGACTGTGAAGTTCGGAACCATAACTTTGAGGTGTTAGGATGTTGAACTGGCAAAGTTTTTCGACTCTGCGAGGGAGTCTGACTGTGTCTAGAAAGGTAGAAAGAGTGTGTTTGATTGTTGCGATGCCTTGTGTGAATGATAAGTAGATATATATACTTATGTTGCTTATCATGTTTGTAACTCTAAGCTAACGGTTATTTGAAATAGGAATCAATGGCTCAGGGAGGAAGAGGAAGAGGCAGAGGTAGTACCTGTAACACCCCGATTTTCACTACCTTTATAAATCAGTAAGTTGTATAATTAAGTTTATATTTTATTCGAGGTTTTATAAAATGAAATAAAATAAACCGAGACCATAATCATGCTCAACGCTATCATAGGAAGCTACGATTAAGTTTTGGGCCAAAAACTCAGACGGAACCTGGTTTGCATTTTTCACTGACAGTAGTATTTTACTACTTTAAAGACCTAATTTTGACTCGTGGACGAGAAAGTTAGGGTTAGAATTCGATTCCATACAATTTTGCTAAAATTAGTTCTTGACCTTAAAAATTGAAAATAATATAAACCATTCGGGCGAAAACTTGAATCGGGAGGCGAACGAAGCTGTAAATGGATTTATCGGGACCCGCTAACGGATAAACTCAGTGTCACATCAAGTCAAATCACATTGGGATGCGTGCCAAAGTCATGATGAGTTTTCAAAGTATTTGGGCGCGAAATAACCAAAATGCCCTTGGTTTTTTAAAGAAAAGACCATTTGATCCTATAGAAAAGACCATAATGCCCTTAATGAAAAAATTGGTGGACATTCTTGTCCCAATATTCACCTCTATTTCGAGCAGCCCTTCATTTCTCTCCCTCCCTCATTGTTCTTGCTTTGTTCTTCATTTTCTTCACATTCTCCATCATTTCTCTCCATTTCCTTAAGCATTCTTCAAGAAATTTGTGAGAGGAAGTTGACAACCTTGATCATATTCATCATCTAGGAGGTATGAACTTCATCCTTGGCCTCTCAATTTTCATTTTCCTCCATTGAATCTTGTAGATCTTCCATGATTAAGTTTATGACCTTAAACTTCATAAATTCATAAGAAATTGTAGAAAAATCCTTTTAATGTCAAACCAATTTCTATGAGCTAGTGGCATCATCCTCTTCCATAATTTAAGAGCTTGTAACTAAAGGAGCTCTCTAACCCATATGGGTGTAGATGGCCGAACCTCACCCTTGTTGAATCAATGGAGTTTTTTTCCAACCTTTGTCTAAGAACTAGTGATTAGGTTCTATCACACTTAGAGGACCTTGAATCCAAAAGTGTGTGATCAAAGAACTTCCCTAGCCTATTTAATCATAGGATGACTAAACCACCATATTAAGGAAAACATGAGATTTTGATTCAAGTTTCAAAATTGAGACTTGATTTGGTGTTAAGGTTAACTAGGGATCCTTCCTTCAAGGGATAGGAATTTTTAGACATCCCTTGCTATTTTTGGCACCCTATGGCCGAACCTAGCTCCTAAGGGATTAGAGAAATTTGTTGTTAATTGTTCATGATTGGATTGCTTGTGTGCTTGTAGTTGTTGTCGGGTACTCGGATGAGGAATCGGGAGAGTTCGCGGATCGATCGGATGACTTTTGCTCGGAGGATACTTCAAGAGCATAACATTGGCTATTGCTCAATAATGAAGATTAAGCTACTTAAAAGTCTTAATCAACGATTTGGAAATATTTTGATTTGAGAGATGAAAAGCTTCTAAGCTAAATGTTATAATGGCCAATTTTCCTAAAAAGTCACTAAGTTAAGAACTCAAGAGGAATTTCGAATAAGACTTAGGAAGTTGAGAGTTGGTGAGGAAAATAGTGAAAAGTTGCTTTATCCTTATTTTCTAAACATGTTGTACAAAGAAAGGAAACCTTGAGAAATATTTAGTTTGTCAAAGAAAGAACCTTCTGAAAGTATTTGACTCTCCAAAACGAAAAAGTGTCTTAATGAAAGTTTTCTCTGATAACAATATTTAGAAAAATGTTTTAAAACGACGGAACCTTTAGAAAAGGTATTTAAAGCCAAAATCCTTTGGAAAATGAATCTTTAGAACTTGAGCCTTTGAGAATGATTTGTAAAAAAAAGTTTTTGTGGAAAATAAGTTTTAGAGCGAAAACGAGTTTTAGTTTATACCAAAGAGAATCTGAGTTTTGTTTTTGAACTTTGAACTACGAAAATGAATCCGATGAAACTAGTGATTTCCACTTCATGCATGTGAAGCACATGAACCGAGTGACTGAGACGTCGGGCTAAAGTTCTGTGACATGAATGGACTTAGTGTCCTATATGCGAGTCTAGTGTCCGCGACGTCGGCCTAGTACATCGTGGATTGAGCATTCGGACTACGTGTCCTATGTTTTGGAATAAGAACGGACTTAGTGTCCTATATGCGAGTCTAGTGTCCGCAACGTCGGCCTAATACTTTGTGAATTAAGAACTTAGACTACGTGTCCTGAAATTTGAATTTGAACGGGCTAAATGTCCTTTAAAACAAGTCATGAGCTGTGTGCCTTGACATAAAATGAAAGAATTGTACGAAAAAAACAGAAAACTTTCTGTATCATACATGAGTCGGTCGACGTGCCATTTCAACCGAGCTACAATCCAAGTGGTTGAGAATATGAGCCAGTTAAGACTGCTTGGTCTATAGGGGAATCTGCGTTCGAAACTCCACAAGTGGCTGAAGGCATCGCGACCCCGTGTCGTGGTAAATCGGTTGCCCAACACGGATGAGCTTAATCAAAGACTGGACTATTCATGATATGGTTGGACGTCGTACCCCAGAACAATTGGAGCTCGGACCTAAATTGAGAGGCCAACTCACGAGAACAATTGTGTTATGGGAGTATTCACGGCCTATCGCTCGAGAAAGGGAAGTTAGGAATCTCCGGAGAACATGAATTAGAAAGTTGATATTGAAGTCTCATGCATTATTATAACTCATGATGATGTTTGAGATATTATGCCATATGAATATCTGTTAATACAACTGTATTTATATGTGGATGTATGTATTATTGTATGCTGCTTTACTTGTGTGGCTATTATGATAAACTTGTGAACGAGTATCTCACCCATGCCTGTATATGTTGGACACCCTGTTGTGTTTTTTGAACACATGTATAGATATTTTCCAACGGTCCTTTAGGTTAATGCGGGACCCCGTAGCTGAGTTCCTTGGTGTTGATGATGAAGACGGGTGGACTTTTGATGACGAGGCCCAATATCATTGGGGCGATGCATGCTAGGTAGTATGCTTTATTTTTCTTAGAGTTTTATTAGATCAGCTCTTAGGATTTTTGACGTTTAAGTCAGGTCTTTTGACTGTGACTCAGTATGATATGTATTAAGAAATTAAAGTGATGTACGCCTTATGGCGAAGTTGAATGGGTTTTATAGATGATGAGTTTGAATTTGATTTTTTGCTGTTATTAAAATTTTCAATTGGTATCAGATTTCTGCAACTAGTGTAATGAGTATTTTCGAAAAGGTTTTAATTAACCGAAACAGAAAATTTGGGGTACGAACTGTGACACCGAGAGGAGGTGTTACAATAGTGGTATCTGAGCTGGTCGATGTCTTTTGGGATCTAGGTTATGGATACATGATGTTTTTGTTGTGTTTGCATTGTGTTTTGTTTTGATAGAGGTCAGTCAGAGTAAGAACAATATGTTATGACTTGTTCCTTGAGGAATACAACCAATTGGATTGGTTGGATCCGATGATTGAGATGCATTAAGACTTTTAAGAGAAGGGTTATCTGAGTTATTAAGAGGTGACATCTAAGGTTGGCTTTGAGGCAGCTCCTTAGTCAGGAAGGCTAAGGTTATCTGACTTAATACCAAAACAAATGAAAAATACCAAATCCTCTATAAGAGGATAAAAAATCCAAAAGCAAAGAAGATAACCTAAATCTATAATTAGGAAGGCTAAATCTATTTTTAAAAAAGTCATCACTAATGAAACTAGGAATTAAATTCCACCAAATTAAGCTAGTGACAGAGAGACCAAAATTTGCTAGTTTGTCAACAAGAGCATTCCCCTCTCTATAAATGTGAGAGCAGTGAAACCTCATTCTCTTTGTCATTTCTAAACAATTCAACCACCGATTTCTTAGCTTCCAAGGAACCAGAGAAACATTCTTAAAAGCTGAAACCACAAGAAGGGCGTCACATTCCAACCAAAGATTAAACCAACCTTTGTTGAAAGCAAATTCAATAGCAAACATAGCACCGGATAACTCAGCAAAAAGAGCTGAAGCAGGGCCCAAATTTACAGTAAAACAGCCAAGCACAGCTGCACTCCTATCCTTGAAGATCCCACCACAAGCAGCCATACCAGGACACCCTTTAGCAGCACCATCTATATTACATTTGATGACATTACAACTAGGGGATAGCCAGATCACCTCCTAAACCTTTGGAGCAGAATCAAGATGACCACTAACCTTGAATTGTCTTAGCAACAACAATTTTGAAACTGAATTAGACATAACACCCGAACTAGAGTTTGCAGAAAGAGAAACCTGAGAAATGATTGTGTTCTTAGCAGAATGGAAAAAGACTGTTTGATCATCAAATCTCAACTTATTTCTACAAAGCCAAGCTGTATTGATGATATTGAGAATGGCAGCAACAACTAAATCCACACCTTGAGAGCTCCAGCCTTTCATCCAAACCCCTAGAATAGAAGAAAAACTAGAAGTGTCAATCTGACAACCAAGACAGCTTCTAAACCAGTTCCATAGCCGTAGAGCAAAAGAACAATCCAAGAAAAGATGCCCAGTTAATTCAGCTGAAATACCACATAAGCTGCAAACAGAAACAATCACACAGCCTCTACTCTTCAAATTCTCATATGTTGGAAGCTTATTATGCATAATTCTCCAGAAGGTTAATGATTTTGAAGGAGGAATACAATTTCTCCAAATCAGTTTTGTCCAGGCTGTATGTTGACCTTTTCTAACATGAAAGTTATAAGCCTCGTTGAATGGCAATGTGCCTGAATTTGTAAGCCTCCATCTGGGTTGATCTTCACTAGGATGAATAGGAAGAATAATCTTCTCAATTTCAGATTTCAGAGCAGGAAATCGGGTGATCAAAGAATTAGGCACACTCCACTTCCCATCAATAATGAAATCACTGACTTTAGCCTCAAGAAGGTTCTGCATCTCCACTGGAATTTCCATTAGATCAGCAACTCTAATATTCAACCACTTATCTAACCATAAATGCACCTTGTTCCCATTGCCAATTTGCCAATCAGTATTCTCAATAATAGAAGGCAGCATTATTTTCAAACCAGACCAAATTGAAGAGCTGATGTAAGAAGTGTTGTGCTTACCATTTTTAAAAATTCTAGCTCTCATCAGAGCAGATCAGAATAAAGAAAATCCCATGCCAACTTTAGCATACCTGCTTTATTGATGCATTTGGCAGATCTTATACCAAGGCCTCCCTTCAACACAGGCGAGCAAACTTTGCTCCAGGCCACAGTGACTATCTTCTTAGTATTTATGTCTCCAGCCCATATAAAATTCCTTATCCATTTATTTAAGGTACTCAACAAAGCAGCAAGCCAAACATATAGTCTGAAACTGTATAACAACATACCTAAAATAACTAATTTTACTAACTCCACCCTTCCCATGATGGAAAGCAAAGAGCCTTTCCAAGAGGTTAATTTAGAATTCACCTTATCAACAATAGGCATTAAATGAGATTTTCTAGGCTTCCCTGTGAAAAGGGGAACACCGAGGTAATAAAAAGGGAGAATACCTGCTGTGGATCCCAACATAGATGCAATTTCCCCAATTCTAGATGCAGATATTGGCCTTGCATAGAATCTAGACTTTTCCCTACTAATAACCTGACCAGAAGCTTGAGCATAACACTGAAACAACTCCAACAGACTAATCAAATTCTTCTTAGAAGCTCTGCAAAAAATCATTATATCATCTGCATATAAAACATGACTTGGCATACAAAAACCTCTAGGACCAGCCATAAGTTGTAATTTCCCATCAGCAACTAGTTTAGATAAACCTCTACTAAGGACCTCTTCAGCCAAGCAAAAGAGAAGAGGGGACAAAGGATCTCTTTGCCTAACCCCTCTCTTACAATTGAAGAAACCAATAGCATGGCCATTAATAGAAATAGAAAGCTTGGCTGAAAGAAGAATGGTTCTGATCCAGCCACAAAACTTACTATTAAAGCCAAAAGCATTAAGAACTTTCAAAAGGAAATTTCAATCTATAGTGTCAAAGGCTTTTTTGATGTCAATTTTAATAGCTAACTGACCACCATAGGACCTTTTTTGCAGCAAGTTTATTGATTCAGAAGTATCGCCAATGCAATCACTAATTTGCCTACCCTTAATAAACCCTCTCTAGTTGCCAGAAATGATGTGAGGAGCTATAGCAGCCAGTCTATCGGCCAAATCCTTTGTGATGACTTTGAATTGGAAATTGACTAGAGCAATAGGTCTGAATTGGTCAACTTTGTCAGCACCATTCAGTTTTGGAATACGCACAACAACATTCGAATTTAAATTAGGCATGATCCAGTCCTGTTGAAAAAGCTGAATAGTGGCATTATAGACATCATTAGAAATAATTCCCCAGTAAGTATGATAGAAGAAGCCGCCAAATCCATCAGGTCTAGGGGCCCCATTCCCATTCATAGAGAAAACAACATTTTTACCTCATCTAATGAAGGAAGAGTAGTCAGCAAAGCATTGTCTTGATTAGTAACTAGTGAAGGAATCACCTCATCAACTATACCCATATTGATGCAGTCATTTGGAGTAGCAAATAAATCCATATAATATTGCAAGATATGGTTCTCTATATCATCTACATCTTATAGAATATCATCATTCTTCCTTATGATAGAAATCTGTTTTGTAACATTTCTTATTTTTGTCATTCTGTGGAAACATTCTGTGTTTCTGTCTCCATTTGTATGCCAACTTACTCCGGACTTCTCATGCCAATAGTCTTCTTCATAAGTAAGGATTTTCTGCTGCTCAAATTGAGCATCCTTCTCCTAAGAAAATAGATCCTCTGAACCACCATTAGTATCAATTTGATTCTGAATCTTGTCTACTTCTGCAAAAGCAAATTTGATCTGCACATGGATATCACCAAAACAAGTTTTATTCTAGACCATAAGCCTGGCTTTAAGGTTTTTTAATTTCTGAGATAAAATTGCCATAGGGCAGCCAACAACACGAGTCTTCCAAACCTCTTCAATTAGCTTATAACAGTCAGGGTGTCTAGCCCACATTTTCAAGAACTTGAAAGAAGAACCATGTTGCTTCTCATCTCTCTTCAAGGATAACAAGATAGGGTAATGATCTGAATGGCTCTTAGTTAGTGTGCAACAGGCCACTCCCGACCAAAAATCAATCCAATCATTATTGCAAACAGACCTATCTAATCTCTTCTCAGTAAGATGGTTACCTCTTCTCCCATTATTCCTTGTGAATTGTGATCCCCTTGTCTCAATATGAACCAAACTATTCTGATCAGACCAAGCTCTAAACTCATCACAGGAAGTTTTATTTGGAAGGCACCTGCCTCTTTGCTCATGAGAACCAGTAATTGCATTAAAGTCACCAATGAAGCACCATGGAGCTTTAAAATTCTGCTGTAAAGTAGTCAACTAAGACCATAAACATCTCCTCACATGAAAATCAGTTGAAGCATAAATGGCTGAGATAAAAACATCTTTCATATCAACCTTCACAGAAAACGACACTTGTTGGGAGGAAGAAGCTACAACCAAGGGATCAAAGTGATTACCACATAAACACCAAAGATTGGGAAGCAAAGGACCTCTAAACATTTTTTCATTAGCTTCAAGATCTAGGGTTCAACTCCTCCTTTTGCACAAAATAATTAATTTTGAGCTAGCTTTTGGACCACCAAAGTAGTAGCCCAGTGGTCAGCGCGCCTGCATCCTAATTCTGGGTCTTGGGTTCAAAACCCATCCGAGACAAGCTATGTTTAAATATTTAAAATCTAATACTTTGGAAGATTATATTTGAAGATCTTTGAAGGGGCTATGCTAGGGTTTGCATGAAACGTTAGAGTTTCCGACGTGATCAGCCACGCTCTAACCCTCCGGCCTCATGGATTGCCCTTGGCAATTCTTGTTCTCGGAATCCTATTCCGCTAAGGCTTCTCACGAGACTTCTTGTCCTCATTCACATTCGGCTTCTGTTGTTCCAATCACGTCCCCTTCATGTATTCATACCAAATCTTTTGCTCAAGCTTTAAGCAATGCATGGGACACACCACTTAGCCAGTTGCCAGTTCCTTGCGTTAAGGGTGATGATATTGCAATCAAAATTCCTTAGGAAGAGTATATAGCTGGTGTAGAGAGTTATAAAAACAATCTTCATGGAAGGTTGGTTTTATCTAAGGGTGATGCTCCGGTTAAGGCTCTAGACTTGCGCAACAAGCTATTGAGGTTATGGAAAGATATCTTCGATTGGAAGATGACACCTATTGGGAAAGGATTTTATGAATTTTCCTTCTCCTCGGCAGAGGATTTAAGGAAGGTCTTTGCTGGTGGTTCTTGGAATATTGCACCTGGTTCTTTCCGTCTCTTTTCTTGGACACCGGATTTTTGCCCTAACTTGGTGAAGCAGACGAATTTTCAAGGGTCAATTAGGATCTTTGGATTACCACAAGAATACTGGCAGCCAAAAATCTTGTTTTCCATTGCGACAGGCATTGGTATCCCTTTGTCATTGGATGATACAACTATTAAGAAGACTTTTGGCCATTTTGCTCGTGTATTAGTGGATATTGACTTGGTTAATCAGTTAACTTATAGTATATTGGTCGAAAGAGATGGGTTCGCTTTCTAGGTGGACATAGAATATGAATTTCTACCATTCACTACCTTTATAAATCAGTAAGTTGAATAATTAAGTGTGTATTTTATTCGAGGACTAAGAAAATAAAATAAAATAAATCGAGACCATATTCATGCTCAACGCTATCGTATGAAAAACACAAACGGAGCCCGGTCTGCATTTTTCCACTGACAGTAAGATTTTACTATTCAGGAGACCTAATTTCGACCCGTAAACGAGACCGTAAGTCTTAGAATTTAATTTCCTACGTTGTTGTTAAATTTAAAAAAAATCACTTCCTGACCTTCGTTCGAGCGAAATCTTCAATCGGGTGACGAACGGAGCTGCATATGGATTTACTGGGACCCGCTAACGGATAATCTTGATGTCACATCAAGTTACATCACATGGGAAAGGATGCCAGAGTCATCATGACGTTTGAAAATATCTGGACGCGAAATGACCAAAATACCCCTAACCTTTTCTTAAATGACATTTTGGTCCTTGAAGGAAATGAGCAAAAATGCCCTTAAGTGACCCAATTTCTTGGCCCATTCGGCCCCCTTATCCACACACAAGACCAGCTTATGAGAGCTTCTTCACTTCACCTCCAACACTTCATCTTCTTCCTTAAGACATTTCTCCATTTTTCTTAAGAGAAAAACTTGATTCTTGATCAATCTTCATCATTCAATAGGTAAGATCAATCTCTCCCTATCTCAAGTTTGAAATCTTGATTTCATGGATTTCAAGTTTATGATCCAAATTTCAAAAATTCATAGAAAAATCCTTTTAATGTGAAACCAATTTCTTTGAGCTAGTTTCATCACCTTCTACCTCAATCTAAGAGTATATGATCAAACTCTCATCCTAGCCTATTTTTCTAAGAGTGGACGAAACCCTAAGAATTGGGGAAAATGTGGTTTTGTTCCATTTTTGTTCTTGAACTCTTGATTTCATCCTTACCCTTCCTTTTGTACTAGAATCCAAGTGACGGGAAGACCAAATCAATCTTTAACCTCTTTTCCTCTTCATGGCTGAGACCAATAGGGTATGGAACCATGAGTTGTGTTTCAAATTTTTGGGTAATAGGACTTGCCTTAGTGTTAAACATGCTTAAGAACCAACCATCCAAAAGATTGGAACCAAATGAGATCCCTAACCTATTTTACCATTTTTGGTCGAACCTAGCCTCTAAGGGATTAGGGAAATTTGTGTTGTTAGTTATTGATGTTGGATTGATTGTGTATTTGTAGTTGTTGTCGGGTAATCGGATGAGGAATCGGGAGAGCTCGCGGACCGATCGGATGACTTTTCCTTCGGAGGATGACTTCAAAAGGTAAGGGGAGATTAGCTCCAATAAGTTTGATAGCCGCATGAGATTGGTTGTGGTATGATTGTGATGTATATGTGAGAATTGGTTGATAAGTGAATGATTGAATATTAAGATGTAAATTGTGGCATCGATGCCTTGAATGAGATGATGTTGAATTGAGATTTGAAGTATATATATACCCTGAACTGGTTAAGAGCATAGCACTGGTTATGGCTCAAATAATGAAGATTAAGCTAACTAAAAGTCTTAATCAACGATTTAGAAATGTTTTGATTTGAGGAATGAAAAGCTTCTAAGCTAAATGTTATAATGGCCAATTTTACAAAAAAAGCCACTAAGTTAACAACCCAAGACGATTTCAAATAAGACTTAGGAAGTCGAAAGTTGGTGAGGAAAATAATGAAAAGTTGTTTTATCATTATTTTCTTAACATGTTGTACAAAGAAAGAAAACCTTGAGAAAAATCTAGTCGTCAAAGAAAGAATCTTCTGAAAGTATTTGATGTTCCGAAAACGAAAATGTCTCTTCATGAAAGTTTGCTCCGATAATAATCTTTAGAAAAATGTTTTAAAACGAGGGAACCTTTAGAAAAGGCTTTTTAAGCCAAAATCCTTTGAAAATGCATCTTTAGAACTTGAGCCTTTGAGAATGAATTGTAAAGAAAAGTTTTGTGGAAAATAAATTTTAGGACGAAAATGAGTCTTGGTTTATACCAAGGAGAATCTGAGTTTTGTTTTTGAGATTTAAACTATGAAAATGAATTTGATGAAACTGGTGATTACCCCTTCATGCATGTGAAGCACATGAACCTAGTGACCGTGACGTTGGGTGTAACACCCCCATTTTTACCGCTTTATGAATTTCAATGACAAAATTGTAATTCTATGGACTTTCCTTATGAAATATCAAGAATTTTGGAGAAGTAATCATGACTACTTTAGAAAAGTAATCATGACATGGATGACTCATGGTGGTGAGTCATGATGGAGTAATCATGATAGTGATGAGTCATGGTGATGACTCACCCACTGACTCATCACATTCAGGAACCACGTTTCTCGACCGATGCTTAATTTTATCTCTACGTATCCACTTTTTGGATACAATGCAGATATTATTCTAATCTACATTGCTAGTAGAAAATTATGGTTAAGGTTTGGGTTGAAGACTCAAATGAAACCTGGTCTACATACGAGACTACCGGAACCGGTAACGGATAAGCGTAAGGTTGCTTTCAAAGCCACCTCACCTTATCCTATCTCTAACACAATGATTACATAGTGACTCACCTAGGTGAGTCACCATGCTAATGATGGCAAAGGGTGAGTCACCACACATAGGTGACTCACCATAGTAATGATGATGGCGTAGAAAACGACAATTTTGCCCCTAAAGAAAATGACTTTTTTACCCTTAAGTAATTTTTTATACAATCCTTACCCTTCCTTCACATAACCCCATGCCATTCATAGATATATATTCTATCTCATATTTCTTTCTCCTTCACTTTATTCTTTAAGTTCAAGTGTTGAAGTTTCTAGTACAACTTTTGATACAATTCCAATTTTGTTCCTAGGTGAAGTTACTTTTCTACCCTTAAATGATAATTATCATATCCTTATCCTTTCTCTTTATATGGGCCACGAAATTTCCTCTTTCATTCTCCTTCTCACATTTCATTCTTAACCTTTAAGTATTCAAGTTAATTTTTAATAGAATCCTAATTTTATTCTTAAGGAAAATTATCCTTTCTAACCTTAAGCCTATCTTATCCTTATCTTTTCTATCCTTATCCTTATCCTTATCATTTTTCTCCTATATATATCTATCTCACACCCCTCTCTTCCATTTCTTTCTCTCATTTTCGTGCTCCTCCTTTCCCCTTTCATTCTCAACTTCAAGTCTTCACAACACCTTCAAGCTTCTACCTTCATTTTCTCTCTATTCTTCAAGGATTCTCCAAGAGTTTTGTGAAGTAAACTTGCTTAGAATCATCTTCTCTATCATCTAAGAGGTAGAAATCTCGTCTTTGAGCTCTAAATCTCCATTTCTATCCATTGAAATTCTATGTATTCATAGTTGTTCTTCAACTTCTAAAATTCATGAAAAATTGTAGAAAAATCATTTCAATGTCAAACCAATTTTCTTTATCTAGATTCAATGTCTTCTATCATTAATCTAAGAGTTTGTAATCATAAAATCTCTCTAACCGATTTGGGGTGAGATGGCCGAAACCCTAGGTTAGTGAATCCATGAAGTTTTGTTCAATGTTTTGTTTAAAGAAGTGTTGAATTGAGTTCTATTACACTTAGATGTCCTTGAATTTAATTTATCATGATCAAAAACCTTTCTTACCCTAATTTTCTAAGTCATACCCGAAACCCTACTTGGCCATATCAAAGGATTTGTTTCAAATTCTTGAATTCCATGACTTACAGGAGTGTTATCTATGCTTAAGGATCATAGATCCAAGAGTTTGTACAATTTTAACACTTCTAGCATTTTTCCTACTTAGGGGCCGAACCCTAGTTCCTATGAACTAGGTGAGCTTTGTTTGATGGTACTGAATTTGATTGTGTTTGTTGTGAAGGATTATACCGTGTTCAATCATTCTAAAGCGTGCATGGGCATCGGTGGAGGAACGGGGCTGCGGCTGTGAGCAAGTGGTCGTGGGTTCGTGAGAGTTGCTACATTACTCTAAGGTGGGGAGAAAGAATCTTACATCCATCAAGAAGGCAAGAGTAGAATAATGTATATTGACATGTGTAGGGGAGCCCTAAAGCCTACTAGAGGTTGAGCCCTGACAAAGTACCTAGACCCTTGTAGGTATCTTTGGGCTATCACCACTAAGAATACACACTAGGCTAGATGACTACGATTGGATGGATGATTGACATGTTTGATATGATTGTGAATGTACGCTCTATATGCTTTATGTGTTTATGAGCTTAGAATGATATGCTTGATATGAGATTAGAATGATATGCTTGATATGAGATTAGAATGATATGCTTGATAATATGAATTGTATGATGTTATATGTTTGAGTTGGTATGTTGAGATATTGAATATCATGTATGCATGTATTGATGATGCTAATGCGGATAGTGAATCAAAGTGCCACAATGCATATGTGAGGAAAAGTGATGGATATTGATAAAGTGATGGATACAATGGTATCATGAATAAAGTGATTTGAGGATTGAGATGAATATTGAGATATTGGTGGCACAAGTGATGGTTTACATGCATATCATATTCATGTGCCAAGTGGCGAGCCATGTGGTATGGGACACACGAGGTTAGTGTATCTGAGTGCAGGTACGGAAGAGGGAAGGGACGATCTTGGTGATCTTGGGGATGTAATCGGGTTCGGGACTTATCACAAGAGACGGATAGGGTTGCTCCTATCGTGTCGTGTTCCCTGCTGGAACCTGGTTATCCCGACTGGACCCTCAATCTTCCACGTCGCAGGTAGACTTTCTGAGGAGACCAAGATACCTCTCCCGAGAGTTGGAGCGGGATGTACTCTTATTGGTCACGGTGAGCGGAAAGAGCCTCTGGACAACTAACTATGATTCTCTGAGATTGAGAATGAGATTTGAGATATCGACCGACATGCATCTTGGAATGAGATACATATAATATAAGTGTTGATTATGAGTGATATGATTGGGAGACGATTGTGTATATGTTTCTGTGATGTTCATGATATGATTAGGAGACGATTGTGTATATGTTTCTGTGATGTTCATATATATGATGTTGATATATGTTATTCTATGGTTTCTTTCCCATATATCATGTTTGTTAGATCCTTATCTCCCTATATTTATCTATGTATGTTTTCTCTTATGGCTCATGGAGAAGACACTACAGCTGAGGATTCTATTTCTGAAGAGGATGGCATCCCTTATGAATATGATGCAGACGAAAGATCCATTGATGTTAGCAGTGAAGGATTCGGAATAGAAGATAGTTTATATTAGTGTCTGGCCAGTACAGTATGAATGGGAGTTTTGAGTATTTTGATATACTTTATGAGAGGATACTAGTGGTTTTTAGTGGGATTGGTTATGTATCTTCCTTCTTGTAAGTTAAAATTCGTTGTATTAAAGGAGCGCACTCTCATATATATATATATATATATATATATATATATATATATATATATATATATATATATATATATATATATATATATATATATATATATATATATATATATATATATATGTAATTGAGGATGATGGTACGTATGCATATGTAACATGTTATTAGCAATGGATTGCCTATATTATTTTTATGGATCTTGAGTATTTAAATTTTTACATGTTTTAGTATTAGACAATTAGGTTACAATGAGATTATTCTACGTACGTGGGGTCGTCTCATCGGGCTAGAGTTCTGTGACATGAACGGACTTTGTGTCCTATATGCGAGTCTAGTGTCCGCGACATCGGCTTAGTACATCGTGGATTGAGCACTCGAACTACATGTCCTGCGTTTTGAAAAAGAACGGACTTAGTGTCCCACATACGAGTCTAGTGTCCGCGACGTCGGCCTAGTACTTCGCGAATTAAGAACTTGGACTACGAGTCCTGAAATTTGAATTGAACTGGCTATATGTCCTTTAAAACGAGTCATGAGCTTTGTGCCTTGACAAGAAAAAGAAAGAATAGAAAACCTCCTGCATACATGCTTGAGTCGGACGACGTGCCATTTGAACCCAGCTACAATCCAAGTGGTTGAGAATTGAGCCAGTTAAGACCACTAGGTCTATAGGGACATCCTGTGTTCGAAACTCCATTAGTGGCCGGAGGCATCGCGACCCCGTGCCGTGGTTAATCGGTTGCCCAACACGGATAAACTCAATCAGAGACTGGACTATTCATGATATGGTTATGACGTGGTACCCCGAAACAATTGGAGCTCGGACCTAAAGTGAGAGGCCGACTCACACGAACAATTGTGTTATGGGAGTACTCGCGGCCTATCGCTCGATGAAGGGAAGTAGGAATCTCCGGAGTACATGAATTAGAGAGTGGAATTGAAGTCTCATGCATCCTTTTGACTTATCTTGATGAATGAGTATGATATTTTGAAAGGGAAATTATCCCATTATGATATTATGATTGAATAGTGATATTTTATCGCATAATTGTGTTGATGCATTATTTGTATGTTGCTTTACTTGTGTGGCTATTATGATGAACTTGGGAATGAGTATCTCACCCATCCCCGTACATGTTGGACACCCTATTGTGTGGCTATTTCGTTTGGTTCTCACTAAATTCGTCATCATCGGCGATGTTGTCGTTTACTTAAGAGTCATGAGGAACATGAGAAGACTCTGCATCAAGTGTTACGGACCCTACACGAAAAGAGTTGTCACGAAGTTACTTAAGTATGAGTTTGACTCGATGATGGTAAAATTCTTAGGGTATGCAATCCCAAACGAGCATTTGTACTCATAATCCTACATAATCCTCAGTGTATTAGACATTTGAGTGGATTGGTTAATAGTAACCTTTGTCCTGGACATTTTCATGTCATTCCATCGAAAGATTTTTTACGACTATTTCTTGAGTTGTAACATAGACAAATTCTTGATACTGAAAGTTTCTTGATGAAACTTAGTCTAATCACTTTTACTTTTGGTAACTGTGACCCAATCTGATTTTTGACCAGACTGCCCATCTTTTGATTCCCTGGTCTATTGGAAGGTTCTTATGAAAGAAAGGACTTTATTAGAGTCATGGTTGTAAACATGTACTAGCTATGCATTTTTACACTCACGAACCTACTAAAGAATCTTTTTACATACTGGATATTCCTGTATTCGTTTCTGAGTGGTAAAATCCTTTTATATACATTCCTATGAGAGTAAGACCATGAAAATTTCCTCTGTTGAAAGTTTCTTTTGTTGAAAGATTTCCTTCCTTAATCATTAAGGACCGAGTAGCGACTAAGTTCAACCGATTGCCCTCAACTCGAGTGGACAAGCAAGAAGAACCGAATTGATCATTAGAAGGTTGGTTGGGAGTAAGTGTAGTACCTGTAACGCCTCGATTTTTCAGTTTTATAATTATTTAGTATTTAAATGTTTGTATTTTATTGGAGGTTATAGAGAGTGAAATAAAATATTCTGAGACCATAGTCACACTCTACGCTATCGTAGGAAGCTATGGTTAAGTTTTGGGCGAAAACTCAAACGGAGCCCGGTCTACGTTTTTCATGGATAGTAGTGTTTTACTACTATCAAGACCTAGTTTTGACTCGTGAACGAGACAGTAGACCTTAGAATTTAATCCTCTACATATTTGCTAAAATCAGTCCTGACGTTCAAAACTGAAAATAATATATTATATTCGGGCGTATACGCGAACTAGGAGACGTTTGGAGCTGTGAAGGGATTTAACGGGACCCGCTAACGGATAAACTTGATGTCACATAAAGTCACATCTGTTGAATTTCGTGGCCCTTCTCATGATGGCTTTCTGAAAATATCTGGACATGAAATGACCAAAATGCCCTTGATCATTTAAGGAAATAACTAAATTGTCCTTTGGTCATTTACAAGTTTGCCATGACATCAAAATATCTATAACTCACACTCTCTCACTTGGCCTTCGGCCATCTCTCTCTTTCTCTCTTCTCTTACTTGTTCGTCCTTGTTCTTCATTGTTCATCAAAGTTCTTCAAAACTTCCTCCCAAAAACTATCTTTGATCTTGAAAAAGTTGAAGTTTTTAGTGAAAAATTGTTTCTTTTCTGATTAATCTTTGATTCTAGGAGGTATGATCTCCATCTTAACTCTCTTAATCTCTCTATTTCATCTCTTGAATCTCTTGATTCATGAAGATCCAAATTTTGATCCAAACTTTGAAAATTCATAGAAAAGTGTAGAAAAATCCTTTTAATACCAAATCAATTTCTATGAACTAGTTTCATCATTCTCTTTCATAATCCAAGAGCATGAAATCAAATAAGTTTTCTAGCCTTTTCTTCTTAAAGTGGCCGAATCTTGTATGATTCAAAAAGGTTTAGTTTTTTATTCAAGTTTTGAGTAATGAGACTTGTTTTAGTGTTAGGAGTACCTAAGGATCATCCATCCAAAAGATAAGAAGTTGTGAACATCTCTAGCTAATTTTCTTATATAGGGGCCGAACCCTAAGTTGGTGAAGGTAGGAAATTTTTGTGTTGTTTGATGTTAATGATTGTTTGGTTGTGTTGTTGTTTGTAGTTGGTGACGAGTATTCGAACGAATAATCGGGAGGTTTGCAATCGATCGACTGACCTTGATCCGGAGGATTATTCATCAACAAGTATAGGGGGTGAACCTCATCACACCAAAATTGGTGGTGGTGAAAATGGTTTTTTAAGTTGTGTGGGGGAAACCCTTTGGTTTGGGTTCACCACTTTATTTGTTAAAGTTCTCTTGGAGAACAAAATTTGTAATAATGGTGTATGCTTTAGTATGCTTTATCATATGTTTATGATGATGTTGATTGGATGAAAAATATTTTCCTCTATGTTGAAAAACCTACTTTGATATCTAGATCAAGTAAGGATTTTTATGGTTGATTATGATGCAATGATGTGCGATTGTTGTTTGTCATAATTTTGTGAGCATTTTGAGCTATGACTTGTACATTTTATTGGAGCAAAATCTTCACTTTTCTTTTGAGTAGGCTTGCGGCCTTAGTAAGAAAAAGATGGAAGAACATGTGTTGTTCTTGAACATTCAAGTTTTGAAGTAAGAAAGTGTTTTTAATAGCTTATGTTTCAAAGGAAAACAAAATTAGATTTTGCTCCAAATATCAAATAAGGTTTCAACATTCAAGTGTTTTAACTAAAGTGAAAAATATCTTTTACCTTAGCTATAGGTTACTTAATTAACTAAGTTCTTTAAAAAGAGAAATAATGAAGAAGATAAGGAAAAGGGAAAACAAGGCACTCGCATGGCTAACCTAGTCTCGCCACGCGAGACAGAAGGCTAGCCCGAGAAGTAAAATACAGCTGGATGTGTTGTAAAAGGGATATGTGTCGTATTTGCAATCTTGGTGTTAACCATAAGTGTTAAAGATGTCGGAGGAAGATTTCCTAAATGGATTAGAATAAAAAGAGAAGTGGTTATGTTTAAATGTGAGGAACTAAGGTAAGATATTAAGGAGAATGAGTATGGATTGAGGATAGGCGTTTTGTTCTTAGCGGAAAATCGAACAGAAGATAAGTTTGGTTGTTATTAGGTTACAGTGTCACCTAAGGGAGAATTACGTACGGGGAGTACGCTGTGGAACCTGGAGTTTTTGAAATTCTGTCTAATTTTGCGTTGCCAAAATTTTGAGGATGAAATTTTTTGGTAGTAATGTAACATCCCGATTTTCACTGCCTTTATAAATCAGTAAGTTGTATAATTAAGTTTGTATTTTATTTGAGGTTTTAGAAAATGAAATAAAATAAACCGAGACCATATTCATCCTCAACGCTATCGAAAGAAGCTACGATTAAATTTTGGGCCAAAAACTCAAACGGAGCCCAATCTGTGTTTTTCACTGACAATAGTATTTTACTACTATAAAGACCTAATTTTGACTCGTGGACGAGACAGTTAAGCTTAGAATTCCATTCCCTACAATTTTGCTAAAATTGTTTCTTTACCTTAAAAATTAAAAATAATATAAACTATTCGGGCGAAAACTCGAACCGGGAGGCAAACGGAGCTGTAAATGGATTTATCGGGACCCGCTAACGGATAAACTCAGTGTCACATCAATTCTAATCACATTGGGATGCGTTCCAAATTCATGATCAGTTTTCAAAATATTTGTACGTGAAATGACCAAAATGCCCTTGGTCTTTTAAAGAAAAGACCATTTGGTTTTATGGAAAAGACCCTGATGCCTTTAATGAAAAAATTGGTGGACATTCTTGTCCCACTCTTCACCTCTATTTCGAGCAGCCCTTCATTCCTCTCCCTCACTCATTGTTCTTGCTTTGTTCTTCATTTTCTTCACATTCTCCATCATTTCTCTCCATTTCCTTAAGCATTCTTCAAGAAATTTGTGAAAGGAAGTTGACAACCTTGATCATATTCATCATCTAGGAAGTATGAACTTCATCCTTGACCTCTCAATCTTCATTTTCCTCCATTGAATCTTGTAGTTCTTCCATGATCAAGTTTATGACCTTAAACTTCATAAATTCATAAGAAATTGTTGAAAAATACTTTTAATTTCAAACCAATTTCTATGAGCTAGTTGCATCATCATCTTCCATAATCCAAGAGCTTGTAACCAAAGGAGCTCTCTAACCCATATGGGTATAGATGGCCGAACCTCACCCTTTTTGAATCAATGGAGTTTTGTTCCAACCTTTGTCTAAGAACTAGTGATTAGGTTCTATCACAGTTAGAGGACCTTGAATCCAAAAGTGTGTGATCAAAGAACTTCCCTAGCCTATTTAATCATAGGATGGCTGAACCACCATATTGGGGAAAACATGAGATTTTGATTCAAGTTTAAAAATTGAGACTTGATTTGGTGTTAAGGTTACCTAGGGCCGAACCTAGGTCCAAAGGAATTAGAGAAATTTAGACATCCCTAGCTATTTTTGGCACCCTATGGCCGAACCTAGCTCCTAAGGGATTTGAGAATTTATGTTGTTAATTTTTTATGATTGGATTGGTTGTGTGTTTGTAGTTATTGTTGGGTACTCGAACGAGGGATCCGGAGAGTTCGCGTGTAACATCTCAATTTTCACGTTTTATAATTCTTTAGTATTTAAACGTTTGTATTTTATTAGAGGGTCTAGAGAGTGAAATAAAATATTATGAGACCATAGGCATGCCCTATACAATCGTAGGAAGCCATGATTAAGTTTCGGGTGAAAGCTCAAACGGAGGCCGGTCTGCATTTTTCACGGATAGTAGTCTTTTTCTACTATCAAGACCTAATTTGGACTCATGAACGAGACAGTAAGTCTCAGGATTTAATTCTCTGCATCTTTGTTTAAATCCGTCCTAACGTCCGAAAAATAATAATAGTATATTATATTCGTCCTTATAATCGAACCGGGAGGCGTTTGGAGTCGTAAAGGGATTCAACGAGACCTGCCAACAGATAAGCTTGATACCACATCGTACCAGATCACTTGGGAGAGCTTGCCAGAGTCGTCATGACGTTCAGAAAAATCTGGACGCTAAATTACCAAAATACCCCTAATCTTAACCTTTTTCACTTTTACCATTTTACCCTTGAAGCAAATGGCCATTTTACCCTTAATGAGTTATTTAGAAGGCTGCACAGCCCTTCTCCAGCCCCATTCACGCCCAAATTCTGGTCTTGAAGAGCCAAGAACAGTTCATCTTCTTTCTCGTTGAAAAACCACCATTTTTCTTAAGAAAAAGCTTGAATCCTTTGAAGAAAACCTTAAATCTTTGATCAATCTTCATCCATTCTTAGGTAAGATCACTTCTATGATCTCCTAGCTTCTTGAATCTCTCTCAATCTCATAATCAAAATCTTTTTTCATGAAAATCCATTTTATGATCCAAAACTTTGAAAATTCATAGGAAATTGTAGAAAAATCCTTTTATTGGGAAACCAATTTCTTTGAACTCACTTCATCATTCTCTACCTAAACCCAACAGCTCATGATTCAATTCTCATCCTAGCTCTTAATCCGCAAAGTGGCCGAACCCTAGAAGGATGATGAATACTGTTTTTGATCAAATTTTTTATTTCTAACTCTTGATTCCATCCTTAGCTTTCCTGTTGTCTTTGAATCCAAGTGATGGAAAACCAAATTAATTCCTAAAACCTTTTTCCCAAAATGGCCGAACCCTTTTTGATGAGAAATAGATGAGATTTGTTTTGTTTGATGTTTAATGTTTGATTGTTGTGTTGTTTGTTGTAACACCCCGATTTTCTTAATCTTTTAATTAATCAATAATTATGTAATTGTATTTTATTTGAGGGTCTAGAAATGTTACTAAATTATTCCGAGGTCATAGTCATGTTCTACGCTATCGTAGGAAGCTATGGTTAAGTTTTGGGCCGAAAACTCAAAGGGAGCCCGATCTATGTTTTTTAGGATGATAGTGTTTTTCTACTATCATGACCTCATTTTCACTAACGGTCAGAACCATTAGTCTTAAAATTCAATCCTCTACCATTTTGCTAAAATGTGTCCTGACGTCCAAAAATATAAATAATATTTTATATTCGGACCGAAAATCGATCGGGTAGACGATTCGAGTTGTCTTATGGTTTTTCGAGAACCTTGAGCCAATAATTTTCATACCAGGGCTATGTTAAATTATTTGGGGACTCCTATCAGTGTCGTGAGGATTTTTCAAAATGTCGGGATATTAATTGACCAAATTGCCCTTGGTTAGTTTTTACTAATTACCTTTTACTTTTTTTTTTACTAAGACTTAACTCCTAAGTCTTCTAAATATCTATCATTCACCCTTATTCCCCCCTCACTCTCTCGACCATCCCTCCCCCTCCTGACCCAAACCTCTTCTTCTTCTTTCTTTTCTCTTCTTTCTCTTGTTTTCTTCTTTCTCACCATTGAAGCTCATTTTTGGAGCTTTAAACCTTGAGATTTTGTGAAGCAATCTTCACCAAATTTGAAGGAGATCATCATAGGAGGTATCTATCACTCTCAATTTCTCATTTTTCTCCTCTAAATTTCATGATTAGAAATGTTAGGGTTTTTATCCCTAAATCTTTAAAAATCCATGATAAATTGTAAGAAAGTCATTTTGATACCAAACCAATTTCTATGGCCTAGGTTCATGACACACTTGCATGATCCAAGAGATTAGAGCCAAGAAATATCTCTAGCTATTTTTTTGAGAGAGAGGCCGAAACCCCCTATTGTGTAGGGTAGGGTTTTTGGTTGGTTTTTGATGTTTTGAGTTGATATCTAGGGTTGTCACAATTAGTTAGGGCGGTATCCAAGAAATGAGGATTTTTGGAGCTCCCTAGCTATTTTTCATGTTTTTCATTCAATAGGGCCGAACCCTAGGGTTAGTGCAGTAGGAGAAATCTTTACTTTTTGAGCTAATGCCTTCATTGATTATGTTTAGGGATACCTAAGGATCAGTGATCCAAGAGTTAGGAATTTTTAGACATCCCTAGCCTAATTAATTAAATAGGGGCAATAGCTAATCTTAAGGAATTAGGGAGTTTTTGGTTTAACTGTATTGATTTCTGGTTGTGTTTGTTGTATAGACTTGGACAGGATTCGAACATCTGACAGCGCACCCGACTGACAGCTGCGGAGTCGTAACCGGAGCTGCACGAGGAAATCACTAAGGTGGGGAGAAAGAACTTATATCATCGGGAAGGCAAGCTTAGTATAGAGTATATATATCTGTGTAGGGGAACCCTTAAACCGTACTAGAGTTTGAGCCCTCGATAAAGTGCCTAGACCCTAGATGTAGGTACTTTTGGGCTATCACCGCTACGTTGATATTATGAATGATGAGACTGATTGAGGTTGATTGTGTTGAATTACTTAATTGATTACCTGTTGATTTTGTTTTGGTAAACTGTCTTTTTGATGAATTATTGCCTGAATTTATGATGATAACTGTACTGGAAAGATCTTCTGTTGCGATGTTTATTGTGATTGGTTGGTTGAGTGTTGATGAGAATCTGGTGAGCGTTGATGTTGTTCGGGTTAATATCGTTGTGGTCCCGACCGTGGAGCTGTGGCTCGTAGACGCAAGGCATCGTGATGCTGATGCTGATGTGATGTTGATGATGATGTGATGTTGATGTTGATGTGATGCGACGTGTCGTGGTCGTGGACGAGTGGTTAGGCGTGAGGTTCCGATATCAACCTGCGATGGATGTTTGTTGCATTTTCATAACATTTCATACCACAGCATTTGGTCCCAAAGGGGGATGTCCAATTGGGGACGTTACGTAAAATCCCGAGGCGGGATATGATGTGATGTGATGTGATGTAATCCCGACGGGGTTGTCCAATTGGGGACGTGATGTATCGGCCGACATGCATATAGGGAAGACAGCATATACATAGGGACTAGTATCCCTTTTATAGGCTTATTTGAGAGAATGATGTTTGAGATGATTGTGATGGGTGACTTAAGAGATGGATGAGGTTGTGTTACATATGTTATCTGTGTCGTGTGATATATATATGTTGTACTGATGCCCCTCTCCCATATTGATGAATTATGTTTCTTATCTTCCTTTATTTTTCTATATGTGTCACTTTATTTAATGGGAAGATCCCGAAGAGGAACCAACTGCTGAGGAACTGGACGACATTCCGTACGAGCCTGACGCCAGAGGACGGGCTACGGACCCTAGCCTCGAGAGGTTGGGCAGTGATCGTGATTAGCAGGAGAGCTGTCTCTCAGCCTATCTTTCATACTGTTATTTTGGTTTGTAACAATATACTATGTATGTACTACTTTACTACTGTAGCCCTACTAATAGGGCAATGATGTGTGTGATATATTTCTTTATATTTAAAGCTGTGTACTCTGAAGCGTAGCGTGCCATTTATTGTTTTGCTTCCACGCTAAATTTTTTGCTTCGCTTCATTTTAATAAGGCGCGCTAACGTTTATTATGCGATTAAGATTAGTTAATATCTTAGGTTCTACTGATGGGACGGCGGGTCGTCTCATTTGTAGTTGGTGACAAGTATCAGGAGGTTCACAAACCGATCAACCGACTTTGATCCGTAGAATCGATCATCAACAGGTATGGGGGGTGAACCTCATCACACAAAAATGGTGGTGGTGAGAATGGTTGTTTACTTTGTGTGTGGGTGAAACCCTTTGGTTTGGGTTCACCACTTGATTTGTTTCTCTTGGAGAACAAAGTGTAGTAATGGTAGTTTATGCTTTGTATGCTTTATCATGTTTATGATGATGTTGATTAGATGGGAAAACATTTTCATGTATGTTGAAAAACCTACTTTGATCTCTAGATCAACTATGGGTTTTTATGCTTGATTATGATGCAATGATGTGTGATTATTGTTTGTCATAATTATATGAGCATTTTGAGCTATAACTTGGTTAGTTGGTGAAGCAAAATCCTCACTTTTGCTTTGATGAGGCTTTCGGCCATGACTATAAGAAAAGGAAGAATATGTGTTGTTCTTGAACAATTAAAGTTTTGAAGTAAGAAAAGTGTTTTAATAATTTATGATTCAAAGAAAAACAATAAGTGACTTTGATCCAAAGATCAAGTAAAGTTTCAATCTTTAAGTGTTTTCACCAAAGTGAAACATGTCTTTTACCTTATCCATAGATCATCTAGTTAACCAAGTGATTTAAAAGTAGATTAAAGAAATGCTTTCATGAAAATCAACATAGTTTCATAAGGCATTACCTTTGTTTTAGAACAAAGTTCATGTTCTTTTTTTCAAACATAATGGAGACCTTTTATCCTTAAGTTGATCAAAATGAATCATAGTTAAGGAAGTAAGATGAGATTACATTTCCTTTCCATTAACTTAGAACATGGTTTTATACTAAGTTAGTAAGGAAAAACTCTTTTCAAAATTAGTTAAGGTACTTTGCTTGAGGCAAGTGTCGCTAAGCGAAGTGAATCTCGCTTAGCGATGCAGCGAAATTCCAAGCTAGACATCATTGCCTCAATTTCGCTAAGCAAATTCGGTTTCGCAAAGCGATACAGAGGAATTTCGCTAAGCGAATTCGGTTTCGCTAAGCGATATAGAGGAATTTCAAATGATGCATCACTGTCTCAATTTCGTTAAGCGAAGGGAATCTCGCTAAGCGAAATTCACGTTTCAGGAAAATGCTAGAAACAGAGTAAGTGCTTCAAGCATCTATAAATAAAGGGTCGCCAGGTGAGCACCTCGTTTTTGTCTTTTCCTTGTTTTCCTCAATTGAAAACGTTGTCTTGGTTTACAAAAGGAGTTTTTAACTCAAAGCATAAAAGTTTTACGCATGAAAAAACCTAAGTTAAGTAATTAACTTAGAGTTGAAGACAAGGGATAATTAAGTATGGTATATGGTGGAACAAGACCATGTACTATACCATTGATGACATAGTACATCAATGACTTCATAAGACTTAAGTGAATCAACACTTATTTCACTAATTGAAAAACAAGGAGTTAATATCTTAGAAAGGCACAAAGACTTATCTAAGAGGATTCTCAATCCTTATTCATAATGCTTAGGACTTGAGACATAATTCATAAGACATAAACACAAACACGAAATGTTTTGGGTTTTGAAACAGTAGTTCGATGACGCACCGGTGATTCAGATCTAGATCAATCGTTCAATTGTTTCAGTCTTGTTATGGCCGGAACGAGAGAGATCCTAAGACTGCGCAGTTATGGGATTGTATATTTGAAGGAATCATGAGGTTGTGCAGTTATGATACTGTATAGTTGAAGGAAGGCTTATGAGAATTGATTGGTTTTACCTATACCAACAAGATTTATCTTCTTTTCGGGAGCCTAGAACATAAGAACTCCTTAGTTAAGTGTGCTTGACTTGGAGAAATTGTAGGATGGGTGACCTTTTGGGAAGTTCCCTAGAAAGAGTGTGAGTGAGGACAAAACACTCTGAAAAGACCTGTGTTGGTTTGTGGGGACAGTCGGCAATTCTGAAACCTTCTGGATCATTCCAAAGGAATCACGAGATATTTATCCAGTGGATAAATGTTTTATAATACGAAAAGACGTATAGTTCCTAAGGAAGAGAACCTTAGAGATCTCGAAGTTTATCCGGGGGATAGGCATTTATTTATCGCATCCGCTTTATTTGAGCATTGGCATTTCATTGCATGGGTTTGTAAGGCCTTGAGCCTAGGAGTTGAGTTTACACCTAGATGCTGGTGCGAATCTACGGTGACGATCTTCAATGGTCTTTTGGAGGTATCAGGGTTGGAAAGGCTGACATGAGGCCAGTTGGTGATTCTTCTGTGTCGTAGCGAATTCATGCAATATAATGATATCCTCTACTAGATGTCGTACTTTTCATGTTTGGTCGAGAGCGTTTCCGTAAAGCCAGATATGTGCACGTTACGAATGTTGTAGCATCTTGCTCATGGCTGGCAATAACCGGAACATGTCCTCCCATTCACTCTCTCCGACACTTTTGTTAGCTCCATGGAGTAGGGGTCAGAGACACTTTTGTTAGCTCCATCGAGTAGGCGTCAGAGTTTTTACCCTTATGGCATATGGCATTGAGTCATGTACATTGCACTGCATTGCATGGCTGTTGATGATTTCATTTACTGTTATACATCGCTGTTCTATTTTAAGAATACCTTATATTATGCTATTAACTGTTAATTGTTTAACATGATTTATAAATAGAATTATAGTAAGCATGTTGGGTACGCTATTACCCGATGAGTCATCCCGTTTTTACTTCTGCTATTTTGTTGTGTTGATGAACGGGAATCTCACCCATATCTGTATATTTTCTTGCTGGTATTGCTATTGATGCTTGAGCAGATGGACGTGACGACGGTTCAGTTCAGCAGTTTCTTTGAGTTGGGAGGTGGACTCTTTTTGCTGTTTAGTTTTGTCTTGGCCAGACAGTGTCGATATCTGTAGTACTTTTTAGGGAGTTGTGACTCCTAGTACTTATTATTTCTTATGTCAGTTAAGCATTAAACCTATGTCTGTATACAGTATTATTTCTGTTTTCTGTTTCTGTATTTCTGATACAGTATGTTCTAGAAATGCACGGTGAACCTAAGTTCATTTATTAGTATTATTTACCTTTACTAATCCCATTACATCTTTGTGAAAAGAAAAAAAAAGAAAACCGTATTTTCCGCATTAATAAATATTTTCGGCCTTATAAACATTCGGGAATGTGACACTCGAGAAAGGGTGTTGCATCGTGGACCGATCAGATGACTTTTGCTTGGAGGATACTTCAAGAGGTAAGGGGAGATTAACTCCATTAAGTTTGATAGCTGCATAAGGTTGGTTGTGGTATGATTGTGATGATGTTATTTGAATCAATGTTAATGATTTTTCTTGTGGTGTATATGTGAGAATTATTTGGTAAGTACGTGATTGGGTATTGAAACATGAATTATGGCATTGATGCCTTGGATGAGATGATGTTGAATTGAGGTTTGATGCATATATATATATATATATATATATATATATATATATATATATATCCTGGACTGGTTAAGAGCATAGCATTGGCTATAGCTCAACAATGAAGATTAAGCTACTTAAAAGTCTTAATCAACGATTTGGAAATGTTTTGATTTGAGAGATGAAAAGCTTCTAAGCTAAATGTTATAATGGCCAATTTTCCTAAAAAGCCACTAAGTTAACAACTCAAGAGGAATTTCGAATAAGACTTAGGAAGTTGAGAGTTAGTGAAGAAAATAGTGAAAAGTTGCCTTATCATTATTTTCTAAACATGTTGTACAAAGAAAGGAAACCTTGAGAAATATCTAGTTTGTCAAAGAAAAAACCTTCTGAAAGTATTTGACTCTCCAAAACGAAGAAGTTTCTTCATGAAATTTTTCTCCGATAACAATAATTAGAAAAATGTTTTAAAACAATGGAACCTTTAGAAAAGGTATTTAAAGCCAAAATCCTTTGAAAAATGAATCAATAGAACTTGAGCCTTTGAGAATGATTTGTAAAGAAAAGTTTTTGTGAAAAATAAGTTTTAGACCGAAAACGAGTTTTGGTTTATACCAAAGAGAATCTAAGTTTTGTTTTTGAACTTTGAACTACGATAATGAATTCGATGAAACTGGCGATTTCCCCTTCACGCATCTAAGGCACATGAACCTAGTCACTGAGATGTTGGGCTAGAGTTCTATGACATGAACGGACTTAGTGTCTATATGCGAGTCTAGTGTTCGCGACTTTGGCCTAATACATCGTGGATTGAGCATTTGGACTACGTGTCCTATGTTTTGGAACAAGAATGGACTTAGTGTCCTATATGCAAGTTTAGTGTCCGCGATGTCGGCCCAGTACTTCGTGAATTAAGAACTTGAACTACGTGTCCTGAAATTTGAATTTGAACGAGCTAAATGTCCTTTAAAACGAGTCATGAGCTGTGTGCCTTGATAGAAAAAGAAAGAATTGAACGAAAAAGAAAACAGAAAACTTTCTTCATACATACATGAGTTGGCCGACGTGCCATTTGAACCGAGCTACAATCCAAGTGGTTGAGAATGTGAGCCAGTTAAGACCACTAGGTCTATAGGGGCATCCTGTGTTCAAAACTCCACAAGCGGCTGGAGGCATTGCAACCCCGTGCCGTGGTAAATCGGTTGCCCAACACGGATGAGCTCAATCAGAGACTAGACTATTCAAGATATGGTTGGACGTGGTACCCCGGAACAATTGGAGCTCGGACTTAAATTGAGAGGCCGACTTACGAGAACAATTGTGTTATGGGAGTATTCACGGCCTATCGCTCGAGGAAGCGAAGTTAGGAATCTCCGGAGAACATGAATTAGAAAGTTGATATTGAAGTCTTATGCATTATTATAACTCATGATGATGTTTGAGATATTATGTTATATGAATATCTGTTTATAAAACTGTATTTATATGTGGATGTATGTGTTATTGTATGCTGCTTTACTTGTGTGGCTATTATGATAACTTGTGACCGAGTATCTCACCCTTGCTTGTACATGTTGGACACCCTGTTGTGTTTTTTTAACAGATGTAAAAATATTTTCCAACGGTCCTGTGGGTCACTACGAGACCCCGTAATTGAGTTCCTTGGTGTTGACCATGAAGACGGGTGGACTGTTGATGATGAGGCCCAATATCATTGGGGAGATGCATGCTAGGTAGTATGCTTTATTTTTCTTTGCGTTTTATTAGACCAGCTCTTTGAATTTTTGACGTTTAAGTCTGGTCTTTTGACCATGTCTCGGTATGATATGTATTAAGAAATTGAAGTGATGTACGCCTTATGGTGAAGTTGAATGAGTTTTATAGATGATGAGTTTGAATTTTTTTTTTACTGTTATTAAAATTTTCAATTGGTATCAGATTTCCGCAAGTAGTCTAATGAGTATTTTCGAAAAGGTTTTAATTAACCGAAAAAGAAAATTTGGGGTAGTACGAACTGTGACACCGAGAGAGGGTGTTACAATAGTGGTATCAGAGCTGGTTGATATCTTTTGGGATCTAGGTTATGGATTCATGATGTTTTTGCTGTGTTTGCTCTGTGTTTTGTTTTGATAGAGGTCAGTCGGAGTAAGAACAGTCTGTTATGACTTGTTCCTTGTGGAATACAGCCAATTGGATTGGTTGGATCCAATGATTGAGATGTGTTCAGACTTTTAAGAGAAGGATTATACGAGTTATTAAGAGGTGACATCTAAGGTTGGCTTTGAGGCAGCTCTTTAGTCAGTTCTAGCAAATAGGCTTAAATATGAACTATACTGTATGAGTCAAGGATGTTAGACTCTTAGCTATCAAGTGAGTAAAGACTCCCTTATATGCGAAGGAAGTTGGAATGTTGGGAAAGTTTCCTAAGGAACAAGCGTGCCTTAGGCAAGTAAAAGAATACCAAAAGGTTTTCGGAGTAGATACTTAGGTAGCTAGTAAGCGACCAAAGGAATGGAAAGATAATGATATGTACTCTAATAGAGTTGAGAGACTGGACTGGAATTCCGGTAAAGAAATAAAAGTGTGGTATCGCGTGAAGTTTCTTTTGATAGTATTTTAAGAAATGATTGGAGCCTCCGCTGTCCGTGGGTTTGATGGGTAGGATGTTTGTCTCCATTAGGATAGATTAAGGACTACACCTTATGGATAGACTATAATCCTTGTTGATGATGGTGAAGAATTCGTATAATACCGAAGTATAACTTTTCGAAGTTGCAAATGATCAAAGACTGAGTGAACCAGAATTGAAATATGAACTTTGGCTATAGAACGAGTGTCCTTAGGACTGGTATTAGTAGGGGAAAGAATTGCAATGGATCTTACATGAATTGTAGTACTATCTTGTTAATAGAACTTTAGACAGTGACCAGCAGAGATGAGTAAGACATATGAGTTTAGACTCGGTCGCAATGACCACTATCTAAGGATATAGTTGACTCCTTGTTTTGATACTTTCAAATTCGAGGACTTGGACTAAGTTTGATATTAAGTTTGGATTTTCACTTAGATATCAGAACTTTTAAGTGAGCTTACTGGGATTTAGAGTGCATTAGAGTTGTTGGTGAGATTAAGACGTGTAATAACGGAATAAGAACTAGTTTAAGTGTTTGACTTAATAATGGAAGTGAGTCTTTCGTGAAGGGTTGGTAGTAGAGAATGACGGACTAACAGGTCAGTGAAAGAGGGAATGATTTTCCCGATAGTCGATGGATAAGAAAAAGACGGATTATAAGTTTCAAGAGTTAGTTTTATTTCTCCAAACGAGTAGGACCGTGTTGAAATTGTTTCCTTGACGAAACAAGGTGTGTTGTCATACAAGTGTGTGCATTTTGTTGAGTTCTAATCAGGTTGAAGCCTGGTGAGAACTCACGTTTAGGGGAAGGTACTTATATTCATGTTGACACATCGTTTGTCCTTTTAGGATTGTGTCAGACATTTGAACGAGGTGCCTATTTGGGAAGATTTTCAGGATAAATTTTCTGAGGATATTCCGAGACTATGTTGCAAAGAACGTTGAGTTTTCGATTAATCTAGTTTCTAGATTCAGTCAGATCGCCATCGCTTATGTAGAATATTACCTACAAAGCTGGCCGGATAGGACTGCATCAAATGGAATTTCGTTTGGTTCTCGTTAAATTCGTCATCATCGGCGATGTTCTCATTTACTCTAAGAGTCACGAGGAACATGAGGAGACTCTGCGTCAAGTGCTACAAACCCTACGCGAGAAGAGTTGTCATGAAGTTACTTAAGTATGAGTTTGACTCGATGGTGGTAAAATTCTTAGGGTATGCGACCCCAAACCAGCATTTGTGCTCATAATCCTACATAATCCTCAGTGTATTAGACATTTGAGTGGATTGGTTAATAGTAACCTTAGTCCTGGACATTTTCATGTCATTCCATCAAAAGATTTGTTACGATTATTTCTTGTGTTGTAGCACAGACAAATTCTTGATACTAGAAGTTTCTTGATTAAACTTAGTCTAATCACTTTTACTTTTGGTAACTGTGACCTAGTTTAATTTTTGACCAGACTGCCCATCTTTTGATTCCATGGTCTATTGGAAGGTTATTATGAAAGAAGGGACTTTATTAGAGTCATGGTTGTAAACATGTATTAGCTATACATTTTTACACTCACAAACCTACTAAAAAATCTTTTTACATACTGGATATTCCTGTATTCATTTCCGAGTGTAAAATCCTACTATATACATTCCTATGAGAGTAAGACCAAGAAAATTTCCTCTGTTGAAAGTTTCTTTTGTTGAAAGATTTCCTTCCTTAATCTTTAAGGACCGAGTAGCGACTAAGTTCAACCGATTGCCCTCAACTCGAGTGGACAAGCAAGAAGAAACAAATTGATCATTAGAAGGGTAGGGTATTCACCATATACAAAGAGTTAATTGCAACGGGTTTGAGAATCTAGGCACCATAACCCAATAACGGCGATTCTGCTAAAATTCTAAAACCCTAAACGTAAAATCCTTTCAACCAATATTCGTGATAGCCATGAACTTCGATCACGCCACCGCCACAAAGGAACAAATTTTGAATACTCAAAAGGAAATTTCTTGCTCCTCGCAATGCATTCCCTCCGAAAAGAACTTCCAATTCTATTACACCTTCGACGAATTCAAACACCCTATCTAAGAAATCGCGAGAAAATCGAGGTCAATGTTGCAACAAATCGGCGCCGCTAAGCATATATGGGGCATATAAGAAGCTGGTTTGCCCGTCGACATTAACGACGCGTATGAATGGCTCGTAGATGCGAATGAAGAAGTTCTGGAGCGGGTTGAGGAGTCGCTGAACGAGTTTCAGAAGCTTATGAAGGATGAGAAAGGGGAAACCGAATGGGAAAATGGGTTTGGGTTGGTTTGTGGGAAGAAGAAGAAGAAGAAAGGGACGAATCATGGAACTGAGTCTGTTAAAGTTTTCGTAGTGGGGTTCATGGAGTGAAAGATTGAGAGTGAAGTGAAGAGGGAAGTGTTTTAGTTAGGGAAGTTACAGTCACTGATTAATTAAAAATATTTACAAATTCGAATAGATAGCGCTTTCTCAAGGAAGAGCTATCTAAAGTGCACCTATAACAACGTTTCCTTGAGAAAGCGCCACTTTAGATAGCGCTTCCTTGAAGAAGCGCTATCTAAAGCGCTATCTAAAACTTTAGATAGCGCTTCCTCAAGGAAGCGCAAAGTCTTCCACATATTTTTCAATAGTGTTTCACTTAAAAACGCTATTAAAGGTGCGTCACTTAATGTATAATCTGGCATAGTGTTGCTTTGTTCTACATTTTCTTCACATTCTCCATCATATCTCTCCATTTCCTTAAGCATTCTTCAAGAAATTTGTGAAAGGAAGTTGACAACCTTGATCATATTCATCATCGAGGATGTATGAACTTCATCCTTGACCTCTCAATCTTCATTTTCCTCAATTGAATCTTCTAGTTATTCCATGATCAAGTTTATGACCTTAAACTTCATAAATTCATAAGAAATTGTAGAAAAATCCTTTTAATGTCAAACCAATATCTATGAGCTAGTTGCATCATCCTTTTCCATAATCTAAGAGCTTGTAACCAAAGGAGATCTCTAACCCATATGGGTATAGATGGCCGAACCTCACCCTTTTTGAATCAATGGAGTTTTGTTCCAACCTTTGTCTAAGAACTAGTGATTTGGTTCTATCACACTTAGAGGACCTTGAATCCAAAAGTGTGTGATCAAAGAACTTTCCTAGCCTATTTAATCATAGGATGGCCGAACCACCATATTGGGGAAAACATGAGATTTTGATTCAAGTTTCAAAATTGAGACTTGATTTGGTGTTAAGGTTACCTAGGGCCGAACCTAGCTCCTAAGGGATTAGAGAAATTTAGACATCCCTAGCTATTTTTGGTACCCTATGGCCGAACCTAGTTCCTAAGGGATTAGAGAAATTTATGTTGTTAATTGTTGATGATTGGATTGGTTGTGTGTTTGTAGTTGTTGTCGAGTATTCGGACCCGGGAGAGTTCGCGGATCGATTGGACCACTTTTGCTCGGAGGATACTTCAAGTGGTAAGGGGAAATTAACACCAATAAGTTTGATAGACGCATAAGGGTGGTTGTGGTATGATTGTGTATGATGTTATTTGAATCAATGTTAATGATTTTTCTTGTGGTGTATATGTGAGAATTATTTGGTAAGTACGTGATTCGGCATTGAAATAAAAATTGTGGCATTGATGCCTTGGATGAGATGATGTTGAATTGAGGTTTGATGCGATATATATATATATATATATATATATATATATATATATATATATATATATATATATATATCCTGGACTGGTTAAGAGCATAGTATTGGCTATAGCTCAATAATGAATATTAAGCTACTTAAAAGTCTTAATCAATGATTTGGAAATGTTTTGATTTGAGAGATGAAAAGCTTCTAAGCTAAATGTTATAATTGCCAATTTTCCTAAAAAGCCACTAAGTTAAGAACTCAAGAGGAATTTCGAATAAGACTTAGGAAGTTGAGAGTTGGTGAGGAAAATAGTGAAAAGTTGCTTTATCATTATTTTCTAAACATGTTGTACAAAGAAAGGAAACCATGAGAAATATTTAGTTTGTCAATGAAAAAACCTTCTGAAAGTGTTTGACTCTCCAAAACGAAAATGTTTCTTCATGAAAGTTTTCTCCGATAACAATCTTTAGAAAAATGTTTTAAAACGATGGAACCTTTAGAAAAGGTATTTAAAGCCAAAATCCTTTGAAAAATGAATCAATGGAACTTAAGCCTTTGAGAATGATTTGTAAAGAAAAGTTTTTGTGGAAAATAAGTTCTAGAGCGAAAACGTGTTTTGGTTTATACCAAAGAGAATCTGAGTTTTGTTTTTGAACTTTGAACTATGATAATGAATTCGATGAAACTGTGATTTCCCCTTTACGCATCTAAAGCACATGAACCTAGTCATTGAGACGTCGGGCTAGAGTTCTGTGACATGAACGGACTTAGTGTCCTATATGCGAGTCTAGTGTCCGCGACGTCGGCCTAGTACATCGTGGATTGAGCATTTGGACTACATGTCCTGTGTTTTGGAACAAGAACGGACTTAGTATCCTATATGCGAGTCTAGTGTCCGCGACGTCAGCCCAGTACTTCGTGAATTAAGAACTTGAACTACGTGTCCTGAAATTTGAATTTGAACGGGTTAAATGTCCTTTAAAACGAGTCATGAGTTGTGTGCCTTGATAGAAAAAGAAAACAGAAAACTTTCTGCATACATACATGAGTTGGCCGACGTGCCATTTGAACCGAGCTACAATCCATGTGGTTGAGAATATGAGCCAGTTAAGACCACTTGGTCTATAGGGGCATCCTGTGTTCGTAACTCCACAAGTGGCTATTATGATAAACTTGTGAACGAGTATCTCACCCTTGTGTGGCTATTATGGTAAACTTGTGAACGAGTATCATACCCTTGCCTGTACATGTTGGACACCCTGTTGTGTTTTTTGAACACATGTACAAATATTTTCCAACGGTCCTCTAGATCACTGTCGGACCCCGTAGTTGAGTTCCTTGGTGTTGACGACGAAGATGGGGGGACTGTTGATGACGAGGCCCAATATCATTGGGGCTATGCATGCTAGGTAGTATGTTTTATTTTTCATGGAGTTTTATTAGACTAACTCTTAGGATTTTGACGTTTAAGTTAGGTCTTTTGGCCATGACTCAGTATGATATGTATTAAGAAATTGAAGTCATGTACGCCTTATGGCGAAGTTGAATGAGTTTTATAGATGATGAGTTTGAATTTGTTTTTTTGTTGTTATTAAAATTTTCAATTGGTATTATATTTCCGCAACTAGTCTAATAAGTATTTTCGAAAAGGTTTTAATTAACAGAAAAAGAAAATTTGGGGTACAAACTGTGACACCGAGAGGGAATGTTACAGTACCGGACCCAATGGAGGCTAGGAAGCGGAAGCTTCACACGCTGGGAATGGAGCTGAGTCTTTGGAGACCCTTAGGACTATAAGGGATATTGCTGCTGCAATGTTACAACAAACCCAGCAGAACACCCAACTCATTCAGTTGACTCATGAGAACCAGCAACAACACCAACAACAGAGGGAAGCTAGTAATAAGGACGCTAGTTTGGATGATTTTATGAGGTGAAAATGTCCTCAGTTCAACGGGGACTATGATTCGGAGGGAGCGGAGTTATGGGTGCAAGAGTTGGAGAATATTTTCACAGCCACACACTGTGATGAAGCTCAGAAAATTTCTTATGCCTCTTTTATGCTTTTTGGAGAGGCAGTGATGTGGTGAAAAGGAAAGCAGAGGCTATTTGCAATCGAGGGCAGAACGGTTACTTGGGAGCTATTCAAGGAGTGCTTCCTAGAGAAGTACTTTCCCAGAATGGTCAAAAGGGAAAACGAAAAAGAGTTTATGGATCTGAAGCAAGGCAATATGTTAGTGGGAGAGTACGCGACGAGGTTTGAAGCTCTGCTGAAGTTCTCAGAGTTCTATCAGAGGTACCCCAATGAAGAGTGGATGTGCCGCTGGTTCGAGGACGGTTTGAAGTATGAGGTGCAGAAGGCTATTGTATCGCTGGGGATAGTCAGATTTCCCGAGATGCTTGACAGATGTTCAGCTATAGAGAACATCGAGAGGAGGAGAGAGTTAGGAACAAGGAGCGGAGGGCCTATCCACAGTAATCAGAGATGTAGGGGTGGAAAGTTTCAGTCTGGTCGAGGACCTTATCAGAGACCAACACAAAAGGCAGGAGATGCCGGAAGTCAGAGAGCGAGTGCAACTCAGGGGTTGCAAGGTTGCTTTAAGAGTAAAGAACCTCAACTGGCTCAAGACTATAGGAGCCAAGTACCAGGAAGAACCATGACCTGTTATGCATTCGGGAAGCCGGGACATATGGCAAAGGACTGCAGACAGGGGAATGCTAGAGCAGCCGGTGCAGCAGGACAGAGTGGGAGACCACAAGCCACCGGAAAGGTGTTTACTGTAAGGGTAACTGAGTCCTCTCGACGCCCGGATCTGATTCAAGGTAACTATTTAGTTTAAGGAAAGCTCTTATCTGTGTTGTTTGATTCGGGTGCTACCCATTCGTTTATTTATGTAGAGTGCATGGATCATCTAGGGTTACTAGTTTCTTCTCTACCTTATAACCTTACCGTTTCCACACCCATTGGTGATTCTTTGACCACCCTGTTTGTATGTTTACAATGCCCTATTACTGTAGAAAATAGACATTTTCTTGTGGACCTGGTCTATCTGCCTATGCAACAGATCGATGTTATCCTAGGCATGGACAGGCTTTCGACCAACCATGTGATATTAGACTGTTTGAATAAAACCCTTTATTTCTCTGAGCTACCTGGATTGACACCTGCTAACGAAGGTATTCCGAAGGATGTACGATTTGAAGAGTATGTGGTGTTGTTCTCCTTAGAAGCGAAGGAAACTCCGAGTGTGGGAGCGTTGCCTGTTGTGAGGGAATTTCCGGAGGTGTTTCTAGAAGATGTACCTGGGTTACCGCCGGAAAGGGAAATCGAGTTTGCAATAGATCTGATATCAGGGACTCGACCCATTTTAGCACCTTATCGATTGTCTTTAGTAGAGTGGACGGAGTTGAAGAATATAGTTGGATGAGATACTAGGCAAAAAGTTTATCAGACCTAGCACGTCGCTGTGGGGAGCTCCGGTGTTGTTTGTTAAGAAAAAGGACAAAAGTTCTAGGTTGTGCATGGACTATCGTTAGCTGAACAAAGTGACAATAAAGAACAAGTATCCGTTGCCAAGGATAGACGATTTGATGGACCAGTTGAGGGGAGAAACTATGTTTTCCAAGATCGACCTACGATCTGGTTACCATCAAATCAGAGTGAAGAAGGAGGATATACTAAAGACTGCTTTTCGGAGTTGGTATGGCCACTACGAGTACTTGGTGATGCCTTTCGGTGTGACTAATGCTCCGGCTGTGTTCATGGATTATATGAACAGGATATTCCGATTGTTCCTGGATAAGTTTATTGTCGTGTTTATCGATGAAATCCTTATTTACTCTCCGAGTAAAGAGGAACATCAAGAGCATCTTCGAGTGGTGCTGCAGGTGCTGAAGGACAGACAGTTGTATGCAAAGCTATCAAAGTGTGAGTTCTGGCTGGAAGAAGTGAAATTCCTAGGTCACGTGATCAACAAGGATAGAATCATGGTGGATCCTGCTAAGGTTAAAGCAGTGGTTGGTTGGGAAAGCCTGGATTCGGTGAGTGAGGTTCGAAGCTTTCTTTGTTTGGCGGGCTACTACCGAAGGTTTATCGAGGGGTGCTCTAAGATAAGATTGAGTTGCCTATGACGTGGTTGACGAGAAAAAGGTAAGGTGTTTGAGTGGTCAGAGGCTTATGAGCAAGGTTTCCTAGAGCTGAAGCAGAGGTTGACCACGTCGCCGATGTTGGTTTTGTCAAATCCGTTAGGAGGTTTTGACGTATACTGTGATGCTTCATATCAAGGTTTGGGTTGTGTCCTCATGCAAGAAGGAAGAGTGGTGGTGTATGCCTCCAGGCAGTTGAGAGTGCATGAACGGAATTACTCGACTCACGATCTGGAGCTAGTTGCGATAATGTTTACATTAAAGATATGAAGACACTATTTGTATGGTGCTAAATTCAGTATATTTAGTGACCATAAGAGTCTGAAGTATTTGTTCGACCAAAAGAAGTTGGACGTGAGGCAAAGGAGGTGGATGGAATCCATAAAAGACTATGAATTCGACCTGCAATACCATCCAGGCAAGCGAATGTTGTAGCGGATGCGTTCAGTAGGAAATCCCTACACATATCTGCAATGATGGTACGAGATCTTGAATTTCTAGAGAGGTTTAGAGATTTGAATCTTGAAGTGGAAATCGTTGGAGATAAGATGAATCTTGGGATGATCGAGGTAACTAGCGATTTCCTGAATCTGCTTTGGAGAAGTCAAGCCGAGGATGAGTACCTTAAAGAGGTTAACTAGTTGATAGAGGAAGGTGAAACGTCTGAGTTTAGGAGAGGTTCGGATGGCCTTATCAGGTTTGATGATAGAGTTTGTATGCCTGCGGATAGCGAAGTTAAGAATATGATCTAAGAGAAAGCACACAAGAGCAATTTGTGCTTTCATCCAAGGGCTACCAAAATGTAGCAGGATCTGAAGAAGTTGTTCTGTTGGCCAGGGATGAAGAAGGAAGTGACATCATATGTCCTATCCTGCTTGGTGTGTCAAAAAGAGAAGGTTGAACACTAGAAACCAACAGGGTTGTTGCCATCACAGGATGTCCTGGAGTGGAAGTGGCACAGTATTGCAATGGACTTTGTTTCTGGGTTATCAAGAACTCAGAAGAGGTATGATGCAATTTAGGTCATCATCGATAAGTGATAAACCTCAATTCTTTGTATTTTATAGGGGGTATTTGGGATGAATTTTGATGCATTTCATGATTAATATTATTGTATTCACCTAGCTTTGACAAAATTGACGTTTAGAGGCAGTTTGATGAACTTATGAAGATAAATGAAGGTTTTTGAGCTAAAATGGAGAGAATACTGAAGTTCTGAGGTTAGTACGCCCGTGCAAGCCTTCCAAGCCATCTATCCAAACAAAGCGTTACAAAAATGCTTAAAGCTGACCACTGAAGATTTAGCACGGCCATGCCACGAGTGAGCACGCCTGTGCAAATAAGAAGCAAGGCCTGACTTAGATAAGCAAAGGGCTGATTGAAGCAAGCACGGCCTCACAACAGAAGAGCACGACCGTGCTGATGCCCGTGCACTAGAACGCTGATCTACGAAGTTGGTGCGCCCGTGCAGAATTGAGCACGACATGATATACTAAAGAGCACAATTGTGTTGACTGCGCAGAAGACCTAATTTTGGGCCTAGATCTCATATTTTCTTATAAATAGAGGCCCTTTGTGCCATTCTTAGATATGCTTTGATAATCTCATCTCTTATTCTTTGAGTAATATACTCTTTGTAATAGCTTTCTAGTTTTATAGCTTTTGTTAGTTTTGATTGCTAGAGTAGGATTTGCACCTGGAGGTTAAGTTGGAGATACTTCTTCTTCTAACTCTTCAGTATGCGTTTTCCATTATTGAACTTGATTTTATCTATTATTATAGGTAGCTAAATTCACTACTAGAGTTGTGGTGGATCTTGTATTAGTAGAAACCCTTTTTGCTATGTCTTAGATTTAATTCGAATTCTATTTGGTTTCAAAGTTACGATTTGAATAGTGTTATTCAGTTGTTCTTCATCCCATACTAGGATTACGCACCCTTTGTATGTTATTAATCAATTGATTGATATTTTGGATATCTAGCCCAATTAAATTGGCAGATCTATAGGATAACCAGGGTTTAATTTCTAGATTTGAGAAAACGTGATTTACTCCTTTCAGTGATTCAACCTATTTGGTCTTTATGCTTTCTAATCATTTAAACTCTTTGCCTGACAACTCTTGGGTTCATCTGGGGAAAAGAATATTAGTTGCTTGACAAACAATTAATAGTTTTCGTAGAGGGATTGATATTCGAAAAGCAACTGTAAAATCGAATAGAACTAGGATTTGGGGGTATTGAAAGTATAAAAGTGAAACCACGACCTAGGCTATTTTACTCTTGAATTCTCGACCTTTTGTTTCTCTCTCATCATCTTTTGCTACTGCTTACATTATATTATTATTATTAGTACTTGATTAGTCTGAATAACACAACGATTTCTTGACTTCAGTACTCACCTTATCACTATTATATTACAATTAATCTCTTGGGTACGATATCTGGACTTCCGTCCTATATTACTTCTGCGACAGAGTACACTGCCCTTAAGTGTGTTTTGAACGCAACAAGTTTTTGGCGCCCTTGCCAGCGATTAATTTGTGATATTTGTGATATTGGAAGAAAGAAATCCTAATTACTTTCGACACACAAAAAATGTTATTTTATTTTATCTGTTTGCTAACAGCCTGCTTATAGTTGATCTTATTTTGCAGAATCATGGGTGAGAGGATAACTCTTGGAGATTATTTTACTATCAGTGACTGTGGTCTATGGATGCAGAAGCCAGCAAGCAATGCTTGGATTAATTATGGGAGTAACTCCAACCGGGCCAGTATATTATGTCTACGAGTCATCTGACTTGCAAAATCTGTGGCCAAGACAAGAGGAGCAAGAAATTAAGGTTAAAAAGGGGAAGGTAACATTAAATAGTGCTACCAAAGATGATGTTTTAAAAATATTAAATTCTAAAAATCTTTCTCAATATTTCTCTCCTTTTATTTCTCCTTATTTTGCTAATGATGTGGTTGCTTCTAAACAATTCAATTATGAAACGACGCAGGAACCTATGGAAGAAAATCGTATTTGGCAGGATCCGATCATATTGGTGGATGATGAGAAAGCAAAAATTCTATCATCTTTTGAGGCTCGTCCACCAAGGGGAAAAAGGAAAAGTAACATGAACCACATGATCAGAAAACTAAGAAGGGGCAATGCCTTACAGGCTAAATTTGCACTTGGAGAGCCCCTGATTGATCACTTTTGAGGTACCGTCAAACTAAAGACGTTAAACAAGCGCTTTACGGGAGGCAACCTGAGTTATTTTATTTATTTTGTTATTTTTATTATTGGGATAGTTTATTTTATTTTTAGGATAATAAAAAAAAATTAGGATAAGTACTTCTCTTGTCCTTCTCTACACTTGTACTTCATGGTAATTTCATTGCATTAAGGACATTGCAAATGTTAAGTGTGGGAAGTTGGAAAAATAAATACTGCTGCATTCAATTAACTGGCTTTTTCTCCCTTCTTATGATGAAAATCAAGGAAACCCCTTACAATTTTTTTTTTGATAAATTGCTTTGATAATTTCTTAAGTATTTTTGAAAAAGTTGGTCTTTTGAAAATTAAAAATTACCAGAAAATTCCTTGATTGAAAATTTTTCATTAGACATTAGCTTCTAAATGTGAGACTTGGGCCTTTATGGGGATTGAATTACAATGCTAAATTTATTTGATATTAATCTTTTTTCTTTGATAAGTGTGATTTCTCAGGTGAATATGTTCTAGAACTTGTCCTGAGACCATCTCGAAACAAATTTGATGTATATGTGTAACACCTCGATTTTTCACTACTTTTATATATCAATAAGAGAATAATTAAGTTTATATTTTATTCGAGGATTTAGAAAATCAAATAAAATAAACGGAGACCATATTCATGCTCAACGCTATCGTAAGAAGCTACGATTAAATTTTGAGCCACAAACTCAGACGGAACTCAGTCTGCATTTTTTCACTGACAGTAAGATTTTACTGCTCAGGAGACCTAATTTTGTCTCGTGAACGAGACAATTAGTCTTAGAATTGAATTTCCTACGTTTTTGATAAATTTAAAGAAAATCAGTTCCTACGCTTTATTCAGGCGAAAATCTTGAATCGAGTGATGAACGGAGCCGAATACGGATTTATCGGGACCCACTAACGGATAAAATTGATGTTACATCAAGTTAAATCACTTGGGAAAGCGCGCCAGAGTCATAATGACGTTTGAAAATATCTGGACGCGAAAAGACCAAAATACCCCCGACCTTTTCCTAATTGACATTTTAGTCCTTCAAAGAAAAGACTAAAATGCCCTTAAGTGACCCAATTTTGGGACATTTCAGCCCACTTCTCTCACGCATAAGGACCAGATTGGAGAGCTCCAACACTTCATTTTCTAACTTCATCTTCTTTCTTGAGATTCCACCGTTTTCACTTAGAGAAAGCTTGAGTTTTTGAGAGAAAAAGTGTGATTCTTGACCAATCTTCTTCATTCAAGAGGTAAGATCACGTCTATGATCCTTAAGCCTCATGAATCTCTTCCAATTTCATGATTGAAAAGCTTGAGTTCATGGATTCCAATTTTACGGGCTAAATTTCAAAAATTCCTAGGAAGTTGTAGAAAAATCCTTTTAATGTGAAACTAATTTCCTTGAGCTAGTTTCATCATCTTCTACCTCTATCCAAGTGATCAAACTCAAATCCTAGCCTATTTTATTTGAAAGGGCCGAACCCTAGGATTTGGGGAAAAAGAGGATTTTCTCCTATTTTTGTTCTTGAACACTTGATTCCATTCTTTCCTTTCCTATGGTCATGGAATCCAAGTGATTGGAAAACCAAATCAATCCCTAGCCATTTTTCCTCTTCATGGCCGAGACATATACGGTATAGAACCATGAGTTTTGTTTCAAATTTTTGGGTAATAGGACTTGATTTAGTGTTATTCATGCTTAAGAATTAACCATCAAAAAGATTGGAACCAAATGAGATCCCTAACTTGTTTTGCAAATTTTGGCCGAACCTTAGACCCACTTTGGGGGGGAGGGGGAGAGTTTTATGTTTTCATGTTGTTGTTTTATATTGATTGTTGTTGAGGAATTGAATTGCGGTTGATTGTTTTAGGCGACGCAGACGAAATCGGAATTGGAGCCGTAAAACCGTTCGGGAATTGATTTAGAAACCTAACGAGGTAAAGGGAGGTATTTTATAATAAGTTTGGTAGTCTTATGATGTGTGATTGTTATATGTGATGTGGTTGTTTGATTGATGATTTGAAGATGTGTCATGAATGGAGTATGCAATTGATTTACTTAATGAAATTTTACTTGGACATTTGAATATGATTTGTGGCATTGATGCCTTGGTGAAATTTATTGTGATATTGGGCTGACTTGATATCTATATACGTACCATAGGGATAGCGGAGCTACAAGGAGGAAGGGAAGGGGAGAGAGCAGGATGAAGGAAGCAGGAACATAAAATGATTTACATAATTAAAAATGCAAAACAATTATTTTAAAACATGCAAAAGATAAAAAAAAGAAACCGGAGCGGAGGCAGAGCCTCACCTGGACCGATGGAGGGAGAAGAGAAGATGCAATTAATGCATACAAAGGAGGAAAGATTGAAATTTTATTGAAATGGAAGAAAGATTACAAGATTGAAGATTGAAAACGAAGATAAGGGAGAAGGGAGAAGGCTCACTTCTATCAGAGCTTCTCTATCTAAGTTCTCTCTCTAATTTCTCTCTAAAACTTCGAATGCCTTAACAAAGGCTCAGCTATCCTATATAAAGGAAAATAAAATTACTATTACAACAGTACCGGTAACATGACCTATACTATTACAATAATTGATGAACAGTGCCGGTATCTTGACTGTAACTGTGTAGACGGGTGAACAGTTGGCAGAACAATGTTGGGCCAACAGAGATTGGGCCTTCAGACGGATGAACAGTCTTCAGACAGGAAAATAGTAGTCCTATTCATCATCAAACAGATGAACAGTTGTGTCTATCCCGAAGCAGTCATCTTCATTCTGATAGAATGGATCTGAGGCTGAGAATTGAGACAATTCTTCTTCTTCGTCAGAGGGAGGAAGGCTTATTCTTGAAGACGAGGCTTTTTCTTCTTCTTCTTTAGCCAATTTGGCTATGGCTTCAAGATTATAGACAAAGCTGTCCTTAGTTGCTGATCCAGCAAGGGCAACTAAGATCTTTGACTTTTGATTCAAAAACTCGCAAGCTTCTAGATTGGCTGCTTTCATCCATTTTGGGTGTTGTTGCAACCAAAGTTTGATATTTTCTGATGTGGCTGTAGAATAGTCAAATTGTGTCCATCACTTCACATATGAAGCTCTTTAAAGAGATGAGAAGATGCCAGGGAAACTTGTTTGTTGCTGGTACTTGTATTGCCAGCTAAAAATCCATGACAAGGCAAAATTAGAGAAAAATACTAAGCTAGCCGGGAAGGGGCTTGCTAATGGCTCATAGTATTTTTCAAATGTTTGAAAACCCTCAATCATTTCTGGGGCAAGTATTGATTTGCTTGGTCCGAAATACTGCCACCAGTGAACGAACCAATGTGGGAATTTGTAGTTGATATTCCTTTTGAAGTATATCAACCATGAATGTTTATTTTGATTATTTTGGTACCAAAACGTGTTGTACCAAGCTATTTCGTAATCCCAATAATTATAACCACAAGGATCAAATTCTTGGAAAAACTTTTTGTAACCATTCAGATTCTTTCCAAATTGTTCAGATGTTAAAACCTTAAGAATCTGGAAAGTCGAATGAGTGTATTTCGTTTGATCTTTTAGGTCACAATAATGCTTGATTGTCACCAAGTCAGTATCAACCAAAATAAACTCATAAAATTTTCTTGTTTTTGAAATATAAGTGGGCTTATAATGAAATCCATTTGGAAAAATCTTTTCAGGAATTTTGTTGGGATTATTATCCCAAAAACTTGGTTCCATTTGAATAACTGGAAGGAATTGGTTTTTTGCAACATAATGGGCTATTGCAGGGTTAGTAGGTTTTGCTGATAAAGTTTTATCAGATTTGACAGTTTGGATTGGAATTGGTGTGGTTGCCAATTCTTGGATCATGTCTGTGAGTTTGATATCTTTGTAAGGAGGTGGAGAATGGGTTCATTTTCTACCTTTTGTCCCCAGGTACCCTTTGGAAGATAGGTCAGACCTTGATTTTGGAAGGCCAACAAAGTTTGGATTGGGAAACCATAATCTTGTTTGGTTTGTTTGGCTGTTTGAGAGGTTTGGGCCTTTTGGGTTGAAGGCCCAGCTTTGGATGGTTGTTGGGTGGATGACCTAACTTTTGGTAGTTTCTAGGTTGAAGACCTAGATTGGGTGGATGACCCAGATTGTTTGGACGCAACTTGGCGTGATTGGAGTCGAGATAGGACTAGTTTTCCATTGCCCTTTTTCCCTTTTGCAAAGGAAGAAGATGAGTCTGGCATGGTTGCCACCAAATCCTGATTACTTTCCTTCTAAATATTCACGAGTAAGGTAGTCAGGAAGGGTGTTTGAAGAGCCTTTGAGGAATTCAGTATCGAAATCAAAAGCACTTAAAATTGCTTGCCATATGGGAAAAATTTGTTTTGATGCAAGGTTTTTAACATCTTTTTTGCAAAATATCTTTTGCTGATTTGCAATCTACTCTAACCAAAATTTTTTGATTATGTAAATCATATTGAAATTTGGAAATAAATAAAACAATTGCTAAGATTTCTTTCTTAACAGTTGAATAATTGAGTTGTGCAGAATTCCAATGTTTAGAAGAATATGCAACGATGTGCTCTTTTTCTGAAATTCTTTCCTTTAATATTGCACCACAACCAATGTCAGAAACATCAATTTCAACAATTTTGAAGGCGAAAGGATTTGGAAGATAAAGACATGGAAGATCCTATGTAACGCCCCGATTTTCACGTTTTCTAATTCTTCAGTATTTTAACGTCTTTATTTTATTCGAGGTCTTAGGAATAGAAATAAAATATTCCGAGACCATAGTCATGCTCGACGATATCGTAGGAAGCTACGATTAAGTTTTGAGTCAAAAACTCAAACGGAGTCCGGTCTGCGTTTTTACACTGACAGTATGATTTTACTGCTCAGAAGACCTCAGATGGACCCGTGAACGAGACAGTAAGTCTTAGAATTTGATTCTCTACGTTTTGGTTAAATTTCGTAAAAATTTCAGAAAAATCACTTCCTGACCTTCGTTCGGGCGAAATTCTCAATCGGGTGACGAACGGAGCCACATATGGACTTATCGGGACTCGCCAATAGATAATCTTGATATCACAACATCCCAGGACACTTGGGAGAGTATGCCAGAGTCGTCATGATGATCGAGAAAATCTAGACGCAAAATGACCAAAATACCCCTAACCTTAGTCTTTTGCACTTTTACCATTTTACCCTTTTGGCAAATGACTATTTTGCCCTTAAGTGACTTGTTTTAAGGCTGAACTCAGCCCATCCAGCCCCTCATTCACGAAATTTCTGGCCAAAGAAGAACACCATTGTTGTTCTTGAAGAGAAACTCCATTTTTCTTCTTGAAAAGCTTGAATCACTTGTTGGAATCACTTGATTCCTTGAGCAATCTTCCATCATTTTAAGGTAAGATCACTTCTATGATCTCTTAGCTTCTTGAATAACTCTTTATTTCAAGATCAAGATCCATTTTCATGAAAATTATTTCTTAGATCTAAAACTTTGAAAATCCATAGGAAATTGTAGAAAAATCATTTTGAGGTAAGACCAAGTTCTTTGAACTCACCTCATCATTCTCTATCTAAACCCAAGAGCTTATGATTCAAATCTCATCATAGCTCAAAAAGCACATTAGGGCCGAACCCTTCTTGATGATGATGAATAGTGTTTTCATCAAGTTTTGATTTTTAACACTTGATTTCATTCTTAACTTTCCTAATGCTTTTGAATCCATGAAATGGAAAACCAAGATCAATTCCTAGCTTTATTCTCTTTAGGGTGGCCGAAACCCTCTTTGTGAGAATTGTTGAGTTTGGTTTGATTGTTGTTTAATTATTGATTGTTTGGTTGTTTGTAGTTGGTGACAACTATCAGGAGGTTCACAAACCGATCAACCGACTTTGATCCGGGAATCTGCTCTTCAACAGGTATGGGGAGAAGAACCTCATCACACCAAGATGGTGGTGGTGAAGATGGTTGTTTACTTTATGTGTGGGTGAAACCCTTTAGTTTGGGTTCACTTTTAGTTGTTATGTTTTGTTAAGTTCTCTTGGAGAACAAGGTTGTCATGATGAGTTTATGCTTGAGTATGTTGTAGTGTGCTTTAGTATATGTTGATGATGAGATGATTGAATGAAAAACCATTTTCATGTATGTTGGAAAACCTACTTTGATCATTAGATCAAGTATGGACTTTTATTGTTGATTATGAGACCATAATGTGTGATGAACTTGGATGTTTGATTATGATGTAGTAATGTGTATTATGGTTATCATGATTGTGTAAGTGTTGTGAGCCATACTTTGATTGGTTGATGAAGTAAAACTTCACATTGATTCCTAGTTGGCTATTAGCCATGACCTTGAGGAAGGGAAGGATATGAATAGTTCTTGGACAAGTCAAGTTTTGATGTAAAGAAAGTGTTTTCAATAACTTGTGTTTTTCAAAGAAAAACCCTAAGTGACTTTAAAGGGAATTAAATCTCAAAGTGGTTTCACCAAAGTGAAACATGTTTTATACCTTATCCTTAGTTCATCTAGCTAATCAAGTGACTCAAAATGAGAAAAGAAGTGGTTTCATGAAGAGAATCAAAATGGTTCCATAAGGTTGATGCCTTGTTTTAAGGCAACTTTTCGCTAAGCGAATTTACTTTCGCTACGCGAAGACAGGGGAAAGTCTAAGTTGGGCATCACTGCCTCATTTTCGCTAAGCGAATTCATATTCGCTAAGCCAACCAAACGAGTTTCGCTACGCGAATTCTGTCTCGCCGAGCGATCTAGAGGTGTTTCTAAAGAGATGTAACCGTCTGAACTTGCGCTAAGCGAATTCATATTCGCTAAGCGAATCCAATACATTTCGCTACGCGATTTGTGTCTCGCCGAGCGAACCAGAGGAGTTCCAAAGGAGGCATTACTGCCTCATTTTCGCTAAGCGAATGGAATTCCGCTAAGCGAATTTTTATGTTTCAGAAAATGCTAGAAATGAAGTAAGTAGTTCAAATGTTGTTTTAAATCAAATGAGTTTTCAACTGTAAAAGTTGTTTGGTTTACAAAAGGAGTTTTCTAACTCAATCTTAAAGTTTTACGGGTGAAAAACCTAAGTTAAGTAATTAACTTAGAGTTGAAGACAAGGGTTAATTAAGTATGGTATGTGGTGGAACAAGACCATGTGCTATACCATTGGTGACTTAGTACATCAATGAGTTCATAAAACTTAAGTGAAATCAACACTTGTTTCCTTAATTGAAAGACAAGGGATTAATATCTTAGAAAGGCTTAAAGACTTATCTAAGAGGATTCTCAATCCTTATTCATAATGCTTAGGACTTGAGACATAATTCATAAGACGTAAACACAAACACGAAACGTTTTGGTTTTCGAAACAGTAGTTCGATGACGGACCAATGATTCGGATCCAGGTTAATCGTTCAATTGTTTCTGTCTTGTGATGACCGGAATGAGAGAGATCCTGAGATTGTGCAGGTATGGGACTGTACAGTGGAAGGAATCCTAAGGCTATGCAGGTATGGGACTGTATAGTTAAGGGAAGGCATATAAGAATTGATTGGTACTACCCATATCAACAAGATTTATCTTCTTTTCGGGAGCTTAGAACATAAGAACTTTATAGTTAAGCGTGCTTGACTTAGAGTAATTATGGGATGGGTGACCTTCTGGGAAGTTTCCTAGAAAGCGTGTGAGTGAGGACAAAACACGCTGAAAAGACTTGTGTTGGTTTGTGGGGACAGTCGGCGATTCTGAAAGCAGTCTGGATCATTCCAAAGGAATCACGAGATATTTATCCGATGGATAAATGTTTTATCCGATGGATAACTGTTTTATAAAACAAAGATGTGTGTAGTTTCTAAGGAAGAGAACCTTAGTGAACCTTGAGGTTTATCCAATGGATAGACATTGTTTTATCGCATCTGCTTTGTGTAAGCATTGGCATGGTTTGTGGGGACAGTCGGCGATTCTGAAAGCAGTCTGGATCATTCCAAAGGAATCACGAGATATTTATCCGATGGATAAATGTTTTATCCGATGGATAACTGTTTTATAAAACAAAGATGTGTGTAGTTTCTAAGGAAGAGAACCTTAGTGAACCTTGAGGTTTATCCAATGGATAGACATTGTTTTATCGCATCTGCTTTGTGTAAGCATTGGCATTTCATTTGCATAGTTGTAAGGCCTTGAGCCTAGGAGTTGAGCTTACACCTTGATGCGGGTGCGAATCTTACGGTGACGATCTTCAATGGTCTTTTTGGAGGTATCAGGGTTGGAAGGGCTGACATGTGACCAGTTGGTGATTCTTCTGTGTCGTGGCGAATCCGTGCAATACACTGATATCCTCTACTAGATGCCGTACTTTTCATGTTTGGTCGAGAGTGTTACCGTAAAGCCAGATACGTGCACGTTACGAATGTTGTAGCATCTTGCTCATGGCTGGCAGAAACCGGAACATGTCCTCCCATTCACTCTCTCCGAATGTTTTGTTAGCTCCATGGAGTAGGGGTCAGAGTAGTACCCAGTGACGTTGACATTGAGTCATATACATTGCATTGCATTGCATGGCTATTGGTGTTTACATTACTGTTATACATCATTGTACTGTTTAAGATTACCTTACTTTATGCTGTTAACTGCTTAACATGATATTATGCTGTCAACTGCTTAATACATTTGACATTGAGAATTTTAGTAAGCATGTTGGGTACGCTGTTACCCGGTGAGTCGTCCCGTTTTTACTACTGCTGTTTTGTTGTGTTGATGAACGGGAATCTCACCCATATCTGTATGTTTTCTGCTGGTACTTGCTGTTGCTGCTTGAACAGATGGACGCGACGATGGTTTCGTTCCGCAGTCCCTTTGAGTTCGGAGGTGGACTCTTTTGCTGTTTTAGTTTTGTTGTCGGCCAGACTATGTCAGTTTTTGTAGTACCTTTTGGGAGCTATGACTCCTAGTACTTATTGTATTTCTTATGTCAGTCATACATTAGATTTATGTCTGTATACAGTAATGTTGATGTTTTTGTTTTTGTTTTCTGTTTTTGTATTTATAATACTATATGTATGTCCTAGTAATGCATGGTGGACCTAAGTTCACTCATTAGTATTATTTATTACCTTTACTAATCCCATTACATCTTTATGAAAAGAAAAGAAAAAGAAAAATCGTATTTTTCTGCATTAATAAATATTTTCGGCCTTATAAACGTTCGGGAATGTGACACTCGGGAAAGGGTGTTGCATCCTATACCCGAGCTTTGATTGTTTGGACAACATGAGTATGTTTATCTGTCCAAGGGGGAGGTTCCTTCTTAAGCCTATCATGTAAAGGCTTAATAAGATTGCTTAAGTTGGGAATAAAATCAGCTACGTAATTGAGACATCCTAAGAATCTCTGTAACTGAGTTTTATCAATAATTTGATTAGGAAACTTATTCGCGAACTCAATGGCTCTATGGATAGGAGTTATGGTTCCTTGATAGATATTATGACCACGAAACCTAACTTTTGTTTGGAAGAGACAAATTTTGGGTTTAGACACAGCTAATCCATTTTTCTTAATGATCCTTACGAAGGTCCTAAAATGCTTGAAATGCTGGTCAATAGATTGTGAGAAGATTAACACATCATCAATGTAAACAATGGTAAAGTTTGAATATGGATTGAAAATGTCATTCATAATTTTTTGAAATTCTGAAGGAGCAATTTTGAGACCAAAGGGCATTACATTCCATTCGTATTTCCCAAAAGGGACAGTAAAGGCTATCTTGTAGCGATCACTATCTTTAATCTCAATTTGCCAATATCCAGATTTCATGTCAAATTTGGAAAAGTTCTTGGCATTGTTTAAGAGATTAAGCAAATCCTTTTTGTTAGGAATTGGATATCTAATCCACTTAAGCGCTTGGTTAAGGGTTTTGTAGTTGATAACTAAGCGAGGTGTTCCTCGCTCAATCTCAGCTTGTTTATTGACATAAAAAGCAGAACAAGACCATGGGGACTTGCTCTTGCGAATTAATCCTTTTTGCAAGAGATCACCAATCTCTTTTTGGCAATATTGGAGTAATTCATGATTCATTTGAATTGGATGAGCTTTTATAGGGATTTGCCTATCAGTGAAACCTTGTTCATAAGGCAAATCAACTAAATGTTTCTTTCTATTCCAAAATGCATTTGACAAATCAGAACATATTGTTTTGTGAATGTCATCGAGAAGATCTTGAATCCTCTTCTTGATATCTGGTTGCTTAAGTTTTTCCTCAATACTCTTAAAACAAATTCTTCCTTTAAGAAATTGATTTGATTTTGTTTATGGTGAAGGAAATTTAAGTTCCTTATCAAAGGCTTACGAAGGATAAAGTTTGAGTTTGCTACAGGAGCTGTAAAGAGCACACTAGCGTAGTTCCCTCATATCTCAGAGCTCGCAAAAGCCAAATTTTGCCAAAATGGGTAGAGGATTGAAGAAGCATTTGAAGAGGCTTAATGCCCCAAAGCATTGGATGCTTGACAAACTGGGTGGTGCATTTGCTCCTAAGCCTTCATCTGGACCACACAAATCTAGGGAATGTCTCCCACTCATGCTCATCCTGCGAAGCCGGCTGAAGTATGCTCTGACATACCGTGAAGTCATTGCTATTCTGATGCAGCGACATGTCCTTGTTGATGGTAAAGTGAGGACTGACAAGACCTATCTAGCTGGTTTCATGGATGTTGTATCCATCCCTAAAACAAATGAGAACTTCCACCTGCTTTATGACACTAAAGGTTGATTCCGTCTCCACTCAGTTAGGGATGAGGAATCCAAGTTTAAGCTCTGCAAGGTTCGATCAGTGCAGTTTGGGCAAAAAGGTATCCCGTACCGGAACACCTATGATGGTCGCACTATCCGCTACCCGGACCCTCTCATCAGGGCGAATGACACCATTAAATTGGATCTGGAAGAGAACAAGTTTGTTGATTTCATCAAATTTGATGTTGGGAATGTAGTTATGGTAACTAGTGGAAGGAACAGGGAACGTGTTGGAGTGCTCAAGAACAGGGAGAAACAGAAGGGAAGCTTTGAGATAGTCCACATCCAGGATGCCACAGGACATGAATTTGCTACTCGTTTGACCAACGTGTTCACTATTGGCAAGGGCACAAAACCATGGGTATCCCTTCCCAAGGGTAAGGGTATCAAGCTATCAATCATTGAGGAAGCTAGGAAAGGATTGCTGCCCAACAAGCAACCGCAGCTTAAATCCCTATGAAGTTAATAAACTTGAGTGTTTGGTAGTTTTTATTCAATGCTTTTGGTTTCTAATTTCTTGTCTCGAGATTTTATCAGTTGAATTTTGAATTTGGCTCTATATGTGCCTGCTATATTTTTGAATTGATATTAAAAAAAAAAAGGAGAAAGTTATAGCTCTTCCAAGATGTTGGATAGAGATCCCTTCATTGGTAATTGTTAAAGGGAAAAGTGACCTTATGAATGAAGTTTCAAGAATTACTTCATTTTTGAGGTCTTTAACCAGTAAAAACAGAGTTTCTACTCTAAGACCATGATTTTCGATGATAGCTTTGGAAAGTTTGAAGTTTATCGTAAGCTTTGAGCCATTTGCAGCACTCAATCTTTCGGATGTTTTTTTTAAAGTATTTCGTAGGGATTAAACCTTCCAAAATATAGTTTGAATAAGCACCAGTATCAAATAACGTTGTAGTTTCAAGAATAAGATCATCAATCATAATTCTAATCTTGATATAAAACTTTTGGATTCGTAATTGATTGACAAGATTCAAGAATGCTTGATCTTCATCAGTTTTGTTGCCTTTATCATCAAAATGATGACTAGAACTAGCATGTTTACCCATATCAGGTTCAGAAAGGTTTTCATTATCTGATGCGGGTTCAGAGGATTGATTATCAAGTTGAGATAAAATCAGTTTGTGAACAACTTGTTCCTGTTTTATCTCTTTGATTTCTTGCTTGAGATTCTTGATTTCCAGCTGGAGATCTTGAATCGTTACAGGCTTTTGTTGTTTGAATTCCAAACGTTTGAGAATTGTCATGAAATCAAATTGGTCTTTGATAACGGCTTTTCCTTTAGCCTTAGGTTCTTTCTTCATGGAAGCAGAGAACCTTTCAAAGTACCTTTTCCTGTCCTCTTGGTCAAGAATGGCATTAATGACTTCAAAAAGGAGATCTTGATCCTTAGTTAAGACATTAATTTCAGGAAATGATTTAGAATCTTGGCTTCCGATATCATCTTCTAAAATATGATTAAGGTTTTCAGAAGAATCAGCGTCTGATCCGTCTGATGCATCTGATTCTATAAGGAGATTGTTCAGTTGTTCCTCAACTGATAGTTCAAGATTTAAGGCTTTAATTTTCCTTTTAAGCCTACAGTATTTGCTAAAATGGCCTGGCTTGCCACAAGTATAGCAAATGGTTTTTCTTCTTTGGAATTGCAATATCAATCGCTGGCTTGGATTTGAACTCTTGTTTGAGTTTTCTGGGAGGAGTATTCCTTTTGTACCTAGTATACTTGGTATACTTTGAAATTTGGACATTGTTCTTTTGATGATGATGATGTTTATGAGAGGATTTGGGTTTGTCTTTTGGACAAGGGGGCATGCCAAATTGTTGGCAGAAAGATCCTAGATCCTTCTTTGTCGCCTTTTCCTTTTGGAACTGACTACGGATTCTATCCTCTTGATAAAGTCTCGTGCCAATTTTCTGGATAACTGCAATGAGTTGCCCATAAGTGAATTGGTCATAAGGAATTTTTCCATCAGGGGCATGAGCTTTGAGCTCATCCCTAACAATGTCTCCTAGAGCATTAGGAAGACCTGTTACAAATTTTTCTTTCCAGAAATGATCCTGACAATCTTCTCTGGTGTAAACCCTTGTTAGGAAAGTATCTCTATACCACCTAAAATCTGATAAGGATCTACATTTAAGATTGGATAGTAATTCAGTAGACTTATCTTTCCAAATTGAAGCATTTCAAATAAAATGTTCAGCAATGGAAAAGATTAAAGTGTTGACTGCATCAGGAATAGGTTCACCATCACTTATGATAGGTGTTCCATCAGCCTCGGTCTTGATAGTAGTAAAGACATTTTATTTCTGCTCTTCAGTGAAAGAATGATCCCACCATCCTTTCAATTGACCAGTAAATCCTGCTGCAAGGATATTACAGATCACATCTTCAGAGGCATCATTTGCAGCTTGATAAGCTGTGGCCATCATTGTCATATGCTGTAATGTGGTCATGATTTGGTATTCAAATTGGCCATCTATATTCCATTCATAGATATTATTGGCATTGAAACTTTTGAAGGTTGGAGGTTTCTCTTCTAAGAGCAAATCGGGGGGAGTTGCTCTCGGATAATAGAGTTTTGTGGATTTCTTTCATGATTTGGAGAAAACCGGATTGACATTGAGAAGAGGTTTATTTGTTTCTTTGGTTTTAGACAAAAAAGCTACAGAATGTTGATCGGAGCTAGCTTCATCAAGAACATTGACTGTTTTGTTCCTAAGATTATAAGGAACTTGAGTTTGAGGTTGTTCTGAAACCTGCGGTGAATCAGGGACCACAAGGTTTTGTATTTTCTCATCAACCCAATTGATAAGATCTACCATGGATTCTGTTTTAACTTTTGGGTTATGAAGAAGCTTTAGGCTTTCCTTAAACTTCTTGGTAATCTTGAAGGGTTTAAACAAAGGTTTATCCAAAGGTTTATTTGCTTCTTTTTTGGTTCCTGAAGAGGATGGTGAAGCAGAGACTTCAGATTTTGTAATTTTAGTACCTAAAACTTGAAGCTACTTGTTTGTATAGTTGGATTGCTCCATCAATTTTTGGATATCTTGAGCAGAAATTGGCTCATTCACATTCTTTGTTTTAAATGGAGAAGCCATGACAGGTGTTTTATTGTCATTGGAATCTTTAATCCCTGGGAGTTGGAAAGAGCTATTCGGTGGTAACTCTGTTTTGACCAACTCACCATTTTTTAAATGCCATACTGTAATGACATTGGTGGATTTATCCTCAATATTTGCCAAATATAATCAATGTTGTTTTTGATTGTATAAACATGAAACCAGTCAAAGAATTGAATGTTTTCCTTAACATAATTAAGAAAGGTGTAATATTCATTTTGAATATTTTCTCGGTTTGTTCCCTGATAATGTTGAAAAAACCACTCCCTTCGAGGTTTCCATTCCTCAGAGTAAAAGCTCTTTCTAAGGGATTTCTTATCAATAATGAACTTATAAATCATTATAAGACTCATTAAGGGAAGAGTAGGTTGGAGACTGAATAGATTTCTGGTCATCTTCAGTTTGATATATTGGTCTAGGGATGCTAGATGAAGTATCTAATCCCTGTAAATGGATGGTTTGATTCGAAATTTGGGATAAGGCTGAAAAAGATTGCCTTGATGGTACAGATCTGAAATCCTCAGATCTTATACTATTTGTTCTAAATGAGCTAAATGAGTTTCGTCTATCAAAGACTAACTCAACTTGCCCTGATTGTGAGTGGACTATCCTGTTGAAGTTCGAAGATTCTCTTGGTAAAGCTGGTGTAGCTTTTTCCAAGATCCATTTTTCTGGTAAGACTACGTCTTTCCAGATAATTGTTTTTGGCACAATAACATTGGCCTTTGTTATGTCAGTGAGAAACAGAGTTGTTTCTCCAGTTGTTTTTGTTTTAAGAACTTTAGAATTACAAGAATTCATTACCTTGTACTGAATTTTACAAAGTAAAGCCGCTAGGATAGATCCAGGTTTCATATCTAAACCACAGATCTTGATGTTCAAGAACAAAGAGTCTAAGATGTTCCTATCTTGTAAACTCAAAGTTCTATTTGGGTAGCAATTGAAATAAATTGGACCCTGACTTAGGTTAGTTTCAACCGTGCCTAAGAGAGAATCCTGAAATTGATTGTGCCTAATGTCTCTTAAACACATGAGGATTGAAGCGTTTAATCCTTCACGGATTAAAGGTTTAACAGCTACCTGAATACACCCTATGTGTAGGTATCTGTATTTTTGTTTGTGAGTTTTGATTGTATCCATTGAGAGAAGATGGAATTCTTCACTCTCTGGATTGATTGGAGTGTTTTTCTCTACAGTCTTTATGACGCAGTCAAAATGCAAGAAAAATCTGCCTTCTGGCTTGTAGAGTTCTTTGGTGGGAATTTTTGGGATTTCCCAGTTATCAATATCTGGATTGATATTTTCAAAGCAGATTTCTTCTTGGAAGATACTGCTAGGATTGGTAGGAATCTCAGATTCTTGAAGAGATGAAGAAGATGGTTGGGAGGAGCGGAAGGAGAGTTTAGAAAAGGAGTATCATTGCCTTCCTTTGGTTCCATGGAGGATAATAGTATAGATCTAAGCCATACCCTTCTGAATATTTTCTCATAAAACTATACAAGCATATACAAAAGCATTAGAACTTATTATTCTTAACCAAGGCTACACCTTTTATCTTAACCAAAAGCAACCTGGGCATGTATATTTTATTTACCTTGCTTAAGCATGGTCAAATTAGACTTACTGCCTCTTTAACCACAGTGAGGACTTACTGCTACAGCTTGAACAAGATAAATCAAATATATGCATATGGTTCTTACCTAGTTAAAAGGTGTACCAACCAATTAAGCATAATACTTTCTGCTACAGCTTATAAGTATAAAAGAAGCATAAAGATAGGAGGCGAAGCCTTCCATAAGCATAAAAACTCTTTTTTTTATATTTTTTATTCAGAAAGATCAGAACTCAAATCCATAATACTATTCCTACTTTCTCATATGGCTTATATATACATATCCTGGATTGGTTAAGAGCATAGCACTGGCTATGACTCGATAAAGAAGATGAAAATACTCGAAAACCGAAATCAGAGTTTTAAAAACGGATTTTGAAACCAAAGGAAAGTTTTGTGAAATGTTTCGTTTATCGAGGAAGACAAATTCTTTTTTTAAAGTAATAGATTCTTTTTGAAAGAAAAAGTCTTTTAAGGAAAAGTCAATGTAAAGTGAAATTCCTTTTAGAAAAATGTTTTAAAAAGAGACGAAACCTTAGAAAAACGGATTTGTGAAGAAAAAGAGTTTTTCCCGGAAAATGTTTTCTTTGAAAAGAATGTCCTAGTTCAAGGCAACGAAACTGAGTGTTGTTTTCCAAAGTTGTTTTATGAAAATAAGACCAAAAGAAAAACGATGATTCTTTGTGAGATGTATGCAAACCTAGTGACCAAGATGTCGGGCTAGTGTTTTGTGAATTGAGCACTCGGACTTTGTGTCCTATGTTTTGAATGAACGGGCTTAATGTCCTTTAAAACAAGTCGTGAGCTATATGCCTTGACAAGAAAGACTGGACGAAAAAGAAATCAGAACTTTCTGTGTACTTATATGAAACGGCAGACGTGCCATTTGAAAACGAGCTACAACTCAAGTAGTTGAGAATATGAGCCAGTTGAGACCACTAGGTCTATAGGGGAATACCGTGTTCGAGACTCCACATGTGGCCGGAGGCGTTGCAATGTCGTGTCGTGGTAATCGGTTGCCAAACACGGATTAACTCGATCAGAGACTGGACTATTCATGATATGGTTATGACGTTGTGCCCTTGAACAATTGGAGTCCGGATCTAAGTTGAGAGGCCGACTTATGAGAACAATTGTGTTACGGGAGTATTTGCGGCCTATTGATCGATGAAGGGAAGTAGGAATCTCCGCAGAACATGAATTAGAAAGATGATATTGAAGTCTCATGCATTATTATAACTCATGATGGTGTTTGAGATATTATGTTGTATGAATATTTGTTATTCCAATTGTATTTATCTGTGGATGTTTATGTTGTTTGTCGCTTGTGCGGCTATAGTGATAAACTTATAAAATGAGTATCTCACCTTTGCCTGATCATAGCTCCCCGCAGACATGTGAGGACTCGGATGATGGAGTCTTTTGAAGGAGCATAAAAAAGAGGAACCCTTCGAATTCCCCTGGGAATCGGAGTTGACTTTGGGGTCCGTATCTCAATGGCTACGTTTAGCCCGACCAGCATAGGAGTTTAGTTTTTGAGGCAGTCGTATTTCATTGCTGCACATATGTTGACTATATGTTTATAGGTTCGTAATATATATACTAGACTTCAACTTATGTTATGAGTTTAAACTATAGTTCTAACAAACTTATATGCTGCGACATAATTATGTTGTTATGAATGTTGAATATTGATGTGTACTATAAGGATTATTCCTTTGTCTTGAGTTTGGATTACTTGATGCATAAGGAAAATTTTTAGACCCACGTTTTCGAACATAGTTAATTAATTAAAGTATTTTTTGAAAGCAACCAACACTTTATTTTGTTTATGCTTTCCGCAAAACCGAGTTTGAGTATGTGGCGTCAAGGGGGCGTTACAATATGCATGTGGAACTCCGGTTGGGGCACTCTTAGGTATTTTTCTGTCATGCATTCTTTGTTAAATACTTCCTCTAGTTGCCCAATTTGAGCCTTATAAAAAGAACTCTTCTTCGGTCCCTATTCTGAAAAATTGAAAATTGTTTTTGGTGACCTCTTAGAAGTAAATTAGTGCATTAATAGGAATATGTGGATGTGAATTCCTTTTCTGTTGACAAAAGTGTTAGAAATAAGTTGGCAGTAAAAGAAAAAGGTTTTTCTCTCTATTCAAAAAGAAAAAGAAAAAGAAAAAGAAAAATTGGTGAAAATAAAAATGAAGAGAAGGAGCAAGAAAAGAAAAAGAAAAAGAAAAAGCTTATAAAGCAAAGAAAAAGAAAGAAAGGAAAGGTTGAAGAAAAGGTAGTAGATCCTTGAAAAAATTTTGTGAAAAACTGCCAATGCACTTTATGCTCTTTTATGCTTCAAGAGGTCATTACTTTTTTTATTGATTTAGCCCTTTGATAATCCATTTTCTTTCTTTATCATACCCGACATCAATGTCTTGGCCCCGTTACAACCCTTGAATGTCCCATTCCTACTTCTGCATGCATGTGAATCATATTGTGGAGATTTGTTTAATGGACAAGCCTATGGTAATGTATTTATTTGGGAATCTTAAGTTCTTTAAATATCTTTGCCCAATATACTGAGAGATTGTGAGTAGAGCGACCTTTGGTTTTTTGAAAAGTTTGATTTTAAGGAATTTAAAAAGTTCTAATTGGATAATCTCTTGACTTTCTTTTTCAAATTAATTATACTTGTTTGACTATCCTCGCAAGTTTGAAAACTCTGTTTGTTTTGGGTTCCCCTGATTTAAGTCTGAAAGTTCTTTTTTTTTTTTTTGAAAATTCTAATCCATATAATTGCTTGAGGGCAAACAATGTTTAAGTGTGGGAAGTTTGATAAACTTCAATTCTGTGTATTTTATAAGGGGTATTTGGGATTAATTTTGATGCATTTCATGATAAATATTATTGTATTTCACCCCTTATGAAGATAAATGAAGGTTTTTGAGATAAAATGGAGAAAAAACTAAAGTTCTGAGGTTACAATGGCCTTGCCATTCGTGAGCATGCCCGTGCAAGTCTTTCAAGCCATCTATCCAAACAAAGCCTTACAAAAATGCTTAAAGCTAACCTCTGAAGATTTAGCATGGTCGTGCCATGCGTGAGCACGCTCGTGCCAATAAGAAGCAAGGCCTGACTTAGATAAGCAAGGGTTGATTGAAGCGAGCACGGCCTCATAACAGAAGAGGAAAACCATGCTGGATAAAGAGCACTCCCATTTTGATGCCCGTGAACTAGATCGCTGATCTACGAAGTTGGTGCGCCCGTGCAGAATTGAGCACGGCCTGATATAATAAAGAGCATGGTCATGCTGACCGAAGAGCACGCCCGTGCTGACTGCACAGAAAACCTAATTTTGGGCCCAGATCTCATATTTTCTTATAAATAGAGGCCCTATGTGCCATTCTTACATATGCTTTGATAATCTCATCTCTTATTCTTTGAGTAATATACTATTTGTAATAGCTTTCTAGCTTTATAGCTTTTGTTAGTTTTGATTTCTAGAGTAGGATTTGCACCTAGAGGTTAAGTTGGAGACACTTTTTCTTCTAACTCTTTAGGATGGGTTTTCCATTGTTGAACTTGATTTTATCTATTATTATGGGTAGCTAAATTCATTACTAGAGTTGTGGTGGATCTTGTATTATTAGAAACCATTTTTGCTATGTCTTAGCTTTAATTCGAATTCTATTTGGTTTCAAAGTTAAGATTTAAATAGTGTTATTATGTTATTCTTCATCCCATACTAGGATTCTGTACCCTTTGTATGTTCTTAATCAATTGATTGATATTCTGGCTATCAAGCCCAACTAAATTGGTCGATCTATAGGATAATCGGGGTTTAATTTCAAGATTTGAGAAAACGTGATTTACTCCTTTCTGTCATTCAACCTCTTTGCTCTTTATGCTTTCTAATCATTTAAACTCTTTGCCTGACAACTATTGGGTTCATCTGGGGAAAAGAATATTAGTTGCCTGACAAACAATTAATAGTTTTCACAAAGGGATTGATATTCGAAAAGCAACTGCGAAATTGAATAGAACTAGGATTTGGGGGGTATCGAAAGTATAAGTGAAACCACGACTCTAGGCTCTTTTACTCTTGAATTCTCAACTCTTTATTTCTCTCTCATCATCTTTTTCTACTGCTTACTTTATATTATTATTATTATTAGTACTGATTAGTCTGAATAACACAAGGATTTCTCTACTTCAATACTCACTTTATCACTATTATATTACAATTAATTTCTTGGGTACGATATTTGGACTTCCGTCCTACATTACTTCTACGACAGGGTACACTGCCCTTAAGTGTGTTTTGAACGCAACAATAGGTTGACGAAATGTGCTCATTTCATACCTATCAACGAGAACTATTCTCTAGAAAGATTGACTTAGATTTACATCAGGGAAGTGGTATGCTTGCATGGTGCATGGTGTGCCTTCAAGTATAATCTCGGACTGAGACCCAAGGTTTACTTACAGTTTTTGGAAAATTTTAAACAGTGCGTTGGGAACTAAGTTAAGGTTGAGTTCTGCTTATCATTCACAAACGGACGGATCGTCAGAACGGACAATTCAATCATTTGAAGATCTATTAAGAGCATATGTGTTGGAATACACAGGGAGTTGGGATGAGTTTACCTGTAACAATAGTTACCACTCAAGTATCAGGATGGCTCCTTATCAAGCCTTGTATGGGAGGAAGTTTAGGACTCCATTGTGCTGGTTTGACACCAGAGTAAGTCAATTGTAAGGTCCTGAGTTGGCACAACAGACAACGGAACAGGTTAAGTTGATCCAGGAAAAGATGAAGGCCGCAAGGGATTGGCAGAAGAGCTATGCTGACAGACGGAAGAGACCTTAGTGTTCTAGGAGGGCGACCACGTGTTTGTGAGAGTTACTCCGAGGACAGGCATTGGCAGGGCAATTCGATCCAGAAAGCTTACACCCAGATTCATCGGACCATTTCAGATTCTTCGCCGAATTGTTCTAGTAGCTTACAAGATAGCCTTACCACCTAACTTGTCAAATCTCCATGACGTCTTTCACGTATCCTAACTTAGAAAGTATTACCTTGATCCATCGCATGTGTTAGAGCTTAAATCAATCCAGCTAAGAGAGAACCTTGAATACGAGGCTTTATCGGTTCGGATAGTGGATAGAAGGATCAAGGAGCTTCGTGACAAGCACATTCCCTTGGTGAGAGTGGAATGGTACCTGGTGACTGGAGTCTCGACATGGGAAAGAGAAGCTCAGATGCATCAACAGTATCTGTCGTTGTTTACAGGTACTACAGGTATGAACGGGAAATTTCGGGGAAGAAATTTTCTTTAAGGGGGTGGTAATGTAACATCCCATCTTTTGTAACCTTAATTAAGGTGGATATCCTTGATCGGGTGTTTGCTTGGTTATATGTTTGTTTGTGTGATTGTTTAAAGCCTAGTTGGAAGTTTAGGACTAGGCTTGAATTATGTTGGAGGAGCTTAAGATGTAACACGAGAAACTGAGGGAGTCAGAACGTTGGAAGTCCCTTCCCAGCTGAGCAGAACGCTCAAGCGTGGGAAGACTCCTCCATGCTCAAGCATGGCAACGCTTGGACATGGGAAGCTTGCACGCTCAAGCGTGCTGAGTTTGTTCGCCAACTGTTTGGAGTTTTGACGCTTGTGAGATGCGTGTCGGACATGTGTCAGGCCAGGGAGAGGACGAAGTGGACGAGGTTTCATGCTCAAGCGTGGAGAGACCTATTGCTTAAGCGTTGGAACGCTCAAGCGTGCAAATGTTCCACGCTAAAGCGTGGACAACAAGAACCATAAGTGGTGTTTCCACCTTCATTTCCACACTTGCACGAGTTTTGGGTGGAAAATCTGGAGCTTTAGAGCTGAGAGAGAGAACTCAGAGGATAGAGAGAGAAAGCTTGAGTTTGAGGGACTTCGTAGCATCGGATCAAAATTTAGACTACATCGTTGTGATACGGACTTCGTCATCTTCGATTCCGACCGATCCGTTTCTCCATTCGCGAAAGGTAAACTCGAATCTCTGACACGTGTTCTTCGTGTTCTTTGAATTCCTACCTTTTCTCTTTGATCTTTGAGCTTGTCCTAGGGCTAACACTATTGCATACATGTTGGGTTCGTGATTAGGGCACAGTTCATGCTCGTGATTTCGCGCGTTGGTAAGGTTGAGGTCGCGACTGATCTTGGGGGTTGCCATTGAAGAGGAGCAGCAAGCTTGACGTTAGCGAAGAACGTGATCGTTTCGTTCGTGATCACCCGAAAGTGCGCGTGAAGCTGTTCTGGTGGGGAGAAAGAGTTACACACGTCGGGGAGGCAAACGTAGTCAATATAGCTTTGTTGTATGTTCTATGTTGTGTGGGGGAACCCTAAACCCTACCTGAGGTTGAGCCCTGAGGAAGTACCTATTCCCTAGGTTTAGCTTACTTCGGGCTAGCTCTGCTATGTCTGATACCCTAGGTTAGCAGACTTGTGTTGATTGGCGTGATGTCTGTATTGCTACTAGGTGTGTACCTGTTAACTGGTATGTGTGAGGTATGATGACTGTATAACATGCTTACTAGCTGCTATGTTTACCGCTTTATTGAGCATGATAATGATGAACTGTTGTATTGCCTTGAAATGCATGTATTCATGAGAACTTGGTGGTTTAGTATGGCTAGGGCTTTAACTAGTTGAGATTTGAGGTTATAATTGGAGCTTGGAGCTCATAAGGTTATAATGGGAGCTTGGAGCTCATAAGGTTACGATTGGGCTCAGCTTGGAGCTCATAAGGTTACAATTGGGCTTGGAGCTCGTGATGTTGGGGATCGAGTTTGCATCTAGAAAGATATTAGCTCGAGAGAGATGGATGACATGCATAGCATTTGCATATGATGCCAAGTGGTGAGCCGTGTGTTAGTAGGCACACGAGGTTACTGAACCGAGTGCAGGTGCGAAAAATGGAACGGAAGGTCTGAGAGACCTCGGGGATATACCAGACACAGGTGTACCCACATGAGACCGGTATGGTAGCTCCTTTCATGTCACGGTAGTCCTGGGAACGTCATACTATCCCGACTAGACCTTGAGTCATTCCAGTTGCCGGTGGATCTTCTGAGGAGGCCCAGATAACCCTTTCTGTCTGGGACAGTTGAGCGGTGATTCACTCTTATGGGTCATAGCGAGCGGAATGAATTACTGAAACAAACCAACTTGTCCGATGAGCGGACGTGTTATGTTGTCCTTAGGAGGATGTTTATTACCGACAGACATGCATAGAAAGAGTATGTGTACATCTAGCTAGGGAACGACCGTGGTGTCGAGGCATCTCGAGATGGTTGTTGTTCCTATATTTACTGTGATCCCTTGTTATCGATGTGATGTATATCTTATCTCCCTACTTTTCTTGTATGCTATGTTGTTCGATCTGTGAGTAGACGACAAGCCAACAGAGTATCAGGATGGACCCGAGACTTCACCAATTCATCACGAGGGCACCGCGGATGCCGGTGTTGGGTGAGATTGAGATAATCTATCACGATGAGAGGGGATGGCGGGTGGACCCCTCGACCTTATTGATAATGTACACAGGACTGGTGAGCTTGATCTTTCGTAGTGGCATGCCATCGTATAAGGATATCATTGAACCCTATTGTGTGATCCAGTTTCTTCCCTTCCCACGTTTGTGGCACCCACCAAGGCAAAGGGAGCGGGACTACAGGTGGGCCGCGCCATAGTCTTCAGTCGTATCCAGCAGGCGGGGCTTTGTTTATAGAGGTCAGCGAAGGCGATCAGAGCAGTATCTGAGGACATACCAGAGGCGTCAGATAGTCGTTTCTAGTTCCTCTTCCTAGTACGAGCCTGTGCAAATCTACAGGCGTACTCACGGAGAGGGACATGGTAGCTCCGGGCACCCTCACTAGCGTGAGTTGGTTGCTGCCAGTGGGTCGTCTTTGGGCCTGTGTGATGAGATATCTTGTTGTATTTTGAGAGTGGGTGGGGGAGCACTGGTGAGCATCCTTGAGAGTTTTTGAAGGTCTTTTGATGTATCTTGTTTTTATTTTCAGCTTCAGTTTTACTTATGTCTGTATATGTACATTAACCCTACTGATGGGGCAACCACGTACAGTATTGCATGTATATATCTATGTTTTTTATTTTTCCTTGTTGCGTTTACTCTGATGCATGATGCTTATGCGGGTATATGTTTGGATGTTCGTCATCGTTTGTTTGTTTTTCTATTAAGCACGTAATAATATCATTAAGTATAGTTAATAAGGGTAAATGGAACAATGGGACGACTTCGCGTATATGGGGTTGGGACTTCATGTACGTAGGGTTGTCTCATTTTGGTGGTATCAGAGCGTTGAGAATGTTCTAAGGCTAATGGGGTGAATTCATGTATGTGGGGTTGTCTCAGGTTGGATACCCGGAGCCTGTTGGGAAAAACCCATAGATGACATATGTTCTCTAAAATCCACCATCATCTCAGGAAAAACCTCCCGTCTAACCTCCGCCATAATGTACGGAAGAACATCCCGTCTAACATCCGCAATAACCTGTGAAAGGACCTCTCGTTCAACCTCCTCTCGGATGACATGGGGGTCGTCACGTGATCGTGCTCTGTGGTATGTTCGAACGCCTACAAACCCTCCAACACCAAGGACAGGGCCAGAGTGCTCTTCCTTCCCAAGGGCGCTAGCCAAGATATCTTGACGCGAGCTACTAGGAACAAATGATCCTCGGGAGCCCTATTCAACCAGGAACTCCTACAACATATAATTCACAAAATGTGTAAGACGATGTGTAAGCTTACAATTACTTACAATTACAATTAAAATTGAATACTCAGATGTATACTCCCCTAATAATTTACTTACAATCATGTCAACAACAGCGCGTGTCGACTCAGATGTATACTCCCCAGATGGTTTTTGTCGAGCTTTAATCCATGTGACATGGCGTGGGGGTGGAGCTGGAGGATCAACAACAACCGCAGGATCATCCAAAGGATGAGATTGGCTTGCTAATTCCTCCTGACGTTGTTCTTCCATTAATTTCTCCCTAAGTTTTTTATAGTCCCCACGAGACAATCTGTGAGGATGGACATTCTTTTTGTGGATTACCTGGGCCTTTTTCTTTTTCTCCTGTTATAAATAACACATGAACAAATGAAGTCAGTAAAAATAAATAAATTTGGTTGACACAATAAAAAACTATAATTAACTGCAACCAACCTCAAAGGCAGGGTCTCGTCGGATCTCAACAAACCTCTGCCACGTATCCTCATCTAGGAAGGGGTACATCTCACAAGCAGTTTTGTCCGACTGCCCATATTCGAATCTGCTAGTGAGGTCTGACTTAAAGTGCCTCCAGCGCCAACACGCATAAGAAATCCATCTACTCTTCATTTGCTCAGTATTCAGCACATCGTAGTTTAGATACATTACAAAACCAAATGGAGAAATTAGTGTATGATAAGAATATGACTAAACACAATAAATGCAAACATAGATAGTAAGAGACATATGCCGTGATACTTTCTCAAATCTGGTTCTTCACCATTTCCGGAACATGATCCCAATCCTCATTATAACATCCCAAAATTCCTATGATTGTCTTTTAACTATTTGTGTGAATAATTTGACTGAGAATACAACCTGATTAATAGTAATCGTAAAGATAGTTAATAATTGGAAATTCATATTTGAATTTTAATTATGAGCGTAATGATCATAAGATATTATTTTTAGCCTATTATGTTGTTTTGAGTCGAACCACTCACTAATAACCTATAGTTGTCAAAATACTAGTTGGACATGAATGGAATTCATAAAGAAGGCCAAGGGTATTTTGGTCATTTTACAAGGAATCTTAGATATTTTTGTTGGAAGCCATCATGACAAATGGTGAGTCATAGGGCAAAGATGTGATTCTATTAGTTCCTAGGGGCAAAATGGTCTTTATTGCCATAAATATCTTAGATATTTTTAGAAAATGATGATGACTTGTGGTGAGTCATGGTGGAGACTCACCCTTTTACGCACCGCACTTAGGTGACATGTTTCCCTCGTCCAGTGTCTTGTTTTGTCTCTACATGTCCGTTCTCGACTTCGTCGATTTCCCGATTTAATATTTCGCCCGAATAATATATATTATTTCACTTTTAGTGAAAAACTTCAAAATAACCAAAGTCGTTGGGAATTCGATATAAAACCTAACCATTTCGTTCACAAGTCAAAATTAGGTTTTCTGATTAGTAAAATTTTACTGTCAGTGAAAATACAAACCGATTTTTCTCTGAATTTTCAACCTAAACTTTAACCGTAACTCTCTATAGTAAAGTAGAATATGGACAATCACCTTTTTTGTCAATTCATGACAATTTTCACCTTTGTCAACTTTTCTTTTATGGAAAAAGCTAAACTACCTACATTTGGTTAATCTCTACAACTGTTGTTATGGAAGCAACACCCATGTACTTCCATTAGATCTTGGCCCTTCATTTTCTTACAACAACTCCCATCGACTTTAACCAAAATTTTGGTGATAACACACCTAAGACCATTCGGCCATAACACTCCAACAAACACCATCCAACTTTCATTTTTACACTTCTAAATATCTAACACATCTCTTCTCTCAAACTTTCAAAATCCTCTATCTTCTCTCTAATCTCTCTCTACACGGTTCTTCACTCTAGATCATCAAAAAAATTTCTTTCTTCAATTCTAAAGCCATACTTCATCTTGTCTTGATATAAGGATCAACCTTGGTGAAGGCAATTTCTTGTTTTGGTGAAGTGTGTTCTTGAGCACCAAGAACATCAAGCTAACCTTGAAGTTGTTCTTGAGTTGGTGAGCTTCTAAATCCTTTTTCTCTTCATTTCCTTACTTATTACCTTGATTAATCATCTTCTAGTTCTTCATTTTCATGAAAACAAGTTCAAGATCTCACCTTTTTCTCTCCTCTAGGTTTGACCATCCTTTCTTGTAAGGAGCTTGGAGTTTCCTTTCACTTAACCCTCTTCACCAAAGGTATGGGGAGTGAACCTCATCACACCAAAATGGGTGGAAAATGAAAATGTTTGTTTATGCTTTGTTTCGGTGAAACTTTTAACATCCCTATTTTTTGAAACCTAATTGATATAGATGGCCTAGATCGGGTATTTATATGTTTGTTGATAATTACTATCATAGCTGGAAAGTGTTCTTAGAGAACATGTTAAGAGTAGGAATAAATGGATAAGAGAAGGATGAGGGACAAGGGATCAGGAGCAGAACGATCAAGCATGGGCCAGGAGAATGCTCAAATATGCCAACGCTCTAACATGGAGAATCTGGACGCTCAAATGTGGCTACTCTGACCAGTTGACTGGCAGTGATGGGACATAAAGTGACACGTGTCAGTTATGCGTCGCGGCTGACACGTGATGGGAGGTGCCTTGGCGGTGAGGAAACGTCAACGCTCAAGCGTTGAGGAAGCCAACGCTCAAGCTTTAGAACACTAAAGCGTGGAGACCTAGAACACTTAAGCGTTGTCAGCAGAGTTTTACCCTTATAAATGCTCCATCATTTCACCAGGAGAAGAGTCTACACTCTTCATTGTTTTACAGAGAGCTCGAGGTATTGAGGTTCGGAGGTGAAGTTAGAGTTGTTGATCCAAGTTGTGATCCGTTCGTCCATCTGATTCCAGTTCCGATCGTGTTTTCGTGATCAGCATGACTGCTACTCCAATTTTACCGGTTTGCTTTTGTGATTCGACGAGGGTAAGCCGAGGTTCCGTATCTACCTACATTGTACCTATACAATGTTCTCTTTTGGTTTAAGCTTCTTTTCACGATTTTACTTCTTATTAGGGTTAACGTTATAGCCTACGTATTGTTTCCGTGATTAGGGCAAGTTTGGAAGTTGCGTGCGTAAACCTTTGGAGCAAGTGACCCGCAGCTGTGAGGCTTAGAGAGAAGCAAGGAGTGCTCGTTGTCTTCGTGATTATCGCTACATTCATTATTAGGTGGCGAGAAAGAGCTACACACGTTGGGGAGGCAAGAGTAGTCTATATAGTTGTATTGTAGGTTTTGTGTGTGTAGGGGAACCCTAAACCCTATGTAAGGTTGAGCCCTTGCAAAGTACCTAAACCCTAGTCTACTTTGGGCTATCACAACTATGTTTGATACCCTAGGTTAGCAGATTTGTGATGCATGATAATACGTGCTATGTGTTGATATATGCGTACCTGCTATTTATGATATTTGCAAGATGTGCATGATATGTTGATGATAATGGCATGTTGGTATGTTCTGTTATGTACTGCCTTATTGACCATGTTGATAATGATGAACTATTGCATTATATTTGGAAATGCGTGTATGCATGAGATTCGAAGGTTTAGTATGATTAGAGCTTTGACCTCGATGTGGACGGTTGAGCTGATAGTGAGAACTGAGGTTATAGTGGAGCTTGGAGCTCGTAAGGTTACGATGGGAGCTTGGAGCTCATATGGTTACAAGTGGAGCTTGGAGCTCATGATGGTTACAGTTGGAGCTCGGAGCTCGTGTTGCTAAGAGCAAGTTTGCATGTGTTACCGTATCAGCTTAAGAGAGGTGGATGACATGCATAGCATATGCATATGATGCCAGGTGGCGAGCCGTGTGCTGAGAGGCATACAAGGTTGGTGCACCGAGTGTGGGTGCGAAAAACGGAAGGGTAGGTCTGCGTGATCTTGGGGATATATTGGACACAGGTGTACCCACATGATACCGCTACGGTAGCTCCTATTGTGTCGTGGTGGTCCTGGGCACGTCCTACTATCTCGACTGAACCTGATTCTTTCCAGTTGCTGGTGGATCTTCTGAGGAGGCCCAGTTTACCCTCTTTGTCTGAGATAGTTGAGCGGTGATGCACTCTTATGGGTCACGGCGAGTGAAACGGATTATCGGGACGAACCAACTTGTTGTCCGATGTGCGGACGTGATGTTGCCCTTAGGAGGGTGTTTAGTACCGGCCGACAAGCATAGAAAGAGTTTGTCTACATCTAGCAAGGTAATGACCGTAGTGTAGAGACATCGAGATATGATTGTGTTTACTATATATTCTGCATTGCATCATCCCTATCATAGATGTGTTGCATATCTTATCTCCCTATATTTCCTTGTATGTTATGCTTTCGATCTGCGAGCAGATGACGAGTTAGCAGGAGGCAACTATGGACCCGAGGAAGCATCCCTTCTTGCAGATAGCGTCGGGGATCCCGATGTTGGGCGAACTTGAGATCGTCTATCATGATGGACAGGTGTGGTAAGTGGACCCCTATACATTTTTGACTATGTACACCAGACCAATGAGGTTGCTGTTTCGGGGCGGTACTCCACCACGATCAGACATCATGGGACCGTATAGAGTGATCCAGTTTCTTCCCTTTCCATAGATGTGGCACCCACCCGGCCGCATGAACAGGACTTTATGTGGGCTGCGCCAGTATCATCTCATGTGACTAGTCCCAGAGGTTTCAAGCAGAGAGGACAGCACAGAAGGTCTGAGCGGTATTTGAGGGCCGCTAGGCATAGGCAGATTGTTATGTCAAGTTCTTCCTCAGACTATGTGCCCTTGCAGGTTTTTAGGCACATGTATGGGGAAGGACAGGAGCTACTCTCACGTCATTGAGGGCGTGACGTCGCCAGTGTGTCTATCATAGGATGTGAGGTGAGACTATTTTGATGTATTTTGAGAGGGGATGGGGAGAGTATGGAAGTATGAGTGCTAGAGTCCCTTTTGTTGCATTTGCTTTACTTTCGGTTTATTATGTACCTTCATCTATATATGTATATATCTGTACTGTGTGGTTACATTTTCGCTTATCTTGTTGTGTTTACTCTAATGTTATACGCGTTTATAGTTGGATGCATTTTATTGTTGGTTTTAATAAGGGCTTAATCGTTAAGTCATAGTTACTACTAGGAAAGAGTTCTGAGACTAATGGGATTTCCTCGAGTGGAACTTTGGGACGTCACATTATAGTGATATCAGAGCAGTTGGGTCCTATCTGGACTGTGTAATTAGGGGACCAAGGCTGTGAGGTGTTAGAAAGTTGAACTGGCAAAGTTTGTCGTCTCTGCAAGAGAGTATGACTATGTCTAGAAGGATAGAAGGAGTGCAATCAATTGTTGTAATGTTTTGTATGAGTGATAAGTAGATGTATGTATTTATGTAGCTTATCATGTTTGAACTCTAACCAAACAGTTACTTGAATCAGGAACCAATCACTTGAGGTAGAGATAGAGGTAGAGGTAGGACCGGACCCAACGGAGGTCAGGAGGCTGAAGCTTCACATACTGGGAATGGAGCTGAGTCACTGGAAACCTTAAGAACTATGAGGGACATGGCTGCTGCAATGCTACAGTATACTCAACAAAATGGCCAACTCATTCAGTTGACCTGCGAGAATCAACAAAAACAGCAACAACAGCGGAATGTTAGGAATGAGGATGCTGGCTTGGATGCCTTCATGAGGCGACAACCTCATCAGTTCAACAGGGACTACAATCTCGAGGGGGCAGATCTGTGGATTCAAGAGTTGGAGAAGATCTTTGTAGCGACACACTGTGATGAAGCTCAGAAGGTTTCCTATGCTTCTTTCATGTTGGTGGGAGGAGCAGAGATGTGGTGGAAGGGAAAGTAGAGACTGTTTGAGATGGAAGGAAGAGTAATAACCTGGGAGCTATTCAGGGAATGCTTCCTTGAGAAATATTTTCCTCGGATGATCAAGAGGGAAAAAGACATGGAATTTCAAAGTCTAAAACAAGGCAACATGATGATAGGAGCATGTGCAGCAAGGTTCGAGGCCCTGCTTAAGTTTTCAGAGTTTTATCAATGATCCGGACGAGGAATGGATGTGTTGCAGGTTCGAGAATGGTTTGAAGTATGAGACTCATAAAGCTACATTGCCGTTGGGGATCACCATATTCCATGACATGTTAGATCGAGGTTCGGCAATTGAGAACATCGAAAGAAGAAGGGAGATGGCAACAAGGAGTGGCGGACCTATCGGCAGTAACCAAAGGGGTAGAGGTGGAAGGTTTCAGAGTGGTCAAGGACCTTTACAGAGGCCAACCTAGAAGGTAGGAGATGTTGGAAGTCAGAGACCAACCGCAACTCAAGGGTTGCAGGGATGCTTCGAGTATGGGGGACCACATATGGCTCGAGACTGCAAAAGCCAAGTACCTGGAAGAACGATGACCTATTATGCACGTGGAAAGCAAGGACACATGGCTACAGACAGCAGGAAAAGAAATGCATGACCAACTAGTGTGGCTGGACATGCTGCAAGACCACAAGCCATGGGAAGAATGTTTGCCGTGAGGGGAGCTAAATCCTCTCGTTTCCCAAATATGATTCAAGGTAAGTGTTTAGTTTCAGGCAAGCTATTATCTATGTTATTTGATTTGGGGGCTACTCATTCGTTTATCTCTTTGGAGTGCATGGATCACTTAGGGGTACCAGTTTCGTTTTTACCATATGACCTTACTATGTCCACGCCCATGGGTGATTCCTTTACTACCCTGTTTGTATGCTTAAAATTCCCTATTACTATAGAAAACAGACATTTCTTTGTGGACCTGGTCTGTTTGTCTATGCAACAGATCGATGTTATCTTAGGCATGGATTGGCTTTTAGCTAACCTTGTGATATTGGATTGTTCAAATAAGACCCTTTGTTTTTCTGAGCAATCTAGATTGACGCCTGCTGATGAAAGTATTCCGAAAGGTGTGCGATCAGAAAAGTACATGGTGTTGTTCTCCTTGGAAGTGAAGGAAACTCCGAGTGTGGAAGCGCTGCCTGTTGTGCGGGAATTCCCCTAGGTGTTCCCGGATGATGTTCCAGGTTTACCACCGGAGAGAGAAATTGAGTTTTCTGTAGATCTTGCACCAGGAACTGGACCTATTTCGATAGAACCTTATTGAATGTCTCCAGTAGTGTTGTCGGAGTTGAAGAAGCAGTTGGATGAGATGTTAGGCAAAGAGTTCATCAGACCTAGCGCATCGCCATGGGGAGCTCCGATAGTGTTCGTTAAGAAGAAGGACGAAAGTTCAAGGTTCTGTTGCCGAGGATTAACGATTTGATGGATCAGTTGAGGGGAGAAACTGTGTTCTCCAAGATCGATCTGCGATCTGGTTACTATCAAATCAGGGTGAGGAAGGAGGATGTACCAAAGACTGCTTTTCAGAGTCACTATAGGCACTACGAGTATTTGGTTATGCCTTTCAGTGTGACTAATGCTCCGGCCATGTTCATGGACTATATGAATAAGATATTTCGACCGTTCCTAGATAAGTTTGTTGGCGTGTTGATCGACGACATCCTTATTTACTCTTCAAGTAATGAGAAACACCAAGAGCATCTTCGGGTGGTGCTGCAGGTACTGAAAGATGGGCAGTTGTACGTAAAGCTATCCAAGTGTGAGTTTTGGCAAGAGGAAGTACAGTTCTTAGGACATGTGATCAATAAGAATGGAATCACGGTGGATTCTGCGATGGTTGAAGCAATGGTTAAGTGGGAAAGCCTGAAGTTTGTGAGCGAGGTTCGCAGTTTTCTAGGTTTGGCAGGCTACTACAGAAGGTTCATTGAAGGATTCTCAAAAATTGCGTTGCCTATGACGCAGTTGAGAAGAAAAGGAAAGGCGTTTGAGTTGTTGGAAGCTTGTGAACAAAGTTTCTGCGAGTTGAAGCGGAGGTTGATCACGTCGTCGGTGTTGGTTTTGCCAGATCCATTAGGACGTTTTGACGTGTATTGTGATTCGTCGTATCAAGGATTGGGTTGTGTCCTCATGCAAGAAGGAAGAGCGGTGGCTAATGCCTCCAGGAAATTAAGAGTGCGTGAACGGAACTACCCGACTCATGATCTGGAGCTACTTGCGATAGTGTTTGCATTGACGATATGGAGACACTATCTGTACGGTGCTAAGTTCAACATGTTTAGCGACCATAAGAGCCTAAAGTACCTGTTCGACTAGAAGGAGTTGAACATGTGGCAGAGAAGATGGATGGAATTCATACACGATTATGAGTTCGACCTGCAATACTATCCAGGCAAGGTGAATGTCGTAGCGGATGCGCTCAAGAGGAAGTCCCTACACATATCTGCAATGATGGTACGAGAGCTTGAGTTGTTAGAGCAGTTTGGGGATCTAAATCTGCATGTGGAAATCGTCGAGGATAAGATGAATCTTGGGATGATTGAGGTTACTAGCGATTTCCTGAATTTGGTTTGGAGGAGGCAAGCTAAGGATGTGTACCTTAAGAAGGTTAACTGGTTAATCGAGGAAAGTGAGACGTTTGAGTTTAGGAGAGGTCCGAATGGCCTCATCAGGTTTGGCAACAGAGTTTGCGTGCCCGCGGATAGTGAAGTCAAGAATATGATCTTAGAGGAAGCACACAAGAGTAAGTTGAGTTTTCATCCAGGGGCTACTAAGATGTATCAGGATCTAAAGAAGTTATTCTGGTGGCCAGGGATGAAGAAGGAAGAGGCAGTTTATGTCCTATTCTGCTTGGTGTGTCAAAAGGCGAAGGTTGAACACTAGAAGCCAGCGGGATTGTTGCAATCACTGGACGTCCTAGAGTGGAAGTGGGACAACATTGCAATGGACTTTGTTTTTGGGTTACCAAGGATGCAGAAGAGGTATGATACAATTTGGGTCATCATAGATAGGTTGATGAAATGTGTTCATTTCTTGCCTATCAACCAGAATTATTCTTTGGAGAGATTGACTCAGATTTACGTCAGGGAGGTAGTGCGTCTACATGGTGTGCCTTCGAGTATTATCTCGGACCGAGACCCGAGGTTTACTTCGACGTTTTGGAGGAGCTTAAACGGAGTGTTGGCCGGGAACCAAGTTAAGGTTAAGTTCTGCTTACAATCCACAAACAGATGGTCTGTCAGAATGGACGATTCAATCATTGGAAGATTTGTTAAGAGCATGTGTGTTGGAACACATAGGAAGTTGGGATGAGTTTCTTCCTTTGATTGAGTTTACCTATAATAACAGTTTTCACTCAAGTATCGGTATAGCGCCGTATGAAGCTTTGTACAGGAGGAAGTGCAGGACTTCATTGTGTTGGTTTGAGACTGGAGAGAATTAGTTGTTAGGACCTGAGTTGGTGCAACAGACGACGGAACAAGTTAGGTTAATCTGGGAAAAGATGAAGGCCGCAAGGGATAGGTAGAAGAGCTATGCTGATAAAAGGAGGAGACCTTTAGAATTCCAGGAGAGACTAGAGAGACCACGTGTTTGTAAGAGTTACTCCAAGGACTGGTATTGGCAGGGTAATTCAATCGATAAAGCTTATACCCAGATTCATAGGACAATTTCAAATTCTTCGCCGATTTGGTCCAGTAGCTTATAAAATAACCTTACCACCTAACTTGTCAAGACTCCACGATGTTTTTAACATATCCCAGCTTAGAAAGTATTACCCTGATCCATCACATGTGTTAGAGTGGATAGTGAGAGTGGAATGGGACCCGGTAACTGGAGATTCAACATGGGAAAGAGAAGTTCAGATACACCAACAATACCCATCGTTGTTTACAGGTATGAACGGGGAATTTCAGGGACGAAATTCTCTTTGAGGGGCGTGGTAATGTAACATCCTTATTTTTTGAAACCTATTTGAGATAGATGGCCTAGATCGGGTATTTATATGTTTGTGGAAAATTACTATCATAGCTAGAAAGTGTGCTTAAAGAACATGCTAAGAGTAGGAATAAATTGGATAAGAGAAGGATGAGGGACAAGGGATCAGGAGCAGAACGATCAAGCGTGGACCAAGAGAACGATCAAGTGTGGGCCAGGAGAACGATCAAGCATGGAGAATCTGGACGCTCAAGCCTGGCCACTTTGACCAGTTGACTGGCAGTGATGGGACACAAAGTGACACGTGTCAGTTACGCGTCACGACTGGCACGTGATGGGCCGTGCCTTGGCGTTAAGGAAACGTCAACGCTCAAGCGTTGAGGAAGCCAATGCTCAAGTGTTGGAACGCTAAAGCGCGGAGACCCAAAACGATTAAGCGTTGTTAGCAGAGTTCTACATCTATAAATACTCCATCATTTAACCAGGATAAGAGTTTACACTCTTCACTGTTTTACAGAGAGATCGAGGTATTTAGGTTCAGAGGTGAAGTTAGAGTTGTTGATCCAAGTTGTGATCTGTTCGTCCATTTGATTCCAGTTCAGATCGTGCTTTCGTGATCAACGCGACTCCTACTCCAATTCTACCGGTTTGCTTTTGTGATTCGATGAGGATAAGTCGAGGTTCCGTATCTACCTACATTGTACCTATACCATGTTCTCTTTTAGTTTAAGCTTCTTTTCACGGTTTTAACTTCGTATTATGGTTAACGCAATAGCCTACGTGTTGTTTCCGTGATTAGGGCAAGTTTGGAAGTTGCATGCAAAACCCTTTGAAGCAAGTGACCCGCGACTATGAGGCATAATTAGGAGCAACGAGTGCTCGTTGTGTTCATGATTATCTCTACATTCGTTATCAGGTGGGGAGAAAGAGTTACACATGTCGGGGAGGCAAGGGTAGTCTATATAGCTGTATTGTAGGTTTTTTGTGTAGGGGAATCCTAAAACCTACGTAAGGTTGAGCCCTAGAAAATTACGTAAACCCTAGGTTTAGTCTACTTTGGGTTATCACCGCTATGTTTGATACCCTAGGTTAGCAGATTTATGATGCATGATAATACGTGCTATGTATTGATATATGCGTACCTGCTATTTATGATATTTGCAAGATGTGCATGATGTGTTGATAATAATAGCATGGTGGTATGTTATACTGTGTACTGCCTTATTGACCATGTTGATAATTGATGAACTATTGCATTATATTTGGAAATGCGTGTATGTATGAGATTCGGAGGTTTAATATGATTAGGGCTTTGACCCCGATGTGGATGTTTGAGCTGATAGTGAGAACTGAGTTTATGGTGGAGCTTGGAGCTCGTATGGCTATGATGGGAGCTTGGAGCTCATATGGTTACAGGTGGAGCTTGGAGCTCGTCATGGTTACAGTTGGAGCTCGGAGCTCATGTTACTGAGGGCAAGTTTGCATGTGTTGCAGTATCAGCTCAAGAGATATGGATGACATGGATAGCATATGCATATGATGCCAAGTGGTGAGCCGTGTGTCGAGAGGCATACGAGGTTGGTGCACCGAGTGCGGGTGCGAAAAACGGAAGGGTAGGTCTGCTTGATCTTGAGGATATACTGGACACATGTGTACCCACACGAGACCGGTATGGTAGCTCCTATTGTGTCATGGCAGTCCCGAGTACGTCCTACTATCCCGACTGGACACTGAGTCTTTCCAATTGCCGGTGGACTTTCAAAGGAGGCCTAATCAACCCTCTTTGTCTAGGACAGTTGAGCGGTGAGGCACTTTTATGGGTCACGGCGAGCGGAATAGATTGCCGGGACGAACCAACAAGCTAGGGAACGACCGTAGTGTCGAGACATCGAGAGATGATTGTGTTTGCTACATATTCTGCATTGCATCATCCTTGTCATAGATGTGCTGTATATCTTATCTTCCTATATTTCCTTGTATGTTATGCTTTCAATCTCCGAGCAGACAATGAGTTACCAAGGGGCGGCTATGGATCTGAGGATGCATCCCTTCCTCCAGACAGCATCGGGGACCCCGATGTTGAGCGAACATGGGATCGTCTATCATGGCGAGCAGGGGTGGTAGGTGAACCCCTCTATGTTTTTGACTGTGTACACCGAATCAGTGAGCTTGCTATTTCGGTGCAGTACTCCATCACGATCAGACATCATGGGACCCTACAGAGTGATCCAGCTTCTTCCCTTTCCACAGATGTGGCACCCACCCAGGCCGCGTGAACAGGATTTTATGTGGGCTTCGCCAACATCATCTCACGTGACTAGTCGCAGAGGTTTTGTGTTGAGAGGACATCGCAGAAGGTCAGAGCGGTATTTGAGGGCCGCCAGGCATATGCAGATTGTTATGTCTAGTTCTTCCTCAGACTATGTGCCCTTGCAGGTTTATAAGCGCACGTATGGGGAAGGACAGGGTAGCTCTTGACTGTCACGTCATATAGAGCGTGACGTCGCCAGTGCATCTGTCATAGGATGTGAGGTGAGACAATTTTGATGTATTTTGAGAGGGGATGGGGAGAGTGTGGAAGTATGAGTGCTAGAGTCTCTTTTGTTGTATTTGCTTTACTTTCGGTTTATTTTGTACCTTCGTCTGTATATGTACCTAGCCCTACTGATGGGGCCACCATATGTAACACCTCAATTTTTCAAGCTTTCTAATATTAATAAACTGTATTTATGAGTTTGTATTTTATTGGAGGGTCTAGAGAGTAAGTTAAAATAAACTGAAACCATAGTCACGCTCTACGCTTTCGTAGGGAGTTACGGTTAAATTTTGGGTCGTACACTCAGACGAAGCCTAGTCTGCGTTTTCACTGACAGTAGTGTTTTACTACTCAGAAGAGCTAATTTGGACTCGTGAATGAGACAGTTAGTCTTAGAATCGAATTCTCTACAATTTTGCTAAAATTGGTTTCGCGCACTAAAAATCGGAATAATAATAAACTATTCGGGCGAAATCTCAAACCGGATGACGAACGGAGCTGGATACGGATTTACCGGGACCCGCTAACGGAAAATCTTGAAGTAACGTCAAGTCAAGTCACATTGGGATGCGTGTCAATGTCATGATGAGTTTTTAAAATATCTGGACGAGAAATTACCAAAATACCCTTGAACTTTCATGGAATTACCTTTAGGTCCTTGTGGGAAATGACCATATTACTCTTAATGAGATTTTTGGCGGACATCCTTGCCCCTTCTTCACCCCACTCGGCCTTCCCCTCCTCATAATCCCTCCATCACTTTCTTTCTTCATCTTCAACCTTCTCCTTCATTTCTCTCCATTTCTTCAAAGAATCTTCAAGATCTTGTGAAATAAAGTTGACAACCTTGCTCATCTTCATCATGTAGGAGGTATGGACATCATTCTTGAGCTCTCAATCTTCCTTTTTCTCCATTGAATCTTGTAGTTTTCTCCATGATCAAGTTTATGATCTTAAATTTCAAAAATTCATGAAAAATTATAGAAAATTTCTTTTAATGTCAAACCAATTTTTGTGAGTTAGTTGTATTACCCTCTTTCATAATCCAAGAGCTTGTAACCAAAAGAGCTCTCTAGATCATATGGGTATGGATGGCCGAATGGCACCTTTTTGGGTGAGTAGAGTTAAAATTTTGGTGTAAGCACATGAATCTATTTTTATCACATTTAGAGGGCATTGAATCCAAAAGCTAGGAATTTTTGGGTATCCCTAGCTAATTTTTCAAGCCTTTGGCCGAACCCTAGGGGGATGAGAATAGGAGATTTTGTGTTGATTAAAGTTGATATCTTGATTGATTGTATGTGTGTAGTTGTCATTGGGTAATCAGACGAGAAATCGAATGACTTTCGGTTTGATCTGGAGACTTTTCGGGGAGTGGTAAACTTCGAGAGGTTAGGGGACAAACCTGAGGAATTCCATTTCCGACAGCTGTGTGGAGTGATTTAATTTTACTTGCTCCTAATTGATTATGCTTGGATATGCCTGATTATACATGATTTTGTGTGTTATGCTTAATTATGGTGGATGATATTATGTATGCTTGTCATGAATGATATTGTGCTAAGTGACCTAACATCGGTTAGGGTTCAAAATCGAGTAAATTTAAAAGCTTCATAACGCTTGGAACGTATAATAAGAAAATAAAAGGCTAAGGTTTCAAAGAATTTTGAAAACAAAATAAGTTGATATCTTTTTGGGAATGAGTAAAAAAAAAATACTTTATTAAAGGATGATAAGGCATAAAGGGAGAAGAACAACTTTAGCTAAGAAAAGTAAGGTTTCGAAGTAAAAAGTACGTTAGGTCTGATTGCGCCCCCATGTGAGAATCGTGTAATGTCATGGGATTCATGTACTTGTTTAGCAATAGGTGCTAGTCACTTTGAAAGGTGATGGGATTTTCAGAATTTAAGAATTGAACGTTAGATGATACATATGGAAGTGCCATTCATACATTTTGACAATAATGATGACTGTTGGGCATGAGGCCCATGTTTTTTTTCCTTTAGTATTATGATATTCTATGATATGTTTATCATGTCGATGATTATATGAGACATGCTTATATGAATCTATTGTTTGTGATTTGGCCATATATTTGTCGCTTTTGGATTCACACATTGGTTTCTCACCCGTACTTAGAATAGATCGCTTCTTTAAAGGAGTAGCTTCTCACTTTAAGTACCTGAGCAAACTCTATCTAAACTTATTGATCTTCACCAATGTCACAAATAACATTCCGTAATAGTCAGAACTCGAATGTTCTGATTCCTAATTACCCACTACCTTTATTAGCATCGTTTCCTTGCCAAAACAATATCACAATGAACACACATTGTCTTCTTTTGAAGACAATGACATAGAGCACACAACACAAGCAAGGATAGACCTACACCGAAACCTTGACAAGACTCAGCTAGTTCTCTTCTCCTTTCGATGTTTTCAATTGCTAAACACCGATGTAGCATATCAGGGAATTTGGTAATCCGCAATGGTACCGTCTTCAAATCTACGGCACTTCCACTCCTCAACCGAATACCGTGGGTAGAACTCTGAAAACTTTAGCAGCGCCTTAAACCTTGCTGCGTATTTCGTAATCGTCATGTTGCCTGGATTCAGATTCTAGAACTCCTTATCTTTTTCCCTCCTAACCATCCGAGGAAAGTATTTCTCAAGGAAACATTCTCTGAACAATCCCCAAGTTATAGCTCTTTCTCCGGTCTCAAACAGCCTTTACTTCCCTTTCCACCACATTTCTGCTCCTCCCACTAGCATAAAAGAAGCATAGGAAACCTTCTGAGCTTCATCACAGTGTATTACTGCTCTTGAATCCACCGTTCTTCCCCCTCGGGATTGTGATCCCCATTGAACTGAGGAGGTTGTCGCCTCATGAAGGCATCCAACCCAGCATCATTATTTCGAACATTCTGCTGTTGTTGTGGTTGATGTTGATTTTCCTGGGTGAATTGGATAAGTTGAGCATTCTACTGGGTTTGCTGTAACATAGCAGCAGCCATATCCCTCATAGTCCTGAGGGTTTCCAATGACTCAGCTCCATTTCCAGTATGTGAAGCTGCTACCTCATGACCTCTATTAGGTCCTGTCCTACCTCTACCTCTACCTCTACCCATTGGTTTTTGATTCAAGTAACCATTAGCTCACCATTCTATAGGTATGACGTAACAAAACATTACTCTCTTTGGCTATCACAGATTTCACAACAGCAATCAAACAAACATTCACCCAATATGCATTTTACCCATCTCTAATCATAGTCGGTATCCGAGGTGTATCCAACTAATAAGGCCAGTACACTTCCTAACTCACACCGTGAGGTCCACATAACCCTACAGTCCGGTTAAGAACCGAACTGCTCTGATCCACCAAAATGAGACGACCCCACTTATGTAGGATAATCCCATTATAACCTAATTATCAAATCTTGAAAACATGCCAACATTTTAAAACTTAAGATACATAACAATATAAACAACCCATAGCTAGCAACATATCCATATATATATATATATATTTATATATATATATATATATATATATATCATTATCCTTAATTACATATATCAGAGTGCGCTTCTTTAATATAACGACCTTTAACTTCCAATAAGGAAGATACATAACCAGTCATACTAAAAACTGCAACACCCTTTTTCGAGTGTCACATTCCCGAACGTTTATAAGGCCGACAATATTATTCAAATATGGTTTTCTTTTTTATCTTTTCACAAGATGTAATGGGATTAGTAAAGGTAAATAATACTAATAAACGAACTTCGGTTCGCTATGCATTTCTAGAACATACAGCATACTAAGCACAGAACAGAAACAGAAATAGAAATAATACTATATACAAACATAGGTCTAATGTATAATTGACATAAGAAATACAATTAGTACTAGCATTCGTAACTCCCAAAAGGTAATACAAAAACTAACATAGTCTGGCCGACAACAAAACTAAAACAGCAAAAGAGTCCGCCTCCGGGCTCAAGGAGACTACTGGACTGAACTATCGTCACGTTCATCTGTTCAAGCAGCAACAGCAAGTATCAACAGAAAACATACAGATATGGGTGAGATTTCCGTTCATCAACACAACAAAACAGCAATAGTAAAAACGAGACGACTCACCCGGGTAATAGCGTACCCAACATGCTTACAAGAATTCTTAACATCAAACATATTAAGCAGTTGACAACATAATATCATGTTAAGCAGATAACAGTATAATATAAGACATTCTTAAACAATACAGCGATGTATAACAGTAAATGTAAACATCAACGGCCATGCAATGCAGTGCAATGTATATGACTCAATGCCAATGCCACTGGGTACTACTCTGACCCCTACTCCATGGAGCTAACAAAACGTTCGGAGAGAGTGAATGGGAGGACATGTTCCGGTTTCTGCCAGCCATGAGCAAGATGCTACGACATTCGTGACGTGCAAGTATCTGGCTTTACGGAAACACTCTCGACCAAACATGAACAGTACGGCATCTAGTAGAGGATATCAGTGTATTGCACGGATTCGCCACGACACAGAAGAGCTACCAACTGGCCACATGTGAGCCCTTCCAACCCTGATACCTCCAAAAAGACCATTGAAGATCGTCACCGTAAGATTCGCACCCGCATCAAGGTGTAAGCTCAACTCCTAGGCTCAAGGCCTTACAACTATGCAAATGAAATGCCAATGCTTACACAAAGCAGATGCGATCAAGCAATGTCTATCCCCCGGATAAACCTCGAAGTCTACTAAGGTTCTCTTCCTTAGAAACTATACGCTTCTTTGAAAAACAAAACCTTTATCCACAGGATAAATCTTGTGATCCCTCCGGGATCGAGTCATCACAATACTGAAACAACTGAAAGATTGATCGGGGTCCGAATCTCCGGTCCATCATCGAACTACTGTTTCAAAACCCAAAACGTTTCATATTTGCGTTTATGTCTTATGAAGTCATTGATGTACTAAGTCATCAATGGTATAGCATATGGTCTTGTTCCACCACATACCATACATAATTAACCCTTGTCTTCGACTCTAAGTTAATTACTTAACTTAGGTTTTTGTATGTAAAACTTTACGAGTTGAGTTAAAAACTCCTTTGTAAACGAAAACAACTTCTCAATTGAAACTCATTTGATTTGAAACAATTTTTGAACCACTTACTTACTCTATTTTTAGCATTTTCTGAAACATGAAATTCGCTTAGAGGAATTACATTCGCTTAGCGAAATTGAGGCAGTAATGCCTCCTTTGGAACTCCTCTGCATTGCTCGGTGAAACATAAATCGCGTAGCGAAATGTGTTGTATTCGCTTAGCGAATATGGATTCGCTTAGTGAAAATGGAGGCTGTTACACCTCCTTTGAAACTCCTCTGGATCGCTTGGCGAGACATAATTCGAGTAGCGAAATTCTCTTAATCGCTTAGCGAATATTAATTCGCTTAGCGAAAGTGAGGCAGTGATGCCTAACTTAAAGTTTCTCTGTTTTCGCTTAGCGAAGGTAAATTCGCTTAGCGAAAAGTTGCCTTAAAACAAGACATTAACCTTATGGAACCATTTTGATTCTCTTCATGAAACCACTTCTTTTCTCATTTTGAGTCACTTGATTAACTAGATGGACTAAGGATAAGGTATAAAACATGTTTCACTTTGGTGAAAACACTTTGAGATTTAATTCCATTTGATCTTTGGATCAAAGTCACTTAGGGTTTTCCTTTGAAAAACATAAGTTATTAAAACACTTTCTTTACATCAAAACTTGATTTGTTCAAGAACTACACATGTTCTTCCTTTTCTCAAGGTCATGGCTAAAAGCCAACTAGGAACCAATGCGAAGATTTACTTCACCAACTAATCAAATTATGGCTCACAAAACTTACACAATTATGATGAACAATAACACACAACATTGCATCATAATTAAGCACCTAAGCACAAAAGTCCATACTTAAGCACATAAGCACAAAAGTCCATACTTGATCTAGTAATCAAAGTAGGTTTTTCATCATGCAAGAAATCATTTTCTCACCTAGACAACATCATCATAAGACACATGATAAGGCATACAAGCATAACTATAAATATTACATATTGTTCTTCAAGAGAACTTAACACAACTTAACCATTAAAAGTGAACCCAAACTAAAGGGTTTCACCCACACATAACTTAAACAACCATCTTCACTACCACCATCTTGGTGTGAATGAGGTTCACCCCCCATACCTATTGATGAGCAGATTCCCGGATCAAAGTCGGTTGATCGGTTTGTGAACCTCCTGGCAATCGTCAACAACTACAACAACACAACAATCCAACATTAAACAACAATCAAAGCCTATCTCAACTATTCTAACAAAGAGGATTTCGGCCACCCTAGGTTAAAAAGGTTAGGAATTGATCTAGGTTTCCCATTTCATGGATTCAAAGGCATTAGGAAAGCTAAGGATGAAATCAAGTGTTAGAAATCAAAAATTGATGAAAACACTATTCATCATCATCAAATAGGGTTCGGCCAAAAAGTACTTTTTGAGCTATGATGAGAGTTGAATCATAAGCTCTTGGGTTTAGGTAGAGAATAATGATGTGAGTTCAAAGAACTTGGTCTTACCTCAAAAGGATTTTTCTACAATTTCCTATGGATTTTCAAAGTTTTGGATCTAAGAATTTCTTTTCATGAAAATGAAGATTGATCTTGAAATAAAGAAAGATTCAAGAAGCTAAGAGATCATAGAAGTGATCTTACCTTAAAATGAAGGAAGATTGCTCAAGGAATCAAGTGATTCCAACAAGTGATTCAAGCTCTTCAAGGATGAAAATAGAGTTTTCTCTCAAGAACAACTATGGAGTTCTAAAGGGGAGAGGGCTGTGCGAAAATGAGAGAGTGAGGGGCTGAGTTCAGCCTCTTAAGAGCTCACTTAAGGGTAAAAAGGTCATTTGCCAAAAGGGTAAAATGGTGAAAGTGTAAAAGACTATGGTTAGGGGCATTTTGGTCATTTTGCATCCAGATATTTCCAAACGTCATGACGACTCTGGCATACTCTCCTAAGTGTCCTGGGATGAGGAGATATCAAGATTATCTGTCGGCGAGTCCCGGCAAATCCATATGTGACTCCGTTCGTCACCCGATTAAGGATTCTGCTCGAACGAAGGTCAGGAAGTTATTTTTCTGAAATTTTTGCGAAATTTAACCAAAACGTAGATACTCGAATTCTAAGACTTACTGTCTCGTTCACGGGTCCATCTGAGGTCTCCTGATCAGTAAAGTCATACTGTCAGTGTAAAAACGCAGATCGAACTTCGTTTGAGTTTCCAACTCAAAACTTAATCGTAGCTTCCTACGATATCGACGAGCATGACTATGGTCTCGGAATATTTTATTTCTATTCCTAAGACCTCGAATAAAATAAAGATTAAAATACTGAAGAATTAGAAAACGTGAAAATCGTGGCATTACAAAAACCACTAATATCTTGTTCCAGTTTTCTCACAAAGTACATCAAGTGATAAATACTCAAAACTCTCATACATACTGTACTGGCCAGACACCAATATAAACTCTCCTCTATCCCGAATCCTTCACTGTTAGCAACAACGGATCTTCCACTTGCATCTGGTTCATAAGAGATGCCATCCTCTCCAGGAATAGGATCCTTAGCTGAAGTGTCTTCTCCACGAGCCATAAGAGAAAACATACATAGAAAAATATAGGGAGATAAGGATCTAACACAAACATCATATATGGGAAAGAAATTCATAGAATAACATATATAAACATCACATATATGAACATCACATAAACATATACACAACTATCTCCCAATCATATCACTCATGATCAACATTTCTGCTACATGTATCTCATTCCTACATGCATGTCGGCCGATATCTCAAATCTCATTCTCAATCTCGAGAATCATAGTTAGTTGTCCAGGGACCCTTTCCGCTCACCGTGACCAATAAGAGTGCATCCAGCTCCAACTCTCGGGAGAGGTATCTTGACCGCCTCGGAAAGTCCACCTGCGACGTGGAAGATTGTAATGCCCGGTAATTTTAATAATTTAAAATTATAAGTTGAAATATTATGCCAGATAATTTAAAATTTCTTTTCGTGTAAAGGTTATACATAATAAAATTTCTGTTTTTATTCATTTAAGTTAAATGTGTTCTTAATTAATATTACCCTGTAAATTTTTTTAGGAAAAAAAAAAGATGATTCTTGACATACCCTTACTAATTATAATTAACCTTATTAGTGAGTTGTATTAAGTTATGGGTTTTCTATAATGTCCCTAAGGTCAAAGACATTGTAGCCCAAGCCCAATATGCTTTAAAAGAGGATTTCCCCTCTTCATCCCCCCATATTTTTTTCTCCACCACCACCATAACCCTAGAGGGAAATAGAGAGAAAGTGTGAGAGCTTAAGCTTGCAGAGGAGGCAAAGGGGGAAGCTTGAGAAGTTCTTTCGTTTGCAATCTTTGGAACACAAGAATCTTCATGAAGAGGTGAGGGATTTATGTGTTAAAGGGTATTTGTTTTTTTTGAGGCTTTGCGTATGATTCTTCAAATATTCTATTATGATCTTCTTGAAATTGTGGATGTGAAAATGTGAAATAGTAATATGTTATGATTTGTAGTATTTTTGAATGCTAAATGAATGGTAAATGGATGCATCAGCTGCATTGGTTATTACGTTAAATGAATGATAAGTGTGAAATATTTTGAATGTTACTGTTATCTATTCTCTTCAATTGCTCCGAGTTATTGTGGGAATTTTGTGTGTTGAACTTGTGGATTTTAATTGATTTTGATTAGCAGCATAGCCTAAAGACAGAGCATCAGATTTTTTTTTTTTTTGTGGGTTTTCTTTTAAAATCATACCTTAGTTCTCTAAGGGAAATTTCTTCCCCTGTTGCGCGAGAAGCAACTCAGCTGCTTGGCAATTAAGTTTTTTATTTATTCTGGTTTTCCCTTATTGCGCCCAGAAGCAACACAAGCTACTATGTTTTTTTAGTTCCTTTTATTTGCACCAGATGGTGTGCTACTATGTATATAACCACCTCCACCAATTTGTAAAAGACATTAAAAGTCCTGAAGCAAGCACTGAGAGAATGAATAGGAGCTGGTCTTGATATATATAAAAATTTGTATATAAGCTAGCTAAAGTTGAGTACAGGTAATTGTAGGTAAGGTTCCGGAGCTCATTAAAAATTTATTGAGGTGCTAGATTATAATGAAAGTCATCAATAGAGGAGTATGATGTTGATTTATAAATATGTTGATATGGTTATAAAATAAATTATGATACATTGTTGGTTAGTTTGGATTATGCTACAATACTTGGAATATTGCTTGGTGTATTATTTAATGGATATGAGGATATTATAGGGTAAGTTTTAGTTTTGCCTAATTTTTTTTTTTTTTTTATAATACGTTTTGAAGGATGTGAATCCATGTGTATGTTCGTTTTGCGAATGTCATGTGAAAGTACTTGATGGAATGGATTGTCCAGGGAAGGTTATGAATCTTTGGGTAGACTGACCAGGGAGCGGGAGGCTCCGGTATATAAATATCACCGTCGGAGACGAGGGGACCTCGTTAGATACCCCGAGCGTTAGGAGGGACGTTGGTACTTGTCGGAGGGGGCAGTATCTCCGGGATACAAAATTAAAACTGTCGAGGTGGGGGACCTTAGTGAGTAACCCCAATCGGAACCCCAAAGACTCGATATATTAGTATATATGGTTTGGTACCCCCTTATGAGTGGGACATGGTTTATGAGAAAAAGAAAGTTAGTGCAAGTCATTCCACAAGTACTTCATCGAGGTACAAGATGTCAACATGTAATGTGATTTGCTATATAAACATACTTATGTATTGATGGTTGTAATAATGGTTCACAAAGTGATTTGTGTGTGAATTATAAATTGCTTGTATGACTGTGTGTTATAGTTTCTTACTTGACTTTGTGTGACCGCATGTGTTTGGGGGAAGCTCCGTCACTGAGTCAGTGGACTCACCCCACGTTTAACATTTCAGCTGCAGGTGCAACACCCTTTCCCGAGTGTCACATTCCCGAACGTTTATAAGGCCGAAAATATTTCTTAATGCGGAAAATACGATTTTCTTTTTTTTTTCTTTCTTTTCATAAGATGCAATGGGATTTAGCAAAGGTAAATAATACTAATAACGAACTTAGGTTCGCCATACATTTCTAGAACAATATGCATAATAATTACAGGGACATAAACAGAAAATGGAATAATACTATATACAGACATAAGTCTAATGTGTAACTGACATAAGAAATACAATAAGTACAAGGAGTCGTAGCTCCCCAAAAGTACTACAAAAACGACATAGTCTGGCCGACAACAAAACTAGACCACAAAAAGAAGGTCCTCCTCTGGCTCAAAGGAACTACTGGACTGAACCATCATCACGTCCATCTGTTCAAACAGCAACAGCAAGTACCAACAGAAAACATACAGATATGGGTGAGATTCCCGTTCATCAACACAGCAAAACAGCAATAGTAAAAACGGGACGACTCACCGGGTAACAGCGTACCCAACATGCTTACAGGAATTCTCAATGTCAAACATATTAAGCAGTTGACAACATAATATCATGTTAAGCAGTTAACAGCATAAAATAAGGTATTCTTAAACAGTACAATGATGTATAAACAGTACAACGATGTATAACAGTAAGTGTAAACATCAATAGCCATGCAATGCAATGCAATGTATATGACTCAATGTCAATGTCACTGGGTACTACTCTGACCCCTACTCCATGGAGCTAACAAAACATTCGGAGAGAGTGAATGGGAGGACATGTTCCGTGCGCGCCAGCCTTGGGCAAGATGCTACAACATTCGTAACGTGCACGTATCTGGCTTTTACGGAAACACTCTCGACCAAACATGAAAAGTACGGCATCTAGTAGAGGATATCAGTGTATTGCACGGATTCGCCACGACACAGAAGAGCTACCAACTGGTCACATGTAAGCCCTTCCAACCCTGATACCTCCCAAAAGACCATTGAAGATCGTCACCGTAAGATTCACACCCGCATCAAGGTGTAAGCTCAACTCCTAGGCTCAAGGCCTTACAACTATGCAAATGAAATGCCAATGCTTACACAAAGCAGATGCGATCAAGTAATGTCTATCCCCCGGATAAACCTCAAAGTCTACTAAGGTTCTCTTCCTTAGGAACTATACGCGTCTTTTGAAAACAAAACCTTTATCCACCGGATAAATCTCGTGATCCCTCCGGGATCGAGTCATCACAAGACTGAAACAATTGAACGCCTGATCGGGGTCCGAATCACCGGTCCGTCATCGAACGACTGTTTCAAAACCCAAAACGTTTTATGTTTGTGATTATGTCTTATGAAGTCATTGATGTATTAAGTCATCAATGGTATAGCATGTGGTCTTGTTCCACTACATACCATACTTAATTATTCCTTGTCTTCAACTCTAAGTCAATTACTTAACTTAGGTTTAAAAAGCGTAAACTTTACAGTTTGAGTTTGAAAAACACTATTTATAAACAAACCATTTCTCGCGAGGCGAAGGTATATGTCGCGACGCGAGGCCGAGAAGTTTTCTTTACTGCTTGGAAAAATCCTTCTGCTTCGCGAGGCGAGGATTGGATCGCGACGCGAGGCAGAGAAGTCATCTTTACTTCTTAGACAGTCTTTCTGCTCCGCGAGGCGAGGGTTATATCGTGACGCGAGGCAGAGAAGTTGCATCTTCACTACTTAGGCGGTTCGCGAGGCGAAAACGACTTCGCTACGCGAGGCCGAGAAGCTGCATCTTTGCTGCTTAGGCAGTTCGCGAGGCGATAACGAAGTCGCGACGCGAGGCCGAGGAGCTGCATCTTTGCTGCTCGGGCTAGTCCACTGTTTCGCGAGGCGAGGCAAGGTTAGCCTGGCGAATGCCTTATCTTCCCTCTGTCTCGCGAGGCGAGACGGGGTTCGCGGGGCGAGTGCCCTGTTTTTCATTTTCCCTAACTCCTTCATTATTTCTTCTTTTGAAAGACTTAGTTTGATTAAAAGACCTATGGCTAAAGAAAAGACATTTTCCCAACTTTGGTGACACACTTTAGAGGTGAAAACTTCATTTGATCTTTGGATCAAAATCACTTTTGTTTCTCTTTGAAAACATAGGTTATGAAATCATGTTTTGTTGCATCAACACTTTACCAAAACAAGAACAACATATGTTCTTATATTTTCCTCTTACTAAGGCCACAAGCCTACTCCAAAGAAAATGGAGACTTCACTTCACCAACAAAGCACATGTAGCTCAAAAGCTCATACAGTTATGATAAGCCACAATACACATTTCTACATCATAATCAAACATCCAAGTCCATCACACATCATGGTCTCATAATCAAACCATAAAAGTCCATACTTGGTCTAGTGATCAAAGTAGGTTTTTCAACATACATGGAAACGATTTTCATTCAATCATATCATCATCAACATATGCTAAAGCACACTACAACATACTCAAGCATAAACTCATCATAACAATCTTGTTCTCCAAGAGAACTTAACAAGACTTAACGCATAAAAGTGAACCCAAACTAAAGGGTTTCACCCACACATGAACTTAAACAACCATTCTCACTACCACCATCTTGGTGTGATGAGGTTCTTCTCCCCATACCTCTTGATGAGCAGATTCCCGGATCAAAGTCGGTTGATCGGTTTCTGAACTTCCTGATAATCGTCAACAACTACAACAACACAACAATCCAACATTAAACAACAATCAAAGCCAATCTCAACAATTCTCACAAAGAGGGTTTCGGCCACCCTAGGTTAAAAAGGTTAGGAATTGGTTTTGGTTTTCCATTTCATGGATTCAAAAGCATTAGGAAAGCTAAGGATGAAATCAAGTGTTAAAAATCAAAACTTGATGAAAACACTATTCATCATCTTCCAAAAGGGTTCGGCCAAAAATGCTTTTTGAGCTATGATGAGAGTTGAATCATAAGCTCTTGGGTTTAGGTAGAGATTGATGATGTGAGTTCAAAGAACTTGGTCTTACCTCAAAAGGATTTTTCTACAATTTCCTATGGATTTTCAAAGTTTTGGATCTAAGAAATTCTTTTCATGAAAATGAAGATTGATCTTGAAATAAAGAAAGATTCAAGAAGCTAAGAGATCATAGAAGTGATCTTACCTTGAAATGAAGAAAGAATGCTCAAGGAATCAAGTGAATCCAACAAAAACTCAAGCTTTTCTAGGTGAAAATGGAGTTTTCTCTCAAGAACAACTATGGAACTCTATGGTGTGAGGGGCTGTGCGAAAATGATGAAGTGAGGGGCTGAGTTCAGCCTCTTAAAAGTTCACTTAAGGGTAAAAAGGTCATTTGCCAAAAGGGTATAATGGTAAAAGTGTAAAAGACTAAGATTAGGGGCATTTTGGTCATTTTGCGTCCAGATATTTCTGAACATCACAACGACTCTGGCATACTCTCCCAAGTGTCCTGGGATGATGTGATATCAAGATTATTTATTGGCGAGTCCCGGTAAATCCATATGTGGCTCCGTTCGTCACCCGATTGAGGATTCCGCCCGAACGAAGGTCAGGAAGTTATTTTTCTGAAATTTTTACGAAATTTAACCAAAACGTAGAGAATCGAATTCTAAGACTTACTGTCTCGTTCACGGGTCCATCTGAGGTCTTCTGAGCAGTAAAATCATACTGTCAGTGTAAAAATGCAGACCGGACTCCGTTTGAGTTTTCGACTCAAAACTTAATCGTAGCTTCCTACGATATCGTCGAGCATGACTGTGGTCTCGGAATATTTTATTTCTATTCCTAAGACCTCAAATAAAATAAAGACATTAAAATACTAAAGAAATAGAAAACGTGAAAAATCGGGGCGTTACATTCCTACCCCTCTTAAAAGAATTTCGTCCTCGAAATTATACGTACCTCTTAAAACAAACTCGGATACTGTTGTTGCATGTCCTCTTCTCTTTCCCAGGTAGCATCACCTGTAGTCTCGTTCCGGATAACTTTGACCAAAGCTATCTCCTTCCCTCGCAGTTTCTTTATCCTCCTGTCCTCGATCTTAACCGGCAATGTCTCGTAGGTTAGGTTATCCTTCAGCTGTACTGAATCAGACTCTATGACGTGACTGGGATCAGGAATATACTTCCGCAATTGCGAAACATGAAAAACATTATGAAGGTTGGATAGAAAAGGCGGTAAAGCTATTTGGTAAGCTACTGGACCTATCCGACGAAGAATTTGATAAGGTCCAATGAATTTTGGAGTGAGTTTTCTGGACTTCAAGACCCTGCCCACCCCAGTCATCGGAGTGACTCTCAAAAACACATGATCCCCTTCCTCGAACTCAAGTGGCCTACGTCTTTTATCTGCATAACTCTTCTGTCGGCTCTGAGTTATCCTCATCTTTTCTTGAATCAGTTTTACCTTCTCGGTTGTTTGTTGCACTAGTTCTGGTGCTAATGAAGCACTTTCTCCATCTTGGTACCAACACAAAGGTGTTCTGTAACGTCGTCCATATAAAGCTTCGTAGGGTGCCATCCCTATACTCGAATGATAACTGTTGTTGTAGGTAAACTCTATCAACGGTAGGAAATTCTCCCAACTACCGGCATGTTCCAACACACACGCCCTCAACAGATCCTCTAAAGACTGAATCGTCCTTTTCGATTCTCCATCAGTTTGAGGATGGTAAGCCGAACTTAATCGTAACTTTGTTCCTAAAGCTTCATGTAAACTTTGCCAAAATCGCGAAGTAAAACGCGGGTCTCTATCCGATATGATACTTGAAGGTACTCCATGCAGTCTCACAATCTCACTGATATAAATCTGAGTAAGCTTTTCCATAGAATACTTGAGATTAATCGGTAGAAAATGAGCTGATTTCGTAAGCCTATCAATTATAACCCAAATGGAATCGTATCCTTTAGGTGTCCTTGGCAAACACGTCACGAAATCCATTGCTATGCCGTCCCATTTCCACTCTGGGATATCCAACGGAAGTAACATTCCAGCTGGCCTCTGATGTTCAACCTTTGCTTTCTGACACACTAAGCAAGATGCCACATAATCGGCTACATCTCTTTTCATCCCTTGCCACCAAAACAATCGCTTCAGGTCCTGGTACATCTTGGTTGACCCTGGATGCATACTTAACTTGCTTCTATGAGCTTCGTCCAGAATTAACCTCCTTATCTCCGGGTTGTTTGGCACACAAACCCGTTCTCCTCGTCTTAGGATTCCATCTGCTCCTTCTTTGTATTCCGACGTCATTCCTCTCTTTAGATTCTTTCGCTCTTTCTCCAGATACTGGTCATATACTTGTTTCTCCAGAATCTGATCCATCAGATCACAAGATACCGTAACCATACCTACACATAGTCTTACTGGCATACTAACCACAGACAGATGCATATCCCTAAACTGTTCCAACAGCTCGTGTTCCTTAACCATCATGGCAGACACATGTAACACTTTTCTACTCAGGGCATCCGCTACCACATTAGCTTTTCCCGGATGATACTGCAACTGGAAATCATAGTCCTTCAAAAATTCCAGCCACCGTCTTTGTCTCATGTTGAGCTCTTTCTGATCAAACAGATACTTCAAGCTCTTATGGTCACTGAAGACATTAAACGTCGAACCATACAAGTAGTGCCTCCAAATCTTCAACGCAAAGACTACTGCTGCTAACTCCAGATCATGAGTTGGGTAATTCTTCTCGTGCACTTTCAACTGTCTCGAGGCATACGCTACTACCTTCCGATTCTGCATCAGAACACAGCCTAAACCTTGGTATGAAGCGTCACAGTACACTTCAAAAGATTCGCTTGGATCTGGCAATATCAACACTGGCGATGTAGTCAGCCTCTTTTTCAGCTCTTGAAAACTCTGCTCACAGGCTTCAGTCCATTCAAACGCTTTGTCCTTCCTTGTCAATTGGGTAAGAGGTCCTACAATCTTAGAGAATCCCTCAATGAACCTCCGATAATACCCAGCCAAACCCACAAAACTGCGTATCTCAGTCACTGTGGTTGGTCTTTCCCACTCAAGAACTGCTTCGACTTTCGACGGATCTACAGCAATTCCTTCCTTTGAAATCACATGACCCAAAAACTGCACTTCGTCGAGCCAAAACTCACACTTGGACAGTTTTGCATACAGCTGTTTCTCTTTCAGAACTTGAAGAACCACACTAAGATGTTCAGCATGTTCTTCCTGGTCTCGTGAATAGATAAGTATGTCATCTATGAAGACAACGACAAACTGATCTAGGTATGGACGAAAGATCCTATTCATATAGTCCATGAATATAGCTGGAGCATTCGTCACACCAAACGGCATCACAAGATACTCATAGTGCCCATAGCGTGTTCGAAATGCTGTCTTCGATATATCTTCTGCCTTCACACGAATCTGGTGATAACCCGATCGCAAATCAATCTTGGAGAAAACTGCCGCTCCCCTCAACTGATCCATCAAGTCATCTATCCTCGGAAGTGGATACTTGTTCTTAATAGTAACTTTATTCAACTGGCGATAATCCACACATAGGCGAGATGTTCCATCTTTCTTTTTCACCAACAACACAGGTGCTCCCCACGGTGACACACTGGGTCTAACAAACTGCTTCCCCAATAAGTCTACCAACTGTTCCTTCAACGTTTCCAACTCAGCAGGTGCCATACGATACGGTGCCATAGACACTGGTCCTGTTCCTGGCACAAGATCGATTGCAAACTCGATGTCCCGAACTGGCGGCAAACCTGGTACGTCTTTAGGAAAGACTTCCGGAAACTCATTCACAACAGGTATGCGCTCTAAGACTAGCTCGCTCTTGACCTCCAAAGAAGATAGTAACATGTATCCCTGAGCTCCTTCTCTCAAAGAAGCGTTTACTTGGTTGGCAGTCAAAAATCCAGAATTCTCACAACTAGGGAAAACTAAAACTTGCACAGTCCAACAGGATATGATTAGAAGACAACCAATCCATTCCTAAGATTACATCCATTTGTGAAAGAGGCAAACAGATCAAATCAATCAAAAACATTCTATCTTTACCAGAAATAGAACAATTCAAACAAACTTTTGCAGTTACAACAGGCTTTGCAGTAGGCGTAGAAATTACCAAATCAAAAGGTAAAGAAGACACAGGTAATCCCAACAGATTCACACAGTCATAGACAATAAAAGAATGCGTTGCGCCTGAATCAAACAGTACAGTTAAGGTTTTACCTCCCATGACACATTGACCTTGGATCAAGTCTTCATTTTGAGAAGCTTCAGCACCACCCATAGTGTAGACTCTGCCCTTCATCTTAGGCCTTGCAGCTTGGACATTATTAACAGAATGTTCCAACTTCGGTTGCATGCATTCACGTGAGATGTGTCCCGGCTTCCCACACTTGAAGCAGATAATCCCTTTGATCGAACAATCTCTGGTGATGTGATTGCTCTTCCCACACTTCATGTACTTAGTTGGGGCGTTTCCAGACTGACTGAAACTCCCACTGCTTCCTCCAACAGAACGTTGTTGTCGATCTTGTTGCTTTACATACGGCTTCCATCGAGATTTGTTGTCTCGACCACTGCTCCCTCTCTGGAACTTGTTCGGTCCAGAACTCTGTACCCGCTTGTCCTTAGGCTCCAAACTCTCGATCAAACGACACTTCTCCATTAGCCTTGGAAAAATAGAAATTTCCAATGGAGCAACAGCTCTTTTCAAGTCGATCCTCAGACCTCCTTCGAATTTTCTGCACTTCCACTCCTCTCTTGGGTTGTCCAGAAAGTAATTTGAGAACTTTGCTAGACTTTCAAACTTAGCCCCATATTCAGCCACGGTCATTCCCCCTTGTCTCAGCTGGAGGAACTCCATCTCTTTCTCGTGTCTTGCGCTCGCAGGAAAATACTTCTCCAGGAATTTTCCCTTAAAAGTATTCCAATCCCCAACTACCGGCATGTTCCAACACACACGCCCTCAACAGATCCTCTAAAGACTGAATCGTCCTTTTCGATTCTCCATCAGTTTGAGGATGGTAAGCCGAACTTAATCGTAACTTTGTTCCTAAAGCTTCATGTAAACTTTGCCAAAATCGTGAAGTAAAACGCGGGTCTCTATCCGATATGATACTTGAAGGTACTCCATGCAGTCTCACAATCTCACTGATATAAATCTGAGTAAGCTTTTCCATAGAATACTTGAGATTAATCGGTAGAAAATGAGCTGATTTCGTAAGCCTATCAATTATAACCCAAATGGAATCGTATCCTTTAGGTGTCCTTGGCAAACACGTCACGAAATCCATTGCTATGCCGTCCCATTTCCACTCTGGGATATCCAACGGAAGTAACATTCCAGCTGGCCTCTGATGTTCAACCTTTGCTTTCTGACACACTAAGCAAGATGCCACATAATCGGCTACATCTCTTTTCATCCCTTGCCACCAAAACAATCGCTTCAGGTCCTGGTACATCTTGGTTGACCCTGGATGCATACTTAACTTGCTTCTATGAGCTTCGTCCAGAATTAACCTCCTTATCTCCGGGTTGTTTGGCACACAAACCCGTTCTCCTCCTCTTAGGATTCCATCTGCTCCTTCTTTGTATTCCGACGTCATTCCTCTCTTTAGATTCTTTCGCTCTTTCTCCAGATACTGGTCATATACTTGTTTCTCCAGAATCTGATCCATCAGATCACAAGATACCGTAACCATACCTACACATAGTCTTATTGGCATACTAACCACAGACAGATGCATATCCCTAAACTGTTCCAACAGCTCGTGTTCCTTAACCATCATGGCAGACACATGTAACACTTTTCTACTCAGGGCATCCGCTACCACATTAGCTTTTCCCGGATGATACTGCAACTGGAAATCATAGTCCTTCAAAAATTCCAGCCACCGTCTTTGTCTCATGTTGAGCTCTTTCTGATCAAACAGATACTTCAAGCTCTTATGGTCACTGAAGACATTAAACGTCGAACCATACAAGTAGTGCCTCCAAATCTTCAATGCAAAGACTACTGCTGCTAACTCCAGATCATGAGTTGGGTAATTCTTCTCGTGCACTTTCAACTGTCTCGAGGCATACGCTACTACCTTCCGATTCTGCATCAGAACACAGCCTAAACCTTGGTATGAAGCGTCACAGTACACTTCAAAAGATTCGCTTGGATCTGGCAATATCAACACTGGCGATGTAGTCAGCCTCTTTTTCAGCTCTTGAAAACTCTGCTCACAGGCTTCAGTCCATTCAAACGCTTTGTCCTTCCTTGTCAATTGGGTAAGAGGTCCTACAATCTTAGAGAATCCCTCAATGAACCTCCGATAATACCCAGCCAAACCCACAAAACTGCGTATCTCAGTCACTGTGGTTGGTCTTTCCCACTCAAGAACTGCTTCGACTTTCGACGGATCTACAGCAATTCCTTCCTTTGAAATCACATGACCCAAAAACTGCACTTCGTCGAGCCAAAACTCACACTTGGACAGTTTTGTATACAGCTGTTTCTCTTTCAGAACTTGAAGAACCACACTAAGATGTTCAGCATGTTCTTCCTGGTCTCGTGAATAGATAAGTATGTCATCTATGAAGACAACGACAAACTGATCTAGGTATGGACGAAAGATCCTATTCATATAGTCCATGAATATAGCTGGAGCATTCGTCACACCAAACGGCATCACAAGATACTCATAGTGCCCATAGCGTGTTCGAAATGCTGTCTTCGATATATCTTCTGCCTTCACACGAATCTGGTGATAACCCGATCGCAAATCAATCTTGGAGAAAACTGCCGCTCCCCTCAACTGATCCATCAAGTCATCTATCCTCGGAAGTGGATACTTGTTCTTAATAGTAACTTTATTCAACTGGCGATAATCCACACATAGGCGAGATGTTCCATCTTTCTTTTTCACCAACAACACAGGTGCTCCCCACGGTGACACACTGGGTCTAACAAACTGCTTCCCCAATAAGTCTACCAACTGTTCCTTCAACGTTTCCAACTCAGCAGGTGCCATACGATACGGTGCCATAGACACTGGTCCTGTTCCTGGCACAAGATCGATTGCAAACTCGATGTCCCGAACTGGCGGCAAACCTGGTACGTCTTTAGGAAAGACTTCCGGAAACTCATTCACAACAGGTATGCGCTCTAAGACTAGCTCGCTCTTGACCTCCAAAGAAGATAGTAACATGTATCCCTGAGCTCCTTCTCTCAAAGAAGCGTTTACTTGGTTGGCAGTCAAAAATCCAGAATTCTCACAACTAGGGAAAACTAAGGTTTTATTTGCACAGTCCAACAGGATATGATTAGAAGACAACCAATCCATTCCTAAGATTACATCCATTTGTGAAAGAGGCAAACAGATCAAATCAATCAAAAACATTCTATCTTTACCAGAAATAGAACAATTCAAACAAACTTTTGCAGTTACAACAGGCTTTGCAGTAGGCGTAGAAATTACCAAATCAAAAGGTAAAGAAGACACAGGTAATCCCAACAGATTCACACAGTCATAGACAATAAAAGAATGCGTTGCGCCTGAATCAAACAGTACAGTTAAGGTTTTACCTCCCATGACACATTGACCTTGGATCAAGTCTTCATTTTGAGAAGCTTCAGCACCACCCATAGTGTAGACTCTGCCCTTCATCTTAGGCCTTGCAGCTTGGACATTATTAACAGAATGTTCCAACTTCGGTTGCATGCATTCACGTGAGATGTGTCTCGGCTTCCCACACTTGAAGCAGATAATCCCTTTGATCGAACAATCGCTGGTGATGTGATTGCTCTTCCCACACTTCATGCACTTAGTTGGGGCGTTTCCAGACTGACTGAAACTCCCACTGCTTCCTCCAACAGAACGTTGTTGTCGATCTTGTTGCTTTACATACGGCTTCCATCGAGATTTGTTGTCTCGACCACCGCTCCCTCTCTGGAACTTGTTCGGTCCAGAACTCTGTACCCGCTTGTCCTTAGGCTCCAAACTCTCGATCAAACGACACTTCTCCATTAGCCTTGAAAAAATAGAAATTTCCAATGGAACAACAGCTCTTTTCAAGTCGATCCTCAGACCTCCTTCGAATTTTCTGCACTTCCACTCCTCTCTTGGGTTGTCCAGAAAGTAATTTGAGAACTTTGCTAGACTTTCAAACTTAGCCCCATATTCAGCCACGGTCATTCCCCTTGTCTCAGCTGGAGGAACTCCATCTCTTTCTCGTGTCTTGCGCTCGCAGGAAAATACTTCTCCAGGAATTTTCCCTTAAAAGTATTCCAATCCACAACTTGTTGATCGTGAATCAACATCTGACGGGCTCCTCCCCACCAATATTCAGCATCCTCCACCAGCATATAGGTTGCATAGACAACCTTGTCATTCTCAGTGCATCTCATTGCTCCAAAGATCTTTTCCAGCGTTTGGATCCAGCGTTCAGCTAATTCAGGATTAAATTCACCTTTGAATTGAGGTGGATTCCGACGCAGAAATTCGTCCAGTCCTCTTCCTCCGGCAGCTCTTTCGTCACGTTGAACCATAGCAGCAGCCATGTCCCGTATGGCGTTCACAGCAGCAGTCAGGTTTTGAGCAGCCATTGCTACCTTCAAAACCAGAACTATCAAACACAAGAACCACAACAAAACTAAAGCAAACAACAGAGAATCACACAGAGAACACAACACAACCAAGACAGACCATAACCTACAACCCCAAAAAGACTCGGCCAGCTCTGATACCAAACAATGCAACACCCTTTCCCGAGTGTCACATTCCCGAACGTTTATAAGGCCGAAAATATTTCTTAATGCGGAAAATACGATTTTCTTTTTTTTTTTCTTTCTTTTCACAAGATGCAATGGGATTTAGCAAAGGTAAATAATACTAATAACGAACTTAGGTTCGCCATACATTTCTAGAACAATATGCATAATAATTACAGGGACATAAACAGAAAATGGAATAATACTATATACAGACATAAGTCTAATGTGTAACTGACATAAGAAATACAATAAGTACAAGGAGTCGTAGCTCCCCAAAAGTACTACAAAAACGACATAGTCTGGCCGACAACAAAACTAGACCACAAAAAGAAGGTCCTCCTCTGGCTCAAAGGAACTACTGGACTGAACCATCATCACGTCCATCTGTTCAAACAGCAACAGCAAGTACCAACAGAAAACATACAGATATGGGTGAGATTCTCGTTCATCAACACAGCAAAACAGCAATAGTAAAAACGGGACGACTCACCGGGTAACAGCGTACCCAACATGCTTACAGGAATTCTCAATGTCAAACATATTAAGCAGTTGACAACATAATATCATGTTAAGCAGTTAACAGCATAAAATAAGGTATTCTTAAACAGTACAACGATGTATAAACAGTACAACGATGTATAACAGTAAATGTAAACATCAATAGCCATGCAATGCAATGCAATGTATATGACTCAATGTCAATGTCACTGGGTACTACTCTGACCCCTACTCCATGGAGCTAACAAAACATTCGGAGAGAGTGAATGGGAGGACATGTTCCGTGCGCGCCAGTCTTGGGCAAGATGCTACAACATTCGTAACGTGCACGTATCTGGCTTTTACGGAAACACTCTCGACCAAACATGAAAAGTACGGCATCTAGTAGAGGATATCAATGTATTGCACGGATTCGCCACGACACAGAAGAGCTACCAACTGGTCACATGTAAGCCCTTCCAACCCTGATACCTCCCAAAAGACCATTGAAGATCGTCACCGTAAGATTCACACCCGCATCAAGGTGTAAGCTCAACTCCTAGGCTCAAGGCCTTACAACTATGCAAATGAAATGCCAATGCTTGCACAAAGCAGATGCGATCAAGTAATGTCTATCCCCCGGATAAACCTCAAAGTCTACTAAGGTTCTCTTCCTTAGGAACTATACGCGTCTTTTGAAAACAAAACCTTTATCCACCGGATAAATCTCGTGATCCCTCCGGGATCGAGTCATCACAAGACTGAAACAATTGAACGCCTGATCGGGGTCCGAATCACCGGTCCGTCATCGAACGACTGTTTCAAAACCCAAAACGTTTTATGTTTGTGATTATGTCTTATGAAGTCATTGATGTATTAAGTCATCAATGGTATAGCATGTGGTCTTGTTCCACTACATACCATACTTAATTATTCCTTGTCTTCAACTCTAAGTCAATTACTTAACTTAGGTTTAAAAAGCGTAAACTTTACAGTTTGAGTTTGAAAAACACTATTTATAAACAAACCATTTCTCGCGAGGCGAAGGTATATGTCGCGACGCGAGGCCGAGAAGTTTTCTTTACTGCTTGGAAAAATCCTTCTGCTTCGCGAGGCGAGGATTGGATCGCGACGCGAGGCAGAGAAGTCATCTTTACTTCTTAGACAGTCTTTCTGCTCCGCGAGGCGAGGGTTATATCGTGACGCGAGGCAGAGAAGTTGCATCTTCACTACTTAGGCGGTTCGCGAGGCGAAAACGACTTCGCTACGCGAGGCCGAGAAGCTGCATCTTTGCTGCTTAGGCAGTTCGCGAGGCGATAACGAAGTCGCGACGCGAGGCCGAGGAGCTGCATCTTTGCTGCTCGGGCTAGTCCACTGTTTCGCGAGGCGAGGCAAGGTTAGCCTGGCGAATGCCTTATCTTCCCTCTGTCTCGCGAGGCGAGACGGGGTTCGCGGGGCGAGTGCCCTGTTTTTCATTTTCCCTAACTCCTTCATTATTTCTTCTTTTGAAAGACTTAGTTTGATTAAAAGACCTATGGCTAAAGAAAAGACATTTTCCCAACTTTGGTGACACACTTTAGAGGTGAAAACTTCATTTGATCTTTGGATCAAAATCACTTTTGTTTCTCTTTGAAAACATAGGTTATGAAATCATGTTTTGTTGCATCAACACTTTACCAAAACAAGAACAACATATGTTCTTATATTTTCCTCTTACTAAGGCCACAAGCCTACTCCAAAGAAAATGGAGACTTCACTTCACCAACAAAGCACATGTAGCTCAAAAGCTCATACAGTTATGATAAGCCACAATACACATTTCTACATCATAATCAAACATCCAAGTCCATCACACATCATGGTCTCATAATCAAACCATAAAAGTCCATACTTGGTCTAGTGATCAAAGTAGGTTTTTCAACATACATGGAAACGATTTTCATTCAATCATATCATCATCAACATATGCTAAAGCACACTACAACATACTCAAGCATAAACTCATCATAACAATCTTGTTCTCCAAGAGAACTTAACAAGACTTAACGCATAAAAGTGAACCCAAACTAAAGGGTTTCACCCACACATGAACTTAAACAACCATTCTCACTACCACCATCTTGGTGTGATGAGGTTCTTCTCCCCATACCTCTTGATGAGCAGATTCCCGGATCAAAGTCGGTTGATCGGTTTCTGAACTTCCTGATAATCGTCAACAACTACAACAACACAACAATCCAACATTAAACAACAATCAAAGCCAATCTCAACAATTCTCACAAAGAGGGTTTCGGCCACCCTAGGTTAAAAAGGTTAGGAATTGGTTTTGGTTTTCCATTTCATGGATTCAAAAGCATTAGGAAAGCTAAGGATGAAATCAAGTGTTAAAAATCAAAACTTGATGAAAACACTATTCATCATCTTCCAAAAGGGTTCGGCCAAAAATGCTTTTTGAGCTATGATGAGAGTTGAATCATAAGCTCTTGGGTTTAGGTAGAGATTGATGATGTGAGTTCAAAGAACTTGGTCTTACCTCAAAAGGATTTTTCTACAATTTCCTATGGATTTTCAAAGTTTTGGATCTAAGAAATGCTTTTCATGAAAATGAAGATTGATCTTGAAATAAAGAAAGATTCAAGAAGCTAAGAGATCATAGAAGTGATCTTACCTTGAAATGAAGAAAGAATGCTCAAGGAATCAAGTGAATCCAACAAAAACTCAAGCTTTTCTAGGTGAAAATGGAGTTTTCTCTCAAGAACAACTATGGAACTCTATGGTGTGAGGGGCTGTGCGAAAATGATGAAGTGAGGGGCTGAGTTCAGCCTCTTAAAAGTTCACTTAAGGGTAAAAAGGTCATTTGCCAAAAGGGTATAATGGTAAAAGTGTAAAAGACTAAGATTAGGGGCATTTTGGTCATTTTGCGTCCAGATATTTCTGAACATCACAACGACTCTGGCATACTCTCCCAAGTGTCCTGGGATGATGTGATATCAAGATTATTTATTGGCGAGTCCCGGTAAATCCATATGTGGCTCCGTTCGTCACCCGATTGAGGATTCCGCCCGAACGAAGGTCAGGAAGTTATTTTTCTGAAATTTTTACGAAATTTAACCAAAACGTAGAGAATCGAATTCTAAGACTTACTGTCTCGTTCACGGGTCCATCTGAGGTCTTCTGAGCAGTAAAATCATATTGTCAGTGTAAAAACGCAGACCGGACTCCGTTTGAGTTTTCGACTCAAAACTTAATCGTAGCTTCCTACGATATCGTCGAGCATGACTGTGGTCTCGGAATATTTTATTTCTATTCCTAAGACCTCAAATAAAATAAAGACATTAAAATACTAAAGAAATAGAAAACGTGAAAAATCGGGGCGTTACAGCAGGTATCTACGATGTCACCGGAAGCCTTGGATGCCATGTGGATAGTTTTAAGGGTTTGAACCCATAGGTTTTAAGTTGTATCTAGTGTAAGAAGGACTTTGTAATTTATGTGACCTTTTGGTTTCACTCTGATGATATTATTCAATCTTATGATGTATTATGGAATGATATTTCTTTATACTTTGGATGAGACGAATTAGTATGCTTGAGAGGCTGCGAAAGGGGAAATGAGAGATTTTCCATTTCGGCCGGTCATGACTATGAAATTTGGGTAATGACAAAGATTGAGGGTCCAGTCGGGATAACCAGTTTCCAGCAGGCAACATGACACGATAGGAGCCACCTATCCGTCACTTGTGATAAGTCCCGAACCCGATTACATCCCCAAGATCACCAAGATCGTCCCTTCCCTCTTCCGTATCGGCACTCAGGTACACTAACCTCGTGTGTCCAGTACCACACGGCTCGCCACTTGGCACATGATTATGCTATGCATATCAACCAACACTTGTGCCACCAATATCTCAATATTCATATCAATCCTCAAATCATTTTATTCATGATACCATTGTATTCATCACTTTATCAATATCCATCACTTTTCCTCACATATGCATTGTGGTACTTTCATCCACGATCCACATCATCATCATCAATGTCAATCATAAGACATGCGTACATGATATTCAATATCTCAATATATCAACTCAAACATATAACATCATACAATTCATATTATGAAGCATATCATTCTAATCTTAAAGTACATAGATCACATTGAGCACATTCACAATCACACCAAACATATCAATCATCCATAAAGTAATAGTCATCTAGCCTAGGGTGTATGCTTAGTGCTGATAGCCCAAAGATACCTACACCTAGGGTCTAGGTACTTTGTTAGGGCTCAACCTCTAGTAGGGTTTGGGGTTCCCCAACAAATATCAATATACATTATTCTCCTCTTGCCTTCCCGATGAATGTGAGATTCTTTCTCCCCACCTTATAGCAATGTAGTAATGATAACGAACCCACGAGCACTTGCTCACGGCCGAAGCCCCGTTCCTCCACCGGTACCCGTGTACACTTTAGAACGATGTAACACGATCTTATCCTTCATCACAAATCATAATCACAATTAGTAAAATCAAACAAAATACACCTAGTCCTTAGGAACTAGGGTTCGGCCCCATAAATAGGAAAATGCTAGAAGTGTTAAAACTTCACAAACTCTTGGATCTATGATCCTTAAGCATAGATAACACTCTTGTAAGTCTTTTTATTTAAGAATTTGAAACACAACTCAAGATTCTTCACACAATAGGTTTTGGCCATCTTTAGGTATATAAGGCTAGGAAAGGTTTTTGATTCAATTCTTTTGGATTCAAAGACATTTAAGTGTGATAGAACTCAAATCAATACTTCTTTAAGCAAAATTTGAAACAAAACATGATTCTTCACATACGACATTCGGCCCTCTCTACCCCAAATGGGTTAGAGAGCTTTTATGATTACAAACTCTTATATTAATGACAGAATATCATGAATCTAGATCAAGAAAATTGGTTTGACATTAAAATGAATTTTCTGCAATTTATCATGAATTTTGGAAGTTCAAGAGCATACATGAACACAGAGTTTCAATGAAGAAAGATGAAGATCTAGTGCTTAAAGATGAGAACTTTACCTCTTAGATGATAAAGAAGATGAATCCAAGCAACTTTGCTTCTCAAGGTTCTTGGAGAATCCTTGAAGAATGGAGAGAAAATGGAGTTAGAACCTTGAAGATGTTATGAATACTTGAAGTGAAGAACAAGGGTGGAGGGTGCACTAAATTGAGAGAAAGAAATAGAAGAGAGGGGCGTGAGGTGTATATATATATGAAGGAGAGGATATGGATAGGATAAGGTTAGAATGGGTATTTCACCTTAGGAACAAAATTGGGATTTTATCAAAAGTTGTAGTAGAACTTGAATACTTGAACTTGAAGAATAAAGTAAAGGAGAAAGGAATATGACATAGGATATGTATATATGAATGGCATGTAAGATATATGAAGGAAGGGTAAGGATTGTATAAAAGTTATTTAAGGGCAAAAAGGTCATTTCCGTTAGGGGCAAAATTGTTATTTTCTACACCATTATCATGACTATGGTGAGTCACCCATGTGACTCACCCCTCACCATCATTACTATGGTGAGTCACCTAAGTGAGTCACTCATGTAATAATTACATATAGATGAGGATAAGGTGAGGTGATTTGAAAGCGACCTTATGTTTATCCGTTACCGGTTCCTGTAATGCAGACCGGATTTCGTCTGAGTCTTCAACCCAAACCTTAACCATAATTCTCTACTAGTAAGGTAGAGTAAAACAATATCTGTGTTGTATCCAAAAAGTGGATATGTAAAGATAAAATCAAACATCGGATGAGAGACGTGGTTCCTGAATGTGATTAGTCAATGGATGAGTCATTACCATGACTTATCACCATCATGATTACTTCACCATGACTCATCATCATGAGTCATCCATATCATGATTACTTTTCTAAAGTAGTCATGATTACTTTTCCAAAATATCTTGATATTTACAACTTTGCCACTATGCCTTAGATAGGATTTGTATACTTTACTGATTTAAAAATTGGGATGTTACATTACCACCCCCCTTAAAAAGAATTTCGTCCTCGAAATTCGATGTATCTCTTAGAACAGATTCAGTCACTGTTGTTGTTTGTTCTACGTGGCTTTCATCTGTTCTCTTATCCTCTTGATTTGTTCTGTCCTTTACTGTACCACCTCCGGTCTTTAAGATTTTTTTTCTCTCTCGTCTCATACCAACACAACAGAGTTTTACACTTTCGTCCATACAAAGCTTCAAAGGATGTCATTCCAATATTGGAATGGAAATTATTATTACACGTGGATTCAATCACTGGCAAGTAATTGTCCCAACTTCCTGTCTATTCCAACACACAAGTTTTTAATAGATCTTCCAATGCTTGAATTATTCGTTGATAAACTCAACCTTGACTTCGTCCCCAATACTCCTTGTAGACTCCTCCAGAACCTTGATGTAAATCTCGGATTGATATGATACTCGGAGATACTCCATGTAACCTTACTATCTCTTTGAAACAAATCTGGGTTATTCTTTCCAAAGAGTATCTTTCAATAATGGCTAAGAAATGTACAATTTCATTAACCGATCCATGCTTAAGCAAATTGCATCAAATCCATTCGGAGTCCTTGGAAGTTCCATTACAAAGTCCATTGCTATGTCATCCCATTTTCCATTTCGAGATATCCAGAGATAGTAATATTCCAGTTGGCATCTTATGTTCAATCTTAGCTTTCGGACATACTAAACACGATAAAACATATTCTGCTATTTCCTTCTTCATTCCAGGCCACCAAAATATCTTCTTCAAATCTTGGTACATTTTTGTGGCACCGGGATGAAAACTTAGCTTACTTTTATGGCCTTCATCCTCGGGCACATAGATCCTTTTCTTATATCTAATAACCTCATGGCCATCTATATTAAACTCAGAAGTCTTATTCTGCTCTATCAACTTTTTCATCTTTTGGAGATACTGATTAGATCCTTATTTTTCTCTAATCATCCTTAAGAATTCATTAGTCACTGAGGCAATACCTAGATACATTCTATCCTTAGATATTTCCACTCCTAAACTTAAATCTCTAAACTGTTCTAGCAACTCTAGTTCTTTTACCATCATTGCAGACACATGTAACGATTTCCGACTTAATGCATCTGCCACCACATTAGCCTTTCCTGGATGATAATGTAGATCGAATTCATAATCTTTTATGAATTCTACCTACCTCCTCTATCTCATATTTAGTTTCTTTTGATCAAACAAGCACCTCAAACTATCCCAAAGGGTTTGATAACACCAACACCGGTGACGTAGTTAACTGCTTCTTCAATTCTTGAAAACTGGCTTCACACTCAGCTGTCCCTTCGAATGTCACGCCTTTCCTTATCAATTGCGTCATAGGTAGCGCAATCTTCGAGAAGCCTTCTATGAATCTGCTGTAGTATCCAGCTAATCCAAGAAAACCTCTCTCCTCACTAACCGTCTTTTGACTTTCCTACTGGACTACTGCCTCTACTTATCTGCCTTGCATCAGCATCTAACTCAATCCTTGATGCAAAGCATTTTGGTACTTTTCAAGACATCCCTTCAATTTGAAAGCTTCAATCCAAATGAAATAAATATTCTATCTTTCTACTCTCAAAAATTCTATCTACAATCTTGCTTCCTTGCATCTAAATTTATTCCTTTAACTACTTGTCCCAAACTTAACTTCCTCAAACAAAACTCACACTTGTCCCACTTGGCAAACTATTATCCTTCTTACAAGATCTGAAGAATCATCTGAAGTCGTTCCACTTGCCTCTCGCAATCTCGTGAATGGAAGAGAAAGTCGTAAAGAAAGACATTAACGAATGACAAGGAAGAAGAAAATATATAAATGTCTCACGTTACAAGAGAAAATTGACCAAATGAAGGATATGAGAGGAGATCTAATACCTTAAAAAGGATTTCCAATAGGGTCTTGATTGTGAGAATGCCCGGATACATAATCACAATCACAACTCTACTAGAGTTCCTTCCTCCCAAGAGATCTATTACTAGGTTGACAATCGAAGTTTCCAATATTCTCAACTTTAGAAAAGTCAGAGTTGTACTAGAACGAACTAAAATGACATGGTTGAAAGAAAACCAGTCCATTTCCACAATAAAATCCATCTGAGACAAGGCAATCAAATTGAAAACCAAAACAATATCAAATCAACGAAAGCGATAAGGAGCAAGTTTTGTGATGGAATGGCAACGATCAAATCAAGAATATAGACAAAAAGAGAAAACCAGATCGTCACACATCATCATGAGAATTTAAAGAAAAAGGTTAAGACTTACAGCAGGTAATACAATATTGGGATTACCTTCAATGAGATATGTATCCTCATGTAAACCTTCGGTTGGTGAAGCCTCCACTTTATTCACTGCACAACTTCTTCCTTTCGTCTTCAACTTAGATGCTTGAATGTCATGGACTGCAGCTTCCACCTTCTGTGGTTTGCAACCCAAGACAAAGTGTCCCCGTACTTAGAATAGATCCCTTCTTTAAAGAAGTAGCTTCTCACTTTGAGTACCTCTCCAAACTCCATCTAAACTTGTTGATTTTCACCAATGTCACAAATAACATTCCGTAATAGTCAGAACTCGAATGTTCTGATTCCTACTTACCCACTACCTTTATTAGCATTGTTTCCTTTCCGAAACAATATCACAATGAACACACATCGTCTTCTTTTGAAGACAATGACATAGAGCACACAACACAAGCAAGGATAGACCTACATCCAAACCCTGACATGACTCAGCTAGTTCTCTTCTCCTTTCGAGGTTTTCAATTACTAAACACCGATCCAGCATCTTAGGGAATTTGGTAATCCCCAACTGTACCACCTTCGAATCTATGGCACATCCACTCCTCAACCGGATACCGCGGGTAGAACTCTGAAAACTTTAGCAGTGCCTTAAACCTCGCTGCGTATTTCGCAATCGCCATGTTGCCTTGCTTCAGATTCTGGGACTCCTTATATTTTTCCCTCCTGACCATTAGAGGAAAGTATTTCTCAAGGAAACACTCTCCGAACAATCCCCAAGTTATGGCTCTTTCTCCAGTCTCAAACAGCCTCTGCTTCCCTTTCCACCACATTTCTGCTCCTCCCACTAGCATAAAAGAAGCATAGGAAACCTTCTGAGCTTCATCACAGTGTATTGCTGCTCTTAAATCCACAATTTCGCCCCCTCAGGATTGTGATCCCCACTGAACTGAGGAGGTTGTCGCCTCATGAAGGCATCCAACCCAGCATCATTATTTGGAACATTCCGCTGTTGTTGAGGTCGATGTTGATTTTCCTGGGTCAATTGGATAAGTTGAGCGTTCTACTGGGTTTGCTGAAACATAGCAGCAGCCATATCCCTTATAGTCCTGAGGGTTTCCAATGACCCAGCTCCATTTCCAGTATGTTAAGCTGCTGCTTCATGACCTCTATTAGGTCCTGTCCTACTTCTACCTCTACCTCGAGCCATTGGTTTCTGATTCAAGTAACCATTAGCTCACCATTCTATAGGTATGACGTAACAAAACATTGCTCTCTTTGGCTAACACATATTTCACAACAACAATCAAACAAACATTCACCCAATATGCATTCTACCCATCTCTAATCATAGTCAGTATCCGAGGTGGATCCAACTAACAAGGCCAGTACACTTCCTAACTCACACCGTGAGGTCCACATAACCCTACAGTCCGGTTAAGAACCGAACTGCTTTGATACCAACAAAATGATATGACCCCACTTACGTAGGATAATTCCATTATAACCTAATTATCTAATCTTGAAAACATGCGGAAATTTCAAAACTTAAGATACATAACAATATAAACAACCTATAGCTAGCAACATATCCATATGTATATCATTATCCTTAATTACATATATCAGAGTGTGCTTCTTTAATATAACGACCTTTAACTTCCAATAAGGAAGATACATAACCAGTCATACTAAAAACCACTAATATCTTATTCTAGTTTTCTCACAAAGTACATCAAGTTATAAATACTCAAAACTCTCATACATACTGTACTGGCCAGACACCAATATAAACTCTCCTCTATCCTTCACTGTTAGCATCAACAGATCTTCCACCTGCATTTGGTTTATAAGATATGCCATTCTCTCCAGGAATAGGATCCTCAACTGAAGTGTCTTCTCCACGAGCCATAAGAGAAAACATATATAGAAAAATATAGGGAGATAAGGATCTAACACAAACATCATATATGGGAAAGAAATTCATAGAATAACATATATAAACATCACATATATGAACATCACATAAACATATACACAATTATCTCCCAATCATATCACTCATGATCAACATTTATGCTACATGTATCTCATACCTACATGCATGTCGGCCGACATCTCAAATCTCATTCTCAATCTCGAGAATCATAGTTAGTTGTCCAAGGACCCTTTCCGTTCACCGTGACCAATAAGAGTGCATCCCGCTCCAACTCTCAGGAGAGGTATCTTGGCCGCCTCGGAAAGTCCACCTGCGACGTGGAAGATTGAGGGCTCAGTCGGGATAACCAGGTTCCAGCAGGCAACACGACACGATAGGAGCCACTTATCCATCACTTGTGATAAGTTCCGAACCCGATTACATCCCCAAGATCACCAAGATCGTCCCTTCCCTCTTCCGTACCCGCACTCAGGTACACTAACCTCGTGTGTCCCGTACCACACGGCTCGCCACTTGGCACATGATTATGCTATGCATGTCAACCAAAACTTATGCCACCAATATCTTAATATTCATCTCAATCCTCAAATCATTTACTCATGATACCATTGTACCCATCACTTTATCAATATCCATCACTTTTCCTCACATATGCATTGTGGCACTTTCATTCCACATCATCATCATCAATGTCAATCATAAGACATGCATACATGATATTCAATATCTCATTATATCAACTCAAACATATAACATCATACAATTCATATTATCAAGCATATCATTCTAATCTTAAAGTACATAGATCACATTGAGCACATTCACAATCACACTAAACATATCAATCATCCATAAAGTAATTGTCATCTAGCCTAGGGTGTATGCTTAGTGGTGATAGCCCAAAGATACTTATACCTAGGGTCTAGGCACTTTGTTAGGGCTCAACCTCTAGTAGGGTTTGGGGTTCCCCTACACATATCAATATACATTATTCTACTCTTGCCTTCCCGATGAATGTGAGATTCTTTTCCCCACCTTATAGCAATGTAGTAATGATCACAAACCCACGAGCTCTAGCTCATGGCCGAAGCCCTGTTCCTCCACCGGTAACCGTGTACACTTTAGAACGATGTAACATGATCTTATCCTTCTTCACAAATCATAATCACAATTAGGAAAATCAAACAAAACACAAGTAGTCCTTAGGAACTAGGATTCGGCCCCATAAATAGGAAAATGTTATAAGTGTTAAAATTTCACAAACTCTTGGATCTATGATCCTTAAGCATAGATAACACTCCTGTAAGTCTTTTTATTCAAGAATTTGAAAGACAACTCAAGATTCTTCGCACCATAGGTTTCGGCCCTCTTTAGGTATATAAGGCTAGTGAAGGTTTTTGATTCAATTCTTTTGGATTCAAAGACATTTAAGTGTGATAGAACTCAAATCAACACTTCTTTAAGCAAAATTTGAAACAAAACTTCATGATTCTTCACATACGACATTCGGCCCTCTCTACCCCAAATAGGTTAGTGAGGTTTTATGATTACAAACTCTTAGATTAATGATAGAAGATCATGAATCTAGATCAAGAAAATTGGTTTGACATTAAAATGAATTTTCTACAATTTATCATGAATTTTGGAAGTTCAAGAGCATACATGAACACATAGATTTTCAATGAAGAAAGATGAAGATCTAGAGCTTAAAGATGAGAACTTTACCTCTTAGATCATAAAGAAGATGAATCCAAGCAACTTTGCTTCTCAAGGTTCTTGGAGAATCCTTGAAGAATGGAGAGAAAATGGAGTTAGAAGCTTGAAGATGTTATGAATATTTGAAGTGAAGAACAAGGGTGGAGGGTGCATGAAATTAAGAGAAATAAATATAAGAGAGAAGCGTGAGGTGTATATATATATATATATATATATATATATATATATATATATATATATATGAAGGAGAGGGTAAGGATAGGATAAGGTTAGAATGGGTATTTCACCTTAGGAACAAAATTGGGATTTTATCAAAAGTTGTAGTAGAACTTGAATACTTGAACTTGAAGAATAAAGTAAAGGAGAAAGGAATATGACATAGGATATGTATATATGAATGGAGTGTAAGATATGTGAAGGAAGGGTAAGGATTGTATAAAAGTTACTTAAGGGCAAAAAGGTCATTTCCGTTAGGGGACAAAATTGTCATTTTCTACACCATCATCATGACTATAGTGAGTCACCCCTGTGACTCACCCCTCACCATCATTACCATGGTGACTCACCTAGGTGTGTCACTCATGTAATAATTACATATAGATAAGGATAAGGGGAGGTGGCTTGAAAGCGACCTTATGCTTATCCGTTACCGGTTCCTGTAATCTTGTACGCAGACTGAGTTTCGTCTAAGTCTTCAACCCAAACCTTAACCATAATTCTCTACTAGTAAGGTAGAGTAAAACAATATCTATGTTGTGTCCAAAAAGTGGATATGTAAAGATAAAATCAAACACCGAATGAGAGACGTGGTTCTTGAATGTGATTAGTCAATAGATGAGTCGTTACCATGACTTATTACCATCATGATTACTCCACCATGACTCATCATCATGAGTGATCCATGTCATGATTAATTTTCTAAAGTAATTATGATTACTTCTCCAAAATATCTTGATATTTACAAGTTTGCCACTATGCCTTAGATAAGATTTGTGTACTTTACTGATTTGAAAATTGGGATGTTACATACACTCTGGAGTTGTTGATAATTACAGTTGTAATAAGATAAGAAAAAAAATTTATCACGATTTTCAGGACCTAGTAAGATATACCTAGAGAAAATCTGTTTTCCGAAAGTAAACCAGCAAGATTTTATTTCCATATTATTTGTCGTTTTGGGTAACAATGTGGCGCCGGGTTTAGGGTGTCACATTAGTGGTATCAGAGCTGGTTGAGTCTTTCGGGAATCCTTGGGAATAGGTTTGTTGTGTTGATGTTGATTGATCGCTGATTAAGGCTTGATTGAATTACTTCTTAGAAGTAATGTGTGTTGATAAGTGCTTATATGTTTTGGTTTCTGGTTACAGTTTGACTGATTTCAATCTTGTAGGTCAGATATGGAACCAAGAATCGAAACTAGAGCTGGACGTGGACGTGACCGTGGACGTGGTCGCGGGAGAGGAATTGGTGTCCATATTGAGGATGCTGACGGTGCCAATGGAATGGACTTCGCGGCACAGGCAATGGCGAACATGGCAACGGCAATTGCTAATCAAACAACAACCATGAATGCTCACAATGCCTAAGAGCAAGTCCATGCTGAACAAGCCGCTGAGGGTCGAAGTCTAACTACTTTTAGACGTCAAAACCCGCCACAGTTTCATGAGTGGTTCTAAGGCTTCAAACTCTGATGATCTCATATAGGGTGATTGCGACATAGACGGTAATCTTTTATCCGTACTTTTTGATTTGGGTGCAACCCATTCGTTCATTTCTATGGATTGTGTGAAACATTTGAAATTATCTGTTTCTTCCTTGTCATTTGACTTGATTGTGTCCACCCCAATTGTTGAACCAGTTACTATAAATTCTATATACTTGAACTGTCCTATTGTTAGTCAGGATAGACATTTTCTTGTTAATCTAATATGCTTGTCTTTAATACAGTTAGATGTAATTTTAGGCATGGATTGGTTATCTTCCAACCTTATCCTATTAGATTATGCACGTAAAACCCTAGTTTTTCCTAGTACCGAGATTTCTGGATTTTTAGCTGCCAACCACATTAGAACTTCTTCGAAAGAAGAAGATCAGGAATACGTGCTTATGTCCAACTTAGAAGTCGAGGGGAGCATTGAGCTGAGTAAGATGCCTGTTGCAAGGGACTTTCTTGAAGTGTTTCCAGACGACGTTCTGGGTTTGCCGCCTGTACGGGAGATAGAATTCTCCATCGATTTGAATCCGGGAACTGGTCCAATATCGATCACTCCATATCAGATGTCACCTGCAAAGCTCCAGGAGTTGAAAGCTCAAGTCGAGGACCTTTTGTCGAAGAAGTTCATAAGACCAAGCGTTTTGCCATGGGGAGCGTCAATTCTCTTAGTGAGAAACAATGACGGAGGATCGAGACTTTGCGTGCATTTTCGGCAACTTAATAAAGTGACGATCAAGAACAAGTATCTTTTACTGCGTATTGACGATCTGACGGATCAAATGCGAGGAGCTGCGGTTTTCTCGAAAATTGAATTGAGGACGGGATATCATCAGATTAGAGTAAATACGGAAGATATACCTAAGACTGCTTTTAGAACTCGTTACGGACATTACGACTATCTCCTGATGCCTTTTGGAGTAACGAATGCACCTGCTATCTTTATGGACTACATGAATTGGACTCTTTGTCCATTTTTTGATAAGTTCGTTATTGTGTTCATCGATGACATTATCATTTACTGTAGGAGTCGTGAGGAACATAAAGGACAGTAGCAACAAGTTTTGCAAGTCTTACGCGAGAAGACGCTATATGCGAAACTCTACACGTGTGAGTTTTGGCTTGAGGAAGTCGGATTTCTAGGACACGTCATAACGAAAGAAGGGATTGTTGTTGACCCTGCTAAAGTGGAAGCTGTACTTTCTTGGGAAAGGCCAAAGACAATAATGGAAATGAGGAGTTTTGTTGGATTGGCTGGATACTATTGACGGTTTCTTGAAGGATTTTCCAAAGTTATAGTATCGTTGACTCAACTCACGAGGAAAGATCAACCTCTTACGTGGACTGCCAAGTTCGAGTAAAGTTTTCAGAAGATAAAGGAACTTTTGACGACTTCACCAGTGTTAATACTTGCTGAACCAAGTGAACCTTACGAAGTGTATTGTGATGCTTCGCATCAAGGTTTAGGTTGTGTGTTGATGCAACACCGCAAAGTGGTGGCGTATGCATCGAGGCAATTGAAGACTCACGAAAGGAACTATCCCATACACAATCACAAAAGTCAAAGTTTGACGTCTTTAGTGATCACAAAAGTTTGAAGTACTTGTTTGACCAGAAGGAGCTCAACATGAGGCACAGGCGATAGATGGAATTTTTGAAGGATTACGACTTCACGTTACAGTACCATCCTGGAAATGCTAACGTAGTAGCAGATGCCTTAAGCCCGAAAGCCATTCATATTTCAACTATGATGGTGAAGGAATTAAAGCTAATTGAAGAATTTCGTGATCTCAACTTGAGATTGGAAATAAGCCCGAAGAAACTAAGTTTTGGGATGATCAAGATCTCCAGTGGATTAATGGGAGAGATACGTGAACGACAAGCTACAGATGAGCATCTCCAAGAGAAGAAGGAACTGATGGAACAAGGAAAAGCTAATGAGTTTAGCTTAGGGCCTGATGGAATTTTGAAATACAATGGACAAGTCTGTATATCAAATAATCCGGAGATGAGAAAGATGATTTTAGAGGAATCCCACAAGAGTAATTTGGGTATTCACCCTGGTTCAACTAAGATGTACCAGGACCTGAAACAAAGGTTTTGGTGACTAGGCATGAAGAAAGAAGTTGCAGAGTATGCTGCATCGTGTCTAACTTGTCAAAAAGCTAAAGTAGAACATTAGAGACCTGGAGGAATGCTACAACCACTAGACATGCCAGAATGGAAGTGGGGAAGTATATCAATGGATTTCATAGTGAGTTTACCGCGAACTTACGGTTAAATTTTAGGTAACTCAGACGGAGCCCAGTCTGCGTTTTCACTAACAGTAATGTTTTACTACTCAGAAGACCTAATATGGACTCGTGAACGAGACAGGTAGTCTTAGAATCAAATTCTCTACAATTTTGCTAAAATTGGTTTTGCCACTAAAAATCGGAATAATAATAAACTATTCGGGCGAAATCTCAAACCGGGTGACGAATGGAGCTGGATACGGATTTACTGGGACCAGCTAACCGATAATCTTGAAGTCATGTCAGGTCAAGTCACCTTGGGATGCGTGCCAATGTCATGATGAGTTTTTAAAATATCTGGATGCGAAATGACCAAAATACCCTTGAACTTTCATGGAATTACCTTTAGGTCCTTATGGGAAATGACCATGTTACCCTTAATGAGATTTTTGGTGGACATCCTTGCCCCTTCTTCACCTCACTCGGCCCTCCCCTCCTCATAATCCCTCCATCACTTTCTTTCTTCTTCTTCAACCTTCTCCTTCATTTCTCTCCATTTCTTCAGAGAATCTTCAAGAACTTTGTGAAATAAAGTGGACAACCTTGCTCATCTTCATCATCTAGGAGGTATGGCCTTTACTCTTGAGCTCTCAATCTTCCTTTTTCTCCATTGAATCTTGTAGTTTTCTCCATGATCACGTTTATGATCTTAAACTTCAAAAATTCTTGAAAAATTGTAGAAAAATCCCTTTAATGTCAAACCAATTTCTGTGAGCTAGTTGTATTACCCTCTTTCATAATCCAAGAGCTTGTATCCAAAATATCTCTCTAGCTCATATGGTATGGAGGTCCGAATGGCACCTTTTTGGGCGAGTAGAGTTTTGTTTAAAATTTTGGAGTAATAAACATGAATCTATTTCTATCACACTTAGAGGGCATTGAATCCAAGAGCTAGGAATTTTTAGGTATCCCTAGCTAATTTTTCAAGCGTTTGGCCGAACCCTAGGGGGATGAGAATAGGAGATTTTGTGTTGATTAAAGTTGATATCTTGATTGATTGTTTGTGTGTAGTTGTCGTTGGGTAATCGGATGAGAAATCGGATGACTTTCGGTTGATCTGGCGACTTTTCGCCAAATGGAAAACTTCGAGAGGTAAGGGGACAAACCTGAGGAATTCCATTTCTGATAGCGGTGTGCTGTGTTTGTGTATATGGATTGTAATATTTTCAATGTGCTTGGTTGATGTGGAGTGATTTAATTTTACTTGCTTCGAATTGATTATGTTTGGATTTGCCTGATTATGCATGATTTTGTGTGTTATGCTTAATGATGGTGGATGATATTATGTATGCTTGCCATGAATGATATTGTGCTAAGTGACCTAACATCGGTTAGGGTTCAAAATTGAGTAAAGTTAAAAGCTTCAAAAAGCTTGGAACGTAAAATAAGAAAATAAAAGGCTAAGGTTTCAAAGAATTTTGAAAACAAAATGAGTTGATATCATTTTGGGAATGAGTAAAACAGAGTATACTTTATTAAAGGATGATAAGACATAAAGGGAGAAAAACCACTTTAGCTAAGAAAAGTAAGGTTTTGAAGTAAAAAGTACGTTAGGTCTGATTGCGCCCCCATGTGGGAATCGCGTAATGTCATGGGGTTCGTGTACTTGTTTAGCAAATTGGTGCTAGTCGTTGTCGCCTGAGGGCCAATGAATTGTGAGCCTAATATGCTCTTTGAAAGGTGATGGGATTTTCGAAAATTAAGAATTGAACATTAGATGATACATATGGAAGGGTCATTCATACGTTTTGAAAATAACGATGACTGTTGGGCACGAGGCCCTTGGGTTTTACCTTTAGTATTATGATATTTTGTGATATGTTTATCGTGTTGATGATTATATGAGACAAGCTTATATGAATCTATTGTTTGTGGTTTGGCCATATAGTTGTCGTTTTTGGATTCATACATTGGTTTCTCACCCTTGCTGCATTTTTCTAGACTGTGTTGTTTTTTTGTTGGATATATATCTATCTATGTACAGATGAGATTAAAGAATGAAGGGTTAGCTCACTCGGGAGTCCGATCCCTTACGTTTGAGCACCGCGAGGAACCGGGTGCTTGGGTGATCCACCCAAGTGCCAGTAGCGCGGCGTATACAGGACCAGTCTGCACCCTTCGAGGGAACACTAAGGTGGGACCTCAGGATAGAGTCAATACGATGGAGACCATCCAGATTCCACTGCCACCGATCTGGATGATACTGCAATATTTGGTGGATCAAGGGCTCTGCAGCACGAGATTCCAGCAGTTCAGCCCTTACAGTACCAGCTGCCACAAACACCTCCCCCCTTCTTTTAGTACCAGTGGTATAAAAGGAGGATCTGGAGGAGAACCCTCAGGAGACTCCTGAGTATCATCCTTTGGAAAATGAGGATGCCCTGACGGCAGGTGTTGGAGAGGCGGGGATGGTCGATGGGGATGTAGATTCCCCCGATCTCTCTTCTGATGGAAATGTTGGACCCTCCTTTGGGGGACTATCCATTGGTTTTCACTAGACGTAGACCAGCGTAGGGTGTCAGTCTTTTGGGGCAGCGGTTTTTGGGTAGTCAGTTATCGGCTACTGATGGCCATGACTTTTAGATGTGGGTTTCCAGACGATCGCTGCCTAGTTTTTAGAGTTGATAGACTTTTCTTTTCTGTTAGTTTTCTTTGGAAAGGAGATGTTGTGCACAGTTCATACGTATATAACTAACTGATGATATATCACGATTTTCAGGACACAGTAAGATATACGTAGAGAAAATCTGTTTTCGGAAAGTAAACCAGCAAGAGTTATTTCCGTATTATATGTCGTTTTGGGTAAGAATGTGACGTCGGGTTTACAGTGTCACATTAGTGGTATCAGAGCTAGTCGAGTCTTTCGGGAATCCTTGGGAATAGGTTTGTTGTGTTGCTGTTGAGTGATCTTTGATTAAGACTTGATTGAATTACTTCTTAGAAGTAATGTGTGTTGATAAGTGCTTATATGTTTTGGTTTCTGGTTGCAGTTTGACTTATTTCAATCTTGTAGGCCAGATATGGAACTAGGAATCGAAACTAGAGCTGGACGTGGACATGACCATGGACGTGGTCGCGGGAGAGGAATTGGTGTCCATATTGAGGATGCTGACGGTGCCAATGGAATGGACTTCACGGCACTGGCAATGGCGAACATGCCAGCGATAATTGCTATTCAAACAGCAACCATGAATGCTCACAATGCCCAAGTGCAAGTCCGTGCTAAACAAGCCGCTGAGGGCTGGAGGCTAACTACTTTTAGACGTCAGAACCCATCGCAGTTTCATGAGTGGTTCTGAGGCTTCAAACTCCGATGATCTCATATAGGGTGATTGTGACATAGACGGTAATCTTTTATCCGTACTTTTTGATTTGGGTGCAACCCATTCGTTCATTTCTATGGATTGTATGAAAGGTTTGAAATTATTTGTTTCTTCCTTGTCATTTGACTTGATTATGGCCACCCCAGCTGCTGAACCAGTTACTATAAATTCTATATGCTTTAACTGTCCTATTGTTATTCAGGATAGACATTTTCTTTTTAATCTAATATGCTTGCCTTTTTATACAGTTAGATCTAATTTTAGGCATGGATTGGTTATTTTCCAACCTTATCGTATTAGATTGCGCAAATAAAACCCTAGTTTTTCCTAGTACCGAGATTTCTGGATTTTTAGCTGCCAACCACATTAGAACTTCTTTGAAAGAGGGAGATCAGGAATATGTGCTTCTGTCCAACTTAGAAGTCGAGGGGAGGATCAAGCTGAGTAAGATTCCTGTTGCGAGGGACTTTCTTGAAGTGTTTCCAGACGACGTTCCGGGTTTGCCGCCTATACGGGAGATAGAATTCTCCATGGATTTGATTCCGGGAACTGGTCCGATATCGATCGCTCCATATCGGATGTCACCTGCAGAGCTCGTTGAGTTGAAAGCTCAAGTCAAGGACCTTTTGTCGAAGCAGTTCATAAGACCAAGCGTTTCGCCGTGGGAAGCACTAGTTCTCTTAGTGAGAAAGAAAGACGGAGGCTTGAGACTTTGCGTGGATTTTCAGAAACTTAATAAAGTGACGATCAAGAACAAGTATCCTTTACCGCGTATCGACGATCTGATGGATCAACTGCGAGGAGCTGCAGTTTTCTCGAAAATCGATTTAAGGACGGGATATCATCAGATTAGAGTAAAGACTGAAGATATACTTAAGACTGCGTTTAGAACTCGTTACAGACATTACTAATATCTCGTGATGCCTTTTGGAGTAACGAATGCACCTACTATCTTTATCGACTATATGAATCGGATTTTTCATCTGTTTCTTGATAAGTTCGTTGTAGTGTTCATCGATGACATTCTCATTTACTCTAAGAGTCATGAGGAACACAAAGGACATTTACGACAAGTTCTACAAGTCTTATGCGAGAAGACGCTGTATGTGAAACTCTCCAAGTGTGAGTTTTGGCTTGAGGAAGTCGGATTTCAAGGACACGTCATAACGAAAGAAGGGATTGTTGTTGACCCTGCTAAAATGGAAGCTGTACTTTCTTGGGAAAGGCCAAAGACAATAACGGAAATGAGGAGTTTTGTTGGATTGGCTGGATACTATCGACGGTTTATCGAATGATATTCCAAAGTTGTAGGACCGTTGACTCAACTCACGAAGAAATACCAACCTTTTACGTGGACTGCCAAGTGCGAAGAAAGTTTTTAGAAGATAAAAGAACTTTGGACGAATACACCAGTGTTAATACTTCCTGAACCAAGTGAACCTTGCGAAGTATTTTGTGATGCTTTACATCAAGGTTTAGATTGTGTGCTGATGCAACACCGCAAAGTGGTGGCTTATGCATCGAGGCAATTGAAGACTCACGAAAGGAACTATCCCACACAAGATAACAAAAGTCAAAGTTTGACGTCTTTAGTGATCACAAAAGTCTGAAGTATTTGTTTGGCCGGAAGGAGCTCAACATGAGGCAGAGGCGATGGATGGAATTTTTGAAGGGTTATGACTTCACGTTACAGTACCATTCTGGAAAGGCTAACGTAGCTGAAGATGACTTAAGCTGGAAAGCCATTCATATTTCAACTATGATGGTGAAGAAATTAAAGCTAATTGAAGAATTTCATGATCACAACTTGGGAATGGAAATAAGTCCGAAGAAACTAAGTTTTGGGATGATCAAGATCTCCAGTGGATTAATGGGAGAGATATGTGAACGACAAGCTACAGATGAGCATCTTCAAGAGAAGAAGCAAAAGGAAAAGCTAAGGAATTTAGCTTAGGACCAGATGGAATTTTGAAATACAATGGATGGGTCTGTGCACCAAATAATCCAGAGATGAGAAAGATGATTTTAGAGCAATCCCACAAGAGTAATTTGAGTATTCACCCTGGTTCAACCAAGATGTACCAGGACCTGAAACAGAGGTTTTGGTTGCCAGGCATGAAGAAACAAGTTACAAAGTATGTTGTATCATGTCTAACTTGTCAGAAAGCCAGAGCAGAACATCAGAGACCTGGAGGAATGCTACAATCACTAGACATACCGGAATAGAAGTCGGGAAGTATATCAATGGATTTCATAGTGAGTTTACCACGAACTCCTAGAGGTTTTGATTCGATATGGGTAATCCTGGATAGGTTAACGAAATCGGCACATTTCTTACCTGTCAAGATCAACTATACGGCAGCGAAACTAACTGAGGTGTATATTAGAGAAGTGATTAGACTCTATGGAGTACCCTCGAGTATTGTTTCAAATAGAGATCCTAAGTTTACTTCACGTTTCTAGGAGAGCTTACATCAAGCGCTAGGAACCAAGTTACACTTAAGTTCGGTATATCACCCTCAAACAGATGGACAAACCGAAAGAACGCTTCAGTCGTTAGAAGATTTGCTGAGGGCTTGTGTCTGAGACAATCGAGGAAGTTGGGATGAATTGTTACTGCTGATCGAATTCACCTACAACAACAGTTATCACTCGAGCATAGGGATGGCACCTTATGAGGCACTATATGGGAGAAGATGTCAGACGCCTCTTTGTTGGTATCAAGATGGAGAGAGCACAATTCTAGGCCCAGAAATCGTATAGCAAACAACCGATAAAGTCAGGAAAATTCACGAAAAGATGAAGACATCCCAAAGTATGCAGAAGAGTTACTCTGATCGACGGAGACGACCTCTCGAATTTCAAGAAGGCGAACATGTGTTTCTGATAGTCACTCCCACGACTAGGGTAGGTAGAGTTATTAAGTCCAGAAAACTCACTCCCAAATTTATTGGACCTTTCCAAATTCTTCGCCATATTGGTCCCATAGCTTATCAAATTGCTTTACCTCCATTTCTTTCAAATCTTCAGACTGTCTTTCACGTTTCACAATTAAGGATATATAGTCCTGATCTGTCTCATGTAATTGAACCTGATCAAGTACCGTTGAAATAGAACCTGTCTTGTGAGACTTCACCTGTACGAATCGAGGATAAGATTATCTGACAGCTCAGGGGAAAACAAATCTCCTCAGTCAAGGCCATTTGGGATAATATAATTGGAGAAGCAACTTGGGAAGCTGAAGACAAGATTAGGAAGCAATATCCCTATCTTTTTTAAGGTACGTAATTTCGAGGACGAAATTTTTTTTAGTGGGGTAGTAATGTAACACCCTGATTTTTCAAGCTTTCTAATATCAATAAACTATAATTATGAGTTTGTATTTTGTTGGAAGGTCTAGAGAGTGAATTAAAATAAAATGAGACCATAGTCACGCTCTACGCTATCGTAAGGAGTTATGGTTAAATTTTGGGTCGTAAACTCAGACGGAGCCCAGTCAGCGTTTTCACTGACAGCAGTGTTTTACTACTCAGAAGACCTAATTTGGACTCGTGAACGAGATAGCTAGTCTTAGAATCAAATTCTCTACAATTTTCCTAAAATTGGTTTCGTGCACTAAAAATCGGAATAATAATAAACTATTCGGATGAAATCTCAAACCGGGTGACGAACGGAGCTGTATACGGATTTACCGGGACCCGCTAACGGATAATCTTGAAGTCACGTCAGGTCAAGTGACCTTGGGATGCGTGCCAATGTCATGATGAATTTTTAAAATATCTGGACGCGAATTGACCAAAATACCCTTGAACTTTCATGGAATTACCTTCAGGTCCTTGTGGGAAATGACCATGTTACCCTTAATGAGATTTTTGATGGACATCCTTGCCCCTTCTTAAACCCACTCGGCTCTCCCTTCCTCATAATCCCTCCATCACTTTCTTTCTTCTTCTTCAACCTTCTCCTTCATTTCTCTCCATTTCTTCAGAGAATCTTCAAGAACTTTGTGAAATAAAGTTGAAAACCTTGCTCATCTTCATCATCTAAGAGGTATGGCCTTCATTCTTGATCTCTCAATCTTCCTTTTTCTCCATGATCAAGTTTATGATCTTAAACTTCAAAAATTCATGAAAAATTATAGAAAAATTCTTTTAATGTCAAACCAATTTCTGTGAGCTAGTTGTACTACCCTCTTTCATAATCCAAGAGCTTGTAACAAAAATATCTCTCTAGCGCATATGGGTATGGATGGCCGAATGGCACCTTTTTGGGTGAGTAGAGTTTTGTTTAAAATTTTGGTGTAAGAAACATGAATCTATTTCTATCACACTTAGAAGGCATTGAATCCAAGAGCTAGGAATTTTTGGGTATCCTTAGCTAATTTTTCAAGCGTTTGGCCGAACCCTAGGGGGATGAGAATAGGAGATTGATTGTGTTGATTAAATTTGATATCTTGATTGATTGTATGTGTGTAGTTGTCGTTGGGTAAGCGGACGAGAAATCGGATGACTTTCGGTTTGATCCGACGACTTTTCACGGAGTGGAAAACTTCGAGAGGTAAGGGGACAAGCCTGAGGAATTCCATTTCCAATAGCTGTGTTCTGTGTTTGTGTATATGGGTTGTATTATTTTCAATGTGCTTGGTTGATGTGGAGTGATTTAATTTTACTTGCTCCTAATTGATTATGTATGGATATGCCTGATTATGCATGATTTTGTGTTATGCTTAATTATGGTGGATGATATTATGTATGCTTGCCATGAATGATATTGTGCTAAGTTAACTAACATCGGTTAGGGTTCAAAATCGAGTAAAGTTAAAAGCTTCAAAAAGCTTGGAAGGTAAAATAAGAAAATAAAAAGCTAAGGTTTCAAAGAATTTTGAAAACAAAATGAGTTGATATCTTTTTGGGAATGACTAAAACAAAATATACTTTATTAAAGGGTGATAAGACATAAAGGGAGAAAAACCACTTTAGCTAAGAAAAGTAAGGTTTTGAAGTAAAAAGTACGTTAGGTCTGACTGAGCCCCCATTTGAGAATTGCGTAATGTCATGGGATTCATGTACTTGTTTAGCAAATTGGTGCTAGTCATTGTTGCATAAGGGCCAATGAATTGTGAGTCTGATCCGCTCTTTGAAAGGTGATGGGATTTTCGGACATTAAGAATTGAACATTAGATGATACATATGAAAGTGGTATTCATACGTTTTGAAAATAATAATGACTGTTGGGCACGAGGCCCTTGTGTTTTACATTTAGTATTATGATATTTTGTGATATGTTTATCATGTTGATGATTATATGAGACATGCTTATATGAATCTATTGTTTGTGATTTGGCCATATAGTTGTCGTTTTTGGATTCATACATTGGTTTCTCACCCTTGATGCATTTTTCTAGACTGTGTTGTTTTCTTGTTGGATATATACCTATCTATGTACAGATGAGATTAAAGAGCGAAGGGTTAGCTCACTCGGGAGTCCGCTCCCTCATGTTTGAGCATCGCAAGGAACCGAGTGCGTGGGTGATCCACCCGAGCGCTAGTAGCGCGGCATATACAGGACCAGTTTGCACCCTCCGAGGGAACACTGAGGTGGGACCTCAGGAGAGAGTCAATACGATGGAGACCATCCAGATTCCACTACCACCGATCTGGATGATACTGCAATATCTGGTGGATCAGGGGTCTCTGTAGCACGAGATTCCAACAGTTCATCCCTTACAGTACCAGCCGCTACAAACACCTCCCCCCTTTGTTTTAGTACCAGTGGTACACAAGGAGAATCCGGAGGAGGACCCTCAGGAGACTCCTGAGTATCCTCCTTTGGAAAATGGGGATGCCCCGACGGCAGGTGTCGGAGAGGTGGGGATGGTCGATGGGGATGTAGTTTCCCCCGAACTCTCTTCTGATAGAAACGTTGGACCTTCATTTGGAGTACTGTCCAATGGTTTCCACTAGACGTAGACCAGCCTAGGCTGTCAGTCTTTTGGGGCAGCGGTTTTTGGGTAGTCAGTTATCGGCTACTGATGGCCATGAGTTTTAGATGTAAGTTTCCAGACTGTCGCTACCTAGTTTTTAGAGTTGATAGACTTTTCTTTTCTGTTAGTTTTTTTGGAAAGGGGACATGTTGTCCACAGTTCATATGTATATAACTAACTGATGATATATATATATATATATATATATATATATATATATATATATATATATATATATATTCGAGTTATGCCGTTACACTCTGGAGTTGTTGATAATTATATGTCGTTTTGGGTAAGAATGTGACGTTGGGTTTACGGTGTCACATTAGTGGTATCAGAGCTGGTCGAGTCTTTCGGGAATCCTTGGGAATAGGTTTGTTGTGTTGCTGTTGAGTGATCTCTGATTACGACTTGATTAAATTACTTCTTAGAAGCAATGTGTGTTGATAAGTGCTTATATGATTTGGTTTCTGGTTGCAGTTTGACTTATTTCAATCTTGTAGGTCAGATATGGAACCATGAATCGAAACTAGAGCTGGACGTGGACGTGACCGTGGACATGGTCGCGGGAGAGAAATTGGTGTCAATATTGAGGATGCTGACGGTGCCAATGGAATGTAGTTAGCGACATTGGCATTGGCGAACATGGCAGCGGCAATTGCTATTCAAACAGCAACCATGAATGCTCACAATGCCTAAGAGCAAGTCAGTGCTGAACAAGCTTGTAACACCTTGCTCTTTCACTTCTCTGTATATATGTATTGATACTTGCTCATAGATGCTTGCATATGTCGTTTTTGCTTGTTTTTGGTACATAAGTTCATAGTTGTAATAGTTCAGCCTTTAGAATAATCAATTCATCCGAGTCTAAATAACCTGTTTCACGGTTTTGGCCATATCTTGAGTTCTAGACATCCGATCGAGATGATCTAGGATGCGTTGGAAAGCTTCGAGGATTACCTACAAGTTTTATTCAGGTGTCGATGCCAAAATCGATTGGGAAATTGATTTGGGAAATCGATTTCCAGGTGAAGAAAATCGATTTCCAGAAGGAGGAAATCGATTCTTTGAAGGGCAAAATCGATTTCTTTGATAAGAAAATCGATTTGGCCCAAGGAAAATCGATTTTCATGGATGTTGAAATCGATTTTCATGCGTGTCAGAGCTTGTGTACGCGTTCGGGTTACTGGGCTATGCTGTGTACGGCCCATTCGTCCTAAAACGTCCCTAACAGCTATATATACATAGCGTATGACCTAAACCTAGTATCCACACCCTATTGTACACACTTTTTGCCTCTTCTCATCCCTAAGAGCTCTAATTGATCTCTCGCTCTAGAAAACCCAAAGGACGAATCCTGCTTGGGTGTTCTTCGTCAAGAACACGCCGTTGTTTGGCTAGTCTATCCCTGCTGCTAGAGTTAATCTCCTAAGTTAGAAACCAAGGTGAGTTTCTAATCCTAGTTTTGTTTTCCCTTTTAATCCTTAACTTAAGGATCGACTCTGCTTTCCAGTGTTGCGATCGTGATCAAGTGCTGAACCCGTAAGAAGGAACCGTAGCAGAACTTGGATTTGTTCTCTTTCCCTTAGGCTGTGAATCGTCATACCAGGTATGGGGGGGAGAAAATTGATCATGAGTATGTGGGTTTTGGGATAGGTTAAGATGAAGGGGTTAACCCATGACCCCTATATGTTTGTCTATATGCATTGTAAGTGCCTATGAATGTTGTTATGTTGTTTTCTAGCTGTACGAATATTGATTGATGAATAATCTGATGTCATAACATGTTTATAACTATGAGTACATGATTATTATGAATGTTGATGAATTGATGATGATGAACATGTTGTTTATGCCATGATATGGTGTCTTATTAATCCCATACTATTAGAACATAGTTATAGGGAGAAAATAAATAGGCAATGTGAGATTGATGACCAAGGATTAGTTGAGAACCCTTAGGTTATGATTCATGAGTGTTGAACTAATCAAATTGATGATAAATAGCTTAGGCTCGAATGATCTGTTAATTAGAGAACGTTGATTGGTCTATAGCGGAGGAAACCCGCTGCTGTATGATCTGACACCCAGAAATCGATTTCCAGCACATGGAAATCGATTTGAATCGACCAAGAATCAATTTCCAGAGCGTGGAAATCGATTTGGGCTTGTAGAAATCGATTTTTAGAATCAATTTTCCCTTGTTCAAAATCGATTGGGGAAATCGATTTGAACATGCTGAAATCGATTTTCAGGGATTGGAAATCGATTTTGAAGACTTGAGAAATCGATTCCAGAGAATGGAAATCGATTCTCACGTGCCCAGGAACAGTTTTGACCCCTTATGCTTGATGGATAGTGTTATGAAGATTAAGTTACAATCTTAATGAACATATGACTTGAGGTTTAAATATTAAGAATAAGTTATAATCTTAATAAGATATGAATTGTGGTTTAGATATTAAGATTAAGTTATAATCTTAATAAATATATGACTTGACGTTTAAATATTAAGATTAAGTTATCATCTTAATAAAATATGAATTGAGGTTTAGATATTAAGATTAATTTATTATCTTAATAACTATATGACTTGAGGTTTAAATATTAGGATTAAGTTATAATCTTAATAAGATATGAATTGAGGTTTAGATAATAAGATTAGGTATAGTACTTAATGAAGATGATGTCAAGTTAAGACTTAACAAAGAGAACAATTAATAAGACGATGATGTTATTGGTAACGACGTACTGTTACCGATGTTGTTGGTTAAATCATTTTTGATGCTTATTGGTCAAGTTTGATGTTGATAAATCATCTTTGATGCTTGTTGGTCAAAGTTGATAGCCATGTAATGGTGTTGATGGTGGATGGTTGGACATGTGTTTGCATGTTGTTGAGCATAACATGCATCATGCGTTGACGTTGATATGTTGGGTGGAAAGCAAACGATGAATCGCGATAGTGGAGGCCACGATGGGTGTTATCCCGGCCTTGCGGGTACATTGGGTAGGGAAATTCCAGGTGACATGGGCTAGCTACCTATTGTCGGAGTGACCTAAAGGATAAGCTTGAGTACCCTGACTAGCCACTATACGTTATCAGGATTAGTGAGAGTGTTCGGGGATGGCCCACGGTCTGGCATAACATCCACGTTGATAACCGGACATGTACTCCTAATCGTCTTTCCAGAGTTATAGTTGTTGGCCACATGCATACGGAGTAGTGATGTTGCATTCGCATTGACATGCATCTTTGATATGTATTGATTATACATGTGTTGATTGATGTATGTTGTATGTCATCTTAATTACTATTCCATTCTGTTTACATATATTTATGATCGTATTTCTCACCCCCATCCTTTGTTGTTCTTGTGCATATGATGTTGCATGTGCAGAGGAGGGTGAGCATGCTGATGAGGAGTGATCCCGTGAAGATCTCTCTTAGTAGTAGTAGATAGGATTTACATTCAGTTGTTTAGTTTTATTCCGATGTGTTATCGGTATATGTATACCAACTCTGATTATGTGACATCGGGTTTCGGGTTATGTTTATGTTAATGTTTTTCCGCAGTTGTGTTTATGTTTAAAATGTTTTCGGATCATGTGGTACTTGCTACCTTTTATGTTAAAATTTTATTTAACTTGCATGCTTTATTTTATTTTATCGTATGCGGGGTAGCGGGTGTCACATTTAGTGGTATCAGAGCCGGTCTGTCCTACAGGCCGGGGTATGTGTCTGTTGTGTCTCTTCTGTGTACTCTGCAGAAGTGTTTTGAACTTGTGTGACTGTTTTATTATGCCTTTTGTTAAAAAATTTCTCTAGTAGGATTTAACCAATTTTGAATTGGTTAAGATCACTGAGTGATAGGACAATGGGGTCGTGGCAGGGAACTGTCCGAACCATTGATAGTGAACCTTAACCTGTTTTATTGTTGCCTAAGAGTATGTATGACTTTAGGTGCCGATCAATATTATCCTTCCTAGAGTGTCATTCTTATTGATGTGTTACAAGAGGAAAGATGGTAGCATGAGGTTGTGTGTCGATTACCGACAGCTCAACAAGGTGACTATTAAGAATAGGTATCCTCTTCCTAGGATAGATGACCTTATGGACCAGCTGATAGGAGCTTGTGTGTTTTCTAAGATAGATTTGAGATCAGGCTATCACCAAATTCGGGTCAAGTCTGAGGACATTCCAAAGACTGCGTTCAGAACGCGCTATGGCCATTATGAGTATCTAGTTATGCCTTTTGGTGTGACTAATGCCCCTGCTGTGTTCATGGACTACATGAACAAGATCTTCCATCCATACTTGGATAGGTTTGTAGTTGTCTTCATAGATGATATCCTAGTATACTCTAAGACTAAGGAGGAACATGAGGAACACTTGAGGATAGTCTTGGAAACCCTTAAGGAAAAACGGTTGTATGCCAAGTTGTCCAAGTGTGAGTTTTGGTTAGAAGAGGTGAGTTTCTTAGGACACATCATCTCTAAAGGAGGGATAGCCGTGGACCCAGCTAAGGTAGAAACTGTGCTCCATTGGGAAGCACCTAAGTCAGTGACCGAGGTTAGAAGTTTCTTGGGTTTGGCCGGGTACTATAGGAGGTTTATAGAAGGATTCTCTAAGATAGCTTTGCCTATGACCCGCCTTACTAAGAAAGGTCAGATCTTCTTTGGGACTCTAAGTGTGAGGAAAGTTTTCAGGAGTTGAAGAATAGGTTGACATCTGCACCTGTGTTAGTGTTACCCAATCCTAGTGAACCTTTTGTAGTATATTGTGATGCTTCGAAGCAAGGTTTAGGTGGTGTGTTGATGCAGAATGGTCAGGTAGTAGCTTATGCTTCTAGGCAGCTTAAGACCCATGAGAAGAACTACCCCACTCACGACTTGGAGCTAGGAGCGGTAGTGTTTGCCTTAAAAATTTGGAGGCATTATCTCTATGGAGCTAGATTTGAGGTCTTCAGTGATCATAAGAGTTTGAAATACCTGTTTGACCAAAAGGAGCTGAATATGAGACAGCATAGGTGGATGGAATTTCTTAAGGATTATGAGTTTGAGTTGAGTTACCACCCAGGTAAGGCCAATGTAGTGGCTGATGCTTTGAGTAGAAGAACCTTACATGTTTCAGCTTTGATGGTTAGAGAGATGGATTTGATAGAGGAGTTTAGAGATTTGAGTTTAGTTTGGGAAGTTACCCCTAAGAGCATTAGGCTAGGAATGTTGAAAATCACTAGCAGTTTGATGGATCAGATTAGAGAAGGGCAGAAGATAGATGTATACCTTTTAGACCAGAGAGAGTTGATTGCTCAAGGTAGAAATCTCAGTTTTAAGGATGGGACTGATGGAATTTTGAGGTTTCAAGATAGAGTTTGTATACCTGATATTCCAGAGCTTAGGAAGTTGATCCTTGAGGAAGGGCATAGGAGTGGTTTGAGTGTTCACCCAGGAGCCACAAAGATGTATCAGGATCTGAGACGGATGTTTTGGTGGCCTAGGATGAAAAAGGATGTGGCTGAGTTTGTTTATGCTTGCCTAGTGTGTTAGAAGGCTAAGATAGAGCACCAGAAACCTTCAGGTAAGTTGCAACCTTTGAGTATCCCTGAGTGGAAGTGGGATAGTATCTCTATGGATTTTGTGTCTGGACTCCCTAGGACTCCAGTTGGTTGTGATGCCATATGGGTTGTTGTGGACAGGTTAACCAAATCTGCCCATTTTATTCCTATGAGCATGGAATATCCATTAGAGAAGTTGACTGGGTTGTATATCAGAGAAATAGTTAGATTGCATGGTGTACCCTCTAGCATAATTTCAGACAGAGATCCTAGATTTACCTCTAGATTTTGGAATAGTTTGCATGAGGCCTTAGGAACTAAGCTTAGATTGAGTTCAACTTATCACCCACAGACCGATGGTCAGTCTGAGAGGACAATCCAATCCTTAGAAGACTTGTTGAGGGCGTGTGTGCTAGAGCAGTCAGGTAGTTGGGATAAGTTTTTACCCCTTATAGAGTTCACCTACAACAATAGTTTCCATTCCAGTATTGGGATGGCACCTTATGAGGCTTTGTATGGGAGGAGGTGTAGGACACCCTTGTGTTGGAATGAACCTGGAGAGAATGTTGTGTTAGGACCTGAGGTAGTGCAAGAGACTACAGAGAAAGTGAGGATGATACAAGATAAGATGAGAGTGGCACAGAGTAGGCAAAAGAGTTACCATGATAAGAGAAGAAAAACTCTCGAATTCCAGGAGGGAGATCATGTGTTCTTGCGAGTTACTCCAACAACTGGGGTTGGCAGGGTAATGAAAGCGCGGAAACTTACTCCTAGATTCATTGGCCCTTACCAAATTCTAAAAAGAGTCGGTGAAGTCGCCTACCAGATAGCCTTACCCCCGTTCTTGTCAAACCTTCATAATGTGTTTCATGTGTCTCAACTTCGAAAATATGTTCATGATCCAAGCCATGTGATAGTACCCGATGTTATTCCACTAAAGGATAACTTGACCTTTGAGGTGCTACCACTTCGGGTTGAAGATAGAAGGGTCAAGCAGCTGAGAGGGAAGGAAATTCCCTTGGTCAAGGTCATTTGGAGTGGAGCTACAGAAGAAAGTGCTACGTGGGAGTTGGAGAGCAAGATGAAGGAGTCATACCCGCATCTGTTTACACAAGGTGAGTTGAAATTTCGAGGACGAAATTTTTTATAAGGGGGTGGAATTGTAACACCCTGCTCTTTCACTTCTCTGTATATATGTATTGATACTTGCTCATAGATGCTTGCATATGTCGTTTTTGCTTGTTTTTGGTACATAAGTTCATAGTTGTAATAGTTCAGCCTTTAGAATAATCAATTCATCCGAGTCTAAATAACCTGTTTCACGGTTTTGGCCATATCTTGAGTTCTAGACATCCGATCGAGATGATCTAGGATGCGTTGGAAAGCTTAGAGGATTACCTACAAGTTTTATTCAGGTGTCGATGCCAAAATCGATTGGGAAATCGATTTCCAGGTGAAGAAAATCGATTTCCAGAAGGAGGAAATCGATTCTTTGAAGGGCAAAATCGATTTCTTTGATAAGAAAATCGATTTGGCCCAAGGAAAATCGATTTTCATGGATGTTGAAATCGATTTTCATGCGTGTCAGAGCTTGTGTATGCGTTCGGGTTACTGGGCTATGCTGTGTACGGCCCATTCGTCCTAAAACGTCCCTAACAGCTATATATACATAGCGTATGACCTAAACCTAGTATCCACACCCTATTGTACACACTTTTTGCCTCTTCTCATCCCTAAGAGCTCTAATTGATCTCTCGCTCTAGAAAACCCAAAGGACGAATCCTGCTTGGGTGTTCTTCGTCAAGAACACGCCGTTGTTTGGCTAGTCTATCCCTGCTGCTAGAGTTAATCTCCTAAGTTAGAAACCAAGGTGAGTTTCTAATCCTTGTTTTGTTTTCCCTTTTAATCCTTAACTTAAGGATCGACTCTGCTTTCCAGTGTTGCGATCGTGATCAAGTGCTGAACCCGTAAGAAGGAACCGTAGCAGAACTTGGATTTGTTCTCTTTCCCTTAGGCTGTGAATCGTCATACCAGGTATGGGGGGGAGAAAATTGATCATGAGTATGTGGGTTTTGGGATAGGTTAAGATGAAGGGGTTAACCCATGACCCCTATATGTTTGTCTATATGCATTGTAAGTGCCTATGAATGTTGTTATGTTGTTTTCTGGCTGTACGAATATTGATTGATGAATAATCTGATGTCATAACATGTTTATAACTATGAGTACATGATTATTATGAATGTTGATGAATTGATGATGATGAACATGTTGTTTATGCCATGATATGGTGTCTTATTAATCCTATACTATTAGAACATAGTTATAGGGAGAAAATAAATAGGCAATGTGAGATTGATGACCAAGGATTAGTTGAGAACCCTTAGGTTATGATTCATGAGTGTTGAACTAATCAAATTGATGATAAATAGCTTAGGCTCGAATGATCTGTTAATTAGAGAACGTTGATTGGTCTATAGCGGAGGAAACCCGCTGCTCTATGATCTGACACCCAGAAATCGATTTCCAGCACATGGAAATCGATTTGAATCGACCAAGAATCAATTTCCAGAGCGTGGAAATCGATTTGGCCTTGTAGAAATAGATTTTTAGAATCGATTTTCCCTTGTTCAAAATCGATTGGGGAAATCAATTTGAACATGCTGAAATCGATTTTCAGGGATTGGAAATCGATTTTGAAGACTTGAGAAATCGATTCCAGAGAATGGAAATCGATTCTCACGTGCCCAGGAACAGTTTTGACCCCTTATGCTTGATGGATAGTGTTATGAAGATTAAGTTACAATCTTAATGAACATATGACTTGAGGTTTAAATATTAAGAATAAGTTATAATCTTAATAAGATATGAATTGTGGTTTAGATATTAAGATTAAGTTATAATCTTAATAAATATATGACTTGACGTTTAAATATTAAGATTAAGTTATCATCTTAATAAAATATGAATTGAGGTTTAGATATTAAGATTAATTTATTATCTTAATAACTATATGACTTGAGGTTTAAATATTAGGATTAAGTTATAATCTTAATAAGATATGAATTGAGGTTTAGATAATAAGATTAGGTATAGTACTTAATGAAGATGATGTCAAGTTAAGACTTAACAAAGAGAACAATTAATAAGACGATGATGTTATTGGTAACGACGTACTGTTACCGATGTTATTGGTTAAATCATTCTTGATGCTTATTGGTCAAGTTTGATGTTGATAAATCATCTTTGATGCTTGTTGGTCAAAGTTGATAGCCATGTAATGGTGTTGATGGTGGATGGTTGGACATGTGTTTGCATGTTGTTGAGCATAACATGCATCATGCGTTGACGTTGATATGTTGGGTGGAAAGCAAACAATGAATCGCGATAGTGGAGGCCACGATGGGTGTTATCCCGGCCTTGCGGGTACATTGGGTAGGGAAATTCCAGGTGACATGGGCTAGCTACCTATTGTCGGAGTGACCTAAAGGATAAGCTTGAGTACCCTGACTAGCCACTATACGTTATCAGGATTAGTGAGAGTGTTCGGGGATGGCCCACGGTCTGGCATAACATCCACGTTGATAACCGGACATGTACTCCTAATCGTCTTTCCAGAGTTATAGTTGTTGGCCACATGCATACGGAGTAGTGATGTTGCATTCGCATTGACATGCATCTTTGATATGTATTGATTATACATGTGTTGATTGATGTATGTTGTATGTCATCTTAATTACTATTCCATTCCGTTTACATATATTTATGATCGTATTTCTCACCCCCATCCTTTGTTGTTCTTGTGCATATGATGTTGCATGTGCAGAGGAGGGTGAGCATGCTGACGAGGAGTGATCCCGTGAAGATCTCTCTTAGTAGTAGTAGATAGGATTTACATTCAGTTGTTTAGTTTTATTCCGATGTGTTATCGGTATATGTATACCAACTCTGATTATGTGACATCGGGTTTCGGGTTATGTTTATGTTAATGTTTTTCCGCAGTTGTGTTTATGTTTAAAATGTTTTCGGATCATGTGGTACTTGCTACCTTTTATGTTAAAATTTTATTTAACTTGCATGCTTTATTTTATTTTATCGTATGCGGGGTAGCGGGTGTCACAAAGCTGCCGAGGGCCGGAGTCTAACTACTTTTAGACGTCAGAACCTGCCATAGTTTCATGAGTGGTTCAGAGGCTTCAAACTCCGATGATCTCATATAGGGTGATTGCGACATAGACGGTAATCTTTTATCCGTACTTTTTGATTTGGGTGCAACCCATTCATTCATTTCTATGGATTGTGTGAAACATTTGAAATTATCTGTTTCTTCCCTGTCATTTGACATGATTGTGTCCACACCAACTGCTGAACCAGTTACTATAAATTCTATATGCTTGAACTGTCCTATTGTTATTCAGGATAGACTTTTTCTTGTTAATTTAATATGCTTGCCTTTAATACAGTTAGACGTAATTTTAGGCATGGATTGGTTATCTTCCAACCTTATCGTATTAGATTGTGCACATAAAACCCTAGTTTTTCCTAGTACCGAGATTTCTGGATTTTTAGCTGCCAACCACATTAGAACTTCTTCGAAAGAAGGACATCAGGAATACGTGCTTCTGTCCAACTTAGAAGTCGAGGGGAGGATCGAGCTGAGTAAGATGCCTGTTGCGAGGGACTTTCTTGAAGTGTCTCCAGACGACATTCCGGGTCTGCCTCCTGTACGGAAGATAGAATTCTCCATAGATTTGATTTCGGGAACTGGTTCGATATCGATCGCTCCATATCAATTGTCACCTGCAGAACTCGCTGAGTTGAAAGCTCAAGTCAAGGACCTTTTGTCCAAGCAGTTCATAAGACCAAGCGTTTCGTCGTGGGGAAGCGCCAGTTCTCTTAGTGAGAAAGAAAGACGAAGGCTCGAGACTTTGCGTGGATTTTCGGCAATTTAATGAAGTGACGATCAAGAACAAGTATCCTTTACTGCATATCGACGATCTGATGGATCAACTGCGACGAGCTGCGGTTTTCTCAAAAATAGATTTGAGGACGGGATATCATCAGATTAGAGTAAAGACTGAAGATATACCTAAGACTGCGTTAAGAACTCATTACGGACATTACGAATATCTGTCGCGACCTGAATCGCGAAGGAAAGGCGAAAAAAAGAGGTATTTAAAAAACATGTAGAGTTGCCACCAATTTTGTTTACTTTAGGAAAAAAATTGGAAAACCTTTTAAAAGAAGCTTTTGAAACCAAAACTGAATTCGGGAGCCGATTGCACATAGGAAAGGACGAGGACTTAACCCCACAGCACCCCTAATGCACCCATAAAAATGGTTACCCAAATTAATTGTGCAAATAATTAACGAACTTTAACATACTTATTTTACCCAAAAAAATTTTTTACGAGAATATAAAAAGAAAAATGAATCAAACTTCACAAAAATAAAATAAATGGTTGAGGAGAAAATTATTTCATTACGTTATCTATTTTAGTTTTTTGTTGATTTTGTATTTTAAAATTTACATTGACAGGTTCATAACGAGGTTAAGCATGATACATAAATCCACAGAGCAACCTGGAATTTAAGGGATTGAGCATGATACTGTTCATAGAGCAATCCCAAAAAAGCAGATTTAAATGTTTTAATTAATAAGACTCAAGAACTAAAATACGAAATTGGATTTTCTTTTGTAACCTTTTTTTATTCTGAATTTATTTATTTTGAATTTATTTTATTTCTAATTGTTAAAGGTTGGAAAATCCTAAGTGAGGTTAAACATGGCACATAACCATAGGGTAACCTCGAATCTAGGGGATTGAACAGGGCATCTTAATCCATAGAGCATCCCTCAGTAACATCAGTTAAATTATTATTTATTTATAACAATTGAGTAGGGAAGTACTATATTCCACCAGTAACCATGCCTAGCATCAAACAAAATTTTTATCCTCATATATTTCAAAGTAAAACAACAGCTGTTTTATATACAAAAAGAATCAGCACCACCTGATCTATTATACCCATGCCTCTAATTTGTACTCAGCCAATGCACCAGTCATGTACGAAGCCAAAGGTTACATCATTTACTTGGAGAGTTCAATCACCAAAGGAACAATACACAACCCACAAATGAAGCATGTCAGTAGAATGATAAAAGCAACGCATGAATCACCAAAAATATCCAAAATAGTGAATACTCTTAAAGCAACATATCAGGAGAATAAACTCAATTTTTTTATTGACTTGATCACATGAATCATAAGTAGATTATCCCAAAAAAGAATACCAAACTTCATGTTATAGCCATTCAGGCTTCACATCGGACAACATAAAACAGTACAGTCATCCTCAAATTCATAGCCAAGAAAAATTTATGCATTGACGGCCTTCACAAAGGCATAATTATCAGAAGCAAAACAGATAACACAAAACAGAAGGAAAACAAAGAGTAACTGGTTTGGGCATTTCATCAAACAGGTAGAACTCAGAGAGGAAAATTCACCATCTCACTAGAAATTGTTACAAAGCGTCCTATCACAGAGTTCTCAAATATGATTAATTCAAATTCAAATAAGCTACTCACGAATTAAATAAGAAACAAAGAACTGAAACCTACAGGTGCGCGATCTCAAGCTTCTTGAAGGAGATTAAGACACTTCCTGCACTTTGTTCTCCCAATCTCTGTCACACCCACCACTTGACAATTCCTCCTTCACCTTCTCTCTGCGTTTCTGTGCTGATGCACGGATCTGGGTATGAGAAACAACGATCGGCGCATACCAATCTCTGCCTCTTGCTTCTGTTCGAACAGGCGCCCGTGTTGCCTCCCTTTTGGTGCTGCGTTTCTGCCTTTCTTTCTCTCCCTGTTCTGTTTCGAATTTCTGTCTCTCTCGGTACTGTCCCCCCTTTTCTGGTTGCCTCTCTTGTCCTTTATAGAGTGACTCCTTCTACATTTCTCTGATTTATCTTTCCTGTCAATCAATGAAAAACAACAATCAAATATCTTGATTTGAATCAACCATAAAGAGTAACGATATTACCTCGATTATGGGAAATGGATGAGAATCACATCCCTGTAATCTCGCTCCCTCCGCTTGCGCGCAACGCGTGAAACGTGATCTACGGGATGGAGGTGATATGGTGCACGATTCAGAAAGGGAAACTCAATCACCACATTACTCTTGATCTTTGAGTATGATTCGGTCCAAAAATTGAATGAGGGAGAGAGTGTTTCTGATGTGGATCCGGGTTAGGCTGCTGGGTTTCGAAATTGGGAGAAGGAGGTGGAGACTAGGGTTATCAGAAAGGGAAGAAGCAATGAGAGCAAGATGGATCCTGTTTGGGTCTGAAATATGGGCATTGGGCTGTGTAAGGTGTGCTGGTCCTGAACCAAAAACAAACCAACAAAGAAAAATCTTCTACAACAATAAAGATAAAAATTAGCAAATAAGTAAATGGGAAAATATTTGTTATTTTTTTCTAAGGATTTAATTTATATGTACCGTAAATTTAAAAAATTTACACTATCGGTGCATAGCAATTAAACTCTTTTTCTATTTTCAATTTTTTTTTTTTGGGTTTTTCTAAAAGACAACCGTGAAGGGTAAAATATTTTTTTTTTGGATTTTTCTAAACTTTAATAAAAATAAATAAGCTAAAAACAAACTTCAACCTTTCCTAATTTTTCAAAACATGATTTTTTTTTTTTTTTTTTTTTTATGATTTTGATCTTTTTTCAATTTTTTTGAATATTTGGTAAATTTTAGTAAAAATTTAAAAGGGACCCGGTCAAAATGGGGTGTTCACAGTTGCCCCTCTTTACTTGTTGCTTACTAGAAGATGTGAAGGGTCGTGACTCTTGATGTGATCGTAGTAAGGAACAGGTAAAGAAAAAGAACACACATTTTATTTGGGAATGCATGCAACTATATAGAGAGGTTAAATGCAAACAGTGCATGCGTCACAACAAATGATTGAAACATAAAAGTGCAATGGGTCTCTGATCCCGATAATTAAATGACAATGAGTCTCTGAGCTCGAAAATTAAATGACATTGGGCCTCTGATCCCAAAATTGAAATGACAATGAGTCTATGAGCTTGAAAATTAAATGAAAGTGGGCCTCTGATCCCAAAATTAAATGACAGTGAGCCTCGAAGCTCGAAAATTAAATGACAGTGGGCCTCTAATCCCAAAATATAAATGATAATGAGCCTTTGAGCTCGAAAATTAAATGACAGTGGGCCTCTGATCCCAAAAACACTAAATGACAATGAGCCTCTGAGCTCGAAACTTAAATAATTGTGGGCCTCTGATCCCATAAATTAAATTGTGGTGAGCCTCTGAGCTTGAAAATTAAAAATGCAACAGACGAAATTAGATGACAGTGGGCCTCTGATATCAAAATTAAATGGTAATGAGCCTCTGAGTTCAAAAAATAAATGAAAGTGGTCCTCTGATCCCAAAATTAAATGACAGTGAGCCTCAGAGCTCGAAAATTAAATGACAGTGGGCCTCTGATCCCAAATTATAAATGACAATGAGTCTTTGAGCTCGAAAATTAAATGACAGTGGGCCTCTGATCCCAAAAACACTAAATGACAATGAGCCTCTGAGCTCGAAAATTAAGCTTTTTCTTTATTTCTATTCGTACCTTTTCTTTAGACAAAGCTGGAACCGGTCGCCTCCCAGGAAAACTTCGACCAATCATACCCTTGTTCACTAACAACTTGGAGTTGTGGCGCCATTTATTCCCCTTGACAAACATGATTTCTTCTGCAAGAGGTGTGGTCTTGAAGAGATTTATTTCTAGACTGTGACTTGTGGAGACTTTCCTTATTCTTTTAAGTTATCCCCTCGGCGTGCACTATTATCTCACTTATTGAATTTGAAGTGCTGCGTCTTTGTTGGTTCAAACCATTCATTAAAGTCACTATTAAAATTATCAAATCATACTATCAAACTCATATTTACTTTGATTGAGACATAATTTTAATGCATAAACATGATTTGAGCACAAAAGGGTCATGAATAAACCTTTGCATTCATATGTGACTTTGGATTATACATAAGGGAATCAGGAAGAATAACATGGGGAGGAGAAGTGCAAGGGGAACACAAAGGAGAAAAGCGAATAACAGGAAAGGAATAAAATATGATAACCACATAAAAATTTGCCCCAATATCGGTTCCTTGATCCTCATTCAATTGATTCCCATCGACCACTGACGTCGCAAGCCCTGGCCTTAGTCTCAACTTCTCTTGACGTGCATTCCTCCTTTAACCCTCCAACAATTTTCTTCACTTAAGCTGCCCTTGCGGGTTTTCAGCCCAAGATTTATTTTCTTTGCCCTAATTTTTGCTTAGGTTGCCCTTTACAGGTTTTCAACCTAACGGACCTTTTTTTTTTTTTTTAATCAGGCATAAAACTTTTTCACCGCATCAGAGTTTATAGGCCTTGGTAACTCTTGCCTGTCTTCATCTGTTAAGATCAAGGCTCCGCCTGAGTATGCCTGCTTTACAATATATGGCCCTTCATAATTGGGCGCCCATTTTCCTCGAGCGTCTTCTTGATTGGGGAGTATCTTCTTTAGTACCAAATCGCCTGGTTGAAACTCCCTAGGACGAACTTTCTTATTAAAGGCTTTAGCCATTCTTCTTTGATATAACTGTCCGTGACAAAGGGCCACCAATCTTTTTTCTTCAATCATGTTCAATTGATCATACCGAGCCTTCATCCACTCGGATTCTTCCAAGTCTGCTTCCATCAATACTCTTAATGAAGGGATTTCAACTTCTATGGGGGAGACAGCCTCCATTCCATACACCAATGAGAAGGGGGTTGCCCCGGTACTTGAACGTATATTGGTGCGATACGCGTGCAAAGCATAGGGTAACATTTCATGCCAATCTTTATAGTGCACGACCATTTTAGCGACAATCTTCTTAATATTCTTATTGGCAGCTTCTACCGCACCATTCATTTGGGGCCTATAAGGAGCAGAATTATGGTGTTTGATTTTGAAGGTCTCGAGCAACTTCTGTACCTCTGCCCTATTAAGATTGGAAGCATTGTCCGTAATGATCCTTTCAGGTATTCCGTACCGACAAATGACATCTCTTTTGAGGAACTTTGTGAACACCTTTTGAGAGATACTGGCATATGATGCCGCTTCTACCCACTTTGTGAAGTAATCTATCGCCACCAAGATGAAACGGTGCCCGTTTGAAGCCTTAGGATTGATTGGCCCGTTGACATCTATTCCCCACATAGAGAAGGGCCAAGAGGACACCAAATTGTGCAGTTGGAATGGAGGAGCTTTGATTCGATCTGCATATATCTGGCATTTATGGCATCTCCGGACATACTCCAAGCAATCAGTTTCCATGGTTGACCAATAGTAACCACTCCGTAAAATCTTGCATGCCATCATATGACCATTGGCATGTGTTCCACATACCCCTTCATGTATTTCTGCCATGACAGTTCGGGCTTCATGAGCATCAATACATCTTAAGAGAACCCCATCATGGTTTCTTTTATATAGAACTTCTCCGTCCAGAAAAAAGGCCATGGATAACCTACGAATAGTCTTCTTGTTCACCTCATTTGCTTCAGCTAGGTATGCCCCACTCTGCATATATTGTTTGATGTCATGATACCAAGGTTTACCATCGGGCTCTTCTTCCACATGGGCACAATATGCCGGTTCGCCCTGTACCTTCACTTGGATAGGCTGGACGGTGGTGCAGATGTCCAGCTTGGTCATAGCAGCTAACGTGGCTAAAGGATCTGCGAACTGATTCTTGTCTCGAGGTAAATGCGAAAAGGTAATATCATCAAATTTCACAATCAACTGAGTCAAGTACTTCTGATATGGAACCAACTTGGAGTCTTTGGTTTGCCATTCGCCATTGACTTGATAAATAATTAGAGCTGCATCCCCAAAGACCTTCAATTTTTTTATTCCAAGGTCAATTGCTGCTTGTAATCCACTTGCACATGCTTCGTATTCCGCGATGTTATTGGTGCATTCAAATTCAAGCTTAATGGCCACTGGGTACTGCTTGCCATTTGGCGAAACCACTACTGCTCCTATACCTCTCCCGTGCATATTAACTGCTCCATCGAAATACATCTTCCATACGTTCTCATTTTCGCCTTCATCTTCCTCTAGTGACAATATCTCTCCATCTGGGAACTCGTATATAACTGGTTGTCCATCCTCGAGAGGATTTTCGGCTAAATGGTCAGCAATCGTACTTCCCTTGATGGACTTTCGAGTCATGTATTTAATATCAAACTTTGATAATATTACTTGCCACTTTGAAACCCTTAAGGAGATATGAGGACTTTCAAAGATATACTTCAAAGGGTCCATTCGAGAGATTAACCAGGTAGTGTGATACAGCATGTACTGCCTGAGCCTCTTGGACGTCCACACCAATGCACAACAAGTCTTCTCAACTGCCATATATCGGACTTCGCAGTCATTAAACTTTTTGCTCAGATAATAAATCGCGTGTTCTTTCTTGCCAGATTCATCATATTGCCCTAGCATTGCCCCCATTGAGGTCGGTAATATAGTGAGATACAATATCAGTGGACGTCCTCGAATCGGTGGCAACAACATCGGAGGACTAAGCTGATATGCTTTTATCTTGTCGAAGGCTTCTTGGCACTCCTCATTCCAACTTCCAGGATTATTCTTCTTCAGGAGCTTGAAGATCGGCTCACACGTGCTAGTCAAGTTAGAAATAAACCGTGCAATGTAATTCAACCTTCCCAAAAAACCTCATACCTCCTTCTCATTCTTGGGAGCGGGCATGTCCCTTATCGCCTTTACCTTGTCCGAGTCCACTTTTATTCCTTCTCTGCTAACAACAAAACCAAGCAACTTCCCAGTTGATGCCCCAAACACACATTTTGTAGGGTTGAGTCTCAACTTATACTTCTTCAGTCTCTCGAATAGCCTCCGCAAAACTGCTACATGACTTTCTCCTTCCTTGGATTTGGCCACTATGTCATCCACGTACACCTCTATTTCTTTATGCATCATATCGTGGAACAATGCTACCATAGCACGTTGGTAAGTGGCCCCGGCATTCTTCAAACCAAAAGGCATTACTTTGTAACAAAAAGTTCCCCAAGGAGTGGTAAAAGTTGTCTTCTCCTTGTCATCGACGTCCATGAGGATCTGATTGTATCCAGAATACCCATCCATGAAAGAGAACCTATGGTTCCTTGCTGTACTGTCTACGAGGATATCGATATGAGGGATCGGGAAATCATCTTTTGGACTGGCTTTATTCAGATCTCTGTAATCCACACACATCCTGACCTTCCCACCCTTCTTTGGTACCGGCACAATATTAGCTACCCACTCCGGATGTCTTGACATTTCCAGAAAACCAGCTTCCAGTTGTTTGGTTACCTCTTCTTTGATCTTAAGCGACATTTCTGGATGCATCCTCCTCAATTTTTGTTTCTTGGCCACCATATCTGGGTACAATGGGATTTTATGTGATGCTATCTCTGGATCTAAACCTGGCATATCTCTGTAGGACCATGCAAACACATCCAGATACTCTTTGAATAGTGCGACCATTTCTGCATGCTCTGGGTTATCCACTACCTTCAACTCCTTCTTGTCTTCCTCTGTCCCCATATTAACCACTTCTATGACCTCATCATTCAAACTGAACCCTTTTTCAGAGTGTTCCATCAACTTGGAGAACTCCTCAATTGCTTCTTCTTCATCATCAGACCTAGGATCACCTTCATTCACAGCCGCAAGGGAATCAATAAATGAGGCTTCAGGGTTCCTTTTATGAAGCAAACTTTCAGTGGGAGAGAGATTCCTGAAAGAAAATTTTTGCAATAGGAACAATATAGACAAGAGTTTTATTTGTTGAAGAAGGTGCAAGCAATATAAAGCAATGAATAGAGGAAGTAAAAGAGTGGAACAACGAGAAAACATGCTGGAAAATCATGCTAACACATTTTATTCATGTCTCAATTAAAGTAAACACTAGTTCATTTCTTGTACAAAGAGATAATTACTTTATGGAAATAATATCAACAAATGGTTCAGACTGCCAATTGCTAAGAATTTCATTGTCACCAGAGAGATAGATAACATGGTTTCCTTCTCGCTCTTCTTCAAGTGCACTGATGGTGAAATGAGGGGAGGTCAACTTTTCTGACTTGATCACTTCAGCTGGTGTTGGGAAAGTCTCCTTTAGATGGGGAACATACTTGTTTTCTCCCTTTCCTTCTTTTCTTTCTCTGAGAGTCATGATCTTCATTTTTTCTGCCAGAGAAGGCTCATACCCTAGTCCATACTTTCCATCTCTGGAAATGGCTTCAATCGGTTGTGGGATCCCTTGAAGCTTAGACCCCAAGCCTCTTCCCTTCTGGTATCCACTCCTCTCCATAATACGAAATATCACTTCATTCACATTCTTTACTGGTGGCTCTTTCCTCTGGATCTCTGACCTCAAAACTTCAAAATTGTGCAAAGAGTTATCTTCAATTCGCTCTGTATTTTCTATGTAAGGTACTGAAACGGGCTTTGTCAGCATGATTTGCTCTTCACCACGAATGGTAATTACCGCCCCATTGTGGATGTACTTCAAGCACTGATGCAACGTTGAGGGAACAACTCCAGCGCTATGAATCTAAGGCCTCCCTAGAAGCATAGTATATGCTGGTTGAATTTCCATGACTTGGAATAGGACAGGGAAACAACTAGGCCCTATTTCAAGTGGCAGAGTTATTTCCCCTAAAATCCCTCTTGTTGTTCCATCAAAGGCTCACACAATCATCTCTTGTGGTGTTAAATCTGTTATACCCATGTTCAGTTGCTCCAGAGTAGACATTGGAATCACATTCAATGCCGAGCCGCCATCTATGAGTACCTTCGCAACCACAAAACCTCTGCACTTTAAAGTAATATGCAGGGCTTTGGGCCCACTACCCTGCCTTGGAACCACCTCATCTTCCGAAAAGGTAATCATGTTGACGCGCTTCACCGGATCTACCATGTTTACCACATTTTCTGGAGTGACATCAGGCTTGACATAAGCTTCACCCAACACCCTCAACAACGCCTTACGGTGCAATTCTGATGTTAGAATAAGTGATAAGAGAGAAATCCTGGCTGGAGTCTTCTTTAACTGTTCCATCACATCAAACTCACTTTGCTTCATGATCTTCAGGAACTCTTCTTCCTCTTCCTCCACAGCTTCATTCTTCTTTTTATCTTTGGAATTCTTCTTTATTTCTTCTTCTTCAGGGCCATAACATCGCACATTCCTCGTAATACCCCCGATCCTTATCACATTAGCAACTTGGGCCTTCGAAGCCTCTCCTGCAGCCGTCAGCTCAACTTTTGTTTCATAGTTCCATGGCACAACATGAGTGTCGTCATAAGCAAAAGGAACTGGCTTTTTTACCCTTAAGATCACTTTTTCTGGTGTCAGGGCCTTATTAAGGGGTGGCACTCGGAGTACAACCTTTTCGACTACGTTGATTCCCTCAAACGTACCTCGCCTGGCTTGTATCACTCCCAGGGTTAGTAGTCCCTGAACTCGGACCTTAAAGTCCCAACAGCTCTCAATGTCATGTCCTGCCTGCCCATGGTGATAAACACAATTCAAAATTCTATCATCCTTTTCTTCTTCTTCTTCTATTGGCACCCCCGGCGCGACGATGTCATGCCCTGCTTTCTTTAGTCCATCAAACACCTCTTGCATGGGCGTTCGTAAGTGGAGGACCTTCTTGACTTGATACCCCTCTACTTCCAAGCTGTTCACCCTATTTTCCACATTATGGCTTGGGATTGGATTGTTAACAATGCTAGGCCCCGATTCCTCTTCAAACCCCAATCTTCCACAAGCGATTAGTTTTCTCACTGCTGTCTTAAAGGCTTTGCAATCTTCAATGGAGTGCCCTTAGACATCCATGTGATATTTGCAGGTCAAGTTTGGATTGTACCAAGCAGGGAAAGGTGGTTGAAGGGGACGTACAGGGTTCCCAGCAATCAAATGACGGTCGAACAATTGTTGGAATAATTCTGCATTGGAAACGGATAGTCTAGGGAAAGGTGGCAGGTTTGGAGTGGTGGGGCGTCCTTGGTTCTGGAAATTTGGTCGATTATAGGTTGGGCGATATGGTTGGAATGCAGGGGGATAACGGGCGTATGCGGGGCGAGTAGGGTTATATGGCTGAGGTGCAAGGACATTATTTATCTGGTTTTGTGGTTGAGTGGTGATTGGCAAGGCTTGTTGAGGTGGGTAAAGTGGTGTTTGAAGGTATGGGATGTGAAGGTTCGGGTTATATGGTGCTTGGTCAGTTGGATATGAGGGAACATGTCGAGGTCCAACATTCTGTTGGTGTTGTACATAATTCGCCTTAGCTTCTTTCTTTTTTGGCTGGAATCCCTTCTTAGATGCACTACTTTCTGCATCAACCGGCAGTTTTCCAGCTCTAGCTAAAAATTCAATTCTTTCTCCTGCAGCAATCAGGTCAGAGAAATCCTTGTAAGCCGCTCCTGCCATTGCCCCTATAAAAGGGGCCCTGAGAGTTCCCAAAAAGTATGAGCACATTTCTGATAATGTCAACGGGGGCTGAACTTGTGCTGCTAAACTTCTCCACCTTTGCGCATATACTTTAAAGGATTCCTCATTTCTTTTCTGCATTGAGGTCAGTTGTTCACGAGTAGGAGCTGCATCCAAATTGAACTTATACTGGTCCATGAACAAGTCAGCCAATTCCGTCCATCGCGAAATCTTAGAGTGGTCTAGCTGAAGGTACCATTCTAACGCAATACCTGTCAAACTCTCATGAAAGAAGCTAATGAGGAACTTGTCTTCCTTTGACCAGATGGCCATTTTGGTGGCATAGCTGATAAGGTGAAACCGAGGATTCCCACTTCCATCATACTTTGAAAAATCCGGGATCTTAAAATCCTTAGGTATCACCACGTCCGTGGCAGGACATAGTTCTTCTATTTTTAGAGGGCCATAGGTACTTGATCCTTTTATCGCCTTTATTTGTTCTTCCGTCTTTTCCATCCACTCATCTTTCACCTTATCCTTCTCTACCTGAGCTCCCATGAACGGTCTGGGGATGGATATATGGGGTTGCTCCCATGTGGGTCCTACATAGCCAGGAGCTTCATGATAGGCATTCTCGAAAGGGCGGTATCCTTCTCCAATGGAGAGTATTATTGGTGCTATGTGTTGCTATTGTTCATGGGCATGCATTCCCTGAGTAAGACCTGTGTTGATGCTTGAAAACATAGGTGCCGATACTGTGGAAAGGGCTGGCTGTACACTCACATAGCGATCATCTTCATTTGCACCTCTATTTGCGCCAAGCCTATTAAGAGATTCTCTCATATCTTACAATATCGCCTCCAGCCTTGTTTGGATTTCAGTCATCTCAGCTACTCTTCCCCTTACTTCATCTATTTCTAGGCTCAAATTTCTTCCCACCTCGACATTATTATCAGCCATTCTAGTCCGAGATCTGGTGTTGTGAACTCGGGTTTGATTAGTGTCGTCTTTCCTGGGTCGCGCAATGGTTCCTGAATTTTCTGATTTTAACCTATACGAATACATTAAGAAATTTAATTAGTAAAATGAAAGTTACGTCTATCTCATTCACACTTATCAATTCTTTTTGTCAAGGAAAGACCGCCTCTGTAGCAAGAAATTTCCATCCCATGCACAACTCTAGGGGCACGTCCCCCTTAGATTGTGTGTGGTTGATGACATATCCATGAGGGCGTGCATCCCTCAATGGATTGCATCACTCACTAGCAATGCAACCATGCAGGCAAACTTGTAACACAAAGAGGAAAGTAAAGGAGAATTCATCGATGGACATAACGTGAAAGATAACTTTTATTTGATTGAAGAGCAGTACAACGTCCGACATTTAACAAAAATTATATCAAAAGTTTCGAGGTTCTCTTTTTGAATCCACTAGCAAGACTTCTACAATACTTTATGAAGCTGGCTACTTTTGGAGGTATTAGAGATTCAGCGCTCATGTGAACCTGAATGGACGCCTCCTCGAGGCGACCCATGAATCGAGAAGCATGGTATTGCAAGCTTCCTGACAAGTATTCATATCTTCTCTTCCAAGCATTTCTATCAGTCTTCAGTTTCTCTGCCACTACATGCCAGTCTTCTAACCATTCTTCTTGCTGACGGATCTCATCCTCATATTGCTTTTTCTCTCTTTCAAGCTTTCGTATCCTCATCCATAGTTGGTCTTCCTTTTCTTGTGCCTTTGCCAATGATTCGCGATATGTTGCAGCTGCATTCCAACCTTGATCAGAGTAGTGCTCAGTATGGGCAAATGCCTCTCGCAAGGATCCTATTCTTTCCTCCAATATCTTAATCGTTTGGACATGTACCCGATGTTTGCCTCTAACTTTTCTTTTTCTTTGAGAGTTTTTGTCAGTGCTTTTTCTTGATCTTCTACCCTTGCTCGCAACCCTCGGACTTCTGACCCTTTAACATTCTCTTTCCTTGCCCCCTTTGCTGGACCGACAGCTTCATATGCATCCGCACATTCATCTTTCAATCGTTCTACCTTCATGTTTAACTTATGGACTTCGTGTTGAAGTGTGGCAACGGTGATTCGAGCTGTTTGATTCACCTCCTCTAGCACTCCCATCTGAGCCTTCAAAATCTCGTCTTCTCTAGCAACTGTGCTTCAGTCTGAGGAATCTCATCATGGTGTGGGATCGGCTCAGGATCGGTGATGTTCTTTCTCCTTGCTTTCCTCCAAGCGAGGTAGTTTCTAGTGTGAGCAATGATTTGCCTCCCCAACTCATTTGATCCCACTATACGGATATTACTACAAGCCAATCTAATCGCTATTGATGTATTCTTGACAACTTCGCAATCTTGGAATAAGAAAGAGATCCCACCCATCACTTCTTCAGGAGGTTCACATTGAGTCCACTTCAGTTGTCGAATCACAAGTGCTGGAGAATATGAAACACAACCTCTTGGCCCCATCAAGGGGACATTTGAGAAATTCCCACAGCTGAAAATAACAGTATCTCCTCTGTACCATGGACACATCCAATTAAAGGATTCTGAATCAATCTCATCAAACTCTCGCTTCCATTCATAGGATTTATTTGGCTTTACTGGTATGCGGTGGAATCTCTTCCAAGGGTCATCCGTCTCGCTAATGTGCTTGCGAGCATACATATGAGTCACAATCCAAACATACATCAATTGTGTGCGACACCGCAATTTACCTTGCTGACTTTCGTGGCAAACTTGCAGTGAGAGGAACGTTTCTGCCAAAATAGCAGGGAAGGGATTCACAGCATACTCTTCAACTTTGTAGAAGACATCCATAGCTGCATAATCCACCATGTCCGGTATAAAAGGAAATAACACCAATCCATAAACGGTCACAGCTAACACTCGATTGAAAACAACCCAATTTTGTTGTCGAGCCAATTCCCTGAGATAAACCTCGAGGAATCTCCTCTTCAAGCCTTTGCCGATTCCTTTTTCCATTTTGTTTGATGGCTTCGGTTGACCTCCTAATAATTCTGCCACTTTCCCGTCACTGACATGTTGGCCATAGTAGATGATGAAGGCAAAGGAGGGACAAGTCAATTTTACAGCAAAAGAAGATCAATCCATTCAAGTCCAAGTGATCTGTGTTTTTATTTTGGCCATATCTTGAGTTCTAGATGTTCGATTGAAGTGATTCTTGATGCGTTGGAAAGACAAGAGAATTATCTACAAGGTTTGTTTGAATCTCAAGACCTGATTTGGACTCTATCATGACTAAAACTGGGCTGGAAGTTGAGAACGCTGTTCTGGACGGAATTGTTTTAATTAGGGAATTAATTGGGCTTGTAATTGGTTTTAGCTTTATTTGTATAATGGGCTTCATGGTCCACGAAAATACTCACCTCCTTAACCTAGAATGTTCCTTAGCTTCTATAAATAGGACTTGTATTACCTCATTTCATAACTTTGAATGAAATTAGAATTTATCCTATTTGGGTATTTTTGTGAGTTGAGCATTGGCTCCTCCTCTTCAAGTTCTTGGATTAGAACTTGCTTGATTCTTATCAAAGAGTTCTATCTCTTTGTGACAAATCCTCCTTGGCTTATCAATCTTCCAAATCCATTGGAATATTGTGGCGCCTTCCCTTTCATCTTCTTCCTCTTCCATTTTCTTAATTTATTTTATGTTCTTCTTTACATTTGCGCCATTTACATTCTGTTTTTAGTTGTTGCACTTTAATTCTTTGTTTGGTTAAGTTTCTTGTTTAGTTATTTCCATTCTTTAGTTGTTTCCTTTTGTTAATCATATTCGGGTGACAACCGCACCTTCTTCTTCCCCCAATTCTTTTCATCTTTTTAACATAAGAACTAAGAATAAGCCCTTGGATAGATCCTTAAAACTTGATGATTCCAACTTGGATCATATCAGTAGAGGTAAATACGAAGCTCCTTCGGAAGAGGTATCCTTATCATGTAAGGATATTCTTCTATAGTTGGTGTCGTATCCAAGTTTGGCAACTCAAAACATCTCAGGGTAGGATTCCAATACTGGGCCAAAGCGCTCAAGCCCGCAACATCTATAGGAATACACAACAAGTCCAAAATTCTCCCATATTTGCTTGCAAACTCTGAATGTGTCTTTCTTGGCATCAACTGACTGATTTCTATTAAGGTCTTCACATCATTTACCTTCATATCAATCCTATTGTTCCTCCTTGAGCTGATCGCATTGCTAGAGTGAGATATTTCCATTACTTGCTACGTGGATTGTAACGGGATCTTTCCTTCACAAAAGAACTCACCTGTTAAAAAAAAATAAAAAATAAAAAAAATGATAAACTAAGAACAAAAATGCGATGCAAAAAGGAGTTCTTACAGGGTTGTAAACCTAAAGGACATGGGACGTCTAATGCATTGTCCCTCTTGTGACCCATTTTGATGGATCATTTGGGCCCAAGTCGATAGGAACCCATTTACCTTTTTATCTTCTATTCTTTTTTTTATCATTTTTTTTTTTAAGAAGAACGAAATAAAACACATAATCAAGAATAAAAGAGAAGAGAGAAGATGCACGCCTCCAATTGTCCTAAGAGGGAGGTCCTATAGTCAAGGGTACCTATGACGACTCTTAAATTAGGCAGCCACTAGGTTAATCTATGAGTGCATTGGTGGTTCTAGACTTCTAAAGGTCATGGCTCCCAGATTGTCCCAATCACAAAAGACAGGGACCCAGCTCATGATCCTAGCCACAAGTAGGGATAAACCCTCCAGGATGACTAATCCATGATACTAGTAACAATCTAAGTGGTGAATCAACAAATATCATAGGGGCACTAGGCCTTCCAATGACAGTGTTGAGGCACCGCCTACTCCTAAGGCTTCCACAAGCTCGGGTATAGAGCTGAAAATGTGTGACACGAGTAATTGCGATGTGTGTGCTGGAGGCATACAAACCTGTAAAATCCTAAAACTAAAAAAAAAAAAAAAAAAAAAACCTGCAAAACAAAGTCACATATATATACAAAAAATCAAATGTCATCTACCCTAGAGTTCAAATAATATATTCCAAGAAAAAAATGTTATCTACCCTAAAGTTGGAAAAGCAACCAAAAATCATCAACAAAACACACAGAGAGAAATAAGAAAAATAAAATACAACAAATCAAAACAAAGTATATTCTCACAAAATAAAATGAAACAAATCAAAGCAGAGTATATTCACACAAAAGTCTTGCTATTTTTCATCTTTTCCAATTTTGTTTTATATATATATTTTTTTATATTTTGAGAGGAAAAAAATCAAAACACACAAAAAAAAAAAAAAAAGAGTAAAAAATATATAAAAAACACAAATGACTTTTTTTCATTTTTTTTTTTGCTCTTTTTTCATTTTTTTTTTAATTTTCATAAAGGATATAGAAACAAAACATACAAAAAACAAAAAAGGGTAAAACAAATAAGTTAAAATTTATTAAAGATTTGCACAATTAATTTTAATGGGCTTGACTCTCTAAAAACATCCCCAGTGGAGTCGCACTCTATCGCGACCTGAATCGCGAAGGAAAGGCGAAAAAAGAGGTCTTTAAAAAACATGTAGAGTCGCCACAAATTTTGTTTACTTTAGGAAAAAAATTGGAAAACCTTTTAAAAAAAGCTTTTGAAACCAAAACTGAATTCGGGAGCCGATTGCGTATAGGAAAGGACGAGGACTTAACCCCACAGCACCCTTAATGCACCCATAAAAATGGTTACCCAAATTAATTGTGCAAATAATTAACGAACTTTAACATACTTATTTTACCCAAAAATTTTTTTACGAGAATATAAAAAGAAAAATGAATCAAACTTCACAAAAATAAAATAAAAGGTTGAGGAGAAAATTATTTCATTACGTTATCTATTTTAGTTTTTTGTTGATTTTGTATTTTAAAATTTACATTGACAGGTTCATAACGAGGTTAAGCATGATACATAAATCCACAGAGTAACCTCGAATTTAAGGGATTGAGCATGATACTGTTCATAGAGCAATCCCAAAAAAGCAGATTTAAATGTTTTAATTAATAAGACTCAAGAACTAAAATTAGAAATTGGATTTTCTTTTGTAACCTTTTTTTTATTCTGAATTTATTTCTTTTGAATTTATTTTATTTCTAATTGTTAAAGGTTGGAAAATCCTAAGTGAGGTTAAACATGGCACATAACCATAGGGTAACCTCGAATCTAGGGGATTGAACAGGGCATCTTAATCCATAGAGCATCCCTAAGTAAGATCAGTTAAATTATTATTTATTTATAAAAATTGAGTAGGAAAGTACTATATTCCACCAGTAACCATGCCTAGCATCAAACAAAATTTTTATCCTCATATATTTCAAAGTAAAACAACAGCTGTTTTATATACAAAAAGAATCAGTACCACCTGATCTATTATACCCATGCCTCTAATTTGTACTCAGCCAATGCACCAGTCATGTACGAAGCCAAAGGTTACATCATTTACTTGGAGAGTTCAATCACCAAAGGAACAATACACAACCCACAAATGAAGCATGTCAGTAGAATGATAAAAGCAACGCATGAATCACCAAAAATATCCAAAATAGTGAATACTCTTAAAGCAACATATCAAGAGAATAAACTCAATTTTTTTATTGACTTGATCACATGAATCATAAGCAGATTATCCCAAAAAAGAATACCAAACTTCATGTTATAGCCATTCAGGCTTCACATCGGACAACATAAAACACTACAGTCATCCTCAAATTCATAGCCAAGAACAACTTATGCATTGACGGCCTTCACAAAGGCATAATTATCAGAAGCAGAACAGATAACACAAAATAGAAGGAAAACAAAGAGTAACTGGTTTGGGGATTTCATCAAACAGGTAGAACTCAGAGAGGAAAATTCACCATCTCACTAGAAATTGTTACGAAGCGTCCTACACAGAGTTCTCAAATATGATTAATTCAAATTCAAATAAGCTACTCACGAATTAAATAAGAAACAAAGAACTGAAACCTATAGGTGCGCTATCTCAGCTTCTTGAAGGAGATTAAGACACTTCCTGCACTTTGTTCTCCCAATCTCTGTCACACCCACCACTTGACAATTCCTCCTTCACCTTCTCTCTGCGTTTCTGTGATAATACGCGAATCTGGGTATGAGAAACAACGATCGGCGCATACCAATCTCCGCCTCTTGCTTCTGTTCGAACTAGCGCCCGTGTTGCCTCCCTTTTGGTGCTGCGTTTCTGCCTTTCTTTCTCTCCTTGTTCTGTTAGGGTTATCAGAAAGGGAAGAAGCAATGAGAGCAAGATGGATCCTGTTTGGGTCTGAAATATGGGCATTGGGCTGGGTAAGGTGTGCTGGTCCTGAACCAAAAACAAACCAACAAAGAAAAATCTTCTACAACAATAAAGATAAAAATTAGCAAATAAGTAAATGGGAAAATATTTTTGTTATTTTTTTCTAAGGATTTAATTTATATGTACCGTAAATTTAAAAAATTTACACTATCGGTGCATAGCAATTAAACTCTTTTTCTATTTTCTATTTTTTTTTTTTGGGTTTTTCTAAAAGACAACGGTGAAGGGTAAAATAAATTTTTTTTGGATTTTTCTAAACTTTAATAAAAATAAATAAGCTAAAAACAAACTTCAACCTTTCCTAATTTTTCAAAACATGATGTTTTTTTTTTTCTTTTTTTATGATTTTGATCTTTTTCCAATTTTTTTGAATTTTTGGTAAATTTTCATAAAAAATTAAAAGGGACCCGGTCAAAATGGGGTGTTCACAATATCTCGTGATGCCTTTTGGTGCAACACCCTTTCCCGAGTGTCACATTCCCGAACGTTTATAAGGCCATAAATATTTATTAATGCGAACAATACGATTTTTTTTCTTTTCTTTTCATAAAGATGTAATGGGATTAGTAAAGGTAAATAAATAATACTAATAAATGAATTTCACCATGTATTACTAGGACATACTGTATTATAAATACAGAAACAGAAAACGAAAAACAAAAACATCAACATTACTATATACAGACATAAGTCTAATGAATAATCTGACATAAGAAACACAATAAGTACTAGGAGTTATAGCTCCCAAAAGATACTACAGAAACTGACATAGTCTGGCCAACAACAAAACTAAAACAGCAAAAGAGTCCACCTCCGAACTCAAAAGGACTGCTGAACCGAACCATCGTCGCATCCATCTGTTCAAGCAGCAACAGCAAGTACCAGCAGAAAACATACAGATATGGGTGAGATTCTCGTTCATCAACACAACAAAATAGCAGTAGTAAAAACGGGGCAACTCACCAGGTAACAGCGTACCCAACATGTTAAACAATTAAACAACATACTAAAACTCTCAATATGAATCATGTTAAACAGTTAACAGAATAATATAATGCATTCTTAAACAGAACATCGATGTATAACAGTAAATGTAAACATCAATGGCCATGCAATGCAGTGCAATGTACATGACTCAATGCCAATGCCACTGGGTACTACTCTGACCCCTACTCAATGGAGCTAACAAAACATTCGGAGAGAGTGAATGGGAGGACATGTTACGGTTTCTGCCAGCCATCAGCAAGAAGGTACAACATTCGTAACGTGCTCGTATCTGGCTTTACGGTAACACTCTCGACCAAACATGAAAAGTACGACATCTAGTAGAGGATATCAGTGTATTGCACGGATTCGCCACGACACAGAAGAATCACCAACTAGTCACATGTCAGCCCTTCCAACCCTGATACCTCCAAAAAGACCATTGAAGATCGTCACCATAAGATTAGCACCCGCATCAAGGTGTAAGCTCAACTCCTAGGCTCAAGGCCTTACAACTATGCACATAAAATGCGAATGCTTACACAAAGCAGATGCGATAAAGCCATGTCTACCCATTGGATAGACCTCAAGGTTCACTAAGGTTCTCTTCCTTAGAAACTACACACATCTTTGTTTTATAAAACATTTATCTATCGGATAAATATCTCGTGATCCCTTTGGAATGATCTAGACTGCTTTCAGAATCGCCGACTGTCCCCACAAACCAACACAAGTCTTTTCAGCGTGTTTTGTCCTCACTCACACGCTTTCTAGGAAACTTTCCATAAGGTCACCCATCCCATAATTACTCTAAGTCAAGCACGCTCAATTATAAAGTTCTTATTTTCTAAGCTCCCGAAAAGAAGATAAATCTTGTTGGTATGGGTAGTACCAATCAATTCTTATATGCCTTCCCTTAACTATACAGTCCCATACCTGCATAGCCTCAGGATTCCTTCCACTGTACAGTCCCATACCTGCACAGTCTCAAGATCTCTCTTATTCCAGTTATCGCAAGACGCAAACAATTGAACGATTAACCTGGATCCGAATCATCGGTCCATCATCGAACTACTGTTTCAAAAACCAAAACGTTTCATGTTTGTGTTTATGTCTTCTGAATTATGTCTCAAGTCCTAAGCATTATGAATAAGGATTGAGAATCCTCTTAGATAAGTCTTTAAGCCTTTCTAAGATATTAATCCCTTGTCTTTCAATTAAGGAAACAAGTGTTGATTTCACTTAAGTCTTATGAACTCATTGATGAACTAAGTCATCAATGGTATAGTACATGGTCTTGTTCCACCACATACCATACTTAAATAACCCTTGTCTTTAACTCTAAGTTAATTACTTAACTTAGGTTTTTACGCGTAAAATTTTACGATTGAGTTAGAAAACTCCTCTTGTAAACCAAACAACTTTTACAATTAAAAACTCATTTGATTTGAAACAACATTTGAACTACTGACTTCATTTCTAGCATTTTCTAAAAGGTGAAATCCGCTTAGCGAGAGTACATTCGCTTAGCGAAATTAAGGCAGTGATACCCCATTTGAAATTCCTTTCTCGCGGGGCGAACAGAAGTTTCGCGTCGCGAGGCTGAGAGCTGTATTTGCTCCTTATACAAATCCTCTATATCGCGAGGCGAATATTGTATCGTGTCGCGAGGCAGAGAACTGTATTTCAAACCGACCTTCTGCATCGCGAGACGATAACTGTCTCGCGTCGCGAGGCAGAGAGCTGTTACTCTTACTGCTCGGGTTAGCCTTCTGTCTCGCGTGGCAAGAATGGTTCCGCCAGGCGAATGCCTTGTCTTCCCTTTGTCTCGCGTGGCGAGGCAGGGTTGGCCAAGCGAATGCCCTGTTTTCATTTTTCCTTAACTTCTTCATTAATTCTCTTTTTGAAACACATAGTTTGATTACAAGACCTATGGCTAAAGAAAAGACATTTTTCACTTCGGTGACACACTTTAAAGGTTAAAACTTCATTTGATCTTTGGACCAAAATCACTTTTATTTCTCTTTGAAAACATAGGTTATGAAATCATGTTTTTCTTACTTCAAAACCTTTCTATATCAAGAACAACACATGTTCTTATATTTCCTCTTACTAAGGCCACAAGCCTTCTCCAATGAAAAATGGAGACTTTGCTTCACCAACTAAGCAAATACAGCTCAAAAGCTCACACCAATTATGACAAACCACAATTACATCTTATTACATCATAATCAAAACATTCAAGTCCATCATACATCATGGTCTCATAATCAAGCATAAAAGTCCATACTTGATCTAGTGATCAAAGTAGGTTTTTCAACATACATGAAAATGATTTTCATTCAATCACATCATGATCAACATATGCTAAAGCACACTACAGCACACTAGAGCATAAACTTATCAAGACAACTTTGTTCTCCAAGAGAACTTAACAAAACCTAACAATTAAAAGTGAACCCAAACTAAAGGGTTTCACCCACACATAAACTTAAACAACCATCTTCACCACCACCATTTTGGTGTGATGAGGTTCACCCCCCATACCTGTTGAAGAGCAGATTCCCGGATCAAAGTCGGTTGATCGGTTTGTGAACCTCCTGATAGTTGTCACCAACTACAAAGAACCAAACAATCAAAGCAAAACTCAACAATCCTAACAAAGAGCGTTTCGGCCACCCTAGGGTAAAGAGGTTAGGAATTGATCTTTGTTTTCCATTCATGGATTCAAAGGCAATAGGAAAGCTAAGGATGAAATCAAGTGTTAGAAATCAAAAATTGATGAAAAACACTATTCATCATCATCAAAAGGGTTCAGCCATTTTGTGATTTTTTAGCTATGATGAGAGTTGAATCATAAGCTCTTGGGTTTAGGTAGAGAATGATGAGGTGAGTTCAAAGAAATTGGTCTCACATCAAAATGATTTTTCTACAATTTCCTATGGATTTTCAAAGTTTTGGATCTAAGAATTTCTTTTCATGAAAATGAAGATTGATCTTGAAATAAATAAAGATCCAAGAAGCTAAGAGATCATAGAAGTGATCTTACCTTAAAATGATGGAAGATTGCCCAAGGAATCAAGTGATTCTAACAACAAACCAAGCTTTTTCAAGAACAACAATGGTGTTCTCTCTCTAAAGTTGAAGATGGTGTTCTTGAGATATTCAAGAGGGGCTGGGCTGCGTGAATGAGGGTCTGGATGGGGCTGAGTTCAGCCTTTAAAAAGCTCACTTAAGGGCAAAATGGTCATTTGCCAAAAGGGTAAAATGGTAAAAGTGCAAAAGACTAAGGTTAGGGGCATTTTGGTCATTTCGCATCTAGATTTTCCCGATCGTCATGACGAATTTGGCATACTCTCCCAAGTGTCCTGGGATGATGCGGTATCGAGCTTATCCGTTATCGGTTCTCGTTGAATCCCTTTACGACTCCAAACGCCTCCTGATTCGATTATACGACCGAATATAATATATTATTATTATTTTTCGTACGTCAGGACGGATTTTAACGACAATGTAGAGAATAAAATCCCGAGACTTAATGTCTCGTTCACGAGTCCAAATTAGGTTTCGATAGTAGAAAAAGGCTACTATCCGTGAAAAACGCAGACCGGGCTCCGTTTGAGCTTTCCCCCGAAACTTAACCATGGCTTCCTATGGTTGTGTAGAACATTCCCATCTTCTCAGAATATTTTATTTCACTCTCTAAACCCTCCAATAAAATACAAACGTTAAAATACTGGAGAATTAGAAAACATAAAAATCGGGGCGTTACATTTGGAGTAACGAATGCACCTGCTATCTTTATGGACTACATGAATCGGATTTTTCGTCCATTTCTTGATAAGTTCATTGTAGTGTTCATCGATGACATTCTCATTTAATCTAAGAGTCTTGAGGAACACGAAGGACCTATGCGACAAGTTCTGCAAGTCTGATGAAGTCTGATTTCTAGGACACGTCATAACGAAAGAAGGGATTGTTGTTGACCCTTCTAAAGTGGAAGCTATACTTTCTTGGGAAAAGCCTAAGACAGTAACGGAAATGAGGAGTTTTTGTTGGATTGGCTCGATACTTTCGACGGTTTATCGAATGATTTTCCAAAGTTGTAGGACCGTTGACTCAACTCACGAGGAAAGACCAACCTTTTACGTGGACTGCTAAGTGCAAAGAAAGTTTTCAGAAGATAAAGGAACTTTTGGAGACTTTGCCAGTGATAATACTTCCTGAACCAAGTGAACCTTATGAAGTGTGTTGTGATGCTTCGCATCAAGGTTTAGATTGTGTGTTGATGCAACACCGAAAAGTGGTGGCGTATGCGTCAAGCCAATTGAAGACTCACGAAAGGAACTATCCCACACACGATCTGGAGTTAGCTGCAGGAGTATTTGCACTAAAGATATGAAGACATCATTTATATGGTGCTAAGTTTGACGTCTTTAGTGATCACAAAAGTCTAAAGTATTTGTTTGACCTGAAGGAGCTCAACAAGAGGCAGAGGCGATGGATGGAATTTTTGAAGGATTACGACTTCAGGTTACAATACCGTCCTGGAAAGGCTAACATAGTAGAAGATGCCTTAAGCCGGAAAGCCGTTCATATTTCAACTTTGATGGTGAAGGAATTAAAGCTAATTGAAGAATTTCGTGATCTCAACTTGGGAATGGAAATAAGTCCGAAGAAACCAAGTTTTGGGATGATCAAGAACTCCAGTGGATTAATGGGAGAGATATGTGAACGACAAGCTACAGATGAGCATCTTCAAAAGAAGAAAGAACTGATGGAATAAGGAAAAGCTAATGAGTTTGGCTTAGGACTTGATGGAATTTTCAAATACAATGAACGAGTCTGTGTACACTAGTACAGAAAGCACTTTTTACATCGGTTAAAAAATACTTTTAACATCGGTTATAGTGGCGACGTTAATTAAAGGGATGTTAAAAGTCAAAAGTGTGACTTTTAACATCGGTTGTAAACCGATGTTAAAATTTTAATTTTAACATCGGTTAATAAAAAACCGGATGTTAAAAGTAAACTTTAAACATCGGTTATATAACATCCGATGTTAAAAGTGTGGTCTCAGTCAGAGATGTGCTCTGTTCAGTACACTTTTAACATCCATTGTATCTGAAACCGATGTTAAAAGTACTTATAACATCGGTTTTAGGAACACACGATGTTAAAAGTTTACTTTTTTTTTTTTTATATGGTTGTTTCATTTATAGTTCTTTCCCACCCTGCATATCCATCAGTATATCATCAACAATTCAGTACACAACATAATGCCAGAAACAGATTCAAACATGTAATTAACTCATATAGATTGCTGTTCCGGAATTACAATATATATTACAGTACTAGTTACACAAGTCCAGAATAATTAAACTATATTATAATGACATTACATATATACAGTGTTATAAATGCAATAACCTAAAGTCCAAAATGTGTCACATGCAATACATACAAGTGCAAAAATCATATACAATCTACATTATGCTGCCTAGTATACTCATAAAAGAAATTAGCAAAACGATCCCTTAGGTCTTTCATCTCTTCTTTATCAAGTGGAGTTTGATCATCAAAAGCCTGCACAAGTTTAAATAAACTCAACATTAAATCATCAACCAAAACAAAATATAATTTAACTTGTGCAAAACTTTATATTTATTACCTGTTGCCATCCGTCAATAATAGTGGCGGAGACCACGTTCAACATATGTTTCATCACGTAGTATCCACACTCCCAGCCGCCAGCTTGTCTACGAGACTACAAGACAATATGAAATTGAATATCAAGTATAGTACTAATATAATAATAATTACTGTTGTAATTTTTTTTGTAAGAAATAATAAACTACTTACGAGTGGGATAATCCATTCAGGCTTTCTTTTTGACTTGGATGGCCTACTTTTGCCATCTGCACAAGCCATGCTACTTGCAACCATAGCTCTATGATTAAAAATAATAATGTCAATTATGTTCATGTAATAAAACAAAAGCAATTTGAATTACAAATTAAATTAAAGCTTACATGTCAATCGCGTCCTTCAATTCAGATGTCGGACTATAGTGCAACGCGCATAAGAAGACGACACGATGCTGGCTAGGATGAAGTATGAGCAACTGCCAATGACCACTCCTAAGTATTGGTGCTAGATAAATATCTTTCTTTGTTTGACCAAGTAGCTTCAGGATGTATGTCTTCATCGCATCCCCATTAGTGCAGTAATTTCCCTGAATTACGCTTGGGTCTAAGAATCCATACGTATTCTGGTTGCCTCTTTCCATACATAAGCGATGAAGATACCTAAGATATTAGAATAAAATAATGTTAAATACCTAAGATATTGAAATAAATTATAGAATTAAAAAACCTAAGATGCATGTCAACAGTGTACTTACGTGCACCACATACTCAGCACTGTATTGGCTAGCCAATTACCCGACAGACATATGTCACCTATATCCTTCCCAGAGAAAAAAAAGGCTGGCAAGTCGCAAGCGCCTTCGTGTTCCAAGGGAATAGCATACTCTTTATCCGGCGCATCCGCAGCAAATGCGGCCAAATGAGCTACATTCGATCTTAGCTTTTTATCAATGTTCTAAGCAACAAAGATAAGGCATTAGTTAAGTAATGTCATTTTTAAATAAATAAGACATAAGTAATTAAATGATTAATATGAAATTAATATGCATACCTGGGATAAAGGCATCTCAACTGGCTTATGTGCATCCTCACAGCTCCCAACGGTGCTCACATGCTGAGAAGGTTGACTCATTGGGCTTGGTTGGGAAATTGTAACCCCCCTAGATGACATCTCCTTTATGAATGATTCCATAAGCTCCGGAAACATCTCTCTTTTAAGCTCCTCCTTAATGCTTTCCCGCTCGTGGCTGCTGATTCGGCTTCCAACATGGACTCGTCGTCCGTGATATTGCCGAATGCCCACTAGCCCTCCAACACCCTTTACAAAGCCAGGGTGGTCATCTTTACCTAGGGCAGTGCTCAGGATATCCCTACGTCCATGTTGAACGAATGATCCTTGCGAGCTTTGTTCCACCAGCGATGTCTACAAGGGGAAAATTCACAAAATATGTATAAGATAGTGTTTACTTAACTGTATTAATTACAAGTAGAAGTAATCTATTAATTACTTACAATCTTTTCAGCGACAATGCGTGTGGGCTCGGCTTTAAAAGCTCCCGATTTTGTCTCTCGGACTTCCATCCATGTTTCATGGCGTTCGGGTGGAGATGGAGGATTAACAACTATTTCTCCATCGGCTTCGGCTTCTTCATCAGCTCCACCTTCTTCTTGCTTCTTTTTGGCCTCTTCTTGCTTCTTTTTCATCTTCTCATTCATAATTTTCTGCCGAACCATACGATAGCCACCACGAGACATATGGTGTGGGTGTACATTGTTTTTCTGGATTTCCTTGGCCTTTTTCCTTTTCTCCTGTTACAAATAACACGTACTCAATTCAATTAAATAAATAAATTAGATAGGCCTATTATAAAAAATATAACGGGAAACTAACCACAAAGGCAGGGTCTTGTCGGCTCACAACAAACCTATCCCACGTCTCCTTATCAATGAAAGAGTATGTGTCAAGTGGAGATTTGTCGTCTTTTTTCTCAAAAATATATCTATTTCCCAAATAGGTCTTGAACCCCGTCTACCGCTTCGCGGCAAAAGAAAGCCATTTCTTCTTACATTCAGGAGTATTCGGGACATCAAAGGTCAACTATAGTACAAAACAAAATGGAGGAAATATATTAGAGTATGATAATAATATAAGTAAATACAATTTAGATACAAATAGAGAGGATAAAAGTAAAATACCAAGATTGAAGACCAAATTTGATCCTTCACCATACTCGGTACCTGAGCCCATTCCTCAATCAGAATGCTAACCCTGTTTCGAGCTTCCAGGGCCACAAAACCGGTGAATTTGTCAGCATTCGGCCCTATGGCCCCCCATATGTATCAAACTCAACCGGAAGCCTCTGATCACCGCAACGACTCAAGGCCAACGATCGTAACTTTGTGGCTGCTCTACCCCTTTTTTTGGGGCGTGCACCACCTGACCCGCTATGCGAAGGAGAAGGAGGAATGCCTGCTGGATCAGTCATGTATGCCTATTTAGACAAAAAGTAATAAATTAGATCAGTATATAAGAATGGATAAATAAAAATAAGTCTAACTTAACATGGAGAAATAAAAATAAGTCTACTTTAACATGGATAAATAAAAAAAGAATACTTTAATTTAAGCATAACTTACACTATGGTCAAGTTTAGATCAATATCCCTTCATGATGATCATCACGAGTGGCAAGTACATCGTCCACTACATTTTCCTCGACGAAAATAGGCATCTGTGTTGAGAAAGAAGGAGTTTCTGGAATATCAAGAGTTGAATCTTGATTTTCATGGATACCATTATGCATGCTTTTTCCTTGGAGAACAACTGACCACCTTTGTTAGAAGGATCATTGATATAAAACACTTTTTTGCTTGTGAAGCCATGATGAAAGGCTCTTCCGTGTGACCTACTTTGTCAAGGTCTACCAATGTAAATCCTAATTCTTCAATTTGTACACCACTGTTACTGTCAGCCCACTTACACTTAAAAACAAGCACTTGAAATTTAGTGTAATCGACCTCCCAAATCTCATCAATGACTCCAAAGTAAGATTTCGATGCCATAATGGGATTTGTATCTTTTGAACTAGAGAAGTGCATCGACTCAGATACGATCATAACCCCACTGTTTTGCATGGTACTCTTGTCATCTTGGGACTTTGTATAGAAGGAAAACATATTGATATCATATCCACTCCAGCATATGACTTCAAGACGTGGCTCCTATGCTAGCCATTGTAATGTATCGGAAGCAGTATGATCATTTGTAATTTTTTCTTTAAACCAGGCTACGAAAGTCTTGTTGTGATGGTTCAACAACCACTTTTCGTTCCTTCTAGGGTTTTCTTCCTTGACCTCTTGTTTGTGAGCACATAAGTAAGGTGCAACCTCATCAGTGTTATTCAAAATGTGCAAATGGGCTTGAAACACTTCCTCCCGAGCCTTGCTATTAACCTTTATACCTCGTGTACCCTTACCGGCACATCTTCCCTCATGACGAGGCTTAGGAATCCCTATAGCCTCCACTTCTGAAAGGTAGTTTTGACAAAACTCAATAGCTTCTTCTGCAACGTACCTTCGAACAATAGATGCTTCAGGACGGTGTGGATTCTTCACATACCCTTTCAAGATCTTCATGTATCGCTCAACTGGGTACATCCACCTTAAATAAACGGGGCCACATAATTTAATCTCCCTCACTAGATGAACAATTAAGTGAACCATGATGTCGAAAAATGAAGGAGGAAAATACATCTCCAATTGGCATAAGATTATAGCAGCCTCATCTTCCAGCTCATCCAACTTCTGGGGGTCAATGACTTTGCTACATATAGCATTGAAGAATGAGCACAACCTAGTTATGACATGTCTAACATTTTTAGGAGCAATACCACGAATAGCCACTGGTAGTAGTTGTTGCATCAAGACGTGGCAATCATGAGACTTTAAGCCAACCAATTTTAGATCATTTGAGACAAGTCTCTTGACATTTGAAGAGTAACCCTATGGCACTTTGACGCCCCGTAGACACTCACAAAAACTTGTTCTCTCTTTTTTTGACAAGGTATGACATGCTGGAGGCAAATATGTCCGCTTACCATCCTTTGGTTGTGGAGCTAACTGCTCTCGTATACCCATCGCAACCAGATCTAGACGAGCATTCACACCGTCCTTTGTCTTACCCTGAATGTTGAGAAGCGTTCCAATTAGACTATCACATACATTTTTCTCTACATGCATGACATCAATACAATGTCTGACATCAAGTTTGCACCAGTATGGAAGATCAAAGAAGATCGACCTCTTCTTCCATATGTTTTTCTCAATAGCCTTCTTTTGAGCCTTTCCGAACATAACATTAATGTCCTTCACCCTTTGATAAACTTTCTCTCCATTAAAGGCCGTCGGAGCAATTCCATTCTCTTGGAATCCATTGAAAGCTTTTTTCAGTCTACGATATGGGTGATCACATCTGAGAAATCTCCGATGCCCAAGGTAAACTGTCTTCCTTCCATGTTGCAATTGTGTGAAACATGTGCCTTCTTCACATATTGGGCATGCTTTATGCCCCTTAACACTATACCCGGACAAGTTCCCGTATGCTGGAAAGTCATTGATGGTGCAAAATAACATGGCACGCATCTTGAAAGTCTCTTTGTAATGGCCATCAAACACATCGACGCCTTCCACCCACAGCTTTCTCAAGTCTTCAATCAAGGGACTTAGATAAACATCTAAGTCATTTCCTGGCTGTTTTGGGCCCGAAATCATCATAGATAACATCATGTATTTGCGCTTCATGCACAACCAAGGAGGTAGATTGTAAATTACGAGGAGAACAGGCCATGAACTATGGATACTACTTAAGGTACCATACGGATTCATTCCATCCGTAGCAAGTCCAAGCCTAAGGTTTCTTGGCTCATTTCCGAAATTCGGAAACAAACTATCAATTCTCTCCCATTGCACAGAATCAGCCGGATGGCGAAGCATTCCATCACGTTTCCTCTCATCTGCATGCCATCTAATGTTCTTTGCGTCATTTACATTAGCGAACAATCGCTTGAACCTTGGAATTATTGGACGATACCACAACACCTTTGCAGGAGGACCCTTTGTGATCACATCACAACTAGAATCACCATCCTTCACTTTGTACCGCGATACCCCACACTTGGGGCAGTCGTGCATCCCTTCATACACACCCCTGTATAGTATGCAATCATTAGGACATGCATGTATCTTCTTATACTCCATACCCATCGGACAGAGTATCTTCTTTGCCTCATAGTTACGATCTGGCAGTGTGTTGCCTTCTGGAAGCATGTTCAACAACTCAAGCAATTCAGTGAAGCTTTTATCACTCCACCTATTTCTCACCTTCACACTGAACAATTTTAAGACCGCCGACAACCTTGTATAAGTAGTGCACCCCGGATACAAAGGCGTATCCGCATCACTGCACAAAGTATCATACACACGTGCTCGCTGAAATGACTCTTGTCTAATATCACGGATCATGTCCTCTAGTCGATCATCCTCCATATCTACATCAACTTCTTCACTTTGGGACACACTTGGCATGTTTAACAAGTCTTCACCATGCCATATCCATCTTGTATAACTCTTGCAAATCCCTTCACAAATAAGATGATCACGTATTTGCTTAACTTCACATTTCCTCATATTCAAACATCTAACACAAGGACAATTAAATCTTCCATTACTATCAGGAAGATTTCTTTGAGCAAATTCTAGAAACTCTTCCACTCCCTCCCGATACTCATCACTTGTGCGTTTACTAACCATCCAACTACGGTCCATATCCATGTTCTGTAGATTTACACATATTTATACAATATGAGCACAAGAGGGGAGACTCTAAAAGAGCAGCATTTGAAATTATAGGCCTAAACCTTAAGTCCTATAATAGAAACTAAACCCCTTGACTATTGAGATTATAAGCAAAGCCTAAAAGTCTATGCTCAATATGTAACATCAAAGTGTTTAAGTATAAAAAAAACTCAAAATGCATTTCATTATTTCATGAAATATTCAAATCATTAAAACAGAGACAATGCTAAACAGTAACTAACAGAGAAGGATTACCAAGCAGAAGGGGAGTTGGGGCGGTTCAAATGCGGTGGTCAGTTGTAGAAGAGAGGGAGTTAGGGTGGTTCAGTTGCGATGGTTCAGTTATAAATGGTTCTGAGCAAATATTAGCAAAAATGGTATTTAGCAAATGAGGGTTTGAGCAAATAAAAATAGGGAAGAGAGAGTTACGTACCTTTGCGAAGAGGAAGTTATGGTGGTGGTTCTACGGTGGCTCACGAACGGAGGAGAAGGAGGTTAGTGAAGAGAAGAGAAAAGTAGGTCGCAGGAGTGAGAACACTGTAATGTTGAAATGTAGGGCGCGAGACAGAGAAGGTTTGAGAAAGTTAACGTTATAAATTTTAATAACTTTTAATATCGGTTGTTAGAAAAAATCGATGTTAAAATTTATTTTAACATCGGTTATATAACAAACCGATGTTAAAAAGTTACTTTTAACATCGGTTAACAAAGAACCGATGTTAAAAAGTTAGCACCAGTAAATATGGAATGGAGGGAAGAAACTTTTAACATCGATTTTACCAGAAACGGATGTTAAAAGTACATTTTAACATCAGGTTCCTTATAACCGATGTTAAACGTCTGCTCCATACGCTATTTATTTACAAGTTTGCCACCGCGTCTATTTTTAACATCTGTTTTTCTTTAACAGATGTTAAAAGCCTGACGTGAAAAGTCTATTTTCCACTAGTGGTACCAAATAATCCGGAGATGAGAAAGATGATTTTAGAGGAATCCACAAGAGTAATTTGAGTATTCACCCTGGTTCAACCAAGATGTATCAGGACCTGAAACAAAGATTTTGGTGGCCAGACATGAAGAAACAAGTTGCAGTGTATGTTGCATCATGTCTAACTTGTCAGAAAGCCAAAGTAGAACATCAGAGACCTGGAGGAATGCTACAATCACTAGACATACCGGAATGGAAGTGGGAAAGTATATATAGGTTAACGAAATCGGCACATTTCTTACCTGTCAAGATCAACTGTACGATAGCGAACTAACTGAGGTGTATATTAGAGAAGTGATTAGACTCCATGGAGTACCGTCAAGTATTGTTTCAAATAGAGATCCTAAGTTTACTTCACTTTTCTGCGAGAGCTTACATCAAGCGCTAGGAACCAAGTTACGCTTAAGTTCGGCATATCATCCTCAAACAGATGGACAAACGGAAAGAACGATTCAATCGTTAGAAGATTTGCTGAGGGCTTGTGTCTTTGATGTCCTCCTTGTTGTCGAAATTGGTCATTTGCTTGATTTTCAATATAGAATCTGGTTGTGACTTATGTTTTTGTATGTTTGATATAAAATGAATGAAATATGGAGAATGGATGATAGGAATTTCGTGGTTTTGGAGGTAGTGAAATATGGGGACAGATTGAGAAAATCTCAGAACAATACAAGAAACAATCAAGGCTTCAAGGAACTATTTTTTGTGTTTTTGAATAACTAAAGAAGATGGATGAATGGGAGGCAGGGGCGCCACCTTGTCTAATCCAAGACAAGGATAAGCCTTTGAGTGTGACGATCACCACAAGAAGAGAGTTTCTTGATAAGATCGATAAGTCTGGTCCAATCCAGAACCAAAGAGTATGAACTCAATTACACTAGTGTAAGTTTGCTGAAATCTTTGTTAACATCTTATTGAGACTTGCACCCTCTATATATAATGAGGGAGGCTCTTGTTGTTACAAAAAGTGAAGAGACAAAGTCTTTGCCATTCTAGGGTTACAAGGAATCCTAGGCTAACATAACTAGCATAATAAAAGAAAATTACAATGTGGAGCAATGGTTACAAGACAAGACATTTAAGTGCATTGGATGACTTGTTCTTCAATGTGCAGCAATGGTTACAAGACATGGCATTAAAGTGCATTGGGTGACTTGTTCTTCAATGTGGAGCAATTGTTGCAAGACAAGGAATTAAAGTGCATTGGATGCTACCTCATAGATTCATAATGCTGCCTCTTTGATTTCTCTTCATGACTATGAAGGTTTCACAACCACACATTGAATGTAATAAAATGGGTGGCAGTTGCGCTTTTATTGTGCTGTTGGAGCATTTATCTCTTTGTCTTGTGTAACTCCTTTTTGCCTTGATTGCTTTGAATTTCTTTGTCTTTCTTGGGCAGCAAGATTATTGACTCATTCAAACTACACAAAGAGTTGTTGAGAGGTGTGGGACCCCTTACTCTTTGCGCCACACAGCCACTTGAAGTGGATTAAACACACAAAAAGAAATTAAATAACTTAGTGCCTTGGTCCCAAATAAATCAATTGGTCACTTGCACTTTTATTCAATTAAAATAAAATAACTTGGCTGCCTTTGTTATGCAAGTGGCGCCTCCTCCATGGCTTGTATGACAAGCATGGTTTTTGGTGCAATTACATCTTTGCCCTTGTTTGCAATTGTCTTAGTCATGAATTGGACTAAGCTTTCTTGGACCTTCCTTGCCATTGCCCTAGTCATTGGTCTTCCTAACCTTTGAATGGCCTCTTGGTGCTCCATGTCCTCATCAGTCTTAGACAATCGACGAAGTTGGGATGAACTGTTACCACTGATCGAATTCACCTAAAACAACAGTTATCACTTGAGCATAGGGATGGCACCTTATGAGGCACTATACGGGAGAAGATGTCAGATGCCTCTTTGTTGGTATCAAAATGGAGAGAGCACAATTCTAGGCCCATAAATCGTACAGCAAACAACCAATAAAGTCAGGAAAATTCGCAAAAAGATGAAGACGTCCCAAAGTAGGCAGAAGAGTTACTCTGATTGACGGAGACGACCTCTTGAATTTCAAGAAGGCGAACATGTGTTTCTGAGAGTCACTCCCAAGACTGGGGTAGGTAGAGTTATTAAGTCTAGAAAACTCACTCCCAAATTCACTGGACCTTACCAAATTCTTCGCCGTATTTGTGACACTCTTCTACCCCACATGTTATAAATAATAATAATAAATTAAATAAGAATTAGAGACTAATAGATAAACATATATAAACATGCAACCTTTTATTAAAAAGGTTCATGGGTAGAAAAGGTACCACATGAACTAGTTCTCAAACGCAGAAATTATTAACCAAAGTTTTAAAAATGATAAGTAAACATCAACAGATAAATAAACCTAACCCCAATGTCACAATTCAGAGTTGGTACAACTGTTCCGAAAATATCCTCAGAATACAACAGAAACTAAAATAAATGAAAATAAGCAACTAGGCTAAAGGCCGTAACTATGAGTGGTGGCTCCTCAGAGTCACTCCTCTCTAGGCTCCTCATCATCCTCTGCATGAACCATACATGCCAAACAAGAAAACACAGAAATGGGAGTAAGGAAACATGTAAACACAATGGCATGGAGATAGAAGTAAGATGAACATACATCATGGCATGGCAACAGTCGTAAGCATACACTTACATACATAAATATCATCTCAGCATAAACAATCAACTAGTATGCTATATGATGTAATGTAACTCTAGTCCACTACTTCATCAATGCCTGTGGATCTAACTAACTCAGGAAGAACAACTTTGGAGTTACATGTCCACATTGGCCACTAAAGGCACCAACGCCGGCAGTTTACCAAACCATGGGTGAACCCCTTGTATAGCCAACGCATAGAACCATGGATGCCTCATCACGGGGGGCCACGGTTCACCAAACCTTGGATGAACCAACCATGGATGGACCGATCGCCGTACTCTAGGATGACCTCCCCTATGTTGAACTTCCCCCAACTAACATCTCCAATGTGATGCATTAACACTATCAACAAACAACAACAACCACCACCTCGGTTTGGGCCACTAAAGGCACCCAAGAATAACATCCTCATCATTGGGCCAGTAAAGGCACCCAATTATATCAACGTAACATTGGACCACTAAAGGCCTCTAATTATCTCATCGCGCGATAACCCTGAGGGCACCGACTTAACCAACTCATTGTTCCTCTTCGTCTTAATTATTTTAAAATTAAGTTATCTATCATCATCATTTGTTTGGTGTGTTATGCTATCATTATTGGAAGCATTGGAGTTAAAACCTCTTTTAATCATTAGCCTCAGATTCTGACAGAGGGGTGGCACGGGCATGCTGCACGATGGCACGAGCATGCTCCCTCCTACGTGTAGCACGAGCATGCTGCATATATGGCACGGGCGTGCTGCATGATGGCACGGGCATGCTATGCGACACCCGCTACCCCGCATACGATAAAATAAAATAAAGCATGCAAGTTAAATAAAATTTTAACACAAAAGGTAGCAAGTACCACATGATCCGAAAACATTTTAAACATAAATACAACTGCGGAAAAACATTAACATAAACATAACCCGAAACCCGATGTCACATAATCAGAGTTGGTATACATATACCGATAATAAATCAGAATAAAACTAAACAACTAAACGTAAATCCTATCTACTACTACTAAGAGAGATCTCCACGGGATCACTCCTCGTCAGCATGCTCACCCTCCTCTGCATATGCAACATCATATGCACAAGAACAACAAAAGATGGGGGTGAGAAATACGATCATAAATATATGTAAACGGAATGGAATAGTAATTAAGATGACATACAGTATACATCAATCAACACATGTATAATCAATACATATATATATACCAACGATGCATGTTAATGCGAATGCAACATCACTACTCCGTATGCATGTGGCCAACAACTCTAACTCTGGAAAGACGATTAGGAGTACATGTCCGGTTATCAACGTGGATGATATGCCAGACCGTGGGCCATCCCCGAACACTCTCACTAATCCTGACACTCTCACTAATCCTGATAACGTATAGTGGCTAGTCAGGGTACTCAAGCTTATCCTTTAGGTCACTCCGACAATAGATAGCTAGCCCATGTCACCTGGAATTTCCCTACCCAATATACCCGCAAGGCCGGGATAACACCCATCGTGGCCTCCACTATCGCGATTCATCGTTTGCTTTCCACTCGACACATCAACGTCAACATATGATGCATGCTATGCTCAACAACATGCAAACACATGTCCAACCGTCCACCATCATACCATTACATGGCTATCAACTTTGACCAACAAGCATCAAAGATGATTTATCAACATCAAACTTGACCAATGAGCATCAAGAATGATTTATTCAACATCGGTAACAGTGCGTCGTTACCAATAACATCATCGTCTTACTAACTGTTCTCTTTGTTAAGTCTTAACTTAACATTACCTCTATTAAACCTTATACTTAATCTTATTATCTAAACCCTCAATCCATATTTTATTAAGATTATAACTTAACCTTAATATTTATACCTCAAGTCATATATTTATTAAGATTATAACTTAATCTTAATATCTAAACCGCAATTCATATCCTATTAAAATCATAACTTAATCTTAATATCTAAACCACAATTCATATCTTATTAAGATTATAACAAGCCTACATAACACTATCCATCAAGCATAAGGGGGTCAAAACTGCTTCTGGGAACGTGAGAATCGATTTCCAATTCTCTGGAATCGATTTCTCAAGTCTTCAAATCGATTTCCAATTTCTGGAAATCGATTTCAACATGTGCAAATTGATTTCCCCAATCGATTGTGAACAAGGAAAATCGATTCTAGAAATCGATTTCTACAAGGCCAAATCGATTTCCACACCTTGGAAATCGATTGTTGGTCGATTCAAATCGATGTCCATGTGCTGGAAATCGATTTCTGGGTGTCAGATCATATAGCAGCGGGTTTTCTCCGCTATCGGACCAGTCTACGTTCTCTAATTAACATATCATTCGAGCCTAAGCTATTTATCACCAATTTGATTAGTCCAACACTCATAAATCATAACCTAAGGGTTCTCAAACTAATCCTTGGTCATCAACCTCACATTGTCTAATTATTTTCTCCCTATAACTATGTTCTTATAGCATAAGGCTAACAAAACACCATATCATGGCATAAACAGCATGTTCATCATCATCAATTCATCAACAATCATATAAATCATGAAATCATAGTTATAAACATGTTATAACATCAAATTATTCATCAATCAATACTCCTATAGCTAAAAAACAACATAACAACATTCATAGGCATACGCAGGCATACATAGGGGTCATGGGTTAACCCCTTCATCTTAACCTATTCCAAAACCCACATATTCATGACCAATTTTCTCCCCCCCATACCTGGTATGACGATTCACAGCCTAAGGGAAAGAGAACAGGGCCAAGTTCCGCTACGGTTCCTTCTTCCGGATTCAGCACTTGATCACGATCGCAACACTGGGAAGCAGAGTCGATCCTTAAGTTAAGGATTAAAAGGGAAAACAAAACTAGGATTAGAAACTCACCTTGGTTTCTAACTTAGGAGATTAACTCTAGCAACAAGAATGGATTAGCTAGACAACGGCGTGTTCTTGACGAAGAACACCAAAGCAGGATTCGTCTTTTGGGTTTTCTAGCGCAAGAGATCAATTAGAGCGCTTAGGGATGAGAAGAGGCAAAAAGTGTGTACAATAGGGTGTGGATACTGGGTTTAGGTCATACGCTATGTATATATAGCTGCTAGGGATGTTTTAGGACGAATGGGCCGTACACGGCATAGCCCAGTAACCCAAACGCGTACACAAGCTCTGACACGCATGGAAATCGATTTCAACATCCATGGAAATCGATTGGCCAAATCGATTTTCTTATCAAAGAAATCGATTTTGCCCTTCAAACAATGGATTTCCTCCTTCTGGAAATCGATTTCTTCACCTGGAAATCGATTTCCAAAATCGATTTCCCAAATCGATTTCCCAATCGATTTTTGCATCGACATCTGAATAAAACTTGTAGGTAATCCTCTAAGCTTTCTAACGCATCCTAGATCATCTCGATAGGATGTCTAGAACTCAAGATATGGCCAAAACCGTGAAACAAGTTATTTAGACTCGGATGAATTGATTATTCTAAAGGCTGAACTATTACAACTATGAACTTATGCACCAAAAACAAGCAAAAACGACATATGCAAGCATCTATAAGCAAGTATCAACACATATATACATAGAAGTGAAAGAGCAGGGTGTTACAATTCCACCCCCCTTATAAAAAATTTCGTCCTCGAAATTTCTACTCACCTTGAGTAAACAGATGCAGGTATGACTCCTTCATCTTGCTCTCCAACTCCCACGTAGCACTTTCTTCTGTAGCTCCACTCCAAGTGACCTTGACCAAGGGAATTTCCTTCCCTCTCAGCTGCTTGACCCTTCTATCTTCAACCCGAAGTGGTAGCACCTCAAAGGTCAAGTTATCCTTTAGTGGAATAACATCGGGTACTATCACATGGCTTGGATCATGAACATACTTTCGAAGTTGAGACACATGAAACACATTATGAAGGTTTGACAAGAACGGGGGTAAGGCTATCCGGTAGGCGACTTCACCGACTCATTTTAGAATTTAGTAAGGGCCAATGAATCTAGGAGTAAGTTTCCGCGCTTTCATTACCCTGCCAACCCCAGTTGTTGGAGTAACTCGCAAGAACACATGATCTCCCTCCTGGAATTCGAGAGTTTTTCTTCTCTTATCATGGTAACTCTTTTGCCTACTCTGTGCCACTCTCATCTTATCTTGTATCATCCTCACTTTCTCTGTAGTCTCTTGTACTACCTCAGGTCCTAACACAACATTTTCTCCAGGCTCATTCCAACACAAGGATGTCCTACACCTCCTCCCATACAAAGCCTCATAAGGTGCCATCCCAATACTGGAATGGAAGCTATTGTTGTAGGTGAACTCTATGAGGGGTAAAAACTTATCCCAACTACCTGACTGCTCTAGCACACACGCCCTCAACAAGTCTTCTAAGGATTGGATTGTCCTCTCAGACTGACCATCGGTCTGTGGGTGATAAGCTGAACTCAATCTAAGCTTAGTTCCTAAGGCCTCATGCAAACTATTCCAAAATCTAGAGGTAAATCTAGGATCTCTGTCTGAAATTATGCTAGAGGGTACACCATGCAATCTAACTATCTCTCTGATATACAACCCAGTCAACTTCTCTAATGGATATTCCATGTTCATAGGAATAAAATGGGCAGATTTGGTTAACCTGTCCACAACAACCCATATGGCATCACAACCAGCTGGAGTCCTAGGGAGTCCAGACACAAAATCCATAGAGATACTATCCCACTTCCACTCAGGGATACTCAAAGGTTGCAACTTACCTGAAGGTTTCTGGTGCTCTATTTTAGCCTTCTGACACACTAGGCAAGCATAAACAAACTCAACCATATCCTTTTTCATCCTAGGCCACCAAAACACCCTTTTCAGATCTTGATACTTCTTTGTGGCTCCTGGGTGAACACTCAAACCACTCCTATGCCCTTCCTCAAGGATCAACTTCCTAAGCTCTGGAATATCAGGTATACAAACTCTATCTTGAAACCTCAAAATTCCATCAGTCCCATCCTTAAAACTGAGATTTCTACCTTGAGCAATCAACTCTCTCTGGTCTAAAAGGTATACATCTATCTTCTGCCCTTCTCTAATCTGATCCATCAAAATGCTAGTGATTTTCAGCATTCCTAGCCTAATGCTCTTAGGGGTAACTTCCCAAACTAAACTCAAATCTCTAAACTCCTCTATCAAATCCATCTCTCTAACCATTAATGCTGAAACATGTAAGGTTTTTCTACTCAAAGCATCAGCCACTACATTGGCCTTACCTGGGTGGTAACTCAACTCAAACTCATAATCCTTAAGAAATTCCATCCACCTACGCTGTCTCATATTTAGCTCCTTTTGGTCAAACAGGTATTTCAAACTCTTATGATCACTAAAGATGTCAAATCTAGCTCCATAGAGATAATGCCTCCAAATTTTTAAGGCAAACACTACAGCTCCTAACTCCAAGTCATGAGTGGGGTAGTTCTTCTCATGGGTCTTAAGCTGCCTAGAAGCATAAGCTACTACCTGACCATTCTGCATCAACACACCACCTAAACCTTGCTTCGAAGCATCACAGTATACTACAAAAGGTTCACTAGGATTGGGTAACACTAACACAGGTGCAAATGTCAACCTATTCTTCAACCCTTGAAAACTTTCCTCACACTTAGAGTCCCACACGAAGATTTGACCTTTCTTAGTAAGGCGGGTCATAGGTAAAGCTATCTTAGAGAATCCTTCTATAAACCTCCTATAGTACTCGGCCAAACCCAAGAAACTTCTAACCTCGGTCACTGACTTAGGTGCTTCCCAATGGAGCACGGTTTCTACCTTAGCTGGGTCCACGGCTATCCCTCCTTTAGAGATGATGTGTCCTAAGAAACTCACCTCTTCTAACCAAAACTCACACTTGGACAACTTGGCATACAACTGTTTTTCCTTAAGGGTTTCCAAGACTATCCTCAAGTGTTCCTCATGTTCCGCCTTAGTCTTAGAGTATACTAGGATATCATCTATGAAGACAACTACAAACCTATCCAAGTATGGATGGAAGATCTTGTTCATGTAGTCCATGAACACAGCAAGGGCATTAGTCACACCAAAAGGCATAACTAGATACTCATAATGGCCATAGAGCGTTCTGAACGCAGTCTTTGGAATGTCCTCAAACTTGACCCGAATTTGGTGATAGCCTGATCTCAAATCTATCTTAGAAAACACACAAGCTCCTATCAGCTGGTCCATAAGGTCATCTATCCTAGGAAGAGGATACCTATTCTTAATAGTCACCTTGTTGAGCTGTCGGTAATCGACACACAACCTCATGCTGCCATCTTTCTTCTTCACCAACAACACTGGCGCTCCCCACGGAGACACACTAGGCCTAACAAACTGCTTCTGGAGCAATTCCTCTAACTGTTTCTTCAACTCAGCTAGCTCTAGAGGGGACATCCTGTATGGTGCTATGGATATAGGTCCTGTACCTGGCACTAAGTCTATGCTAAACTCAACCTCTCTCTCAGGTGGCAAACTATAAATATCCTCGGGAAAAACTTCTGGAAACTCTCTCACAACTGGCACATCCTTAACCTCAGCCTTTCTCTCTACTTCCAGGGAAGATAAGATCATGTATACTTGGGCTTCTTCTCTAATAGAAGCCTTGACTTGGTTGGCAGTCAGAAAACTCGGATCCTTAGGATCGACAGCAGTTCCAAAAACAACAGTTTTATCAAAGCAATTTAAAAGGACATGATTGGTAGATAACCAGTCCATACCAAGAATAACATCAAGTTGTTTAAGGGGTAAGCATATAAGATCAACTATGAAATTTCTATCATCAATGACAATGGAACAACCTTTACAAATATGTGAGGTAACAACAGGCTTATTGGTAGGGGTAGCAACAACTAGATCATATTCAAGTTGGGCAACAGGTAATCTAAGGTACTCAACACAGTCATGTGATATAAAGGAATGCGACGCACCCGAATCAAACAACACTATTAAAGGAGTCCCTTTGATGAGGCACTTACCTTGAATCAGGTCTTCAGATTCTGAGGCTTCAGCTCCACTAAGAGTGAAGACTCTTCCACTTGTCCTCAGTCGATTGGCTTGAGAACTCTTGCTGGCACTCTGTGGCTCCATCTTTGGTCCACTACAATCCTTACTGATATGACCAGGCTTCCCACACTTGAAGCAGATGATGTCTGTCTCCTTACAGTCACGAGTAAGGTGCTCCTTACCACACTTGCCACACCTGATTGGCCTAGAAGAGGCAAATCCTCCGCCACTGGCTGGTCCCGATGTATACTGCGATTTCTTGCCGGCGAACTTGAATCCACGACCAACTGGTGCCAACTGTTGTTTTCCTTTGTCCTGTTGGGTCGTCCTCTTACTACCTTGGGGACCAGAACTCCTGAACTGAGAAACTCTGGACTTGTAGTCTTCCTCAAAGATTCTGCACTTGTTCACCAAGGTGGGGAAAACACGGATCTCCTGGTAGCTGATGGCTTGCTTAATCTCTGGACGCAAACCATTCTCGAACTTCACACACTTGGAGCGATCATCATTACAATACTGATAGAGTGGATAGTAACGTGACAGCTCCTCAAACTTAGCGGCATAATCCCCAACGGACATGTTTCCCTGAGTCAATGCCAGAAACTCCATCTCCTTCTTGTCACGTATATCAGCAGGGAAATATTTCCCCAAGAATCTCTCCTTGAAGGCATCCCAAGTAACCACGGTGCCTTCAGCTTCTAAACGTTGGCGACAATTCTCCCACCAATGTTCAGCTTCCTCTACCAACATGAAGGTAGCAAAGGTAATCTTCTGAGCATCGGTGCATGCCATGGCTCGAAAAATCTTCTCAAGCTCTCGGATCCATGTCTGAGCACCTTCAGGGTCATAAGCTCCCTTGAAGGATGGCGGATTATTCCTCTGGAATTTATCCAAACCCTGAAATTCAGCAGGTCCACCTCCGTTGTGATTCTGATTCTGCCCTACGGTATTAGCTAATGCTTCTAGGGCATCAGCAATCGCACGATCATTTCTACCTGCCATAACTTCTTGCATCATTCAAGCAAACTGCTCAATATCGGAAGTTAAGCAAAGCAAGACTAAACACATAATACTCTATACTATCGTCATGGACAATCATATAAGAGTACACAGAAGAGAACACAACAGACACATACCCCCGCCTGTAGGACAGACCGGATCTGATACCACTAAATGTGACACCCGCTACCCCGCATACGATAAAATAAAATAAAGCATGCAAGTTAAATAAAATTTTAACACAAATACATTTTAAACATAAATACAACTGCGGAAAAACATTAACATAAACATAACCCGAAACCCGATGTCACATAATCAGAGTTGGCATACATATACCGATAATACATCGGAATAAAACTAAACAACTAAACGTAAATCCTATCTACTACTACTAAGAGAGATCTCCACGGGATCACTCCTCGTCAGCATGCTCATCCTCCTCTGCACATGCAACATCATATGCACAAGAACAACAAAAGATGGGGGTGAGAAATACGATCATAAATATATGTAAACGGAATGGAATAGTAATTAAGATGACATACAGCATACATCAATCAACACATGTATAATCAATACATATATATATACCAACGATGCATGTCAATGCGAATGCAACATCACTACTCCGTATGCATGTGGCCAACAACTCTAACTCTGGAAAGACGATTAGGAGTACATGTCCGGTTATCAACGTGGATTATATGCCAGACCGTGGGCCATCCCCGAACACTCTCACTAATCCTGATAACGTATAGTGGCTAGTCAGGGTACTCAAGCTTATCCTTTAGGTCACTCCGACAATAGGTAGCTAGCCCATGTCACCTGGAATTTCCCTACCCAATATACCCGCAAGGCCGGGATAACACCCATCGTGGCCTCCACTATCGCGATTCATCGTTTGCTTTCCACCCGACACATCAACGTCAACGTATGATGCATGCTATGCTCAACAACATGCAAACACATGTCCAACCATCCACCATCATACCATTACATGGCTATCAACTTTGATCAGCAAGCATCAAAGATATTTATCAACATCAAACTTGACCAATGAGCATCAAGAATGATTTAATCAACAACATCGATAATAATGCGTCGTTACCAATAACATCATCGTCTTACTAACTGTTCTCTTTGTTAAGTCTTAACTTAACATTACCTCTATTAAACCTTATACTTAATCTTATTATCTAAACCCTCAATCCATATTTTATTAAGATTATAACTTAACCTTAATATTTATACCTCAAGTCATATATTTATTAAGATTATAACTTAATCTTAATATCTAAACTGCAATTCATATCCTATTAAAATCATAACTTAATCTTAATATCTAAACCACAATTCATATCTTATTAAGATTATAACAAGCCTACATAACACTATCCATCAAGCATAAGGGGGTCAAAACTGCTTCTGGGAACGTGAGAATCGATTTCCAATTCTCTGGAATCGATTTCTCAAGTCTTCAAATCCATTTCCAATCTCTGGAAATCGATTTCAACATGCGCAAATCGATTTCCCCAATCGATTGTGAACAAGGAAAATCGATTCTAGAAATCGATTTCTACAAGGCCAAATCGATTTCCACACCTTGGAAATCGATTCTTGGTCGATTCAAATCGATTTCCATATGCTGGAAATCGATTTCTGGGTGTCAGATCATACAGCAGCGGGTTTTCTCCGCTATCGGACCAGTCTACGTTCTCTAATTAACATATCATTCGAGCCTAAGCTATTTATTACCAATTTGATTAGTCCAACACTCATAAATCATAACCTAAGGGTTCTCAAACTAATCCTTGGTCATCAACCTCACATTGTCTAATTATTTTCTCCCTATAACTATGTTCTTATAGCATAAGGTTAACAAAACACCATATCATGGCATAAACAGCATGTTCATCATCATCAATTCATTAACAATCATATAAATCATGAAATCATAGTTATAAACATGTTATAACATCAAATTATTCATCAATCAATACTCCTATAGCTAAAAAACAATATAACAACATTCATAGGCATACGCAGGCATACATAGGGGTCATGGGTTAACCCCTTCATCTTAACCTATTCCAAAACCCACATATTCATGACCAATTTTCTCCCCCCATACCTGGTGTGACGATTCACAGCCTAAGGGAAAGAGATCAGAGCCAAGTTCCGCTACGGTTCCTTCTTCCGGGTTCAGCACTTGATCACGATCGCAACACTGGGAAGCAGAGTCGATCCTTAAGTTAAGGATTAAAAGGGAAAACAAAACTAGGATTAGAAACTCACCTTGGTTTCTAACTTAGGAGATTAACTCTAGCAACAGGAATGGATTAGCTAGACAACGGCGTGTTCTTGACGAAGAACACCAAAGCAGGATTCGTCTTTTGGGTTTTCTAGCGCAAGAGATCAATTAGAGCGCTTAGGGATGAGAAGAGGCAAAAAGTGTGTACAATAGGGTGTGGATACTGGTTTTAGGTCATACGCTATGTATATATAGCTGTTAGGGACGTTTTAGGACGAATGGGCCGTACACAGCTTAGCCCAGTAACCCAAACGCGTACACAAGCTCTGACACGCATGGAAATCGATTTCAACATCCATGGAAATCGATTGGCCAAATCGATTTTATTATCAAAGAAATCGATTTTGCCCTTCAAACAGTGGATTTCCTCCTTCTGGAAATCGATTTCTTCACCTGGAAATCGATTTCTTCACCTGGAAATCGATTTCCAAAATCGATTTCCCAAATAGATTTTGCAATCGATTTTTGCATCGACATCTGAATAAAACTTGTAGGTAATCCTCTAAGCTTTCCAACGCATCCTAGATCATCTCGATCGGATGTCTAGAACTCAAGATATGGCCAAAACCGTGAAACAGGTTATTTAGACTCCGATGAATTGATTATTCTAAAGGCTGAACTATTACAACTATGAACTTATGCACCAAAAACAAGCAAAAACGACATATGCAAGCATTTATAAGCAAGTATCAACACATATATACATAGAAGTGAAAGAGAAGGGTGTTACATGCTACACGATAGCATGGGCGTGCTCTCTATTACGCACGGCTGTGCACATCTGCACGGGCGTCCTACTATGCTGCACGGTCGTGCTCAAGGCACGGCCATTTTCCAGAATTCAACTGGGAGCACGGGCGTGCTCCCTGTTCAAAACAGCCGTGGTGATCGCGCGACAGTGCTGTTTTGGGCAGCAAAGAATAGGTTAATCATTTAACCAAAAATCCCTATCACTCTCAAAAATCATCCCTACGCTCATGACTAAACCATTAACATAAAACCTCACTCTTGATTAATTCGTGTCTTATGAATATTTTTGGGGAACAGCAGCCCCTTTATAATTTAACCAATTAAAATCCTAATTAACCAAATTTAGGGACATAGCAGCAGGTTCATATCAAACAACAATTTAACACCAAATATGCTATGCACATACCATCAACATCAATTCAACAACAAAGCATATAATAGCAGCTAACAATTATAGCAACAGGCATATTAACAGATAGCATACAAATACTCTCGGGGTCATGGAAACCCCTCATCTTACACTACCCCCACTGCCTAGTGATAAACTATTCTTCTCCCCATACCTGGTTTGAAGGTTTCAGCAATGGTAGCCCCAAACACAATCCGGTCACGTCCTCCTAAGCGGCTCAGTCCGTACTTAAGCCTTGGTCAACTAAAACAATCAACTAATTAGTTTCTAATCCAGAAACATGTAAAGAAACTAATAAGAGAGAAGAATGTTACCTACAGGGCTGGCACAAGCGTACCAGGGGCTTACCAAAGGTTTCCAAAACTCCAAGAATGCACCAAGGCTGATGGAGATCGGAAACATGGTACTCTGACCGCACTAGGGTAGCAGCCGCCGTCAAATGCAGGTTAAAATTGCTAACCCTCGGTTTCTGTGCAATTATATAATCTGCGCACAAGGCATGGCCGTGCTCAATTTCGGCACGATCGTGCTGACCCTAGCGTCAGCGAGACGCGGTCCGCACAATCGGCACGGGTGTGCTGAGTAATGGCACGAGCATGCCAAACTCAACGTCAGCAAGACGCGGTTCCCACAACAACACGACCGTGTGGCCTAACGGCACGGCCATGCTTGTGACTTAGCTAGTCACAAGACATGCCAAAACAGCACGAGCGTGCTGGAAATCAGCACGGGCATGGCAATGTTCCAGAAAGACACTTTTAAGCCAAAAATCCCACTTAGCCTTTAACCAACAATTATAATTTAAATCAAACAAACTTAAATAAAAATATTTAACGAAAAGCAGGGTGTTTCAATTCCATCCCCTTATAAAAATTTCGTCCTCGAAATTTCTACATACCTTGATTGAAAAGGTGTGGTCATGCTTCCATCATCGTACTCTCCAACTCCCAGGTAGCACTTTCTTCAATAGCTCCGCTCTCAATAATTTTGACCAAAGGAATCTCCTTGCCTCTTAGCTTCCTTACCCTCCTATCTTCGACTCGAGGGGGTAGTACCTCAAAATTTAAGTTCTCCTTCAACTGTATCTCATTGGGTACTATCACGTAACTAGGGTCATGGACATATTTTCTGAGTTGGGACACATGAAAGACACTGTGAAGGTTGGACAAGAACAGTGGTAAAGCTATCTGGTAGGCGACTTCGCCGACTCTCTTTAAGATTTGGTAGGGACCAATGAATCTAGGAGTAAGTTTCTTTGCTTTCATCACTCTACCAACCCCAGCTGTCGAGGTAACTCTCAAGAACACATGATCACCTTCCTGGATATCGAGCGCCTTCCTCCTTTTGTCATGGTAGCTCTTTTGCCTACTTTGTGCCACTCTCATCTTTTCCTGAATCATCGTTATCTTATCTGTTGTCTCCGGTACTATCTTTGGTCCTAACACCACATTATCACTAGATTCATTCCAACACAAGGGTGTCCTACATCTCCTCCCATACAGAGCCTCATAAGGTGCCATCCCAATACTGTAATGGAAGCTATTGTTGTAGGTGAACTCTATCAGGGGCAAAAACTTGTCCCAACTGCCTAACTGCTCTAACACATAAGCTCTCAACAAATCCTCTAAGGACTGGATGGTCCTCTCAGACTGCCCATCAGTCTGTGGGTGATACGCTGAACTTAGCCTAAGCTTTGTCCCCAAAGTATTCTGCAAACTATCCCAAAACCTAGAGGTAAACCTCGGGTCTCTATCTGATACTATGCTAGAGGGCACACCATGAAGCCTAACTATCTCTCTGATGTACAGCCTAGCCAACTTCTCTAAAGGATACTCCATATTCATCGGAATGAAATGGGCAGACTTAGTTAATCTATCCACTACAACCCATATAGCCTCAAAACCAGCTGGAGTCCTAGGGAGTGCAGACACAAAATCCATAGAGATGTTATCCCACTTCCATTCTGAGATACTCAAAGGGTGAAACTTACCTAAAGGCTTTTGGTGTTCTATCTTGGCTTTCTGACACACTAAGCACGCATACACAAACTCAGCCACTTCCTTTTTCATCCTAGGCCACCAAAACATGTGCTTAAGATCCTGATACATCTTGGTGGCACCTGGGTGCACACTTAACCCACTCCAATGTCCTTCCTCAAGGATCAACTTCCTAAGCTTAGGAACATCGGGTACACACACTCTATCTTCAAACCTCAAGATCCCATTGCTTCCATCTCTAAAGCTAAGGTTTCTACCCTGAGCAAGCAATTCCCGCTGGTCTAATAGAAACATATCTGACATCTGACCCTCTCTAATCCTATCCATCAAACTATTGGTAACCTTCAAGGTTCCAAGCATAACACTCTTAGGAGTAAACTCATAAGCCAAACTAAGGTCTCTAAACTCCTCAATCAGATCCATCTCCCTTACCATCAAAGCGAAGACATGCAAGACTTTCCTACTAAGGGCATCTGTCACTACATTGGCCTTTCCTGGGTGGTAGGTCAACTCAAAGTCATAATCCTTAAGGAATTCCATCCACCTACGCTGCCTCATATTTAATTCCTTCTGGTTAAAGAGATATTTCAAACTCTTATGATCACTAAAGACCTCAAATCTCGCTCCATAAAGGTAATGCCTCCAAATTTTTAAGGCAAAAACCACAGCTCCTAACTCTAGATCATGGGTAAGGTAGTTCTTCTCATGAGTTTTCAACTGCCTAGAGGCGTAAGCCACTACCTTACCCTTCATAATCAACACACCACCTAAATCTTGCTTATAAGCATCGCAGTAAACTATGAAAGGTTCACTAGGGTTTGACAAAACTAACACTAGTGCTAATGTCAACCTATCCTTAAGAGTTTGGAAACTCTCGTCACCCTTAGAGTCCCACACAAACAAATGTCCCTTCTTAGTAAGACGGGTCAAGGGTAAAGCTATCTTAGAGAAACCTTCTATAAACCGCCTATAATACCCGGCTAACCCCAAGAAACTCCTAATTTTGGTCACTGACTTCAACGCTTCCCACTGGAGCACCGACTCAACCTTAGCTGGGTCAACTGCAATGCCACCCTTAGATATGACATGTCCTAAAAACCTCACCTCCTCTAACCAGAACTCACACTTAGACAACTTAGCATACAACTGCTTCTCCTTAAAGGTCTGCAAAACAACCCTTAAGTGCTCCTCATGTTCCTCCTTGGTCTTGGAGTACACATAATGTCATATATAAACACCACCACAAACTTATCCAAGTCAGGGTGAAAGTTCCTGTTCATGTAGTCCATGAACACAGCAGGAGCATTGGTCACACCAAAGGGCATAGCCAAGTACTCATAGTGACCATATCACGTCCTAAACGCTGTCTTCAGGATGTCCTCAGACTTAATCCGAATCTGATGGTACCCTGACCTCAAATCTATCTTAGAAAAGACGCAAGCGCCTATCAACTGGTGCATGAGATCATCAATCCAAGGGAGAGGATACCGGTTCTTAATGGTCACCTTGTTGAGCTGCCGATAGTCGACACAAAACCTCATACTACCATCCTTCTTCTTCACCAACAACACAGGTGCTCCCCAAGGAGACACACTAGGCCTAATAAAATGCTTCTTCATTAGATCCTCTATATGTTCTTTCAATTTGGCTAGCTCTAGAGGAGACATTCTATAAGGGGCTATGGAGATTGGCCCGGTGCCAGGCATTAGATCTATGGAGAACTCAACATCTCTCTCTGGCGATAAGTTATAAACACCCCCCGGAAACACTTCAGGAAAATCCTGCACAACAGGCAAACTTCCAACATCAGGAGGGCTCTCCGATTCCAGGGAAGCTAACATCATGTATACCTGGGCTTCGTCTTTCATCAAAGCTTTCACTTGGTTGGTAGAAAGAAAGGACAGATCCTTAAACTTTGTAGGAGTGCCAAAAACTAAGGTCTTATCAAAATAGTTCAAAAGGACGTGGTTCGAAGATAACCAGTCCATGCCAAGGATAACATCAAGATCTTTCGAAGGTAAACATACAAGATCAACAATGAAAGTTCTACCACTAATAACAATATGACAGTTCTTGCATGCATAAGAAGTGAGAGCAGGTTTGTTTGTAGGTGTAGAAACAATTAGATCATACTTAAGAGAAGTAACAGGTAATTTCAAACTCTTGACCCTATCATGCGATATAAATGAGTGTGTAGCACCCGAATCATACAATACAGTTAATAGAGGTCCATCAATTAAACACGTACCTTGGATCAAGTCATCGAACTCGGAGGCCTCAGTTCCACTAAGGGTAAAGACTCTCCCAGTGGTCTTCAGTCGGTTGACCTGGGAGTTTTGACTCTTGTTAGCACTAGGAGGCTCTGACTTGGCTCCTTCACAATTCCGGCTGATATGTCCTGGCTTGCCAAATCTGAAACAGATAACCTGTGGTTCCTTGCACTGGGTGGTGAAGTGGTCAGATTTACCGCACCTGGTGCACATCATAGGTCTAGAGGCATAAGAATTCCCGCCTCTGAACCTATCCTGAGAAAACTGTGGCTTACCGCCACTCCGTTTGAAGTCTCGACTGGTAGGAGCATGATGTTGCTTGCCTTTATCTTTCTGTTCAGTCTTCTTACTGATCTGGCTATCGGAACTCCTGTAAATCGCCAATCTGGACTTGTAAGCATCCTCAAAGATTCTGCACTTGTTGACCAAAGTTGGAAAAGCTCTGATCTCCTGGTAACTGATTGCCTGCTTGATCTCTGGCCGGAGTCCATCTTCAAATTTCACACACTTGGAGCGCTCATCCGCCATATACTGATATGGGGTGTAGTACCTTGCCAGCTCCTCAAATTTTGCTGCATACTCTCCTACAGACATATTACCCTACTTCAGCCCCAGAAATTCCATCTCCTTCTTATCATGGATGTCAGCAGGAAAGTACTTCTCTAAAAACCTTTGTCTGAATACGGCCCAAGTGACCACAGTACCCTCAGCCTGCATCCTCTGGCGAAAGTTCTCCCACCAATGCTCAGCCTCCTCGGTGAGCATGAAGGTAGCGAAGAGAAGCCGCTGCTGGTCATTACAATCCATGGCTCTAATGATCTTTACGGACTCACTCAGCCATAGCAAAGCTCCCTCAGGGTCATAACCTCCTTTGAAAGATGGCAGATTATGGCAGATTATTCCACTGGAACTTGTCAAGGCCTTGGAACTTTGCTGGTCCACCCTGATTATTATTGGCTTGCCCTATGATATTGGCAAGGTGTACCAAAGCATCCGCAATAGCCTGATCATTCCTGCCCCTACCTGCCATGAGTTCCTGTACATGTTCAAGGTAACTCTTAGATACAGAAACTTATGTGGGTAAAAGCTACAGGCTCTTAACTTAAAACATCATTGCCTATACAAGTATAGACAATACAAACAAGATAACCCAACAAGAGCACACAACAAACTCACAACAGACTCATACCATGACCTGATAGGACAGACCGGCTTTGATATCAACAAATGTGACACCCTTCTACCCCGAATGTTAAAATAATAAGGTTTAATGGAGTTTTTAGTCCCTGAAAAGTGAGTCAATTTTGGTTTTGGTCCCTATACTTTTTTTCGTTGGTTTTGGTCCCTATAAGTTCCAAAACTTTGGTTTTGGTCCCTGCCATCACTATTCATCCGTTAAGTGTTGACGTTGCAACACCCTTTCCCGAGTGTCACATTCCCGAACGTTTATAAGGCCGAAAATATTTATTAATGCGGAAAATACGATTTTTCTTTTTCTTTTCTTTTCATAAAGATGTAATGGGATTAGTAAAGGTAATAAATATTACTAATAAGTGAACTTAGGTTCACCATGCATTACTAGGACATACATACAGTATTATAATACAGAAAACAGAAAACAGAAATAACAACATTACTATATATACAGACATAAGTCTAATGTATGACTGACATAAGAAAATACAATAAGTACTAGGAGTCATAGCTCCCAAAAGGTACTACAAAAACTGACATAGTCTGGCCGACAACAAAACTAAAACAGCAAAAGAGTCCACCTCCGAACTCAAAGGGACTGCGGAACCGAACCATCGTCGCGTCCATCTGTTCAAGCATCAACAGCAAGTACCAGCAGAAAACATACAGATATGGGTGAGATTCCCGTTCATCAACACAACAAAATAGCAGTAGTAAAAACGGGACGACTCACCGGGTAACAACGTACCCAACATGCTTACAAAGGTTCTCAGTATAAATCATGTTAAGCAGTTAACAACATAATAGCATGCTAAACATTTAACAGCATAATATAAGGCATCCTTAAACAATACAGCGATGTATAATAGTAAATGTAAACATCAATAGCCATGCAATGCAATGCAATGTATATGACTCAATGTCAATGTCACTGGGTACTACTCTGACCCCTACTCCATGGAGCTAACAAAACATTCGGAGAGAGTGAATGGGAGGACATGTTCCGGTTTCTGCCAGCCATGAGCAAGATGCTACAACATTCGTAACGTGCACGTATCTGGCTTTACGGTAACACTCTCGACCAAACATGAAAAGTACGGCATCTAGTAGAGGATATCAGTGTATTGCACGGATTCGCCACGACACAGAAGAATCACCAACTGGTCACATGTCAGCCCTTCCAACCCTGATACCTCCAAAAAGACCATTGAAGATCGTCACCATAAGATTCGCACCCGCATCAAGGTGTAAGCTCAACTCCTAGGCTCAAGGCCTTACAACTATGCACATGAAATGCCAATGCTTACACAAAGCAGATGCGATAAAGCAATGTCTATCCATTGGATAGACCTCAAGGTTCACTAAGGTTCTCTTCCTTAGAAACTACACACATCTTTGTTTTATAAAACATTTATCCATCGGATAAAACAATTATCCATCGGATAAATATCTCGTGATTCCTTTGGAATGATCCAGACTGCTTTCAGAATCGCCGACTGTCCCCACAAACCAACACAAGTCTTTTCAGCGTGTTTTGTCCTCACTCACACGCTTTCGAGGAAACTTCCCAGAAAGTCACCCATCCCATAATTACTCTAAGTCAAGCATGCTTAACTATAAAGTACTTATGTTCTAAGCTCCCGAAAAGAAGATAAATCTTGTTGATATGGGTAGTACCAATCAATTCTTATATGCCTTCCCTTAGCTATACAGTCCCATACCTGCATAGCCTCAGGATTCCTTCCACTGTACAGTCCCATACCTGCACAGTCTCAGGATCTCTCTCATTCCAGTTATCACAAGACAGAAACAACTGAACGATTAACCTGGATCCGAATCATCGGTCCGTCATCGAACTACTGTTTCAAAAACCAAAACGTTTCATGTTTGTGTTTACGTCTTATGAATTATGTCTCAAGTCCTAAGCATTATGAATAAGGATTGAGAATCCTCTTAGATAAGTCTTTAAGCCTTTCTAAGGTATTAATCCCTTGTCTTTCAATTAAGGAAACAAGTGTTGATTTCACTTAAGTCTTATGAACTCATTGATGTACTAAGTCATCAATGGTATAGTACATGGTCTTGTTCCACCACATACCATACTTAATTAACCCTTGTCTTCAACTCTAAGTTAATTATTTAACTTAGGTTTTTGACGCGTAAAACTTTACGATTGAGTTAGAAAACTCCTTTTGTAAACCAAACAACTTTTACGATTGAAAACTCATTTGATTTGAAACAACATTTGAACTACTTACTTCACTTCTAGCATTTTCTAAAACATGAAATTCGCTTAGCGAGAGTACATTCGCTTAGCTAAATTAAGGTAGTGATTCCTTTCTCGCGGGGCGAACAGAAGTTTCGCGTCGCGAGGCTGAGAGTTATATTTGCTCCTTATACAAATCCTCTGTAACGCGAGGCGAATATTGTCTCGCGTCGCGAGGCAGAGAACTGTATTTCAAACCGACCTTCTGTATCGCGAGGCGATAATTGTCTCGCGTCGCGAGGCAGAGCTGCAATTCTTCACTGCTTAGGCGGTTCGCGGGGCGAGAACTACTTCGCTACGCGAGGCAGAGAAGCTGCATCTTTGCTGCTCGGGCTAGTCCACTGTCTCGCGAGGCGAGGCAATGTTAGCCTGGCGAATGCCTTATCCTCCCTCTGTCTCGCGAGGCGAGACGGGGTTCGCTGGGCGAGTGCCCTGTTTTCACTTTTCCTTAACTTCTTCATTAATTCTCTTTTGAAACACTTAGTTTGATTAACAAACCTATGGCTAAAGAAAAGATATTTTCCACTTTGGTGACACACTTAAAAGGTTAAAACTTCTTTTGATCTTTGGATCAAAATCACTTTTATTTCTCTTTGAAAACATAGGTTATGAAATCATGTTTTGTTACATCAAAACCTTGCTAGTTCAAGAACAACAAATGTTCTTATATTTTCCTCTTACTAAGGCCACAAGCCTACTCCAATGAAAAATGGAGACTTTGCTTCACCAACTAAGCAAATATAGCTCAAAAGCTCACACCAAGTATGACAAACCACAATTACACCTTATTACATCATAACCAAAACATACAAGTCCATCACACATCATGGTCTCATAATCAAGCACAAAAGTCCATACTTGATCTAGTGATCAAAGTAGGTTTTTCAACATACATGGAAATGATTTTCATTCAATCATATCATCATCAACTTATGCTAAAGCACACTACAACATACTCAAGCATAAACTCATCATAACAATCTTGTTCTCCAAGAGAACTTAACAAAACTTAACACATAAAAGTGAACCCAAACTAAAGGGTTTCACCCACACATAAACTTAAACAACCATTCTCACTACCACCATCTTGGTGTGATGAGGTTCTTCTCCCCATACCTGTTGAAGAGCAGATTCCCGGATCAAAGTCGGTTGATCGGTTTGTGAACCTCCTGATAGTTGTCACCAACTACAAACAACCAAACAATCAATAATTAAACAACAATCAAACCAAACTCAACAATTCTCACAAAGAGGGTTTCGGCCACCCTAAATAGAATAAATCTAGGAATTGATCTTGGTTTTCCATTTCATGGATTCAAAGGCATTAGGAAACCTAGGAATGAAATCAAGTGTTAGAAATCAAAAATTGATGAAAACACTATTCATCATCATCAAGAAGGGTTCGGCCCTAATGTGCTTTTTGAGCTATGATGAGAGTTGAATCATAAGCTCCAGGGTTTAGATAGAGAATGATGAGGTGAGTTCAAAGAAATTGGTCTCACATCAAAATGATTTTTCTATAATTTCCTATGGATTTTCAAAGTTTTGGATCTAAGAAATAATTTTCATGAAAATGGATATTGATCTTGAAATAAAGAGATATTCAAGAAGCTAAGAGATCATAGAAGTGATCTTACCTTGAAATGATGGAAGATTGCTCAAGGAATCAAGTGATTCCAACAAGAAACCAAGCTTTTTCAAGAACAACAATGGTGTTCTTCTCTCAAGAACAACTATGGAGCTCTATCTTTGGAGGGGCTGTGCGAAAATGAGAGTGTGAGGGGCTGAGTTCAGCCTTAAAACAAGTCACTTAAGGGCAAAATGGTCATTTGCCAAAAGGGTAAAATGGTAAAAGTGCAAAAGACTAAGGTTAGGGGCATTTTAGTCATTTCGCATCTAGATTTTCCCGATCATCATGACGACTCTGGCATACTCTCCCAAGTGTCCTGGGATGTTGTAATATCAAGATTATCTGTTGGCGAGTCTCGGTAAGTCCATATGTGGCTCCGTTCGTCACCCGATTGAGAATTCCGCCCGAACGAAGGTCAGGAAGTTATTTTTCTGAAATTTTTACGAAATTTAACCAAAACATAGAGAATCAAATTCTAAGACTTACTGTCTCGTTCACGGGTCCATCTGAGGTCTTCTGAGTAGTAAAATCATACTGTCAGTGTAAAAACGCAGACCGGACTCCGTTTGAGTTTTTGACTCAAAACTTAATCGTAACTTCCTACGATATCGTCGATCATGACTATGGTCTCGGAATATTTTATTTCCATTCCTAAGACCTCGAATAAAATAAAGACGTTAAAATACTGAAAAATTAGAAAACGTGAGAATCGGGGCGTTACAGACGTGGCTAGCGTAGTGCCACGTTAGCACTGCTATGTAGGCTATTATAATATCGTTATTTTTATTATAATGTTATTATTTGTTTTTTATACTTTTATTAAATGAATGAAAGGCTGAAATGACAACATTCAGGAACATTTATAGGGGTTCCGAATACCTCTGTGGCATTAAATATTATAAAAGAATGTAAAAAAATTAATATTTAATCATACGTGACATTAAATATTATAAAATTAGCCTACATAACAATACTGACGTGATGGTCCGTTAGTCACGTCAACGCTTAACAGATGGATAGTGATGACAGGGACCAAAACCAAAACTGACTGACTTTTCAGGGACTAAAAACTTAATTAAACCAAATAATAATAATAAATTAAATAACAATTAGATATTAACAGATAAACAGATATGCATGCAACCTTTTATTAAAAAGATTCATGGGTAGAAAAGGAACCACATGAACTAGTTCTCAAAAGCGGAAATTATTAAACCAAAGTTTTAAAAATAATAAGTAAACGACAACAAATAAATAAACCCATCCCAGATGTCACAATTTAGAGCTGGTACAACCCTTCCGGAAATATCCTCGAAATACAACAGAAACTAAAATAAATGAAAATAAGCAACTAAGCTAAAGGCCCTAACTATGAGTGGTGGCTCCTCAGAGTCACTCCTCTCCGGACTGCTCGTCATCCTCTGCATGAACCATACATGCCATACAAGAAAAAACAGAAAGGGGAGTAATGAAACATGTAAGCACAACGGCATGGAGATAGAAGTAAGATGAACATACATCATGACATGGCAACATAAGCATACACTTACATACATAAATATCATCTCAGCATAAACAATCAACTAGTATGCTATATGATAAAGTGCAACTCTACTCCACTACTTTATCAATGCATGTGGATCCAACAAACTCAGGAAGAACAACTTTGGAGTTACATATCCACATTGGCCACTAAAGGCACCAACGCCGGCAGTTTACCAAACCATGGGTGAACCCCTTGGATAACCAACGCATCAAACCATGGATGCCTTATCACGGGGGGGCACGGTTCACCAGACCTTGGATGAACCAACCGTGGATGGCCAGATCGTCGTACTCTAGGACGACCTCCCCTATGTTGAACTGCCCCCAACTAACATCTCCAATGTGATGCATGAACACTATCAACAAACAACAACAACCACCACCTCCGCTTGGGCCACTAAAGGCACCCAAGAATAACATCCTCATCATTGGGCCACTAAAGGCACCCAATTATATCAACGCAACGTTGGACCACTAAAGGCATCCAATCAACTCATTTGGACCACTAAAGACATCCAATTATCTCATCATGCGGTAACCCCGAGGGCACCGACTTAACCAACTCATTGTTCCTCTTCGTCTTAATTATTTTAAAATTAAGTTATCTATCATCATCATTTGTTTGGTGTTTTATGCTATCATTATTGGAAGCATTGGGTTAAAACCCCATTTAATCGTTAGCTTCAGATTCTGACAGAGGGGTGGCACGGGCATGCTGTACGATGGCACGGGCGTGCTGCATATATGGCACGGGCGTGCTGCACGATGGCACGGGCATGCCAGACGATATCATGGGCGTGCTCTCTATTACGCACGGCCGTGCACATCTGCACAGGCGTGCTCCCCATGCTCCCTGTTCAACACGACCATGCTGATCGCGCGACAGTGCGGTTCTGGGCAGCTAAGAACAGGTTAATCATTTAACCAAAAATCCCTAACACTCTAAAAAATCATCCCTACGCTCATGACTAAACCTTTAACATAAAAACTCACTCTTGATTAATTCATGTCTTATGAATATTTTTGGGGAACAGTAGCCCCTTTATTATTTAACCAATTAAAATCCTAATTAACCAATTTTAAGGACATAGTAGCAGGTTCATATCAAACAACAATTTAACAACAAATAGCTATGCCCATACCATCAACATCAATTCAACAACAATGCTTATAATAGCAGCAAACAATTATAGCAACAGGCATATTAACAGATGGCATAAAAATAACCTCAGGGTCATGGGAATCCCTCATCTAACACTACCCCCACTGCCTAGTGATTAAACTATCCTTCTCCCCATACCTAGTTTGAAGGTTGCAGCAACGGTAGTCCCAAACACAATCCGGTCACATCCTCCTAAGCGGCTCAGTCCGTACTCAAGCCTTGGTCAACTAAAACAATCAACCAATCAGTTTCAAATCCAAAAACATGAAAAGAAACTAATAAGAGAGAACAATGTTACCTACAGGGTTGACACAAGCATACCAGGGGCTTGCAAAAGGTCTCCAAAACTCCAAGAACGTACCAAGGTTGACGGAGATCGGAAACACGGTACTCTGGCCGCACTAGGGTAGCAACCGCCGTCAAATGAGGGTTAAAATTGCTAACCTCGGTTTCTGTGCAATTATATAATCTGTGCACATGGCACGGCCGTGCTGACCCTAGTGTCATCGAGACACGGTCCGCACAATCAGCACGGGCTGCTGAATAATGGTACGGGCGTGCTTAACTCAGCGTCAACTGTAACACCCCGATTTTCTTAATCTTCTTATTTAACCATTGTTTAAGTGATTGTATTTTATTGGACGATCTAGAAAATTAAATAAATTATTCCGCGACCATAGTCACGCTCTATGCTATCGTAGGAAGCTATGGTTAAGTTTTGGGTCGAAAACTCAAACGGAGCACGGTCTGCATTTTTCCTTGACAGTAGTGCTTTACTACTATCGAGACCTAATTTGGACTTGTGAACGAGACAGTTAGTCTTAGAATCACGTTTCCTATATTTTCAAAAAATTTCGTCCTGACGTTCAAAAATGAAAATAATATATTATATTCGGGCCGATAATCGTTCTAGGAGACGATTCGAGCTATCTTAGGGTTTTTCGAGAACCTTGAGCCAATAATTTTCATACCAGGGCTATGATAAATTATTTGGGGACTTCGACTAGTGTCAGGAGGATTTCCAAAATATCGGGACGCGAAATAACCAAAATTTCCTTGGTCTTTATACTAAATTACCGTTTTACCCTTTTTACCTTTCTTAACTCTTAAGAAAGCTTAAGAAATATCTTCACTTCCTCTCTCTCTGCCCTCTATTTCGCTGGCTCTCTCTCTCTCTCTCCCATCACTTTCTTCTTCTTCTTCTTCTTCTTCTTCTTCTTCTTCCATTTCCATTTTCTTCCTCCATTTTTCGTCTCCATTTTCACTAAACTTCCACAAGCTTTTTCAAGGACATGTGTGAAGCAAAGTTGCTCCTCTCATCCTCGTCTATCACCTAGGAGGTATAGATTTCATCCTTGAGCTCTCAATCTTTATTTTTCTCCATTGATTTTCATGAGTATCAATTTCTAGTTCTAAACTTCAAAAATTTCTAGAAAATTGTAGAAAAATCATTTTGATGCCCAACCAATTCCTATGAGCTAGTATCATCCCCTTCTATGATAATCCAAGAGCTTGTAATGAAATAAACTCCCTAGCCTATTTATCTTTTAAGGGCCGAATATATTGGTTTTGGGGAAAATAGGGTTTGTTGTTCTTTATTCTTGATTTCACCTATTTCATCCCTTAATCATGTAATCCAAGTGATAGGAGGCCAAATCAAACTCTCACCTATTTTTCATGGTGATGGCAGAAACCCTACTTTGTTGGTTTAAGGGGTTTTGGTTCAAATCTTTGATAATTGATCATTGATTATGTATTAGGTATGCTTAAGGGTCATTGATCCAAGAGTTGGTAGAATTTCAACATCTCTAGCCTAATTAATTAAGTTGGGGCAGTAGATGATCCTAAAGAAATAGGGAGGTTATGAATTAATTATTCTAATTTCTAGTTGTGTTTTACTGTATAGAACCTGACAAAACTCGAACGCTCGATCGCGCACTCGATTGATTGTTGCGGAGTGATAACTCTTGTTAGGAAGAGTTATTTATACCTTTTTGGCTTGTGTTTTTGTGGTCTTTGAGTATTTTGGAGTTTATGTTTTTAGTATTTTAGTGTGATTTTGTGTAAAGTGTGTTTTATAAGAGTCTTTTGTGAGTTTTAATGTTTTGGTGTCGTTTAGAACTGTTTTTGGTAGTTAATTGAGAGTTTCTGTGCAGGGCAGTTTTTGGAGAATCAGGTACTGAACTGGAGACGTTGCTCTGGGATTTGCTATAGCAATTGTAGCTGAAGCTGACGGTGCACAAGGACAAAGGCTCAAAACATTCTCTTACACATTGAGTGGTCCTTAGCTGATGAGGGCAATGTCCTACACGTGGGGCTGGTGTTTGGTGCATTAAAGTCAGGGAACTGGGCCAAGGACACTTGTCCTAATCAGTTTATAGCCCAAAAAGGATGAGAGAGGAAAGGGCCTTGAGACAGGGTAGAAAAAGAACCCTAAAAGGGGGACAACAAGGGAGAGAAAAAGAAGAATCTTCCCTACTGGAGCAAGGACAGAGCTGCGCCCCTTTTCTCTCTCTCTCCTCTCTTGTAATGGCTTTTTCTTCCATTTCTTATTTGTCTCTTTGTTTCTGTAAGCTCAATATGAGCTAAACCTGTTGTAGCTATGGGATGTTGAACTTGTAATGGATTTCTAGTGAATGTTATGTTATGGTTTGCTATTGCATTTTCTATAAATCTGATTTGGTTGTGTTTTAATTGAGCTTGATCACCTTAGTTAAAACTTGAGCTCACGGCTGCTTGGAAAAGCTAAGTGTAGCAGAACTGTTTTATAGATAAGAGTAAAATCATTAATTGGAAAATTATGATGAAGAGTGAATCAGGAATGAACATTCTAACTCTTAGGCTAGCTGGAACGAGCTTAAGTGAGGCGTGAATGTAACTAATATGGACCTAGGAATAGGAGACGTTTAGTGAAGTTCATCTCAGAATGTTGGAAAACAAACTTTCATTTCCTGGAGCCCAATTGCCGTAGCATTGCAAACGCATAACTGAACTAGACTGAAGTTGCAAGGGATACTTCCCCGTAGCTGTTTTACCCATTCTGTTAACAAATCCGTTTTTATTGCTCTAGCATTTATTTTTACCAAAACTGTCCTGGACACACACGCACACAAATTATTTGTTACTCTTTGTTAATCTTGATTAATAGAACCATTAATACAAAAACTTGTACTTGAATCACCATATAATCCTCGTGGGAACGATCTCTCTTACACTTTATTACTTGTTAAACGATTGTGTATACTTGCACAAGCTCATCAACCATTTTTACAGCAACAAGTTTTTGGTGCCGTTGCCGGGGATTTGTAATGGTGTTTAATTAACAAGTTTTAAATTGATAGTTCTATTAGTTGAGACTACTGATCTGTGGAGTGTTTTGCTATAGCAACAGGTACTTTACTCTGTATGCGTAGGCATAGTGCTCCCGAGTTCCAACTAGACCCAGAAATTGAAAGAACATTCAGAAGGTTGAACAGGCAGAACCAGGGCTTAGTCGAGTTGGGGAGATCGGTTCCTGATACCCCTGACTACTCCTCCGCTGCCACTAGTTCTAACAACTCTGAAATGGGTGATGAACCTAATAGCATGGCGTTAGCCAATGATAGAACCAGTTCTATCAGAGTTTATGCGCTGTTTGATCCGGCAACAATGAACACAGGCATAGTGGTGCCCGAAATAACAGCTGGGCATTTTGAGTTCAAGCCTGTTATGTTCCAGATGCTGCAAGCAATTGGGCAGTACAGTGGTGCTGCAACCAAGGACCCTCATTTGCACCTGAAGCAGTTCCTAACTGTGGCTAATAATTTCAGAAATCCAGGAGTCACTGACGATTCCTTCAGATTAAGACTATTCCCATTTTCTTTGGCTGGCAAGGCTAAGAATTGGCTAAATTCTATGGAACCCAACTATGTTAATACATGGAATAGGATGGCTGAGAAGTTTTTGACCAAATTCTTTCCTCCCATGAAGAATGCGAAGCTGAGAAATGATATAACCTCCTTCAAGCAACTTGATGATGAGCCTTTATATGAAGCATGGGAGAGATTTAAGGAGCTTTTAAAGAGATGCCCCCATCATAGCATTCCAATATGCATTCAGATGGAGCACTTCTACAATGGAGTGTTGCCATCTGCAAGAATGATGCTTGATGCCTCTGCAGGAGGCACTCTTCTTAACAGGTCCTATAATGAAGCATATGAATTGATTGAAAGTATTGCTGCTAACAATTATCAGTGGCCTACTGCTAGGCTGACCTCTGGAAAAAGCACAACTGCTGCAGGAATGCATGAAGTGAGTGGCGTTACAGCACTTACTGCTCAGTTGGCTTCCTTAACTAACATGGTGAAAAACCTAGCGATTACAAACAAGAATAACCAGACATCTCAAGCAGCTGTAACTGAAGCAGTGGTAAATGAACAACAGGTGCACCAAGCTGAAACTGTTTCTTGTGTTTATTGTGGATGAGAACATTTGTTTGAAGACTGTTTCAGCAATCCAGCATCTGCTAATTATGTTAACTACAGGGACAGCAAGGGAGATAAACCTTATTTCAATACCTACAATCCAGGGAATAAGCAATCTCAAAGTTTTTCGTGGAATAACAATGCTAATGCTCCGCCATGGAACTCAAACTTTCCTGCCCGGTCCACAACTGCTCCCTCTGGATTCACAAGTCAGCAACCAAGGCCACAACAGCAAGCACAACCGGCAACTCAAGAAATGTCGCTGGAAGCTGTCTTAAATGCATTCATGTCAGAAACTAAGGCACAGTTCCAGAATCAAGGAGTATCCATGAGGAACCTTGAGAATCAGGTAGGCCAGCTGGCCAATGCACTGAACAGCAGACCCAGTGGATCTTTGCCATCTTCTACTGAAACTCCTTCATCCTCAAGCCCTCTTGGTAAGGAGCACTGCAAAGCAATACAATTGAGAAGTGGAATTGAGTTACCAGCCATGGTAGAGACAAAGAGCAAAGTGCAAATTGAAGACACTGAGACTATTCCAACAACAGGTGAAATTGTTGAGAAAACAACTGAGAGAACTGCTAGGAAGCCTGAGGCTGTTCGAGAAGCTGAACCCTTGCCTAAATTTAGTCCAGAAAGACCACCCCCCTTTTCCTCAAAGGTTGAGGAAAGTACAACAGGACAAGCAGTTTAGCAAGTTCATGGAGATTCTAAAGCAGTTGCACATCAATATACCTTTGGTTGAAGCTTTACAGCAGATGCCTAACTATACCAAGTTCATGAAAGATGTGTTAACAAAGAGGAGAAGGCTGGGGGAGTTTGAAACAGTTGCCATGACAAAGGAATGCAGCCTGATGCTCCAAGCCAAAGTACCTCCCAAGTTGAAAGACCCGGGAAGTTTCACCATTCCCTGTTCTATTGGAGATACCTACTGTGGCAGAGCACTGTGTGATTTAGGTGCTAGCATCAACTTAATGCCTATGTCGATTTTTAAACAATTGGGCATTGGGGATGCCAGGCCTACCACTGTGACACTTCAACTAGCAGACAGATCTATTGCATATCCAGAAGGAAAGATCGATGATGTACTGATAAAAGTAGATAAGTTTGTGTTCCCAGTGGACTTTATTATTGTAGACTGTGAAGCAGATAGGGAAGTTCCTATTATTCTGGGTAGGCCCTTCCTTGCTACAGGAAGAACTCTCATTGACGTACAAAAGGGAGAGTTGACCATGAGGGTTAATGATCAACATGTGACTTTCAATGTGTTCAATGCCTTAAGGTATCCTGAAGAAGGAGTGGAAGAATGTTCGTTTGTGCAGTCATTCGATGATTTGTTGCAACGACAGTTCCTGATAAGAAGAACAGAATTGAGTGATGATGAGTATGAATCAGGTACTGATGATCCCTTGTTGGAAGAACTTTCTGAAATAAAGGATTGCACTGCAAGGCAACCTATGTGGGCTAGAAAATTTGAATCATTGGAAGTCACTGATGAGACTTTCAAGGACAACATACCTTCAGTTGTGAAGCCACCTGTTTTGGAGCTGAAACAGCTCCCAGCTCATTGGAAATATGTTTATTTGGGAGCTATGGAAACATTGCCTGTGATTATTTCCTCTTTCCTAACTACTAATCAAGAGAACAGTTTGATAGAAACCTTGAGACGACACAAGAAAGCAATCGGTTAGCAAATGGCAGATATCAAAGGCATTAGTCCTACTGTGTGTATGCATCGAATATTGCTAGAGCCTGAAGCCAAGAATAGTATAGAAAGCCAGAGGAGACTGAATCCTATAATGAAGGATGTGGTAAAGAAGGAGGTCATCAAATGGCTGGATGCTGGGATTATATATCCCATCTCTGACAGTGTGTGGGTAAGTCCAATCCAATGTGTACCAAAGAAAGGGGGAATAACAGTTGTGGCTAACAAGAAAAATGAACTAATCTCCACCAGAACAGTCACAGGATGGAGGATTTGTATGGATTATAGAAAATTGAATAAATCCACCAGAAAAGATCACTTCCCCTTGCCCTTTATTGATCAAATGTTGGATAGACTTTCTGGGAAAGAGTTCTACTGCTTTTTGGATGGATACTCGGGTTACAATAAAATTGCTGTAGCACCCGAAGATCAAGAAAAAACTACCTTTACTTGTCCCTATGGCACTTTTGCCTTTCGAAGAATGCCTTTTGGCCTCTGTAATGCCCCAGCAACGTTCCAACGATGCATGATGGCCATTTTCTCGGATGTTATTGAAAAATCTATAGAAATTTTTATGGATGACTTCTCAGTGTTTGGAGAGTCATTCCAGGAATGCCTTGAAAATCTGGAACAGGTCTTGGCTCGTTGTGAGGAAACTAATTTGGTGCTAAACTGGGAAAAATGTCACTTTATGGTTCAGGAAGGAATTGTGTTGGGTCACAAGGTGTCTAAGAAGGGTATGGAAGTAGACAAAGCCAAGATAGAGGCCATTGAAAAGCTGCCACCACCTACCTCAGTTAAAGGAGTGAGAAGTTTCTTAGGACATGCTGGGTTCTATAGAAGATTCATTAAGGATTTCTCCAAAATCTCCAAGCCTCTATGCCAGTTGCTAGAGCATGATAGAATCTTTGATTTTGCTCCAACCTGTTTGGAAGCATTTGAAATTCTGAAGAAGGCCCTCATTACTGCACCGGTCATAACTGCTCCCGATTGGTCTATGCCATTTGAGTTGATGTGTGATGCTAGTGATTTCACAGTGGGAGCAGTTCTGGGCCAAAGGAAGGATAAGGTGTTTCACTCTATATATTATGCCAGCAAAACATTGGTCGAAGCTCAATTGAACTATACCACTACAGAGAAAGAGTTGTTGGCTGTTGTGTTTGCCTTTGACAAGTTCAGACCCTACCTTGTTGGAACAAAGGTGATTGTCTATACTGATCATGCTGCCATCAAATACTTGATTGCCAAGAAAGATGCAAAGCCAAGATTGATTAGGTGGGTGCTCTTGTTGCAAGAGTTTGACTTGGAAATTAGGGATAAGAAGGGAGTTGAGAATCAGGTGGCAGACCATTTGTCAAGACTGTCTGAGGGGAATGAAGCCACAAAGAATTCTGAGATCAACGAACTGTTCCCTGATGAGCAGTTGCTGTCCATGGAAGATGCTGAAACACCATGGTATGCTGACCTGGTGAACTACCTGGCCAGTGGAATTGTCCCTACAGATTTCAGTCCACAACAAAGAAAACGGTTCTTTCATCAGGCAAAGCAGTTCTGCTGGGACGAGCCATACTTGTATAAGCACTGTGCTGACAATTTGCTTAGAAGGTGTGTAGCAGAGACAGAAGTCCCGGCTATTCTCTTACATTGTCATTCATCCCCATGTGGGGGACATTTTGGAGGAATGAGGACGGCTGCCAAAGTCCTCCAGGACGGATACTTTTGGCCTACATTATTTAAAGATGCCTACTGCTTTGCCAAGGGCTGCGACAGATGCCAAAGGGTGGGAAATATTTCAGATAGACACGAGATGCCCCTCAATTCCATCTTGGAAGTAGAGTTGTTTGATGTGTGGGGCATAGACTTCATGGGTCCTTTCCCCCTTCCTTTGGAAATTTATATATTCTGGTAGCTGTAGACTACGTGTCAAAATGGGTGGAAGCTGTAGCTCTCCCTACAAATGATGCTAGATCTGTTGTGAAGTTTGTTCAAAAGCATATTTTTACAAGATTTGGCACACCAAGGTGATGACAACCAAATGGTGTGGTTGCCTTTTAACGATCTTATGGTTGAATTCAAAGCATGATAATTTCGTGCTCTTCTTAAGGAACAAGATTGTAACAACATAAAAATGAAGAAAATAAGAAAATGGTGAAGAAAGAGATGGTGTAGGCGCCACAAACCAAGAAGGTTTGATAAGCCAAGTGATGTTCGCCACAAGAACCTTGGATTCTTGATAAGAACTAAGTTTGGTTCAACCAAGAACCTAGGAGAAACAATTCTCACAAATGGAATTAATCCAAATTCAACATCCAAGTTGTTTATTTCATCTTAGAAGGCCCATACATATAGGAATTGGGGCTGCCAAGAGTTGGCTTACACAAGTCATCATAAGATTCCATAACCCCCCTAATAACTATCATGAATATGCCACTAATTGGTGGATTGATGACAACAATAAGTGGCCTATTTCAATCAGCCCCTTCACGCCTCCTAGCATAAGTTACAACCTATTCTATTCAGCCCCCATTTGAGTTTTACGCCCCACACATAGAATCCTAGGACAAACTTAAACTCCTACATTATTAGCTTGATTCATGACACTAAAGACCAACTTAAAACCTAACTTAAATAGCCACCAACAATTTAAGTTAGCCAAAAACCCCCCAATTATCACGCCTAGCATCTCATAATTATGGGTGGTTACACTTGCTTTTCAAATTAAAAGTGTAACACCCATAACTTACAATTTATTCACTCTACTAAATGAGGAGTTTCTTATAGCATGCAAGCCAAAGATTCCCTCCTCCAAGACCCTCTAAAATTCGTGTAAACCATGGGCAAGAAAAAGGACTAGACCATCATGCAACTCTCCTAGTGTAGCCCACTAACAAAGTGACCAAAATTGGATCCACTCACATAACCCATTACACTTATTGAATTGAAATAAAAAACAACTAATTGGGCCTTCTCTTCATGGTGCACGCCCCACTCTTCATGGATCCTCTAATTAGATGAGCTAAGTCACCAACTTGGGCTCCAAGTCTTCATGACTTGCACTTGGGCACCACCATTTGTCCTAGAACTTTTTGGGCTTTCTTAGCTCTTGATCTTGTCATAGGCCCACCAAGTCTTTGTAGTGCTTCTTGGTCCATGTTCCTTAGTGGGCTCATATCACAAGGGCATTTATCAGTGATGAAGGTACACACTACTACAACAAGCTCTTTGATGGAGTCCTCACAAAATATGGGGTGAGACATAAGGTGGCTACAGCATACCATCCGCAGACAAATGGGCAAGCAGAGCTGTCCAATAGGGAAATAAAAAGAATTTTGGAAAAAGTGGTGAATCCAACTAGAAAAGATTGGTCCCTGCACTTGGAAGATGCTCTTTGGGCATATAGGACTGCCTACAAGACCCCCTTAGGAATGTCACCCTATAGGTTGGTCTATGGAAAGGCATGCCATTTGCCCATTGAGCTGCAGCATAAAGCCTTCTGGGCAGTAAAAAAACTAAATCTGGAGCTAGCCCAGGCTGGGGCAGCTCGAATGCTGCAGCTCAATGAGCTTGAAGAACATAGGATGTTTTCATATGAGGGGGTAGAACTCTACAAGGCTAAGACAAAAGCTTGGCATGATCGAAAGATCCAGAAGAGAGACTTTGCACCAGGAGAGCAAGTATTGCTCTTTAATTCCAGACTGAAGCTGTTTCCAGGATAACTCAAATCTAGATGGTCTGGACCCTTCACAATAGTTCATGCCCACTCTAATGGGGCTATGGAACTGCTTGACGCAGCCTCTGGTAGGACCTTCAAGGTAAACGGGCAAAGGGTCAAACATTACTGGGGTGAGCCATTTGCTAAGGCACAGGCCACCACAGTAATGGCTGATCCTTGAATGTTCAACATGCACTGAGTCAGGCTGAGGACTTATAAACCAAGCGCTACTGGGAGGCAGCCCAGCCAATTTTTTATTTTCCTTAATTTTAGATGTTATTTTGTTATTGTTTTTTTTCGTTTTCTTTAGCACTAACTAAGTTAGCAGAACACAAAGAAATTGGAGATGTGGCTGAAGGTGGTAAAACTGTCTCGGTGGTGCCATGATTGTATATTGGGTTGAAAACGGTTGGGGGCCCATGTAGCTGATTCGGGATTGTGTTGGGTTTTGGGGGAAGAGGTCATGTCACGCTCAAACCAGGTGCAACACATCCAACAAGGTTAGAGGGGAACCCTCAGACCACTTATTCTCCCTTGGTATCTGCGCCTCTCCCTAGCCACACACTCCCAACCACCCACATCAATCACCACACTCTCCCGTCAAATCTCTTCATAAAGCCCCCACCTTCCCCTTCCTTCCCACACGCAACCCACTGCCTTCACCACCCGAACCCTAACGCCTTCAGTCCTCCCCCAAATCTCTTCTGTTTCCCTGCCTTCATCTCTTCCCCTCATCTTCGCCCAACCATGCCTCGCATCAAGCATACCGCTGTGAAGCAAAGCAAACCCACCGCAAGTGATGAGTCTGAGGGGTATGAAGTGTTTGTTGATGCCGAAGCTGCAGCTCGGTACAGTAATGTTACTGCGCTCAGAGAACCTCATGCAGAGAAAGGTTTCACCATCTCCTCCAAGGCCTCTTATGGCCTCCCTGCCGAAATTGCTGTAGTGATTGACCAGCACAAGTGGAAACGTTTTGCTGGCCACCCAACTGGGTTTTGTACATCTTTTGTTCGCGAGTTCTATGCGAACATTGGAGGTGCCGAACAAACCCACTCCATGGTAAGAGGGTGCAAGGTCAGTTTCTCTGCTAAGACCATCAACTTAAAGCTGAACTTGGCTGAAGAGGACGATGAGTACCAAGCTTTACTGACAAAGGCCACTGTAAAGCAACTAACTGATATGAAGGATGCTGTGACGGTCCCAGGGAGGCAATGGCTCCCAACTTCCTGAAACCAGCTGAAAATAGCAAGGTCTGTGTTGCAGCCCTTTGCCAAGGTTTGGTATCACTTCCTTAGGCATAAGCTCTCCCCCACTGCGCACACGGAAAATGTTAAGAAGGAACGTTTGGTGCTCCTTTACTGCATAATGGAGGGAAAGAAAATAAATGTGGGGAGGTTGATCCAGCAGGAGATCTCCACTTGTGCCACGAGCACGAAAGGCCAATTGGTTTTCCCCTGCTTTATCACTGACCTATGCAAGCGATGTGGCGTCGAGCTTCGAAAAGGGGAAGTGGAGGAGAGAAACGCAGGAAGCATTGATATTGCCTTAATCAATCGATTCATATCCAACTCAGCTAAAGCAAGCCAGGCCAAAGACCAAGAGCGGATTATGGAACCAGGGGAGCCCTCAAAGCAGCAGGACCGCTCTGCAGGGCTAGAACAAAAGGTGGAATCACTGACTCAACTGCTGCAGCAACAAATGCTACAGCAGCAGTTATATTGGCAATTTGCCCTGGATCAGTTTAAATGGCAGCAACGGGTGCTGGCGCTTAACCAATGGAAGAAGGTGCACCCCATTCCACAGTTTCCACTAAATATTCTACCTGATCTGCATCACACCTCTGGGCAGCATAATAGTCCAAGTGCCACAGCAGTCCCGGATGACTCAGACTCTTCTGACTGGATGCCACCAGCTCCTTCACAACAGCACCAACCCACCACCACCACTGAAGAAATCAGCCGTAACAAGAGAAAGAGAAGTGCAAGCCCCTTGCCGGACTTGGGCGCTGAGACTGCAGCAGAGCCTGAAGAAACTGAGCCCGAAGCAACAACAACAACCCTTACCCCCTCTCGCGCTCCTAAGAAGAAAATTCCAGCCACCCTCTTCGACATGTGATCACCAAAATAGCCGCTGATTACTCTGCCTCTGATGAGGATGAGGAGGACAATGTCCCTCTTGCCACAAGAAAGCGTAGGCTGCCTGAACAAAGTGCTATCAAGGGCAAGGGTCACCAGCCGTCTACGGCAGAGAGTGAGGGGGCAGGGGGAAGTGCAGAGGATACAGTAGCCTCAGCCGCTGATGAAGAGAACCCAGAAGACTTGGTTTTTGTGAAAGAAGTGGGGACTTCAACCCCCACAAGCAAGAAAACCACTACTGCAACAGGGAGCAGGAAGAGCTCCCGCATCAGGAAGTTGAGCACTTGAGCACATCACAGCCTGTTGCTGCAACCTGTTGCAGCAACCCTATCAGGAGTTTCCTTGTTTCCCTTTTTGGTTATTTCTTCTGGTTTGTGGTTTAAGTTGTTGTTGCTGTTTTATTTTGTTCACCTTGTAGTATGCAGTTGCCATTTTTGTCAGCTTAACATCCTGTATGTTTTCCTCCACCCTGTGCTCCACCATCCCCATCCTGGGGTTTTGCTTAATGCAGCTTGTCTGTTTTAATATTTCACTAGTGCATCTCTATGGCAATTTTGGCTTCATTGTTGTCTTTCTAGCCTGTATGCTTGGATGTAATTGTTTGACACTCGTGGCACATGCTTTAGAAATTTTGATCTACCTTGTGAGCTTTTAGGCCAGAACAGCTTTATCCTTCTTTCTCTGTGAATACCATTCTTATGCATCATTCTCTGATTTTGCCTTGCTGCTTTCATACGTGTACACATCTCTGCTGCACACACTTTTGCTAGAGGCACATTCTGTTTTCTTGAGCCTAGTATTGCCTAAATAGCCTACCCTTGGATACTACCTTTGTGTGAACCCCTTTGAGCCTGCAAGCCCTTTGTTTCTAATGAACCCACATTACAAGCCATATCCTGAACAACCACTGTCCTAACTAGTTGGAGTGGCTGGTGTGCTTCCTGTGTTTCCATGCTGTAACATAAGTTTGGGGGTGCTCGAGGGCTAGCACAGTTTTAAGTTTGGGGGTGCCATGCAGTTGTTATGTGACAGAATATCAGAAATTGAACTGTTGCTGGTAAAAAGCAATGGTTTGCTGTAAAAAAAAAAAACAGCAGAGCAGTTACAAGAAAAAAAATGCTAAAATGTTGCAACAACTGCTCTGAGGGTACAAAGGAGGAAACCGAATTCAAAGAGGTGTAAAAAAACAAAAAACAAAAGGGAAAGGAATCAAACAAAATGAAAAAGATCAAAAAGTCCTCCCTGACTTGTATGAGCTGAGCCATGAAAGAAATAGTTGTGAAGCAAAAAGAGGAAGCATACCTAAGCTCCATCTAGTGTAGCCACCTTCCCAGAACTGTTCCTACCTGAACCCAAGCCCCATTGCAACCAAATAAAGTCCTCTAGCAGTGTGCAACTTTGATTGTGAGTGGTGTGTTTAGAAGCTTGTCAAGGTCGTGTTTGAGTATGCATTTGAATGATGATTGAGAGCACCTATCTTAGCTTGAGAAGAGAGGAAGAATACACTGTTATATGAGTTTAGTGCTGTAGCATGTTGCTGAGAGTGAAAACGAGGACAGCCATGAATGCTTGCTTGATTGAACTTCATGATTGTTGATGCATTGTCATGTATGCCTTATGAAGAAATTGGTTTTCAAAGAAGAAAGTTTTGTGTTTGAGCTAATTTGAGCACATGTGTCGAGGTTTAGAAAAAAATTTGTGTCTTTTCTTTTTAGTTTCTTTTGTTTCCATTACTTGAGGACAAGCGATGATTCAAGTTTGGGGGTGTGATAACTCTTGTTAGGAAGAGTTATTTATACCTTTTTGGCTTGTGTTTTTGTGGTCTTTGAGTATTTTGGAGTTTATGTTTTTAGTATTTTAGTGTGATTTTGTGTAAAGTGTGTTTTATAAGAGTCTTTTGTGAGTTTTAATGTTTTGGTGTCGTTTAGAACTGTTTTTGGTAGTTAATTGAGAGTTTCTGTGCAGGGCAGTTTTTAGAGAATCAGGTGCTGAACTGGAGACGTTGCTCTGGGATTTGCTATAGCAATTGTAGCTGAAGCTGACGGTGCACAAGGACAAAGGCTCAAAACATTCTCTTACACATTGAGTGGTCCTTAGCTGATGAGGACAATGTCCTACACGTGGGGCTGGTGTTTGGTGCATTAAAGTCAGGGAACTGGGCCAAGGACACTTGTCCTAATCAGTTTATAGCCCAAAAAGGATGAGAGAGGAAAGGGCCTTGAGACAAGCTGGAAAAAGAACCCTAAAAGGGGGACAACAAGGGAGAGAAAAAGAAGAATCTTCCCTACTGGAGCAAGGACAAAGCTGCGCCCCTTTTCTCTCTCTCTCCTCTCTTGTAATGGCTTCTTCTTCCATTTCTTATTTGTCTCTTTGTTTCTGTAAGCTCAATATGAGCTAAACCTGTTGTAGCTATGGGATGTTGAACTTGTAATGGATTTCTAGTGAATGTTATGTTATGGTTTGCTATTGCATTTTCTATAAATCTGATTTGGTTGTGTTTTAATTGAGCTTGATCACCTTAGTTAAAACTTGAGCTCACGGCTGGTTGGAAAAGCTAAGTGTAGCAGAACTGTTTTATAGATAAGAGTAAAATCATTAATTGGAAAATTATGATGAAGAGTGAATCAGGAATGAACATTCTAACTCTTAGGCTAGCTGGAACGAGCTTAAGTGAGGCGTGAATGTAACTAATATGGACCTAGGAATAGGAGACGTTTAGTGAAGTTCATCTCAGACTGTTGGAAAACAAACTTTCATTTCCTGGAGCCCAATTGCCGTAGCATTGCAAACGCATAACTGAACTAGATTGAAGTTGCAAGGGATACTTCCCCGTAGCTGTTTTACCCATTCTGTTAACAAATCCGTTTTTATTGCTCTAGCATTTATTTTTACCAAAACTGTTTACCAAAACTGTCCTGGACACACACACAAATTATTTGTTACTCTTTGTTAATCTTGATTAATAGAACCATTAATACAAAAACTTGTACTTGAATCACCATATAATCCTCGTGGGAACGATCTCTCTTACACTTTATTACTTGTTAAACGATTGTGTATACTTTCACAAGCTAATCAACCATTTTTACAGCAACACGGAGCCACATCCGGAATCTCCCGGGAACATCACTAAGGTGGGGGAAAGAACCACAATATCGTCGAGGAGGCAAGCTTTAAATAATATATATTGATATGCGTACGGCGAACCAAACCCTACTAGAGGTCGTTTGACCGTTAGGTTGATTTTACTGCATATTGAGGTTGTTTGTGTTGTGATTGGATATTTGATACAATATATGTGATATGTGTATGATTTCTATTACATGCTATAATTGATTAAAAGTTATTTATTTGTAAGTTGATTTTCCCGTTGAATATATATTCTGGCTGTTGTTGATGTCTGTTGTGACTGCTGATGTCTGAGTAGAACTAGGCAGTGATTTCTGATAAATCGGGTGATGAATGTGAGGTGAGAAAGTCGAGGTTATATATATATATATATATATATATATATATATATATATATATATATATATATATATATATATATATATATATCGTAGTGCTCGACCTAGTGATATAGTTGATCTGTTGCTGTTCTGATGGGAATTGATACCCGGTTAATCCGGATGAAAGTTGGTCATGGTTGTATATAAGTCATGGTTGAGGCACTAAGTGTTGATCCTGAGATGAGTCAGTGAGATTCGTGTTGCATAGTTGTTATTCATCACTGTGTTGGCATATGGGCGATTCCGATCTTACCTGCGGGGAGATGGTCGTACCGATTAGTTTGGAGTCGCAGCGATTCCGATCATACCTGCGGGGAGGTGGTCGTACCCATTAGTCGAATTGTAGATGGACGGGCGAATATCTCGACCTAGCATGTGGGCAAGGGGATATGTCATTACCGAAAGTTGAGTTGTTAACAGATCGGCGAGTTCTCTGACCTAGCCTGTGGGCGAGGGAACATGTCGTTACCGTACGTTACGTTGTTGACTGGTGAATATTTCGACCTGGCCTGCGAGCAGGGGAAATATGTCGTACCCATGAGACGAGTTGGGCTTGCGGGCTTTAGACCGAACCTTACCTTATGGGAGGGTGGCATAGTGATGATTAGGACACCTTGATCCGTAAGGGATATCGCGTCGTGATCGCGTCCATATAGGCGTTAGTTGCATGAGTGTGAGAGACAGTAGTTAATGGAAAAATCATCCGGAAGTTATTTGGTTGTCACTGTTGTGATTTGGTGTGTTGCTATCCATATACATTATTCATATCGCTGTTTTTCCCATGTATGACATATTACTGTTTCTTATCCCTGTACTTTTCTATGTCGTATTTTCTTTGTTCTCGACTGTACGAGAAGACCCTGATGAGGAATTTCCAGAGGAGATTGATGGCATACCTGTTGAGCCTGATGCCAACGGGAGAGCCTCCGATCCTAATGCTAGGGGACCTTGAGCGCCAGGAGAAGACGTCTGATGTATCTTCATTTCCGCTTCTATGTTTTTATTTTTTATTTACTGCATACTCTGAAGTCTTTTATATTTGGTATCAGTGTTGTAGGCTCTACTGATGGAGCCAATACTATTATGTCTATATCTATTATTATGGTATTAGTATGTATTTAATGTTTTAATAATTCCGCAATTTTATACTATTACGCAACGCTAATAATTATAAGTGGGGTCGCCAATATGACCTCCTAGGAAGGGGTTGTCTCATTTTGTGGTATCAGAGCAGTTCGATTCTAATATCGAACTGTGTGGTTTAGAAAGCATATTAGCATGGACAGTTATGTCCACATTGGGTACTAAATGTGTTAGGGAAAGGGTAGTGTGTCCGATGCATATGTTATCGAGAGTGATAATGATTTTGTTCGTAAGGCGCATGATATATATATCTGTTGATCTATATTGAATGTTGCTTTATTCTTGTTGGGAATAGCTGAGGATCTGGAAAATTTCGCAAAGCGAATTTATCTCGCTAAGCGAAATTGATCTCACCGAGCGATCCAGAGAAGTTCCGATCACTGCCTCAATTTCGCTAAGCGAAATTGATCTCGTTAAGCGATCCAGAGAAGTTTCAAATGGTGGATCACTGTCTCAATTCCGCCAAGCGAATGGATCCTCGCTAAGAGAAATGCACTCAGTTTCGCTAAGTGAATCGAGTCTCGCTGAGCGAAATTCACTTTATTTCGCTAAGCGAATGGAGTCTCACTAAGCGAAAACTTGTTTTTACCTTTTCCTTGTTTTCTTCTTTTTCTGAAAAGCTAAATAAGCCGCAAGCTTATCATATGTCTTATGAATCGAATCTAATATTTTTCCTTGCCAGGAAGAAATGGTTCGCTGATGACCTAGAGGACGTGGCGGAAGGGCCACAGCGAGTGCCGCTGAACTCGAAATTGGTTATGAAGCAAGTTCCCACGCTGTCGATGGGATAGAATCAATTGAAACCCTGAGGACAATTACGGAACTGGCAACGGCAATGCTGCACCAAACGCAACAGAATGCTCAACTGCTACAGTTGACCATACAACAACAGTAGAGACAAAATCAGCAAGGTGAAGTTATGAGGGAAGACATTGGGCTGAATACTTTTCTGAAAGGGAAGCCGCCGCAGTTCAATGGCGACTTCAACCCAGAAGGAGATGAACACTGGATACAAGAGCTGGAGAAAATCTTTGCGGCGATTCACTGCCATGACGACAGAAAGATCACCTATGCATCCTTCATGCTGATAGGTGGTGCAGAATTGTGGTGAAAGAGCAAGCAGAGGATGCTTGAAGCTGAAGACAGACTCATCAACTGGGGACTGTTTCAGGAATGCTTTCTGGAGAAGTATTTCCCCAGGATGATGAGAGGCGAAAAAGAGAACGAGTTTATGGGTCTGAAGCAAGGGACCATGTCTGTTGGGAGTACTCTACAAGATTTGAGGCGCTGCTCAAATTTTCAGAATTTTACCAGAGGTTCCCTGATGAAGAATGGGTTTGCAGGCGCTTTTAAGGACGGCCTGAAATATGAATTGCAAAGGGTGATTGCACCACTGAACATCGCCCGACTGCCTGAGATGCTGGAGAGATGTTCTGTCATCAAGAACATTGACAGGAAACTAGAGCTGCAGCAAGGCAAAATTGGAGGACCTACTCGGAGGTTTGACCAGAGGGGTCGAGGCGGAAAGGGAAGATTCCTAACGGGACGTAGGCCCTATGACCGTCAGACCACAAGACAGACTGAAGGACAACTCCAACCAAGTGGTTGCTTCAGGTGTGGAGGAACACACACAATTCGGGATTGTCCGATAAAGGAGACTCACCAGTGTTTCTGATGTGGCCAAGTGGGTCACATAGCGCCAGAATGTACACAAGAAGCGAGGCACAACACAGGCGGGCAGGGCCCAGTGACCAGAACCAAAGGAACCGGACAGCAAGCAACTAGACCACAAGCCACCGGAAGGGTGTTTACCATACGAGGAACTGAATCCTCTCAATCCCCTGATCTGATACAAGGTATGTGCCTGGTGTCGGGTAAACTCTTATTTGTATTGTTTGACTTGGGAGCTACTCATTCCTTCATATCCCAAGAGTGTGTGGATTATTTAAAGTTGCCTGTTTCTTTACTTCCCCTTGACTTAACTGTTTCTACTCCTACCAGTAATTCCTTGACAACCATAACTGTCTGTTTAAATTGTCTGATTGTCATTGAAAATCAAACTTTTTCTATTGATCTCATTTGCTTACCTATGCATCAACTTGATATAATTTTAGGCATGGATTGGCTTTCGGCTAACCATGTAGTGTTAGACTATTCTAAAAGACCTTATCTTTTCCTGAGCAATCTAGATTAATGCCTGCTAAGGATAGTAAGCTAGGTAGTAAATCTCAGAAACGCGTGTTGCTACTCTCTGTGGAAGCTGAGGAATCTCCTACGTTGCATTCATTGCCTATAGTGCGGGAGTTTCCGGAAATTTTCCCTGATGATGTTCCGGGTTTACCACCGGAGAGAGAAATAGAATTCGCTATGGATCTCATATCGGGAACTGGACCGATTTCGATAACACCTTATCGAATGGCTCCAACGGAGTTAGTGGAGCTGAAAAAGCAATTGGACGACATGTTGGATAAGGAGTTTATAAGACTGAGTGCCTCACCTTGGGGAGCACCGGTGCTGTTCGTCAAAAAGAAGGACAGAAGTTCAAGGCTGTGCGTGGATTATCGACAGTTGAACAAGGCGATAGTCAAGAATAAGTATCTGTTGCCTAGGATTGACGATTTGATGGACTAGTTGAAAGGAGTGGTAATATTTTCGAAGATTGACTTAAGATCTGGTTATCAACAGATTCGAGTCGAGAGGAAGGATATACCGAAGACGGCGTTTAGGAGCCGGTATGGACACTACGAGTACCTGGTTATGCCTTTTGGCGTAACTAATGCTCTAGCAGTGTTCATGGATTACATGAACTGGATTTTCCGACCGTTCTTTGATAAGTTTGTTATTGTGTTTATTGACGACATTCTTATGTACTCCTTTGATCGAGAAGAACATCAGGAACATCTTACGATTGTGCTTCAAGTGTTAAAGGACCGACAACTTTTATGCAAAGTTGTCCAAGTGTGAATTCTGGTTAGAAGAAGTACAATTCTTATGTCATGTGATTAATCGTGAAGGGATAGCAGTAGACCCAACTAAGGTTGAAGCTATAATGCAATGGGAAAGCCCTAAGTCGGTGACTGAAATACGGAATTTTCTGGGCTTAGCTGGATATTACCGAAGGTTCATCGAAGGATTCTTGAAAATCGCGTTGCCAATGACGCAGCTAACTAGGAAGGGAATATCCTTTGATTGGACGGATGAATGTGAGAAGAGTTTTCAGGATCTGAAAAGGAGGCTGATTATGTCACCAGCATTGACGTTACCAGATTCTTCAGGACAGTTTGACGTGTACTGTGATGCGTCATACCAAGGATTGGGTTGTGTCTTAATGCAAGACCGGAGAGTGGTAGCATATGCTTCGCGGCAGCTAAGAATTCATGAGAGGAAATATCCGACTCATGATTTGGAGCTAGCAGCTATAGTGTTTGCTTTAAAGATATGGCGACACTATTTATATGGAGCTAAGTTTATAATTTACATTGACCATAAGAGCTTAAGGTATCTATTTGATCAGAAAGAGTTAAATATGAGGCAAAGGAGATGGATGGAATTCATAAAGGATTATGAATTCGATCTACAATGCCATCCAGGAAAAGCGAATGTAGTAGCGGATGCGTTAAGTAGGAAATCCTTGCACGTATCTGCTATGATGGTAAAAGAACTGGAACTGGTTGAACAGTTTAGAGATTTAAATCTAGGCATGGAATTATATAAGGATAAGATACACCTAGGAATGGTCACAGTAACGAGCGACTTTTTGAAGACGATCAAGGAGAAGCAGGAGGTTGATTGGTATCTTCAGAAAGTAAAGGAACAAGTAATGGAAGGCAGAACTTCTGAGTTTAGGATGAATCAAGATGGAGTCTTAAGTTATGGTGATAGGATTTGTGTGCCAATGGATATAGAACTAAGAAGAATGAACTTAGAGGAAAGGCACAAGAGTAGGTTGAGTTTTCATCTAGGAGCTACCGAGATGTACCAAGACTTAAAGAAAATGTTTTGGTGGCCCGGAATGAAGAGGGAGGTAGCCGAGTATGTGTTAGCCTGTTTGGTGTGTCAGAAGGCGAAGATAGAACACTAAAAGCCAGCAGGACTGCTACAATCTTTAGATATCCCAGAATGGAAGTGGGATGGAATATCTATGGATTTCGTGGTTGGATTACCAAGGACTAACAAGAGGCATGATGCAATTTGGGCAATCGTTGATAGGTTAACGAAGTGTGCTCGCTTCTTACCTATTGGAGAAAGTTATACGTTGGAAAACTTAACCCACATCTACATCAAGGAAGTAGTAAGGTTGCACGGAGTGCCTTCTAATATTGTTTCCGACAGAGATCCTAGATTTACATCTAGATTCTGGAAGCAGCTACATGAGGCTTTGGGAACTAAGTTAAGGTTAAGTTATGCTTATCATCCTCAGACGGATGGTCAGTCTGAACGGACAATTCAGTCATTGGAAGACCTCTTAAGAGCTTGGGTTTTGTAACATACATCAAGTTGGTAAGAGTTCTTGCCATTGATTGAATTCACCTATAACAACAGTTTTCATTCAAGCATAGGAATGGCACCTTACGAAGCATTGTATGGCAGGAAGTGTAGAACACCTTTGTGTTGGTATGAGAATGGAGAAAGTCAAGTGCTAGGACCGGAGGTGATACAGCAAATGACGGAACAAAGCAAGAGGATGCGGGAAAAGATGAAAATAGCACAAGACAGGCAAAACATTTACAACGATAAGAGAAGAAGACCGTTAGAATTCTAGGAAGGAGACCATGTTTTTCTGAGAGTGACTCCGAGAACTAGAATCGGCAAGGCAATAAAATCTAGAAAGCTTACTCCCAGGTTCATTGGACCTTTTCAAATTCTTTGCCGAATTGGTCTTGTGGCCTATCATATCGCTTTACCCCCAAACTTATCCAATCTTCATGACTTCATGTCTCTCAGTGGAGAAAGTACTACCCTGATCCATCACACATCTTAGAACCAGAGTCAATACAATTAAGAGATAACCTTGAGTATGAAGCTCTACCTGTAGGATCGCGGATAGAAGGATTAAGGAACTCTGAGGTAAACATATTCCGTTGGTCAAGATCATATGGGATGAAGTTACCAGGGATGCTACCTGGGAACGCAAAGAGGATATGCAACGGCAATATCCAAGCCAATTTTAAAAAGGTACGTCGAATTTCGGGACGAAATTCTTTTTAAGGGGGGTAGCAATGTAATACCTTGATTTTCTTAATCTTCCTATTTAACCATTGTTTAAGTGATTGTATTTCGTTAGACGATCTAGAAAATTAAATAAATTATTCCGAGACCATAGTCGTGCTCTACGCTATCGTAGGAAGCTACGGTTAAGTTTTGGGTCGAAAACTCAGACAGAGCCCGGTCTTCGTTTTTCCTTGACAGTAGTGCTTTACTACTATCGAGACCTAATTTGGACCCATGAACGAGACAGTTAGTCTTAGAATCACGTTTCCTATATTTTCGAAAAAGTTCGTCTTGGCCTTCGAAAATGAAAATAATATATTATATTCGGGCCGATAATCGTTCTAGGAGACGATTCGAGCTATCTTAGGATTTTTCGAGAACCTTGAGCCAATAATTTTCATACCAGGGCTATGATAAACTATTTGGGGACTCCTACTAGGGTCGGGAGGATTTCCAAAATATCGGGATGCGAAATTACCAAATTGCCCTTGATCTTTTTACTAAATTACCTTTTTACCCTTTTTACCTTTCTTAACTCTTAAGAAAGCTTAAGAAATATCTTCACTCCCTCTCTCTCTCCTCTATTTCGCTGGCTCTCTCTCTCTCCCCTCACTTTCTTCTTCTTCTTCTTCTTTCTTCTTCCTCCATTTCCATTTTCTTCCTCCATTTTTCATCTCCATTTTCACTCAACTTCCACAAGCTTTTTCAAAGAGATTTGTGAAGCAAAGTTGCTCCTCTCATCCTCCTCTATCACCTAGGGGTATATATTTCATCCTTGAGCTCTCAATCTTTATTTTTCACCATTGCTTTTCATGAGTTTCAATTTCTAGATCTAAACTTCAAAAATTTCTAGAAAATTGTAGAAAAATCATTTTGATGCCAAACTAATTCCTATGAGCTAGTATCATCCTCTATTATCATAATCCAAGAGCTTGTAATGAAATAAACTCTCTAGCCTATTTATCTTTTAAGGGCCGAATCTATGGGTTTTTGGGGAAATCAGGTTTTTTGTTTTTTGTTCTTTATTTCACCTATTTGATCCCTTAATCATGTAATCCAAGTGATTAGGAGGCCAAATCAAACTCTCACCTATTTTTCATGGTGATGGCCGAAATCCTACTTTGTTGGTTTAAGGGGTTTTGGCTCAAATCTTTTATAATTGATCATTGATTATGTATTAGGTATGCTTAAGGGTCATTGATCCAAGAGTTGGTAGAATTTTAGCATCTCTAGCCTAATTAATTAAATAGGGGCAGTAGAAAATCCTAAAGAATTAGGGATGTTATGATTTAATTATTCTAAATTCTAGTTGTGTTTTACTGTATAGAACCTGACAAGACTCGAACGCTCGATCGCGCACTCGATTGATTGTTGCGGAGCCACATCCGGAATCTCTCGGGAACATCACTAAGGTGGGGAAAAGAACCACAATATCGTCGGGGAGGCAAGCTTTAAATAATATATATTGATATGCGTAGGGCGACCTAAACCCTACTAAAGGTCGTTTGACCGTTAGGTTGATTTTACTGCATAATGAGGTTGTCTATGTTGTGATTGGATATTTGATATATTATATGTGATATGTGTATGATGTCTATTATATGCTATAATTGATTAAATGTTATTTATTTGTAAGTTGATTTTACCGTTGAATATATATTCTGGCTGTTGTTGATGTCTGTTATTGATGTCTGAATAGAACTAGGCAGTGATTTCTGATAAATCGGGTGATGAATGTGTGGTGAGAAAATCGAGGTTATATATATATATATGTCATAGTACTCAACCTAGTGATATAGTTGATCTGTTATTGTTGTGATTGGATATTTGATATATTATATATGATATGGGTATGATTTCTATTATATGCTACAATTGATTAAAAGTTATTTATTTGTAAGTTGATTTTCCCGTTGAATATATATTCTGGCTGTTGTTGATGTCTGTTGTGACTGCTGATGTCTGAGTAGAACTAGGCAGTGATTTCTGATAAATCGGATGATGAATGTGAGGTGAGAAAGTCGAGGTTATATATATATATATATATATATATATATATATATATATATATATATATATATATATATATATATATATATATATATATATATATATATATATGTCGTAGTGCTCGACCTAGTGATATAGTTGATCTGTTGCTGTTCTGAGGGGAATTGATACCCGGTTAATCCGGATGAAAGTTGGTCATGGTTGTATATAAGTCATGGTTGCGGCACTAAGTGTTGATCCTGAGATGAGTCAGTGAGATTCGTGTTGCATAGTTGTTATTCATCACTGTGTTGGCATATGGGCGATTCCGATCTTACCTGCGGGGAGATGGTCGTACCGATTAGTTTGGCGTAGCAGCGATTCTGATCATACCTGCGGGGAGGTGGTCGTACCCATTAGTCAAATTGTAGATGGACGGGCGAATATCTCGACCTAGCATGTGGGCAGGGGGATATGTCATTACCGAAAGTTGAGTTGTTAACGGACCGGCGAGTTCTCCGACCTAGCATGCAGGCGAGGGAACATGTCGTTACCGTACGTTGCGTTGTTGACTGGTGAATATTTCGACCTGGCCTGCGGGCAGGGGAAATATGTCGTATCCATGAGACGAGTTGGGCCTGCGGGCTTTAGACCGAACCTTACCTTATGGGAGGGTGGCATAGTGATGATTAGGACACCTTGATCCGTAAGGGATATCGCGTCGTGATCGCGTCCATATAGTCTTTAGATGCATGAGTGTGAGAGACGGTAGTTAGTGGAAAAATCATCCGGAAGTTATTTGGTTGTCACTGTTGTGATTTGGTGTGTTGCTATCCATATACATTATTCATATTGCTGTTTTTCCCATGTATGACATATTACTGTTTCTTATCCCCTGTACTTTTCTATGTCGTATTTTCTTTGTTCTCGACTGTACGAGAAGACCCTGATGAGGAATTTCCAGAGGAGATTGATGGCATACCTGTTGAGCCTGATGCCGACGGGAGAGCCTCAGATCCTAATGCTAGGGGACCTTGAGCGCCAGGAGAAGACGTCTGATGTATCTTCATTTCCGCTTCTATGTTTTTAGTTTTTATTTACTGCATACTCTAAAGTCTTTTATATTTGGTATCAGTGTTGTAGGCTCTACTGATGGAGCCAATACTATTATGTCTATATATATTATTATGGTATCAGTATGTATTTAATGTTTTAATAATTCCGCAATTTTATACTATTACGCAACGCTATAACGCTAATAATTATAAGTGGGGTCGCCAATATGACCTCTTAGGAAGGGGTTGTCTCATTTTGTGGTATCAGAGCAGTTCGATTCTAATATCGGACTGTGTGGTTTAGAAAGCATATTAGCATTGACAGTTATGTCCACATTGGGTACTAACTGTGTTAGGGAAAGGGTAGTGTGTCCGATGCGTATGTTATCGAGAGTGATAACGATTTTGTTCGTAGGGCGCATGATATATATATCTGTTGATCTATATTGAATGTTGGTTTATTCTTGTTGGGAATAGCTGAGGATCTGGAAAATTTCGCTAAGCGAATTTATCTCGCTAAGCGAAATTGATCTCGCCGAGCGATCCAGAGAAGTTCCGATCACTGCCTCAATTTCGCTTAGCGAAATTGATCTCGCTAAGCGATCCAGAGAAGTTTCAAATGGTGCATCACTGTCTCAATTCCGCCAAGCGAATGGATCCTCGCTAAGAGAAATACACTCAGTTTCGCTAAGTGAATCGAGTCTCGCTGAGCGAAATTCACTCTATTTCGCTAAGCGAATGGAGTCTCACTAAGCGAAAACTTGTTTTTGCCTTTTCCTTGTTTTCTTCTTTTTCTGAAAAGCTGAATAAGCCGCAAGCTTACCATATGTCTTATGAATCGAAGCTAATATTTTTCCTTGCCAGGAAGAAATGGTTCGCTGATGACCTAGAGGACGTGGCGGAAGGGCCACAGCGAGTGCCGCTGAACTCGGAATTGGTTATGAAGCAAGTTCCCACGCTGTCGATGGGATAGAATCAATTGAAACCCTGAGGACAATTACGGAACTGGCAACGGCAATGCTGCACCAAACGCAGCAGAATGCTCAACTGCTACAGTTGACCATACAACAACAGCAGAGACAAAATCAGCAAAGTGAAGTTATGAGGGAAGACACTGGGCTGAATACTTTTCTGAAAGGGAAGCTGCCGCAGTTCAATGGCGACTTTAACCCAGAGGGAGATGAACACTGGATACAAGAGCTGGAGAAAATCTTTGCGGCGATTCACTGCCATGACGACAGAAAGATCACCTATGCATCCTTCATGCTGATAGGTGGTGCAGAATTGTGGTGAAAGAGCAAGCAGAGGATGCTTGAAGCTGAAGACAGACTCATCAACTGGGGACTGTTTCAGGAATGCTTTCTGGAGAAGTATTTCCCCAGGATGATGAGAGGAGAAAAGAGAAAGAGTTTATGGGTCTGAAGCAAGGGACCATGTCTGTTGGGAGTACTCTACAAGATTTGAGGCGCTGCTCAAATTTTCAGAATTTTACCAGAGTTTCCCTGATGAAGAATGGGTTTGCAGGCGCTTTGAGGACAGTAGTGCTTTACTACTATCGAGACCTAATTTGGACCCGTGAACCGAGACAGTTAGTCTTAGAATCGCGTTTCCTATATTTTCGAAAAAGTTCGTCTTGACCTTCGAAAATGATAACAATATATTATATTCGGGCCGATAATCGTTCTAGGAGATGATTCGAGCTATCTTAGGATTTTCGAGAACCTTGAGCCAATAATTTTCATACCAGGGCTATGATAAACTATTTGGGGACTCCTACTAGGGTCGGGAGGATTTCCAAAATATCGGGATGTGAAATGACCAAATTGCCCTTGGTCTTTTTACTAAATTACCTTTTTACCCTTTTTACATTTCTTAACTCTTAAGAAAGCTTAAGAAATATCTTCACTCCCTCTCTCTCTCCTCTATTTCGCTGGCTCTCTCTCTCTCTCACCTCACTTTCTTCTTCTTCTTCTTCTTTCTTCTTACTCCATTTCCATTTTCTTCCTCCATTTTTCATCTCCATTTTCACTCAACTTCCACAAGCTTTTTCAAGGAGATTTGTGAAGCAAAGTTGCTCCTCTCATCCTCCTCTATCACCTAGGAGGTATAGATTTCATCCTTGAGCTCTCAATCTTTATTTTTCTCCATTGATTTTCATGAGTATCAATTTCTAGTTCTAAACTTCAAAAATTTCTAGAAAATTGTAGAAAAATCATTTTGATGCCAAACCAATTCCTATGAGCTAGTATCATCCCCTTCTATGATAATCCAAGAGCTTGTAATGAAATAAGCTCCCTAGCCTATTTATCTTTTAAGGGACGAATGTATTGGTTTTGGGGAAAATAGGGTTTGTTGTTCTTTATTCTTGATTTCACCTATTTCATCCCTTAATCATGTAATCCAAGTGATAGGAGGCCAAATCAGACTCTCACCTATTTTTCATGGTGATTGCAGAAACCCTACTTTGTTGGTTTAAGGGGTTTTGTTTCAAATCTTTGATAATTGATCATTGATTATGTATTAGGTATGCTTAAGGGTCATTGATCCAAGAGTTGGTAGAATTTCAACATCTCTAGCCTAATTAATTAAGTTGGGGCAGTAGATGATCCAAAAGAAATAGGGAGGTTATGATTTAATTATTCTAATTTCTAGTTGTGTTTTACTATATAGAACCTGACAAGACTTGAACGCTCGATCGCGCACTCGATTGATTGTTGCGGAGCCACATCCGGAATCTCTTGGGAACATCACTAAGGTGGGGAAAAGAACCACCATATCGTCGGGGAGGCAAGCTTTAAATAATATATATTGATATGCGTAGGGCGACCTAAACCCTACTAAAGGTCATTTGACCGTTAGGTTGATTTTACTGCATATCGAGGTTGTCTGTGTTGTGATTGGATATTTGATATATTATATGTGATATGTGTATGATGTCTATTATATGCTATAATTGATTAAATGTTATTTATTTGTAAGTTGATTTTACCGTTGAATATATATTCTGGCTGTTGTTGATGTCTGTTATTGATGTCTGAATAGAACTAGGCAGTGATTTCTGATAAATCGGGTGATGAATGTGTGGTGAGAAAATCGAGGTTATATATATATATATATATATATATATATATATATATATATATATATATATATATATATATATATATATATATATATATATATATATGTCATAATACTCAACCTAGTGATATAGTTGATCTGTTATTGTTGTGATGGGAATTGATACCCGGTTAATCCGGATGAAAGTTGGTCGTGGTTGAGGCACTAAGTGTTGATCCTGAGATAAGTCAGTGAGATTCATGTTGCATAGTTGTTATTCATCACTGTGTTGGCATACGGGCAATTTCGTTCTTACCTGCGGGGAGATGGTCGTACCGATTAGTTTGGCGTTGGGGCGATTCCGATCTTACCTGCGTGGTGGTGGTCATACCCATTAGTCGAATTGTAGATGGACGAGCGAATATCTCGACCTAGCCTGCGGGCTGGAGGATATGTCGTTACCGAAATTTGAGTTGTTAACGGACGGGAGAGTGCTCCGACCAAGCCTGCAGGCGGGCGAACATGTCGTTACCGTACGTTGCTTTGTTGACGGGCGAATATTCCGACCTGGCCTGCGGGCGGGGGAAATATGTCGTACCCATGAGACGAGTTGGGCCTGCGGGCTTTAGACCGATCCTTACCTTATGGGGGTGGCATAGTGATGATTGGGACATCTTAATCCGTAGGAGATGTCGCGTCGTGATCGCGTCCATATAGTCGTTAGTTGAATGAGTGTGAGAGACAGTAGTTAAGGGAAAAATCATTCGGAAGTTGTTTGGTTGTCACTGTTGTGATTTGGTGTGTTGCTATACATATACATTATTCATATCACTGTTTTTCCCATGTATGACATATTACTATTTCTTATCCCCTGTACTTTTCTATGTCGTATTTTCTTTGTTCTTAACTGTACGAGAAGACCGTGATGAGAAATTTCCAGAGGAGATTGATGGTATACCTGTTGAGCCTGATGCCGGCGGGAGAGCCTCGGATCCCAATGCTGGGGGACCTTGAGCGCCAGGAGAAGACGTCTGATGTATCTTCATTTCCGCTTCTATGTTTTTAGTTTTTATTTACTGCATACTGTGAAGTCTTTTATATTTGGTATCAGTGTTGTAAGCTCTACTGATGGAGCCAATACTATTATTTTTGTATCTATTATTATGGTATCAGTATGTATTTAATGTTTTAATAATTCCGCAATTTTATACTACTAAGCTACGCTATAATGCTAATAATTATAAGTGGGGTCACCAATAGGACCTCCTAGGAAGGGGTTGTCTCATCAACGAGATGCGGTTCGCACAACGGCACGGCCTTACTGCCTAACGCCACGACCGTGCTTGCGACTCAGCTGGTCACAAGACACGCTAAAACAGCACGAGCGTGCTGGAAATCAACATGGACGTGCCAATGTTCCAAAAAGGGACTTTTAAGCAAAAAATCTCACTTAGCCCTTAACCAACAATTATAATTTAAATCAAACAAACTTAAATAAAAATATTTAACGAAAAGCAAGGTGTTACAGTATTGGTCCAGCGGCTTATCAAATTGCTTTACCCTCATTTCTCTCAAATCTTCACAATGTCTTTCACGTTTCACAATTGAGGAAATATATTCCTGATCCGTCTCATGTAATTGAACCTGATCAAGTAACGTTGAAAGAGAACCTGTCTTATGAGACTTCACCTGTATGACTCGAGGATAAGATGATCCAACAGCTCAGGGGAAAACAAATCTCCTTAGTCAAGGTCATTTGGGATAATACAACTGGAGAAGCCACTTGGGAAGCTGAAGACAAGATTAGGGAGCAATATCCCCATCTTTTTGAAGGTACGTAATTTCGAGGACGAAATTTTTTTTAGTGGGGTAGTAATGTAACATCCCGATTTTTCAAGCTTTCTAATATCAATAAACTGTATTTATGAGTTTGTATTTTATTGGAGGGTCTAGAGAGTGAATTAAAATAAACTGAGACCATAGTCACGCTCTACGCTATCGTAGGGAGTTACGGTTATATTTTAGGTCGAAAACTTAGACGGAGTCCGGTCTGCGTTTTCACTGACAGTAGTGTTTTACTACTCAGTAGACCTAATTTGGACTCGTGAACGAGACATTTAGTCTTAGAATCGAATTCTCTACAAATTTGCTGAAATTGGTTTAGTGCACTAAAAATCAGAATAATAATAAACAATTCGGATTAAATCTCAAACCGGTTGACGAATAGAGCTGGATACGGATTTATCGGGACCCGCTAACGGATAATCTTGAAGTCACGTTAGGTCAAGTCACCTTGGGATGCGTGCCAATGTCATGATGAGTTTTTAAAATATCTGGATGTGAAATGACCAAAATACCCTTGAACTTTCATAGAATTACCTTTAGGTCCTTGTGGGAAATGACCATGTTACCCTTAATGAGATTTTTGGTGGACATCCTTACCGCTTCTTCACTCCACTCGGCCTTCCCCTCCTCATAATCCCTCCATCACTTTCTTTCTTCTTGTTCAACCTTCTCCTTCATTTCTCTCCATTTCTTCAAAGAATCTTCAAGAACTTTGTGAAACAAAGTTTACATACTTGCTCATCTTCATCATCTAGGAGGTAAGGCCTTCATTCTTGAGCTCTCAATCTTCCTTTTTCTCCATTTAATCTTGTAGTTTTTTTCCATGATCAAGTTTATGATCTTAAACTTCAAAAATTCATGAAAAATTGTAGAAAAATCCTTTTAATGTCAAACCAATTTCTATGAGCTAGTTGTATTACCCTCTTTCATAATCCAAGAGCTTGTAACCAAAAGATCTCTCTAGCTAATATGGGTATGGATGGCCGAATGGCACCTTTTTGGGTGAGTAGAGTTTTGTTTAAAATTTTGGTGTAAGAAGCATGAATCTAATTCTATCACACTTAGAGGGCATTGAATCCAAGAGCTAGGAATTTTTGGTATCCCTAGATAATTTTTCAAGCCATTGGCCGAACCCAAGGGGGATGAGAATAGGAGATTTTATGTTGATTGAAGTTGATATCTAGATTAATTGTATGTATGTAGTTGTCATTGGATAATCAGACGAGAAATCGGATGACTGTCGGTTTGATTAGGTGACTTTTGCGGAGTGGAAAACTTCGAGAGGTAAGGGGACAAACCTGAGGAATTCCATTTCCGACAGCTGTGTGCTGTGTTTGTGTATATGGATTGTAATATTTTCAATATGCTTGGTTGTTATGGAGTGATTTAATTTTACTTGCTCCTAATTGATTATGTTTGGATATGCATGATTTTGTGTGTTATGCTTAATTATGGTGGATGATTTTATATATGCTTGCCATGAATGATATTGTGCTAAGTGACCTAACATCGGTTAGGGTTCAAAATCGAGTAAAGTTAATAGCTTCAAAATAAAAGGTTAAAGTTTCAAAGAATTTTGAAAACAAAATGAGTTGATATCTTTTTGGGAATGAGTAAAGCAAAATATACTTTATTAAAGGATGATAAGACATAAAGGGAGAAAAATAACTTTAGCTAAGATAAGTAAGGTTTTGAAGTAAAAAGTACGTTTTGGAGACATCGACCGTTTTTAAAGTAATAAAGCGAATTATTTCAAGTAAAAGTGTTTTCATGAAATCTAGTTTTGAAATAAATTGTTTTATACAAGAAAAAGTGTTTTCACGAACCGTATTTCAAAAATGATGCGATTTACCGAAATACTTCAAAAGAGAAAAAGTGGTTTTTGACCAAGAGTCATTTTTATGGAAAACCAATCCCGAAGGCTTTGTGTATAAGCTTCGGAGATATGGGTTTTGGTTTAAGGTTTCAAAAACAGAAAAATTGGTTTTTGAGGTAAACCTAGAAATCTAGACGTCAGGGTTCTAGGGTTCTGCAAAACACGTGGATCAAGGATCCGTATTAGTGAGTTGGTCCTATAAGCTTGTGGACAATCTTTGTGGTCCTGTACGCTTGTGGATGTTTTTATATGCTGTAGAATCCAAAATCCGAGACTGGTGCATCGGTTAGGGATTTTTGGTTTCGAGCTGTTTTGGACTGGATGTCCTGTTTTTGAGAAAATATGGTAAAGACCTAAAAGTGTCTAAAACATTATGGTGGTTGATAGCATTGATGCTTCAACAAGGAAATAATGATGCTACAAAGATAAACAGACGAAAACAAAGGTTTTCTCATGCATATGTTTTTGGCAGACGTGCTGTTGAAAATGAGGGAACCTTGATGGCAAGGAAACCTGGGGATGACTTACGTCATTGTGTAACATTGTGCCTTGATGGACAATGGTGTCATACGTGTTCTGGGAATGTATTGTGCCTTGAGTTGGACAATATAGTATGATCTGATTACATTTGTTAAGTACCTCCGATTGCGCCCCCATGTGAGTAATGTCATGGGATTCATGTACTTGTTAAGAAAATTGGTGCTAGTCATTGTTGCCTGAGGACCAATGAATTGTGAGCCTGATCCACTCTTTGAAAGGTGATGGGATTTCCGAAAATTAAGAATTGAAGGTTAGATGATACATATGGAAGTTCCATTCATACGTTTTGAAAATAACGATGACTGTTGGGCACAAGGCCCTTGTGTTTTACCTTTAGTATTATGATATTCTGTGATATGTTTATCATGTTGATGATTATATGAGACATTCTTATATGAATCTGTTGTTTGTGGTTTGGGCATATAGTTGTCGTTTTGGATTCATACATTGGTTTCTCACCCTTGCTGCATCTTTCGGGACTGTGTTGTTTTCTTGTTGGATATATATCCATCTATGTACAGATGGGATCAGATTGCGAAGGGCTAGCTCACTCGAGAGTCCGCTCCCTCACGTTTGAGCACCGCGAGGAACCGGGTGCGTGGGTCATCCGCCCGAGCGCAAGTAGCATGGCGTATACAGAACCATTCTGTACCCTTCGAGGGAACACTGAAGTGGGACCTTAGGAGAGAGTACATACGGTGGAGACCATCCAGATTCAACTGCCACCGGTCTGGATGATACTGCAATATCTGGTGGATCAGGGATCTCTGTAGCACGAGATTCCAGCAATTCAGCCCCTACAACAGCAGCCGCCACACAGACACCTCCCCCTCCTTTTGTTTTAGTACCAGTGGTACACGAGGAGGATCCGGAGGAGGACCCTCAGGAGGACCCTCAGGAGACTCCTAAGTATCATCCTCTGGAAAATGGGCATGCCCCGACTATAGGAGTCGGAGAGGCGGGGATGGTCGATGGGGATGTAGATTCCCCCGATCTCTCTTCTGATGGAAACGTTGGACCCTCCTTTGGGGGACTGTCCAATGGTTTCCACTAGACGTAGACCAGCGTAGGGTGTCAGTCTTTTGTGCAGCGGTTTTTGGGTAGTCTGGTATCGGCTACTGATGGCCATGAGTTTGAGATGTGGTTTTCCAAACTGTCGCTGCCCAGTTTTTAGAGTTGATAGCATTTTCTTTTCTGTTAGTTTTTTTTTTTTGGAAAGGACATATATATATACGAGTTACGCCAATACACTCTGGAGTTGTTGATAATTATAGTTGTAATAAGATAAGAAAAAACTTTTATCACGATTTTCATGACATAGTAAGATATACCTAGAGAAAATATGTTTTCCAAAGTAAACCAGCAAGATTTTATTTCCGTATTATATGTCGCTTTGGGTAACCATGTGATACCTGGTTTAGGGTGTCACACAATGTATATATCTGTACTGTGTGTGTACGTTTTCGTTTATCCTGTTGTATTTACTCTGATGTTATACGTGTTTATAGTTGGATGCATGTTATTGTTGGTTTCTTAATAAGCGCGTAATCATTAAGTCATAGTTACTACTAGGAAAGAGTTCTAAGACTAATGGGATTTCCTCGAGTGGAACTTGGGGACGTTAGAAAACCCTAGCTCGGGTTTACTACTTTATTGGTGAAGTTATCTTTGAGAACATGGTTATAATAATGTTTTTATGCTTAGTATATGTTTATGATGATGTATGCTTGGATGGAAAAATGTTTTCATGTATGTTCAAAACTATACTTTGATCTCTAGATCAAGTAAGGATTTTTACGTTTGTTTATGGTTGAATGATATATGATTATTGTTCATCATAATATTGTGAAAATTTTGAGCTATTATTTGACAAGTTAGTGAAGAAAAATCTTCACATCCCTATGGTATAGTATTCGGCCATGGTTACTAGAAAAGGAAGAACATGAGTTCGTTCTTAAACTTCAATGTTTTTGAAAGCAAATAAGTGTTTTAGTAACGTCAATATTTTTAACTGTTTTTGTGAATAACTTGATTGAGAACACAACCTGATTAATAGTAATCGTAAATATAGTTAATAATTGGAAATTCATATTTGAATTTCAATTATGAGCTTAATGATCATAAGATATTGTTTTGAGCCTATTATGTTGTTTTGAGTCGAACCACTCACTGATAACCTATAGTTGTCAAAACACTACTTGGACATGAATTGAATTTGTAAAGAAGTCTAAGGGTATTTTGGTCATTTCGCAAGGAATCTTAGATATTTTTCTAGGAAGCCATCATGACAAATGGTGAGTCCTAGGGCAAAGATGTGATTCCATTAGTTCCTAGGGGCAAAATGGTCTTTATTGCCATAAATATCTTAGATATTTTTAGAAAATAATGATGACTTGTGGTGAGTCATGGTGGTGACTCACCCTCTTACTCACCGCACTTAGGTGACATGTGTCCCTCGTCCGATGTCCGATTTTGTCTTTCGTTCTCGACTCCATTGATTTCCCGATTTAATTTGTCGCCCGAATAATATATATTATTTCACTTTTAGTGAAAAATTTCAAAATAACCAAAGTCGTTGGGAATTCAATATAAAATCTAACCATTTTGTTCACGAGTCAAAATTAGGTTTTTTGATCAGTAAAATTTTACTGTCAGTGAAAACAAAGACCGGTTTTCATCTGAATTTTTAACTTAAAATTTAACCGTAACTCTCTACAGTAAAGTAGAGTATGGACAATCAACTTTTTGTCAATTCATGACAACTTTCACCTTTGTCAACTTTTCATTTATGGAAAAAGCTAAACTACCTACATTTGGTTAATCTCTATAACTGTTGTTATGGAAGCAACACCAATGTACTTCCATTAGATCTTGGCCCTTCATTTTCTTACAACAATTCCCATCAACTTTAACCAAAATTTTGGTGATAACACACCTAAGGCCATTCGGCCATAACACTCCAACAAACACCATCCAACTTTCATTTTAACACTTCTAAAGATCTAACACATCTTTTCTCTCAAAGTCTCAAAATCCTCTCACTTCTCTCTAATTTCTCTCTACACGACTCTTCATTCTAGATCATCAACCAAATTTCTTTCTTCAATTCTAAAACCATACTTCATCTTGTCTTGATCTAAGGATCAACCTTGGTGAAGAAATTTTCTTGTTTTGGTGAAGTGTGTTCTTGAGCACCAAGAACATCAAGCTAACCTTGAAGTTGTTCTTGAGTTGGTGAGCTTCTAAATCCTTTTTCTTTTCATTTCCTTACTTATTACGTTGATTAATCTTCTTCTAGTTCTACATTTTCATGAAAACAAGTTCAAGATCTCACCTTTTTCTCTCCTCTAGGTTCGGCCATCCTTTCTTTTACAAAGCTAGGAGTTTCCTTTCACTTGAACCTCTTCACTAAAGGTATGGGGAATGAAACTCATCACACCAAAATGGGTGGAAGATGAAAATGGTTGTTTATGCTTTGTTTGAGTGAAACTCTAGCTTGGGTTCACTACTTTATTGGTGAAGTTCTCTTTGAGAACATGATTATAATAATGTTTCTATGTTTATGATGATGTATGCTTGGATGGAAAAATGTTTTCATGTATGTTGAAAACCATACTTTGATCTCTAGATCAAGTAAGGATTTTTATGCTTGTTTATATATGGTTGAATGATGTATGATTATTGTTCATCATAATATTATGAGCATTTTGAGATATTACATGACAAGTTAGTGAAGCAAAATCTTCACATCCCTATGGTATAGTATTCGGCCATGGTTACTAGAAATGGAAGAACATAAGTTTTGCAACACCCTTTCCCGAGTGTCACATTCCCGAACGTTTATAAGGCCGAAAATATTTATTAATGCGGAAAATACGATTTTTCTTTTTCTTTTCTTTTCATAAAGAGGTAATGGGATTAGTAATGGTAATAAATAATACTAATAAGTGAACTTAGGTTCACCATGCATTACTAGGACATACTGTATTATAAATACAGAAACAGAAAATGGAAAACAGAAACATCAACATTACTATATACGGACATAAGGAATAAAATAAGTACTAGGAGTCATAGCTCCCAAAAGGTACTACAAAAACTGACATAGTCTGGCCGATAACAAAACTAAAACAGCACAAGAGTCCACCTCCGAACTCAAAGGGACTGCTGAACCGAACATCGTCGCGTCCATCTGTTCAAGCAGCAACAGCAAGTACCAGCAGAAAACATACAGATATGGGTGAGATTCCTGTTCATCAACACAACAAAACAGCAGTAGTAAAAACGGGACGACTCACCGGGTAACAACGTACCCAACATGCTTACAAAGGTTCTCAGTATAAATCATGTTAAGTAGTTAACAGCATAAAATAAGGTACTCTTAAACAGTACAACGATATATAACAGTAAATGTAAACACCAATAGCCATGCAATGCAATGCAGTGTATATGACTCAATGTCAATGTCACTGGGTACTACTCTGACCCATACTCCATGGAGCTAACAAAACGTTGGAGAGAGTGAATGAGAGGACATGTTCCGGTTTCTGCCAGCCATGAGCAAGATGCTACAACATTCGTAACGTGCACGTATCTGGCTTTACGGTAACACTCTCGACCAAACATGAAAAGTATGGCATCTAGTAGAGGATATCAGTGTATTGCACGGATTCGCCACGACACAGAAGAATCACCAACTGGTCACATGTCAGCCCTTCCAACCCTGATACATCCAAAAAGACCATTGAAGATCGTCACCGTAAGATTTGCACCCGCATCAAGGTGTAAGCTCAACTCCTAGGCTCAAGGCCTTACAACTATGCACATGAAATGCCAATGCTTACACAAAGTAGATGTGATAAAGCAATGTCTACCCATTGGATAGACCTCAAGGTTCACTAAGGTTCTTTTCCTTAGAAACTACACACATCTTTTTTTTATAAAACATTTATCCATTGGATAAAACAATTATCCATCGGATAAATATCTCGTGATTCCTTTGGAATGATCCAGACTGTTTTCAGAATCGTCGACTGTCCCCACAAACCAACACAAGTCTTTTCAGCGTGTTTTGTCCTCACTCACACGCTTTCTAGGAAACATCCCAGAAGGTCACCCATCCCATAATTACTCTAAGTCAAGCACGCTTAACTATAAAGTTCTTATGTTCTAAGCTCCCGAAAAGAAGATAAATCTTGTTGGTATGGTAGTACCAATCAATTCTTATATGCCTTCCCTTAGCTATACAGTCCCATACCTGCATAGCCTCAGGATTCCTTCCACTGTACAGTCCCATACCTGCACAATCTCAGGATCTCTCTCATTCCAGTTATCACAAGACGGGAAACAATTGAACGATTAACCTAGATCCGAATCGTCGGTCCGTTATCGAACTACTATTTCGAAAACCAAAACATTTCGTGTTTGTGTTTACATCTTATGAATTATGTCTCAAGTCCTAAGCATTATGAATAAGGATTGAGAATCCTCTTAGATAAGTCTTTAAGCCTTTCTAAGATATTAATCCTTGAATTTCAATTAAGGAAATAAGTGTTGATTTCACTTAAGTCTTATGAACTCATTGATGTACTAAGTCATCAATGGTATAGTACATGGTCTTGTTCCACCACATACCATACTTAATTAACCCTTGTCTTCAACTCTAAGTTAATTACTTAACTTAGGTTTTTCACGTGTAAAACTTTACGATTGAGTTAGAAAACTCCTTTTGTAAACCAAACAACTTTTACAATTAAAAACTCATTTGATTTGAAACAACATTGAACTACTTACTGCATTTCTAGCATTTTCTAAAAGGGTGAAATCCGCTTAGCGAGAGTACATTCGCTTAGATAAAATAAGGCAGTGATACCCCATTTGAAATTCCTTTCTTGCTGGGCGAACAGAAGTTTCGCGTTGCGAGGCTGAGAGCTGTATTTGCTCCTTATACAAATCCTCTGTATCACGAGGCGAAGATTGTCTCGCGTCGCGAGGCAGAGAATTGTATTTCAAACCGACCTTCTGCATCGCGAGGCGGTAATTGTCTCGAGTCGCGAGGCTGAGACCTGTAATTCTTCACTGCTTAGGCGGTTCGCGGGGCGAGAAATACTTCGCCACGCGAGGCCGAGAAGCTGCATCTTTGCTGCTCGGGCTAGCCCACTGTCTCGCGAGGCGAGGCAAGGTTAGCCGGGCGAATTCCTTGTTTTCCCTCTGTCTCGCGGGGCGAGACAGGGTTCGCTGGGCGAGTGCCCTGTTTTCACTTTCCCTTAACTTCTTGATTAATTCTCTTTTTGAAACACTTAGTTTGATTAACAAACCTATGGCTAAAGAAAAGACATTTTCCACTTTGGTGACACACTTAAAAGGTTAAAACTTCATTTGATCTTTGGATCAAAATCACTTTTGTTTCTCCTTGAAAACATAGGTTATGAAATCATGTTTTTCTTACTTCAAAACCTTGCTAGATCAAGAACAACACATGTTCTTATATTTCCTTTCACTAAGGCCACAAGCCTTCTCCAATGAAAAATGGAGACTTTGCTTCACCAACAAAGCAAATGTAGCTCAAAATGCTTACACAATTATGATAAACTACAATACACATTACTACATCATAATCAAACATAGAAGTCCATCATACATCATGGCATCATAATCAAGCATAAAAGTCCATACTTGATCTAGTGATCAAAGTAGGTTTTTCAACATACATGAAAATGATTTTCATTCAATCATCTCATCATCAACATATGCTAAAACACACTACAACATACTAAAGCATACACTCATCAAGACAACCTTGTTCTTGAAGAGTAACAAAACTTAACAATTAAAAGTGAACCCAAACTAAAAGGTTTCACCCATACATAGACTTAAACAACCATCTTCACCACCACCATCTTGGTGTGATGAGGTTCACCCCCCATACCTGTTGAAGAGCAGATTTCCGGATCAAAATCGGTTGATCGGTTTGTGAACCTCCTGATAGTTGTCACCAACTACAAACAACCAAACAATCAAACATTAAACAACAATCAAACCAAACTCAACAATTCTCACAAATAGGGTTTCGGCCACCCTAAAGAGAATAAAGCTAGGAATTGATCTTGGTTTTCCATTTCATGGATTCAAAGGCATAGGAAAGCTAAGGATAAAATCAAGTGTTAGAAATCAAAAATTGATGAAAAATACTATTCATCATCACCTTGTAGGGTTCGGCCATATTGTGCTTTTTGAGCTATGATGAGAGCTGAATCATAAGCTCTTGGGTTTAGGTAGAGAATGATGAGGTGAGTTCAAAGAAATTGGTCTCACATCAAAATGATTTTTCTACAATTTCCTATGGATTTTCAAAGTTTTGGATCTAAGAAATTCTTTTCATGAAAATGGATCTTGATCTTGAAATAAAGAGATATTCAAGAAGCTAAGAGATCATAGAAGTGATCTTACCTTAAAATGAAGGAAGATTGCTCAAGGAATCAAGTGATTCCAACAAGAAACCAAGCTTTTCTCAAGAACAACAATGGAGCTTCTCAAGGTTGAAGATGGAGTGTGTTTTGGGAGGGCTGTGTGCGTGAATGAGGGGCTGGATGGGGCTGAGTTCAGCCTTAAAACAAGTCACTTAAGGGCAAAATGGTCATTTGCCAAAAGGGTAAATGGTAAAAGTGCAAAAGACTAAGGTTAGGGGTATTTTGGTCATTTCGCGTCTAGATTTTCCCGATCGTCATGACGACTTTGGCATACTCTCCCAAGTGTCCTGGGATGATGTGATATCAAGCTTATCCGTTAGCGAGTCCCGGTAACTCCATATGTGGCTCCGTTCGTCACCCGATTGAGGATTTCGCTCGAACGAAGGTCGGGAAGTTATTTTTCTGAAATTTTTACGAAATTTAACCAAAACGTAGATAATCGAATTCTAAGACTTAATGTCTCGTTCACAGGTCCATCTGAGGTCTTCTGAGCAGTAAAATCATACTGTCAGTGTAAAAACACAGACCGGACTCCGTTTGAGTTTTCGACTCAAAACTTAATCGTACCTTCCTACGATATCGTCGAGCATGACTATGGTCTCGGAATATTTTATTTCTATTCCAAAGACCTCGAATAAAATAAATACATTAAAATACTGAAGAATTAGAAAACGTGAAAATCGGGGCGTTACAAGTTTGTTCTTGAACTTCAATGTTTTTGAAAGTTAGTAAGTGTTTTAGTAACTTGTATTTCAAAAACAAACAAAAAGTGACTTTGATCCAAGAATCAACTAAGGGTTAGGCCCTCAAGTGTTTTTAACTAAGGTGAAAATATGTTTTACTCTAGGCATAGTTAACCAATTAAATAAGTGTTTTAAAATAAAATGAAATTCCATTTCTTTTACGCTAACATCGATCACGGTTTTACACTAAGTTAGTAAGGAAAAACCCTTTTCAAATTAGTTAAGGTAGTTTACTTCGAGCAAGTAACTAAGTTATTTTAAATCAAATGAGTTTTCAATTAGAAAGGTTTTGGTTTACAAAGTCTTAAATCGAGAGTTTTCATCTCAAATCGTAAAGTTTTACGCATAAAAACCTATGTTAAGTAATTAACTTAGAGCAAAAGAAAAGAGATAATTAAGTATAGTATATGGTGGAACAAGACCATGCACTAACCATTGATGATTTAGTTAATCGATTCCTTCATAAGACTTAAGTGAATCAATGCTTATTTCATTACTTGGAACTCAAGAATTAATACTTTAGAAAGGATCTAAGACTTATCTTAGAGGATTCTCAATCCTTCTTCATAACACTAAGGATTCGACATGTAATTCATAAGACAGAAACACAAACATGAAACGTTTTGGGTTTTGAAACAGTAGTTCGATGACGGATCAGTGATTCGGATCCAAGAAAGTTGTTCAATTGTTTCAGTATTGTGATAACTCGATCCCGGAGGGATCATGAGATTTATCCGGTGGATAAAAGTTTTACGATACAAAGATGTGTATAGTTCCTAAGGAAGAGGACCTTAGTGAACTTTGAGGTTTATCCGGTGGATAGACATTGCTTTATCGCATCTGCTTTGTGTAAGCATTGGCATTTTATTGCATGAGTTTGTAAGGCCTTGAGCCTAGGAGTTAAACTTACACATTCATGCGGTGTGAATCTTACGGTGACTATCTTAAATGGTCTTGAGGATGTCAGCGTTGGAGATTCCATAAGCGACCAGTTGGTGATTCTTCTGTGTCGTGGTATTTCGTGCATTGTTGTGACATCTTTGACTAGATGTCGTACTTTTCATGTTTGGTGTAGAGTGTTTCCGTAAAAGCTAGATACGTGAACGTTACATTCGTTGTAGCATCTTGCCCAAGGCTGGCGTACACAGAACATGTCCTCTCATTCACTCTTTCCGACGTTTTGTTAGCTCCATGGAGTAGGGGTCAAAGTTTTACCCTTGTGGCATACGGCACTGAGTCATGTACATCGCTACTAATTGATTAACATGGTATATTGAGATTTATGGTATGCATGTTGGGTATGTTGTTACCTGGTGTGTCGTCCCGTTTTTACTTCTACTATTTTGTTGTGTTGATGATTGGGAATCTCATCCATATCTGTATCTCTTCCATGCTTTTGTTGTTGTTCTGCTTGAGAAGATGGACGCGACGACGACTCAGTTCAACGTCTACTTTGAGTCCGGAAGGGCACTCCTTAGGTTATTTTGTTTTGGCCATGCTGTGTCCTGAGGATGTCTGTATTCAGTATTGTTTCTATTTCTGCACTTTACTTCTGAATGATTCCTAGAAATGCATGGTGAACCTAAGTCTAGTATTATTATTCATTGGGCAAATCTCATGGCATCATTGCGAAAAGAAAAAAAACCCGTATTTTCCGCGTTAATGTTATTTTCAGCCTTATAAACGTTCGGGAATGTGACAGTCGGGGATGGGTGTTACACTCATAAAGAATGCTAGCACTGCTTTTACCTTGGATGGCCACAAAAGTCTTGAACCGTGAAGCTTCTGAACCTATCGGGTGTCCAAGTTCATCAAAGTCTATCTGTACCTTCTGATCACCAGTATGCACTAGGGTCAATTTTTTAAGGGTTGTGGCACGTCTAATCCTTTTTTCTTGATGGCGCCTGTGTGTCCGACCCACTATTTGCAGGAGGGATGCTCGGCTAAGTATCTGACTCGCTATACGAAAGAGGGATGCTCGATTGAGTGTCTGACTCGCTATGTGAAGGAGGGATGCCCAAGGTATCATCCATATGCCTGTTTAGATAAAAAATAATATATTAGCAAACAGAAAGGAAAAATAACAAACATCACTTAACTTAATTAACTTATAAATCTCGACATAAACATATGATTAAACATGGATAAATAAAAAAAAAACATAACTTAACATGGATAAATAAAAAACTTAACTAACTTACACATGGATAAATAAAAAACATAACTTAAACATGAATCTATGGTCGTGTAGGAATGTTCTCCCACATCCCTTCATGATGATCATCACGAGTGGCATGTACATCGTCCACTTCATCTTCCTCAATGAAAGTAGGCCTCCAAGATGAGAAATAAGGAGTCTCTAAAATATCAAGAGTGGAATCTTGATTTTCATCACTGCCATTATGCATGCTTTTTCCTTGGAGAAGCATTGACCACGTTTTGTTAGAAGGATCATTGATATAAAACACTTGTTTTTCTTGGAATGCCATGATGAAAGGCTCTTCCCTATAAGCTACCCTGTTAAGGTCCACCAATGTAAATCCTAATTCATCGAGTTGTACACCATTGTTACTGTAAGCCCACTTACACTTAAAAACAGGCACTTTAAATTTACTGTAATCGATCTCCCAAATCTCTTCAATGACTCCAAAGTAGGATATTGATGCCATAATGGGATTTGTATCTTTTAAACTAGAGAAGTGTATGGACTCGGCCACGATCATAACCCCACTGTTTTTCATGGTACTCTTGTCATCTTGATTCTTTGTATAGAAGGAAAAATTATTGATATAATATCCATTCCAACATATGATATAAAGACGTGGCCCCTATGCTAGCCATTGTAATGTATCAGAAGTAGTATGATCATTGGCAATTTTTCCTTTAAACCAATTTAGGAAAGTCTTGTTATGATGGTTCAACAACCGTTTTTCGTTCCTTCGGGGGTTATCTTCCTTGACCTTTCGTTTGTGAGCACATAAGTAAGGTTCAATCTCATCAGTGTTATTCAATATATGCAAATGGGCTTGAAGCGCGTCCTCCCGAGCCATGCCAATAACCTTTATACCTCGTGTACCTTTACCGGCACATCTTCCCCCATGATGAGGCTTAGGAATCCCTATACGATCCAATTCTGAAAGGTAGTCTTGACAAAACTCAATAACTTCTTCTGCAACGTACCTTTGAACAATAGATGCTTCAAGACGGTGTGTATTCTTCACATACCCTTTCAATATCTTCATGTATCGTTCAACTGGATACATCCACCTTAAATAAACAGGGCCACACAATCTAATCTCCCTCACTAGATGAACAATCAAGTGAACCATGATGTCGAAAAATGAAGGAGAAAAATACATCTCTAATTGGCACAAGATAATAGCAGCCTCCTTTTCCAACTCATCCAACTTCTCAGGATCAATGACTTTGCTACATATAACATTGAAGAATATGCACAACCTAGTCATGGTCTGTCTAACGTTTTTAGGAGCAATACCACGAGTCGCTAGTAGCTGTTGTTGCATCAAGACGTGGCAATCATGATACTTCAAGCCAACTAATTTGAGATCGCTTATTGAGACAAGCCTCTTGACATTTGAACAGAAACCTTGTGGCACTTTGACGTCCCGTAGATACTCATAGAAACTTCTTCTCTCATATTTTGACAAAGTATGACATGTTGTAGGCAAATTTGTTCGCTTACCATCCTTTGATTGTGGACCTAATTGTTCTCGTATACACATCGCAACTAGATCTAGACGAGCATTGATACCATCCTTGGTCTTGCCCTGAATGTTGAGAAGCGTTCTGACTACACTATCACACACATTCTTCTTAACATACATCACATCAATACAATGTCTTACATCAAGTTTGCACCAGTATGGAAGATCAAAGAAGATCGACCTCTTCTTCCACATGTTTTTCTCGGTAGCCTTCTTTTAGGTCTTTCCAAAGATAACATCCATGTCCTTCACCCGTTGATAAATTTGCTCTTCAATTAAGGCCGTCGGAGCAATTTCATTCTGATACATATGATCAAGTGTGCGAAATCACTGATGCAGATGATCAGATGTGTGAAATCTCTGATGCCCAAGGTAAACTATCTTCCTTCCCAGTTTCAATTGAGTGAAGCATGTGCCTTCTTCACATATAGGGCATGCTTTATGCCCCCTAACACTATACCTGCACAAGTTCGCGTATGTTGGAAAGTCATTGATGGTGCAAAATAACATGGCACGCATCTTGAGAGTCTCCTTGCATTACCCATCTAACCCATCAACACCTTCCACCCACAACTTTCTCAAGTCTTCGAGCAAAAGACTTAGATAAACATCTAAGTCATTTTCTGGCTGTCTTGGGCCAAAAATCATCATAGATAACATAATGTATTTATGCTTCATGCATAACCAAGGAGGTAATATAACATCCTAGAAAATAAAATAAATAGAGGTTATAATATCAGGAAAATTACAGAGTTTTTGGGAGGTTTAGAATTCATGTTTTAAGCCCTTGAAATAAATAAAAGTGATTAAAAATAATTAGAATTGGTTAAGTGTGATTTTCTTAGGGAAATTCTCTTCCTGACGCGTAAGAATGCCTATACTCATTATTAGCACGCCTGCACTCATGACGTTGTTTAGCGCGTCCGTGCTCAGATCCGTACGCCCGTGCTGAACGAGGAGCATGTACAGCCATGCTAAATAGGAGCACGCCCGTGCTCGACGTCAGTAACGTCAGAAACGAGAGGGTTTAAGTAGGGAATGAGTGTAACACTATATATACCATCTTATAACACCCTAGTGCAGCTAGAAACCCACTTTGCACCCTAAAACACTCTCTTGCTTGCCTTTGAGGATTGAAGAGCTTGGAGAAGGCGATTCTAGAGTAGAAGGAGCCTAAAGAAGGAAGAAAGGGGGAGATTCTTGAGGAGCTTCTTGGTGCGTTCATGACAAACGCTTGGAGTTTCTTGGAGGTCTTCAAGAGGTGAGTAGAAATACTCTTTCTCACCCTTCCCATGGTCCAAATTGTCTTGGGGTTGGGTTATGCTTTCAAAACATGGTTTTTTGAAAACATTCTTGTGTTTGGTCAAATCCTAATTTTCTAAATTTGGGGGTTTTTCCTTTAAAGTGTTCCTACCATGAATCATGTGTTTATTCTTGAGAATGATGCTATGATATGTATATTTTACACATGATCTGGTTGATTGACATGCTATATTTGGAATATATGGGGATATATATGGTATTGGCATAATTAATTAACTGTTATATGTGATGGATGTTGTTTCCTACAATACCGCCTATGATAGGGGTATCGCAAGTAACATCGCCAATGAATTGGGATGTCGAAAATATGAAATACCACCATGACGGGGTATCGAAAGCAAAATCGCCACACGTTAGGATGTTGAAATGAGTAATACCACCAGTGTACAATGGTTGTTATCCAAAATGAGTAATGTCACTGAAGAGAATGAGATATCGAAATTCCTTCTTGAGTAAGGTAGACAATGTGACAACATTGTTATGTGCAGTTTGAAGATCATATGACACTTGTGACTATTTTTTGGAATTACTTGATATATGTGATATGATATATTTGTTTAAGATGTGTTCATCATGACTGATTATGATTAATATTAATTTATATTACTATTATACATTATTTTGAAAATAGCAGGTACCATAGATAGTTTTTCCGATTACCACACCGTCTGAAAGCAATACTTTTGTGAAAACTGTAACATCCCAATTTTTAGATCGGTAAAGTATCCAAATCTTATCGAAGTCATCGTGGCAAAGTTATAAATATCAAGATATTTTGGAGAAGTAATCATGACTACTTTAGAAAAGTAATCATGATATGGATGACTCATGGTGGTGAGTCATGGTGGAGTAATCATGATAGTGATGAGTCATGGTGATGACTCATCCACTGACTCATCACATTCAAGAACCACGTTTCTCGTCCGGAGTTTGATTTTATCCCTATGTATCCACTTTTTGGATACAACATAGATATTGTTTTACTCTACATTATTAGTAGAGAATTATGGTTAAGGTTTGGGATGAAGACTCAGACGAAACCCGGTCTGCATATTAGATTACAGGAACTGGAATGGATAAACATCACGTTGCTTTCATGCCACCTCCACATGACACCTCACCACCTTATCCACTAAGTAATCATTACGTGGGTGACTCACCTAGGTGAGTCACCATAGTAATGATGGCAAAGGGTGAGTCACATAGGTGACTTACCATAGTAATGATGATGGTGTAGAAAATGCCAATTTTGCCCCAAAAAGAAATGACAATTTTGCCTTTAAGTAACGTTTATACAATCCTTACCCTTCCTTCATATATTTTACACGCCATTCATATATATATGTTCCATCTCATATTCCTTTCTCCCTTACTTTATTCTTTAAGTTCAAGTGTTGAAGTTTCTAGTAGAACTTTTGATACAATTCCAATTTTGTTCCTAGGTGAAGTTACTTTTCTACCCTTAAATGATAATTATCATATCCTTATCCTTTCTTCTTATATGGGCCACGAAATTTCCTCCTTCATTCTCCTTCTCACATTTCATTCTTAACCTTTAAGTATTCAAGTTAATTTTGATAGAATTCCAATTTTGTTCTTAAGGAAAATTATCCTTTTTAACCTTAAGTCTATCTTATCCTTATCTTTTCTATCCTTATCCTTATCCTTTTTCTCCTATATATATATCTATCTCACGTCCCTCTCTTCCATTTCTTTCTCTCATTTTCGTGCTCCTCCTTTCCCCTTTCATTCTCCACTTCAAGTCTTCACAACACCTTCAAGCTTCTACCTCCATTTTCTCTCCATTCTTCAAGGATTCTCCAAGAGATTTGTTAAGCAAACTTGCTTAGAATCATCTTCTCTATCATCTACAGGGTAGAAATCTCTTCTTTGAGCTCTAAATCTTCATTTCTATCTATGGAAACTCTGTGTTCATAGTTGTTCTTCAACTTCTAAAATTCATGAAAAATTGTAGAAAAATCATTTTAATGTCAAACCAATTTTCTTGATCTAGATTCATGATCTTCTATCATTAATATAACAGTTTGTAATCATAAGAGCTCTCTAACCCATTTGGGATGGAGAGGGCCGAATGCCCTATAAGAAGGAACCATGAAGGTTTGTTTCAATTTTACTTAAAGAAGTGTTGATTTGAGTTCTATCACAATTAGATGTCCTTAAATTCAATTGATTATAATCAAGAAACTTTCCTACCCTAATTTTCTATGGCATGGCCGAAACCTACTCTTGGGGAAATCTTGAGTTTTGTTTCAAATTCTTGAATCAAATGGCTTACAATAGCTTCATCTATGCTTAAGGATCATTAATCCAAAAGTTTGTCAAATTCTAACATTTCTAGCATACTTTCCTATATGGGGGCTGAAACCTATATCATTAGAACTAAGTGTATTTTGTTTGATTATATTAATTTGGATTGTGATTTGTGATGAAGGATCCAACTGTGTTCAAGTGCTCTAAAGGGTGTACGGTTATCCGTTGAAGGAACAAGGTTGTGGCTGTGGGAAGGTGCCAGTGAGCTTGTGGGCATTGATACCTTGCTACAAGTAGGGAGAAGAAATTGTTATCATCGGGAAGGCAAGTGTAGTATAGTTTATATACATGTGTAGGGGAGCCTTAAACCCTACAAGAGGTTGAGCCCTGAACAAAGTACCTAGACCCTAGGTGTAGTTATCTTTGGGCTATCACCATTAAGATGATTACACCCTAGGCTAGATGACAATTATTGGATGGATGATTGATTGATATACTTGATGATTATGTGCTCTAGGTGTTCTATATGAATTAATTGTGAATATGTGATCTATGTGTTCTATGTGATTTATATAATGCTCTATGCGAGTTAATTGTGATTATGATATTGTGCGGGTTGATACCGTTGTGATTCTAATTATTACTGTGTGATTTTAATGGAGCTGTGGGCTCGTGGACTGTTGTGATTTTAATGGAGCTATGGGCTCGTGGACTGTTGTGATTTGATGGAGCTGTGGGCTCGTGGACGCATGGCGTCATGATATTGATTTTAATGTTGATGCAAGGCATCGTGTTTATGGCTGAGTGCCTAGGTGTGAGGTTCCGGTATCAACCTGCAATGGATGATTGTACATGCATATCATGCCGCATAAGAAACCCCTTCGGAGGGCGGCCCAATTGGGGGTATTATTAAGAAACCCCTGATGCCGGGTCAGGGCGATCCAAATGGGGACGTTATTGAGAAACCCTCGATTACGAGGCAGCCCAAATGGGGGCGTTATTATTGAGAAACCCTCGATTACGAGGCGGCCCAAATGGAGGCGTTATTATTGAAAAACCCATGATTCCGGGCTGAAGGGCAGTCCAATTGGGGACGTTATTGATCCTTTCGAGGATGTCCAAATGAGGACGTGAATTATTGATCCCGACGGGGATGTCCAATTGGGGACGTTATCGGCCGATCATGCATACATGCATATAAGGATTAGTATCCTTCCTTAGAGGTTTGATCTGAGAGAAATATCTTGGAGATGGATGTGATGTATGCCTAGGGAGATGACTATTTATTGTGTTATTTATCGTGTTGTATGATTTCTATATGTTATGTGATACATGTATGCATGCCATGCTACTGCTCCTTTTCCCATATATATGATGATACATGTTTCTTACTCCCTGTCTTTTCTTTTTATGTCTTGTATATATATATATATATATATATGAAAAGACTTTGTGGAAGATCCAGTTGCGGAGGAGTTGGATGATACTCCATACGAGACTGAGGCCGATGGACGAACCTGAGGAGTGTTGTCTTATGTTAACATCTTTTGATATAATTTTGTTTAAAGTTTGTACTAAGACACTCTACATGTAAATATTAATACTGTAGCCCGACTGATAGGGCAACTGATGTATATGATATATGTTTTATAGTTGTGTACTCTGATAAGTTGCTTGCATAAAGTTGGTTTACTTCAGCAAACGCGAAATTTTCTGCTACACTTCATCTTAATAAAGCACGCTAACGGTAATAATGCGATTAAGGGTAGTTAATATATTAGGTTCTTTAATGGGATTATCCTACGTAAGTGGGGTCGTCTCAAAAACCTTTTAAAATTGTGTTTCTGTTCGCTGAGATTATATATCTCATTAGTAGTATTGTTTTCAGAGCCTGAGGATGACCCTGTTGAGCAGCCAGACGCTTGAAGACCTAATTCTAGTTGTCTAGCTTGATTAGTATTGTACGGCTTATGCTAGGAGGCCCTTTATTGTCGTTTAGATATTTTTCTTTATGCGAGTTTTAATCGACGCCCGGTTTTGAGGCTTTGAAACCTATTACGTTATTTCGGTCTTTGAAAATTAAAAACAATAAATTTGGATTATTATATTAAGTATTTATTCAGTACTTATTTAATAAAAATTATATTTACTATGTTTTATTTAAATTATTATTATGGGTTACTAATGTAACGAAGGGCGTTACAATTTTGGTATCAGATCCGTTCAATCCTAAATTGGACTGTGGTTATTGGGTTTTTCTAAATTCAAAACTTGCGCGCATAGGATGCTTATTTGAGTCATAAATACTACATGCTATTATTTTAGATATTGGGCCTGACCAACTCAATGCTTGATTGGTGGTGTGTAGAGTTATGGCAAACAATAGGTGAAGGAATGATAAAGCACTTGCAGCAGCTTTGGCTCAAATGACCAGAGTTATGTAAGAGCAGACGGAGACTCTCCATCTGATGAGGGAAAACGGGAACGTGCCTAACGTTGGAGCAGTTGTAGCTCAGGATCCGTAGTACATGGGACTATCAGAGTTTAGGAAGAATGATTCACCTACCTTCCGAGGTACTACTGATCTGGTTGAGGCAAAAGAGTGGTTGCTGAAGCTAGAGAAGATCTTTCGGGTTATGAAGTACGTTGATGCACAGAAGGTGGATTTCGCCACCTATATCCTGGAGTCTGATGCGGAGCACTGGGTGCTAGGGGTGGTTTGCTAGCCTTGGACGCCCTTATCACGTGGGACTGATTCAAAGAATTAATTTTGGAGAAGTACTTTCCGCATAGTGTTCGCATTCATAAGGAAACAGAGTTCCTACAACTCCGTCAGGGAGACATGCCAGTTGCTGAATATGTGGCTAAGTTTGAAAGCTTGACAAGTTCTCTCGTTAATTTTAGGGACAATCCTTTAGACGACTGGAAGGCGATCAAATTCGAACAAGGTCTGAAGCCAGAAATGCAAAGTGTTATCGGAATTTTGGAGATTCGGGACTACCCCACCTTAGTAAATAAGTGTAGGGTAGCCAAGCAGAAGATGCAAGCTTTAGAGATGGAGAAGCCGAAGGAGAAAAATACTTTCGAAGGCAAGAGGTTCCATAACAAATGGGGTAACTTTCAGAAGAGCTTGCAACTAGTGCCTACGATCACTAAGGGTAGCCAGTCCAAGGAGCTCAAGCAGATAAGGGAGTTGGATGTTTCAGATGTGGATGGCACCATAAGGGTCGTGCATGCCCCGTGGCACAACTTTCCTGCAACAAATGCTGAAAAGCGGGACACTTTGCTAGAGTCTACAAGGGAGGAGGACAGTCTCATACTAGTCCCCAAAGCCAAGGAAGAGTCTTCACCATCCAAGGAGAGGAAGTGAAGGAGTCTGATGGTTTGATCCAAGGTATGGGTTTAATTAAATATAGAAAAGTTATATTACTGTTTGATTCAAGAGCATCCCATTCTTTCATATCTCTTAGTTGTGTCAAAAATTTGGAGTTGCCTATCTCTAAACTACTTTTTGACTTGTGTCTTTCTACCCCTGCCAAAGATAAATTGGTTACATCTATTGCCTGTTTGAAATGTTCCTTAATATACCAAAATTTATCTTGTTGATCTGATGTGTTTATCTATGCCGGGTTTAGATGTCATACTTGGTATGGATTGGCTGTCACATAATAATGCTATTATAAATTGTTCTTCTCGAACCATCTCTTTTCCTCCACAACCAATGTTTATTGACCCTTCAGTGTCGGATTGCTTTTTATCTACTGTGTCTTGCCACAAGAACTTAGTTGAGGGAGCTCAGGGATATATACTTCTATTTTCTGCTAAGATATAGGCTAAAAGCGATGTAGCGACATTACCTGTTGTGTGCGAGTTTTTAGATGTGTTCCCTAAAGAGGTCTCTAGTTTACCACCTAGTAGGGAGGTAGAGTTTAACATAGATCTTATGCCTGGTATATGATCTATATCTGTAGCGCCATATAGAATAGCACCTCTAGAGTTGATCGAGCTTAAGAAACAGTTAGAGGAGTTGTTAGATAATGGGTTTATTAGACCGATTATGTCACCTTGGGGAGCGCCGGTTCTTTTAGTGAAAAAGAAATATGGGAGAATGAGGTTGTGCGTTGATTATAGGCAGCTAAACAAAGTGACCATAAAGAATAAGTACCATTTACCTAGGATAACAACCTGCTATCAGTTGAGGGGAGCGACAATGTTTTCCAAAATAGATCTAAGATCGGGGTACCATTAGATCAGAGTTAGGAGTGAGGACATTCCTAAGACAGCCTTTAGAACAAGTTATGGGCACTAAGAGTACATAGTGATGCCCATCGGAGTGACAAACGCTGCAGCCGTTTTCATGGACTACATGAATCAGATCTTTAGACCCTTCTTAGATAAGTTTGTGATGGTGTTCATAGATGATATCCTGATATACTCTAGAACACCTGTGGAACATGAGAAGCATCTGAAGGTAGTGGTGTAGATCTTGAGGGCGTTTGTACACTAAGTCGGAGAAGTGTGAGTTTTAGTTAGATGAGGTGAAGTTTTTGGGACACATCATTTCTAAGAGTGGTGCAGCGGTTGATTCCTCTAAAGTCAATGCAGTGCTAGAGTAGGAACCACCTAAGACGGTAACTGAGGTGAGGAGTTTCCTAGGATTGGCGGGTTACTATAGGAAGTTTATAGAAGGTTTTTCTAAGCTAGCTTTACCTTTGACCCAGTTGACTAGGAAAGGAAAACCTTTTGTTTGGGACCAATAGTGTGAGGATAACTTCGAAGAGTTTAAGAAAACATTAGTGACAGCACCTGTCTTAACCATACCAGACCCTTTAGTGAGTTTCGTAGTTTTTTGTGATGCGTCTAAGAATGGTTTAGGATATGTTTTGATGCAAGAAGGCAAGGTTGTAGCTTACATGTCTAGGTAGCTTAGACCACATGAAGGAAACTATCCTACCCATGATCTAGAGTTGGCAACAGTAGTGTTTGCTCTTAAGATTTGGAGGCATTATCTTTATGGGGCAAAGTTTGAGGTTTTTAGTGACCATAAGAGCCTTAAGTACCTGTTTGATCAGAAAGAGCTGAATATGAGGCAAAGAAAGTGGATGAAGTTCCTTAAAGACTATGACTTTGAGTTGAAGTACCATCCAGGGAAAGCCAATGTAGTGGTTGATGCTCTTAGTAGGAACTCTCTACATGTGTCTAGTTTAATGATGCAAGAGATGAATCTATTGGAGAAGTTTAGAGACATGAACCTTAACGTGACTTTGAATGCCTTGAGTTTAGAGTTGAATAGGTTGGAAATCTATAGTGACCATAGGGAAGAGATTAAGCATGAACAACTTTTAGACCAAGAGTTGCAATCTTTGTTGGGACAAGAAAAGTATGTGTTGTTTGCTGACAGGTTGGTGATGTTTAAAAATAGGATCGTTGTTCCTAAGGAGAGGAGCCTTAGAGAAAAATTGCTAGAGGAAGCTTATAAGGGTAAGTTCACTATACATCCAGGGATAACAAAGATGTAACAGGACCTTAAGAAGATGTATTGGTGGTTAGGGATGAAAAAGGACGTAGCTAGTTTTGTGACCAAGTGCTTGGTGTGGCAAAAGGTTAAGATAGAACACCAAAGACCTTTGGGTTTGTTGCAGCCTTTAGAAATTCCTGAGTGGAAGTGGGAGAAGATATCTATGGACTTTGTGATGGGTTACCTAGTACTCGTTTGGGTTTAGATGCCATCTGGGTAATAGTAGATAGGTTGACAAAGTCTGCCCACTTCTGGCCAATCAAGTCAACCTATAGCTTAGATAAGTTGGCAGACCTTTAAATCAGAGAGATAGTTAAGCTTCATGGTATACCCACCTCCATAGTGTCAGATAGAGATCTGAGGTTTACCTGTAGATTTTGGAGAGCTTTCCAATAAGCCTTTGGATCTAAGTTGAGCTTTAGTACAGCCTATCACCCCCAAATGGATGGTTAGTCAGAGAAGACCATTCAAACCCTTGAGGACATGCTTAGAGCGTGTCTTTTAGATGAAGGTGGGAGTTGGGATTAAGTCTTGCCTCTCATTGAGTTTGTGTATAACAATAGTTATCACGCTAGCATAGGCATGACGCCCTAAGAAGACCTTTTATGGAAGAAAGTGTAGGTCCCTTTTATGTTGGTGTGAGGTAAGTGAGAAAACCTTGATAGGACCTGACTTGGTTCAAGATACCACAAAAAGGATCAGAGTGATTAGGGAGAGGATGCACGCAGAGCAGAGTAGGAGGAAGCCTCTAAAATTCCAGGAAAGTGAGCATGTATTCTTGAAATCACTCCTAAGATTGGGGTGGGAAGGTCGATGAAAGTTAGAAAACTTAATCCTCGTTTCTTGAGTCCCTTTCAAATTCTAAATACAGTTAGGCCTGTTGCTTACCAATCGGCTCTTCTACCATAATTGTCAAATCTCCATGATGTTTTCCATATATCACAACTCATAATGTTTTCCATATATCACAACTCATAAAATATGTACCTGATGTGTCTCATGTGATAGCTCCTAAGTCAATACAATTAAGAGATAACTTGATCGTTAAGCCAAGACCTAGTCATATCGTCGACAAGAGAACTAAGACTTTACGGAATAAGACAATTCCTTTGGTGAAGGTGGTTTGGGAAGGATTAACTCCTGAGGAAGCTACTTGGGAACTTGAGGAGGATATCATGCGCTAGTATCCAAATCTTATCAGCCAAGGTATTTTAAACGTTTCGCTCTTTGCATATGTTAAGTTTTTGAACGAGTGTGTTTGGAGTTAATTTCGGGAGCTAAATTCTTAAAGGAGGAGAGAAAATGTAGCATCCTAGAAAATAAAATAAATAGAGATTATAATATTAGAAAAATTACAGAGTTTTTGGGAGGTTTAGAATTCATGTTTTAAGCCCTTGAAGTAAATAAAAATGATTAAAAATAATTAAAATTGGTTAAGTGTGATTTTCTGAGGAAAATTCACTTCCTGACGCGTGAGCACGCCTGTGCTCATTATTAGCACGCCTGCGCTCATGTAGCGCGCCTTTACTCGTGTGAGTACGCCCTTACTCGAGTAAGCACGGTCATGCTCAAGGGGAGCACGCCCGTGTCAGAAATCGTGGAAAAAGTGACGTTGTTTAGCGCGTCCGTGCTCAGATCAGTACGACCGTGCTAACTAGGAGCACGCTCGTGCTGGACATCAGTAACGTCAGAAACACGATGGTTTAAGCAGGGAACGAGTGTAACACTATATATACTATCTTATAACACCCTAGTGAGGCTAGAAACCCTCTTTTCACCCTAAAACACTCTCTTGATTGATTTTGAGGATTGAAGAGCTTGGAGAAGGCAATTTTAGAGTAGAATGAGCCTAGAGATGGAAGAAAGGGGGAGATTTTTGAGGAGCTTCTTCGCACGTTCGTGACAAACGCTTGGAGCTTCAAGAGGTCTTCAAGAGGTGAGTAGAAATACTATTTCTCACCCTTTCCGTGGTGCAAATTGTCTTGGGGTTAGGTTATGCTTTCAAAACATGGTTTTGGGAAAATATTCTTGTGTTTGGTCAAATCATGATATTCTAAATTTGGGGGTTTTTCCTTTAAAGTGTTCCTACCATGAATTATAGGTTTGTTCTTGATATTGATGCTATGATATGTACGTTTTACATATGATTTGGTTGATTGACATGTTGTATTTGGAACATATGATGATATATGTGGTATTGACATGATTAATTAACTGTTATATGTGATGGATGTTGTTTGCTGCAATACCGCCTTTGATAATAGGGTTATCGAAAGTAACATCGCCAATGAATTGGGATGTCGAAAATATGAAATACCGCCATGATGGGGTATCAAAAGCAACATCACCACACGTTGGGATGTTGAAATGAGTAATAACACCAGTGTACAATGGTTGGTATCGAAAATGAGTAATGTCACTGAAGAGAACGTGACATCGAAATACCTCCATGAGTAAGGCAGGTAATGAGACGCCATTATTATGTGCAATTTGAAGGTCATATAACACTTGTGCTATTTTTGGGAATTAATTGATATATGTTATATGATATATTTGTTTAAGATGTGTTGATGATGATTGATTATGGTTAATATTAATTTATATTACTATTATACATTATTTTGAAAATAGCGGGTACCATGGACAGTTTTTCCGGTTACCGCATCGATTGAAAGCAATACTTTTGTGAAAACCTTTTAAAACTGTATTTCTATTCATTGGAATTATATATCTTATTAGTAGTATTGTTTTCGGAGCCTAAGAACGACCCTGTTGAGCAGCCACACTCTTGAAGACCTTATTCTAGCAGTTTAGCATGGTTAGTATCGTATGACATATGCCAGGAGGACCTTTATTATCGTAAAGATATTTTTCTTTATCTGAGTTGTAATAGACACCTAGTTTTGTGGCTTTGAAACTTATTATGTTATTTCGGTCTTTGAATTGAATTAAAAACAATTATTTTGGATTATTATAGTAAGTATTTATTCAGTACTTATTTAAGAAAATTTTTATTTACTATGTTTTATTTAAATTATTATTTTGGGTTACTAATGTAACGAAGGGCGTTACAGGTAGGTTGTAAATTACCAGGAGAATAGGCCATGAACCATGAATACTACTTAAGGTACCATACAGATTCATTCTATCCGTAGCAAGTTCAAGCCTAAGGTTTTTTGGCTCATTAGCGAAATTCGGAAACAAAAGAATCAGTCGGATGGCGAAGCTATCCATCACGTTTCCTATCATATGCATGCCATCTAATGTTCTTTTCGTCATTTACATTAGCGAACAATCGCTTTAACCTTGGAATTATTGGAAGATACCACAACACCTTCGCAGGAGGACCCATTATGATCACATTACAACTAGAATCACCATCCTTCACTTTGTACCGTGATACCCCACACTTGGGGCACTCGTGCATCCTTTCATACACATCGCTGTACAATATGCCATCATTAGGGCATGCGTGTATCTTCTTATACTCCATACCCATCGGACACAATAACTTCTTCACCTCATAGTTACGATTCGGCAATGTGTTGCCTTTTGGAAGCATATCTTTCAACAACTCAAGCAATTCGGTCAAGTTTTTGTCGCTCCACCCATTTCTCGCCTTCACACCGACCAATTTTAACACCGCTGACAACCGTGTGAAATTATTAGTGCACCCCGGATACAAAAGCTTATCCATAATACTGCACAATATTTCATATACATGTGCTTGCTGAAAAGACTCTTCTCCAATATCACGGATCATGTCCTCTAGTCGATCGTCCTCCATATCTATGTTATCTTCCTCTCTTTGAGACACACTTGGCATGTTTAACAATTCATCACCATGTCATATCCATCGTATATAACTCTTGCAAATCCCATCACAAATAAGATGCTCCCGTATTTTCTCAACTTCACATTTTCTCAGATTCAAACAACTGACACAAGGACAACAAAACCTTCCATTACTCTCAGGAATATTTCTTTGAGCAAATTCCAGAAACTCTTCCACTCCCTTCAAATATTCATCACTTGTGCGTCTACTATTCATCAAACTACGAGACATATCCACGTTCTATAGATATAGTTAGACACAAGTGACATTTGTTAAAATGCTAGCAAAGGCATCATACTTTTATTCCTAAAGTGGCTAACAATCCAGTAAGCAATTTGATTTCATACCTAAAAGTGGCTAACAATGCTAGCAATTTGATCGCACAGTGGCTCACAGCCCCTCAACAACTTATCCGATCGACACATAGCCATGACATAAGTTATGCAATAATCATAACAATAGCTAGCATAACAATCATAGCATACCAAACATGCCAAATAGACATATAGGCATGTAGATAAGTAGGAAATTAGTGTGGTATTTCGTGAAACTAGGCAAAAGAGTTTGTCTCGGATTCTGACATTGGTGTTGTATTTCGTGAAACTGTACAAGTGTGATGACTTTTTATGAAAATGAATTTTATTATAGACAAAAATTAGACATTTTAAGCTTTCATATGAGTCCTCATTTGCTCAAATCCGAGTTCGTTTGGTCAATCAAATAATTGTCACAAGTTGATGTTGAAATGCTGAAAATTCTATATATGGGTTTTGTGTTTGTTCTTGAAAATGAATGTTACATTGTTGTTTATTTTGGTGTATTAATGATCATACTTATTATGGTTAATGTTGGTGAAGCATATATATATATATATATATATATATATATATATATATATATATATATGCTTCGCCCATGGTTGAGAAAATGTGGAAGCCAAAGCTTCCAATCTTAATTATGACGATTAATGAACTTAAAACACCTCTAAGAAATATTTGAAGCAAGGAAATGAAAGGAAAACATCCAACCCTTTTAATAATCATGGTTCGGTCATGTATGGATCTTAGGGTTTGAAAAAGTTGTTTTCTCAAAACATGTGTTTAAAGTGTTTAGAACAATGTATAGACAAGATTGAAACAAGTGTTTTCAAGAATTTACAACCTTTGAAAAAGTATTAGATGACATTCGGCCATATCAATGTTTTTGGGGATCAAGTCAATCTTTGAATTTCAACTAAATGTTTTGAATGTTAAAATGAAGAGTTGAATCAAGTAGGATTCATAGATAAAGAATAAGAAAAACCTATCTTTTACACTCTAAGTATATTGTACAAGTATGATTTGTGAAAACCCTTTTGAAGTTATCCTAAGTTTTTTCATTACTTAACCTTAAATTAAGTATAAATGATTTTAAGGTAAAATTGATTTAGACTTAAGAAGATTAATGTTCTTAAGTTAAAGCAAAAGAGTTTTAAACTCCAACTGCTAGTTCTAAGTGTAATGAAAGTTATAAAGCAATTTGAAATGACGTTTCAAGTTATATGACTTTGAAGATACTAAGGCACTTTGGCAAAGTATAAAACAAATGAATTATGTACTCATCTTTTTACAAAAATTTTATACACTCATCTATTTTCAAATAAAAATATTAGTACATTCAAATCAAGTATTTGAGCGGAGTAAGATATTTTGAAAAGGGAAATCTTTAAGACATCATATATGTTTAATATACTTATGATGAGGTTTTATGAAGTAAAAAAATGTTTTAACTTAAAGACTATATGATATACCATTGATGACTCATTCATCAATCTATTCATAAGTGTCGCGACCGTCCCGTCCGGACGTCGCGAAAAAAAATTACATGATTCAGATGAGTTGTCACTAATTTTATTTTGGAAAAATATTGGAAAACCCATTAATTGTAGTAACCTAGTCTTTTTAAAAAGAGAGCGATTGAGTTCGGGAGTCGATTACGAGTAGGGAAGGTATTAGAACCCTACATCGCCCATTCTAATAACGGTACATCAAATTAATTGTACAAATTCTTTACTAACTTTGAACATATTAATTGTACCCGTTTCGTAAATAGAAAATAAAATAAACACAAAATTATGAAAAAAATTAATTTTGGCTTAACAGAATGATTGATTCTGCTCCTACGTATTCCCTGGTGCGATGGAAAATTCAAAACTACATAATTCTTTAGAAAATGATTGTGGTTTGGTTGATTTTATTTGTTTATTTTGAAAGAGATCTTATTTATTTATTTTGAAAGAGATATGGTTGATTTTATTTATTTAGTTTGAAAGAAATCTTATTTATTTATTTATTTTGAAAGCGATTTGATTTATTTTATTTATTTATTCCCTTGTTTATACAAGTTTTTTTTGGAATTTCTGAGGTGTCATAACTCATGCATCCTTAAAGATGGGATAAATTAGCTCTCACGGCTAACTTAATCCCTTATAGTAATAATTTTACTATTTTAAAAAAAATGAGGTTATTTAATTTAATTAACTATATTTTTTTTTAAAAAGGGACTCCTAGATTTCGGAGTTGTCTCAACTCATTCGTCCTAGAAAATGAAATTAATTTAGCTGTCACAACTAGTTAATCCCTAAATTTTATTTTTATTTAATGAAATACCTATTTTATCTTTATTTAGAAATTTAAACTAAATGACTTAGCCTACCAAGAATTAAAAGCACAAGAACCAACAACTAAAGCATGCCCTCATAAAATGAATGAGCAAATACTCAATTTTGTCCCTGAAATTATAGGATCGTATCAAATTAGTCCCTTATATTATCGATATTCCAAAATGATCCCTGAAATTGCAAAAAGTTAATCAGATTCGTCCTTCCATTGATATTTGCATGGACTATAATGACATTAAGTTGGTAATGTCAGGGATGCATTTGAAACTAAGTGAATAATGTCAGGGATGCATTTGCTACATTTTGCAATTTCAAGGATCATTTTGAAATATTGATAATATGAATGACTAAGTTGATACGACCCTACAATTTCAGGGATCAAATTGGATATTTACTCTAAAATGAATCTAGCAAACACCCAAAGAACACTAAACCCACGACCCAAATAACATCAGACCCCCAAAATGGAAATAATAATAATAATAATAATAATAAACAAATTAAATAAAATTAAATAAAAACAAAAGGGAAGGGGCTCGAGAAACAGAAGCATTCTGCTTCTGCCTGCTTCTGCTAGCCACTCACGACGCGCAGAGATGAAAAAGATGAAAACGACGGTGGTGAGCGGTGCAGCTTCCGGTGGTGAGGCGGCTGGGTAGGAAGCAGAGGGGTTCTGCAATGGGGAGATGGGGAGATGCAGGACGTCGGGCCGGTGAAGAGGAGTGGTTCTGCGATGGGGAAATGCAACAATGGTTGCTCCGGTGCTCGGCAGCTTCCGGCGGTGACACGGCGGTGCTAAGGGACTGCACGTGGTCGAGGAGCTTCTGGTGGTGAAGAAAGGTTGCGAAGGCGGCTTGGTGAATGGCGGGGAAGACGATGACGGCGGAGGGTCCGGTGACGGCGCGGCAGCAACGCGATTGGGATGGAGAAGGCACCACTGTTCGTGGTTGGGCTTCTGGTCTGCAGTGGAGAAGGCTTGGTAACAGGGGAAGGGTAGGAAGAAAAATGAAAAATGAGAGAGAGGGATCGATGAGGGAAAACTTGGGTGGAATAATAAGACCCTCTTTTTTCAGAAAATTGCTGACCCCTATTACCTAAATTTCCATTATTATTTATAGTAACTATTTTATGTTTTTTTCATTATCGAAATTATTTTAATTCTTAATCATCCAAATCACCTTAATTAGATCAAAACATTCTGATTTAAAGATAAATTAATCAACCTTTTTTCATTTGAAATCTTATTATTAATGGATTTATAGAATTAATTTCAGATTTTAAAATAAAAGGGAAAAAAATCAACTCTTTCTATTATAATTAAGGTTTAGTTGCACTTTGGTCCCCCAGGTATAATGATTGTACAATTTTAGTCCCGCAGGTCTTAATTGCGCCAATTGGATGTCCAAGTATCACGATTGTGTAATTTTGGTCCTCCAGTTTTCAATTGTGCCAATTAGGTCCCCCTAGATATCACGATTGTTCAATTTTGGTTCCCCAAGTATCACAATAGTACAATTTTTAACGTCATTAGTCTGCGTAGAACATGTGGGACTGATTTGACACTTCGTGAAGTCAACTTGACAATATACGAGACATTCTTATAAGACATCATTGACATCTCACACAATTTAATGATCAAATGCACATCATTAAGTGTCACATAAGAATGACGTGAGCTGCCAAGCTAGCCTCATTCAGTGCCAAATCAGTCGCATATGTACTTCGTAGGCTATTGATGTTAAAAGTTGCATAATCGTGATACTTGGAAGACCAAAATTGCATAATCGTGATACTTGAGGGACCAAAATTGCACAATCATGATATATGGGGGACCCAATTGGCTCAATTGAAATTTGGGGGACCAAAATTGCACAATCGTGATACCCGAGGGACCAAAAGTGCAATTAAGCCTATAATTAAAGCAATTTAAAATGGATCATTTTTTTGAAATCTTACCAAATTTGGGCAACTAATATTATTATTATTTCTAATTATTGCTTAAAAGATATTACTCATCCATTTTTAGCCCAAGGCCCAGTGAACCTGTCTATGATGCCTTCTGCTCCAAACTCATTTTAATTTTATTTTATTTTATTTTTTAACTGGACAAAATTAGGTGTTCACAATTGTCCCTATTTACTTGTTTCTTACTAGATAAAAGACATAATCATAGTTCGGATTTTATCTTTGTAAGTGACGAGTAAAGAGAAGAACTCCAATTTTGTTTGAGGACATTGGGTGTAGGGACTCGAAGAGACAATGGGTACGGGAACCCGAAATTTAAAGATAATGGGTACGGGGACCCGAAATTGGTGATGGGTACGGGGACCCGAGAAGTAATGGGTGCAGGGACCCGAAAAGACAATGGGTACGCGGACCCGAAATTTAAACGTAATGGGTATGGGGACCTGAAATTTAAAAGCAATGGGTATGGCCGAAAAGATAATGGGTACGGGGACACGGGAACTTAAATGGGTACGGGGACAAGAAGATGATGACGGGTGTGCGATGAATTATATAACACCTCGATTTTCACTACTTTTAATATCAGTAATTTATATAAATGAGTTTATATTTTATCTGAGATTTTATAAAATGAATTTAAATAAAAGAAGACCATAGTTATACTCTAAATTATTGTAAAGAGCTACGATTAAATTTTGGGTTGAAAATTCAGACCGGACTCAGTCTGTGTCTTCAATGACAGTAAGATTTTACTGATCAGAAAACCTAATTTTGACTCGAGAACGAAACGGTTAGGTTTAAAATTGAATTTCCAACAATGTCGGCAATTTTGAAAATTTAAAAAAAAAAATAAGTTCTTACGCTTTATTCGGACGAAATCTTAAATCGGGTAATTAATGGAGCTGAATACGGATTTATCGGGACCCGCTAACAGATAAACTTAAAGTCACATAAGGTCAACTCACCTAGGAAGGCGTGCCAGTGACTCACCCAAAGTAATGATTAAAACAAAAATATCTGAAACGCGTTCACACTAGGAAAAGACTATTTTGCCCTTAGGAATTGATGAAATTACATTTTCGCCTCATGACTCATCACCATCATCATGACATCCAACAAAATATCTAGATATTTTGGTGATTTGGAGGTGAAAGGACCAATATGCCCTTGACCTTTTGTCTTAATTCCAATTTTGTCCCTAAGTGAAATAACTATTTTTACCTTAAGTAAACAATTTTGGACAACCTTGTCCCTCCCACTTCCCACGCCTAAGACCACCTTCATAGAGGCCATTTACTCAATTTCTCACAACTCCATCTTTTCTCTTAACTTTCTCTCATCCATTCAAAGTGAAGCTTAACCAATTTTGTGAAGAAAAGTGTTGAATCTTTGCACATTTTCATCACTCAAGAGGTATGATTACTCTCTTTGACCCTTTGAGCTTAATGTTCTTCACTCAATTCTTGCTTTAAAGCCATGATCAACTATGTTTCAACTTCTAACTTCACTCTTCAAAAATCTCTAGAAAATCATAGAAAAATCCTTTTAATGAGAAATCAATTTCTATGATCTAGTCTTATTATCCTCTATCACTATCCAAGAGTATGTAATCAAACAACATGCCTACCCTATTTTTCTAAGAGAGGCCAAAACCATGACTTTGAGAAACCATGAGTTTTGCTTCAAGTTTTTGGATAATGGAACTTGATTTAGTGTTGTGTATACTTGAGGATCATTCATCCAAGAGTTAGATATTTTTATACATCTCTAGCCTATTTTCCTCAAGAGGGCCAAACCATAACCTTGTTGGTTGAATAGGTTTTTGTTCAAATATTTGACAAGTGATTGAGTATTATGTCTTTATCATGCTTAAGGATCATTAATCCAAGAGTTAGTAAAATTTTAACATCCCTAGCCTAATTACTTAGTGAAGGGCCGAACCATAGCCCACCTCTACTAGATGAGTTTGGTTGGATTTTATTAATTTCTAATTGTGATTTGTTGTGAAGGATCAGATGGTATTTAATTATTCTAAAGCGCGTACGGTTGCCAATTGCGGAGCCCCAGTCAGAGTTGCACGGGGAAGCACGCGAGAAAATTGTTCAGGTAGGGGAAAGAACCACAATATCGTCGGGGAGGCAAGAATAAAATAATTATATTGATATGCTTGGGGCAACCTAAACCCTACTAGTGGTCGAGTGACCGATAGGTTGATTTTTATGATATGTCAAGGTTGTATGCTTGTGTTTTAGTATGCTTAACATGATAGATGTGGATATCTATGTTGTGCCTAGTAACATGCGTAGGATTACTTGAATACTTACCTATGAGTTGATATGCTTACATAAGTATTTAGTATGATGAGCATGATTATTGAACATGATTATGGTTGCTTATGATATGAAGTTGTGATTACTATTGTATGAGTAGAGATAGGCAGTAATGTATGATAAATTGGGAGATGAATATGTGGTGGGGATTTTGAGGATACATATATATATATATATATATATATATATATATATATATATATATATATATATATATATATATATATATATATATTAGTGCTCAATCTAGAGATCCTGTTGGTATATTTATGTTGAAATATAAAGTTGATAGCCAGTTATATCGGAGAAAGTTGGTCGTAGTTGCGTACAAGTTATGGTTGAGACACTAAGTTGTTGATCCCGAGATGAGCCGGTGAGGTTCATGTTGCATCGTTGCTGTTCATCACTATGTTGGCATCCGGGCGATCGATCTTGCTTGCGGGGAGATGATCGTACCCATTAGTTGTGAACGGAAGAATGTCCTGACATGGCCTGCGAGAGGTGTAACACCCGACTTTAGGGGTCACGAATATTCAACACAAGACTAAAAGAAAAGTGGAAATGTATTAACATATAAAGAGCTTACCGAAAATATGGGTTCTCTTTTTTTTTTTTTTTTTAATACTCAAGTGTCGAAAACATATAAGGTTGCTTGTACTCCTAAGAACAAATATATGTAATTATAAACAACATCGAAATAAACAAAAGCTTTCCATAATACATATATATAAAACTCACAGTTTTCAACATATGACTACAAAAGAAAGTAACCTACATAAAGATAACTCAACCTTCACTACTTGGTGACGTAACTCCACAACATAAAGGGGAAGGGGGTACATCATAAAAGTACAGACGCTGGGAAAACACTAGAGATTGGCCAAACACTGACACTGTACTACTCATCAGAGTAGTACTCCTCTGGGTCCTCCTCCTTGTCCTCCTCAATGGCCTCCTCCTCCTCATCCTCGTCCTCTAAGGCCTGCATGTCATATCCACTCATTATCTGCTCCGCATACCGGAGCATCTCCTCATCAGTCCTCGTCCACCACGCGTCCTGACTCGCATCGGCAGGAGCTACCTCAGGTATGACCTCCAGTACATCCGCTGGTACCTCCTCATCCTCCTCCATCCCATCATCGTCAGACGAGAGGATAATGAGTGGGGTGGAGAAGAATACCTTGGAGTGAGCCGGTGTGCTCTTACGAGCAGTCATCCTCCAATTCGCCCGCTGGCAAGTAATCAGAGGGTGTAGCTCGAAAGGCTCATAGGTAGGTCCTGGGGGTGGGACAATAGGGACAGAAGGGCCGGCAGCAGATACTAGTACGGCGGAAGTAGACGGTGCAATATGTGGAGGTGGCATGGAAGCAGGGTCGACGTATACGTCTCTGGGCTCCTCCTAGTAAACTGTAGGCTGGGTACTATGCAATCGCGGATGATCAGCAGGTGGTGGTGTTGGCTGGGTGACCCCTGAGCTACCCTCACCACTAATCCTTAAAGTACAAACTCTCTTGGACAGGCTCGTCATGGAGAAAGGTAACTCCCTCCTGCTCGTGCGACTCAGTGCTCCGGTGTAGGTGTGCCATCCGTCAGGGTGGATCGTCCAAGCGTCCGACCCATTGTGAAGTGGCAGGTCTAAAGTCAAATGAGAAGGTGGATTGGTCACCATAACTACTCACCATAGCAAGATGAAAACCACGCGAGCAGCGTGACAGCAAAAGTAATGAGGTGAGATTCCGTATATCGCACAACCAAAACAGCAGTGATAAAAGTCACGCACACACGCACCCAATCGGCAATTAGCGCATGGGCTTTCACAGCATAACAATTAAATTACATGGCACCACAGTTAATATATCAATCAACAATAATATGGATCAAGAATCAACTCAAGTATGCAATGACACTAATGCAACATGACTTAGACCCCTACTCCATGGAGCTAAACATAAAAAAAGTGAGTGATTGGGAGAACATTGTCTGCGTTACACATCCAATGATTGCAATCATCATAACGGCTCACGCCAGACGTTCTTTACCCAAATCGTGATTTTCCCGGTGTTTCAGTCAGGACGTCAGTGTTTTTTGATGGATGTTCACGACACAGAGGAGCTACTCTCTGGCCACATGTGTTTTCCCCAACCCCCGACGTCCCCAAGATCCTCATGATCGACACCTCAGACAATCACACCTGCACCAACGTGTAATCTCAACTCTTAGGCATCACGCCAAACTCATGCACAGATGCAGATGCATGTCAAGAAATGCCACAAAACAGCCACGTACTACCTCATCAATGTAGTACCACGTTTATCTCTTGATAAACCACAAGATACCCTTACGGGACCCATTTTCACACGACTTGCCATCAGTCGCCCATCCTTGGTTCTGTTCCTTGCAATCACGTACCACTTGGTCATTCATAACATGATGTTCATGTCTTATGATACATTAGTCCATAACCTACATGTATTATGGAGGTTAGGATCCATGAGGATCCCTTTCATCAATCTTCTTACTTGTCTATCAAGGAACATTACTTATACTTTATAAGTAACTCTTAGTGATTAAACATTATGGAGTCCTTATATGATCTATATCATCAAGGATATGGGACATGATTTTGTCATGACCACTAGGTATTAGTATATGTCTTTTACTAAAATCTTTATGAGTCCATTAAGGAGTTCATATAGATTCCCTTAGGAGATAAAGCGCGTTTATACTATTACAGTGAAAAGCTTCAAAGTACTATCCTTATATTAAAATAGTTGATGAAATCCCCTTTATTAAGTATAGTTTTGAAAACTCTAATCAAGTGTCCATAGGTGTCTCATTTAGTGTAAAACTCTTTTGAATTAGTTTCCTAGTTCTATTACTTAGTGTAAAAGAAAACATACTTCTTATTTGAAAATCACCAATTTGTTTTCAATGAAATATAACTTACAAGGTTTTGGAAAGTTCAAAAGGTAATAGTGTAAACTCTTTGTTTTTTAAGAAAGGTTTTGTAAGAATCCTATCTTCTCAAAGAAGACTTACTAACCAAAAATCCTTTAAAAAACCATCTTGATTAACTATGAAACTCTTGGTTCTTGAAAATCTTTTCTTCCAAAAACAACTTATTAAAATAAGTGGTTGATCAATTTCAAGCCAACTTACTCTTAAAATAGTTTCTTCATGAAATCCAAAAACACTCATTTCACAACACATGGTTCTCTGGAACCCAAACTTGGTTTCTTTGGAAACCTTTCCAATTTATATACCTCTTATACTTTAGTATTGAACATATAAAACCCCCTAACATCAGCATTTTAAAGTCCTAACCTTACTATCTATGTGAAGGCCGAATGCCCTATAGAAATAGGATAGGTTTTCTTTGTTTTATATGCATTGTTAGAACCATATTAAGTTCATTATACGATCACTTAAACATAGAAGCTTTGGCTTCCCTCCTCAACCCCATAAGTCCGAACCTTACTCATACATATTCAACCAAAATGAAGCCATTCAACAATGATCAAGTGACTAGAAAATCATGCTAACACATAAACATATCATCAAGGCAACTTAGAACATAAACAAGTTCAACATTCTAAAATCCTATCCTTAAGTCTTTGGACCTAAGAATAGTTTTTCACCATGCCAAAAATATTTTCTTCTAGCATATACAACCACATTCATCATATCAACACAACCACATAATTTAATATGACAACAAAGTAAGGAACTTTATAAGGAAACCCTAGATCTAGGGCTTTCCTTCAACAACACTAGGAGGCCTTTATCACCACCATTTAAGGTGTGATATTGTTCACTCCCCCATTACCTTTGTGAAGCTTCCTTGAAGAGAATAAGATGAAAACTTGGTCACCAACACAACTATGAAAACCGTGACCTAGAGCAGAAACAAACAAGTTCAAAAACTTGATTTTTCAACTTTATAAACAATGATAACACAAGGATGTTCTCAAGAATACTAAATAAAATAAACCAAGTTTGAAACTTACTCTTGAGTAAGGGTTCAAAAACAAGTTCAAGAAGCTTGAACCTTCTTGAATGATTCTTGAATAACATTGAGCAAACAACTTCAAATGAAGAAATTCCAGATAAAAGTTATTTAGATGAATGAGATAAAAAATAATATGAAGTTAAAATGATGAAATATGATGAGTACGAACACTCACCAAGCTTGGCCGAACCTTAGAGAGAAGTGAGAGAAGAGAGAAAGTCTTGAACTTTTGTGTTTTGAGTGAGAAATGAATGGAATAGTGACTTGGTGTTTTCCCCCTTGAATGGTCGAATACTTGAGCCTAGTGGACTCCAAAATTTCAGTCAATCTTGGTCATAAAGAATGGAGGGCCAAGATGCAGGTAGATAGGTGTGTTGTTGCTTAATGGAGGGCTTAAGGACAAGATTAACCAAAAATGGCTAATATGCTTTTTCCATTAATGGTTAGTGTCATAAACTTGACTTGAAAGGATGGAAGGCCAATCTTGGCTTCTCCCAAGATGAAATGGCCGAATGGCCTTAACTAAATGTAACTAGAATAGTTACGCTCCCATTTAGTTAGGAATTAGGTGATGAGGGTTTTTACCGAAAATGAATAATTGGTTTTTACTACTTTTGGTAATTTTTTGGATTTTAAGAAAGCTAATTCTCTTCATTAGGAATAATCAACAAGGTAATGGAAAATGTAATTCAACATTGCATTCTACTCAATTCCCCATTTCCCGGCCTCCGGCAAGTAAAACGAGAAATTACCCGATAACGATCAAAACAGAACTTTTATCGGTTTTTGTCTTATAACGACAAAAGAAAACTGCACCACAACATAACCATGGATATAAACCATCATATAAACATCCACACACACACACACACACACACACACACACAGATATATGAAGTCATATCAAACATAAGGTAGCAAACACAATGTAATGGTGATTATAACTGGTTACAGAAAACGGGGGTGTTACAGGAAGGGGGATGTGTCGTTGCCAAAAGTTGAGTTGTTAGGGGCGAATATTCTGACCTAGCCTGAGGGCGCGGGAATATGTCGGACTCATGAGTTGAGTTGAGGCTGAGGGCTGTTAGCCGAAACCTGCACTACGGGGGGTGGCATAGTGATGAATGTGACAAGATGTCGTGTCGTGATCGCGCCCGTATAGTCGTTAGCTGCATGATCGTGAGAGACAGTAGCTAAGAGGGAAGGACTTGGGAGATGATTGTTTGACATTGTTGTGCTGTTGTGCGTTGCTATCTATATATCTTATTTTATAGTTGTTTCCCTATCTATAATGTATTGTTGTTTCTTATCTCCGGTATTATTCTTTGTTGTATTTTATCTATTCTCGACCGCACGAGAAGATCCTTTTGAGAAGTTGCCCGAGGAGATTAATGGCACACCTGTTGAGCCTAATGCTGGCGGGAGAGCCTCGGACCCCAATGATGGGAGATTTTGAGTTGTTGTACGAGGCACGGTAGACCCACCATATACGATAGAGCTTCGGTTGGGAGCTCTCGTTACCCTCGTTAGAGTCGTGGATGGGTAGACAGCCTTAGTACTATTATGGCCAGTACATGGGTTTGAACGAAATGTATTTTGGGGCCAAGAGAGGAAGTCTTATGTATTTTATTTTGTTGCCATGCTTTCAGTGATATGTGTTGCGGACTCTGAGGGTTTTTAGTTGGTATCTATTGTTGTAGGCTCTATTGATGGAGCTAGTACTTTTATATGTATGTTATATATAGTCGTGGTATCAGTGTTGGTTGTATTAATATTTCCACATTTTTATTTAATCATGCTACGTTGCAACATTAAGAATATGAGTTCGGGTTACTAAATGGGACCTCCGAGGAGGAGCTATCTCATTATATGGTATCAGGGCAATTGGATTCTTAATCAAGGATTGCTTGGGTTAAGTTGTGATTTCTGGCCGTGTCTAGTTGAACCCGCATTGGCTATTAACTTTGCTTAGAAGTTGGGTAGAGTGTCCGATACGCGAGTTATCGTAAGAGATAACTGTTTCGAGCATTTGTAAGGCATATGATGCATGTATATGATAATATGGTCTTGTATGTCTTACAAATATGGGCTGATAATTTCTTCCACAGGAAATAAAATGGCTCGTGGACGAGTTAGAGGACATGGCGAAAGGGCCACGGTGAGTTCCACTGAACTTAGAAATGGTAACGAGGGAAATTCCCACATTGGTAATGGGACAGAGTCAACTGAAACCCTAAGGACAGTTAGGGAGTTTGCAACGGCAATGTTGCAATAGACGCAGCAGAACGCTCAATTGTTGTAGGTAACCATACAACAACAACAGAGATAGAATCAGCGGGGTGGAGTAGAGACAGAAGACAATGGACTAAATACTTTTTTGAAGCTGCTGCAGTTCAATGGTGACTTCAATTGGGAGGGAGCAGAAATCTGGATACAGGAGCTTGAGAAAATCTTCGCGGCAATGCACTATCATGAGGAAAGGAAAGTGACCTATGCATCCTTCATTCTGATGGGAGGTGCAGTGCAATGGTGGAAAGGCAAGCAGAGAATGCTTGAAGTAGAAGGAAGAGTAATTAACTGGGGACTGTTTCGGGAATGCTTTCTGGAGAAGAATTTCCCCAGAATAATGAGAAGAGAAAAAGAGAAAGAGTTCATGGATCTGAAACAAGGAACCATGTCTGTTGGAATGCTGCGAGGTTCGAAGCGCTACTCAAAGTTGGCAAAGTTGAAGAAGCAGTTGGATGATATGTTGGGTAAAGAGTTTATAAGACGAAGTGCATGCTTCGCCTTGGGGAGCGCCAATGTTGTTCGTCAAGAAAAAGGATGGAAGTTCAAGGCTTGCGTGGATTATCAGCAGTTGCTCAAGGTGACGATCAAGAATAAGTATCTGTTACCAAGGATTGACGACTTGATGGACCAGTTAAAAAGAGCGGTAGTGTTTTCAAAGATTGACTTACGATCTGGTTATCATTAGATTCGAGTCACGAAGGAGGATGTACCGAAGACGGCATTTAGGAGTCGGTATGGACACTACAAGTATTTAGTGATGCCATTTGGTGTGACTAATGCTCCAACAGTGTTTATGGATTACATGAACCGTATTTTCGGACCATTCTTAAATAAGTTTGTAGTTGTGTTTATCGACGACATTCTTATTTATTCCCTTAATCATGAAGAACATTAGGAACATCTTAGGATTGTGCTTCAAGTGTTAAAGGACCGACGGCTTTATGCCAAGTTGTCCAAGTGTGAGTTTTGGTTGGAAGAAGTGCAATTCTTAGGTCATGTGATTAATCGAGATTGGATAGCTATAGATCCAGCAAAGGTTGAAGCTGTGGTACAAGGGGAAAGTCCTAAGTCGGTAAGTGAGATACGGAGTTTTCTAGGCTTAGCTGGATATTATTGAAGGTTCATCAAAGGATCCTCGAAGATCACGTTGTCGATGACGCAGCTAACAAGGAAGGGAACATCCTTTGTATGGACAGATGAGTGTGAGAAAAGTTTTCAAGAACTGAAGAGGAGGTCGACTACATCTCCAGTCTTGACCTTACCAGACTCTTTAGGACAGTTTGACATGTATTGTGATGCGTCATACCAAGGTTTAGGTTGTGTCCTAAAGCAAGAAGGGAAAGTAGTGGCATATGCTTCGCGACAGCTAAGAGTTCATGAGAGGAATTATCTGACTCATGATTTGGAATTAGCAGATATAGTGTTTGCTTTAAATATATGGTGACACTACCTCTATGGAGCTAAGTTTACTGTGTATAGTGACCATAAGAATTTAAGGTACCTGTTTGATCAGAAAGAGTTAAACATGAGACAAAGAAGGTGGATGGAATTCATAAAAGATTATGAATTTAATCTACAGTACCATCCAGGAAAAGCAAATGTAGTAGCAGATGCGTTAAGTAGGAAATCCTTGCATGTATCTACTATGATGGTAAAAGAGTTGGAATTGATTGAACAATTTAGAGATTTGAATCTAGGTATAGGATTATCTAGAGAAAAGATACACCTAGGAATGATCACAGTAACGAGCAACTTTTTGAAGATGATTAAGGAGAAACAAGAAGTTGACCAATATCTTCAGAAGGTAAAGGAACAAGTAGCGGAAGGCAGAACTTCTGAGTTTAGAATGAATCAAGATGGAGTCTTGAGGTATGGTGATAGGATCTGTTTCCTAATGGATATAGAACTAAGAAGGATAATCTTGGAAGAAGCTCACAAGAATAGGCTGAGTTTTCTACGGGAGCAACCAAGATGTATCAAGATTTGAAGAAGATGTTTTAGTGGCTGGAATGAAAAAGGAAGTATCAGAATATGTGTTGTCTTGCTTGGATTGTCAGAAAGCGAAGATAGAACACCAAAAGCTAGCAGAACTGTTACAATCTTTGGATATTCTAGAATGGAAGTGGGATGGTATATCTATGGATTTTGTGGTTGGTTTGCCAAGAACTAACAAGAGGCATGATACAATTTGGGTAATCGTCGATAGGTTTATGAAGTGTGCTCACTTCTTACCTATTGGTGAAAGCTATATTTTGGAAAAGTTAACCCAAATCTACATCAAGGAAGTAGTAAGGTTGCACGGAGTGCCTTCTAGTATTGTTTCCGACAGAGATCCTAGATTTACATCTAGATTCTGGAAGCAGTTACATAAGGCTTTGGGAACTAAGCTGGGTTGAGTTTTGCGTATCATCGTCAAACAGATGGTCAGTCGGAACGAACTATTCAATCATTGGAAGACCTCTTAAGAGTTGGTGTTTTAGAACACACAGGAAGTTGAGATGAGTTCTTACCGTTGATTGAATTCACCTATAACAACAGTTTTCATTCAAGTATAGGTATGGCACCTTACGAAGCGTTGTACGGCAAAAAATGTACAACATTGTTGTGTTGGTATGAGACATGAGAAAGTCGAGTGCTAGGACCGGAGGTAGTACACCAGATGACGGAACAAATCAAGAGGATAAGTGAAAGGATGAAAGTCGCACAGGATAGACAAAAGAGCTACAACAATAAAAGGAGAAGACCTTTAGAATTCCAAGAAGGAGATCATGTTTTAATGAGAGTGACTCCAAGAACTGGAATCGGAAGAGCAATCAAATCTAGAAAGCTTACTCCTAGATTCATTGGACCATTTCAAATTCTTCGTCGAATTGGTCCTGTAGCCTATCATGTTGCTTTACCACCAAACCTATCCAATCTTCATGATGTCTTTCATGTTTCTCAGTTGAGAAAATACCAACCCGATCTATCACACATCTTAGAACCAGAGTCAATACGATTGAGAAAGAAACTTGAGTATGAGGCTTTACCTGTAAGGAACGCGGATAGAAGGATTAAGGAACTCCAAGGTAAAAACATTCCATTAGTTAAAGTCATATGGAATGAAGTGACAGGAGATACTACCGGGGAAAGAGAAGAGGACATGCAACGACAGTACCCGAGTCTGTTCTCAAAGGTACATCGAATTTCGAGGACGAAATTCTTTTTAAGGGGATAGTAATGTAACAATCCGATTTTCACTGCTTTTAATATCTATAATTTATATAAATGAGTTTATATTTTATCGGAGGTTTTAGAAAATGAATTTAAATAAAATAAGACCATAGTTATACTCTACATTATCGTAGAGAGCTACGATTAAATTTTGAGTTAAAAATTCAGACGGAATCCGGTTTGCGTTTTCACTGACAGTAAGATTTTACTGATCATAAAACTTAATTTTGACTCATGAACAATTTGGTTTTAAATCGAATTTCCAACAATTTCGGCAATTTTGAAAATTTTCAAAAAAAAAAAAAGTTTTTACGCTTTATTCGGGCGAAATCTTAAATTAGGTAATTAACGGAGCTGAATACAGATTTACCGGGACCCACTAATGGATAAAATTGAAGTCACATCAGTTCAATTCACCTAGCAAGGCGTGCCATTGACTCACACAAAGTAATGATTAAAACGAAAATATCTAAAACGAGTTCACACTAGGAAAAGACCATTTTGCCCCTAGGAACTAATGAAATTACATTTTCGCCTCATGACTCATCACCATCATCATGACGTCCATCAAAATATCCAGATATTTTAGTAACTTTGGAGGTGAAAAGACCAAAATGCCCTTGACCTTTTGTCTTAATTCCAATTTTGCCCCTAAGTGAAATGATTATTTTGCCCTTAAGTGAACAATTTTGGACACCCTTGTCCCTCCCACTTCCCACGCCTAAGACCACCTTCATGGAGGCCATTTACTCACTTTCTCACAACTGCATCTTTTCTCTTAACTTTCTCTCATCCATTCAAAGTGAAGCTTAACCAATTTTCTGAAGAAAAGTTCTGAATCTTTACCCATTTTCATCATTCAAGAGGTATGATTACACTCTTTGATCCTTTGAGCTTCATGTTCTTCACTCAATTTTTTTTTCAAGCCATGATCAACTATGTTTCAACTTCTAAGTTCAATCTTCAAAAATCTCTGAAAAATCATAGAAAAATCCTTTTAATGTGAAATCAATTTCTATGATCTAGTCTTATCATCATTTATCACTATCCAAGAGTATGTAATCAAATAACATGCTTAGCCTATTTTTCTAAGAGAGGCCGAAACCATGACTTTCAGAAACCATGAGTTTTGCTTCAAGATTTTGGATAATGGAACTTGATTTAGTGTTGTGTATACTTGAGGATCATTCATCCAAGAGTTAGAAATTTTTAGACATCTCTAGCCTATTTTCCTCAAGAGGGCCGAACCCTAACCTTGTTGGTTGAATGGGTTTTTGTTCAAATCTTTGACAAGTGATTGAGGATTATGTCTTTATCTTGCTTAAGGATCATTAATCCAAGAGTTAGTAAAATTTTAACATCCATAGCCTAATTACTTAGTGAAGGGCCGAACCATAGCCCACCTATACTAGATCAGTTTGGTTGAATTTCATTAATTTCTGATTGTGATTTGTTGTGAAGGATCAGATGGTGTTTGATTATTCTAAAGCGTGTATGGTTTCTAGTTGTGGAGCCGCAGTCAGAGTTGCACGGGGAAGCACGCGGGAAAACTGCTCAGGTGGGAGAAAGAACCACAATATCGTCGGGGAGGCAAGAATAAAATAATTTATATTGATATGCGTGGGGCGACCTAAACCCTACTAGTGGTCGAGTGACCGATAGGTTGATTTTTATGATATGTCAAGCTTGTATGCTTGTGTGTTAGTATGCTTAACATGATAGATGTTGATATGTATGTTGTGTGTAGTAACATGCGTAGGATTACTTGAATACTTACCTATGATTTGATGAGTTGATATGGTTACATGAGTATTTAGTATGATGAACATGATTATTGAACATGATTATGGTTGCTTATGATATGATGTTGTGATTATTGTTGTATGAGTAGAGATAGGCAGTAATTTACGATAAATTGGGAGATGAATATGTGGTGGAGATTTTGAGGATATATATATATGTTGTAGTGCTCAACCTAGAGATCCTGTTGGTATATTTATGTTGAGATATAAAGTTGACACCCGGTTATACCTGAGAAATTTGGTCGTAGTTACGTACAAGTTGTGGTTAAGACACTAAGTTGTTGTTCCCGAGATGAGTCGGTGAGGTTCATGTTACATCGTTGTTGTTCATCACTATGTTGGCGTCCGGCGATCGATCTTACCTGCAGGGAGATGATCGTACCCATTAGTTGTGAACGGACGAATGTCTCGACCTAGCCTGCGGGAGGGTGGATGTGTTGTTGCCATAAGTTGAGTTGTTGAGGGGCGAATATTCCAGCCTGGCCTGCGGGCGGGGGAATATGTCGTACCCATGAGTTGAGTTGAGCCTGAGGGCTATTGGTCGAACCCTGCATTACGGGGGGTGGCATAGTGATGAATGTGACATCTTGATCTGTTAGGGATGTCGCGTCGTGATCGCGTCCATATAGTCGCTAGCTGCATGAGTGTGAGAGACAGTAGCTAAGAAGGAAGGACTTGGGAGATGATTGTTTGACATTGCTGTTCTGTTGTGCGTTACTATCTATATATCTTATTTTATAGTTGTTTCTCTATCTATGATGTATTTCTGTTTCTTATCTACCATATTATTCTATGTTTTATTTTATCTATTCTCGACCGCACGAGAAGATCCTGCTGAGGAGTTGCCCGAGGAGATTAATGGCACACCTGTTCAGCCTGATGCTGGCGGGAGAGCCCCTAACCCCAATGATGGGAGATTTTGAGTTGCTGTAGGAGGCACATTAGAGCCACTGTATACGTTAGATCTTCGGTTGGGAGCTCTCGTTACCCTCGTTAGAGTTGTGGATGGGTAGACAGCCTGAGTATTGTTATGGCCAGTACATGGGTTTGAGCGAATTGTATTTTTGGGGCCAGGAGAGGAAGTCTTATGTATTTTATTTTGTTGCTATGCTTTCAGTTTATATGTGTTGCGTACTCTGAGGGTTTGTAGTTGGTATCAGTTGTTGTAGGCTCTATCGATGGAGCCAGTACTTTTATATGTATGTTATAAATAGTCGTGGTATCAGTGTTGGTTGTTTTAATATTTCCACATTTTTATTTAATCATGCTACGCTGCAACGTTAAGAATATGAGTTCGGGTTACTAAATAGGACCTCTGAGGAGGGGTTGTCTTAGATTACCCGCTAAAACCTGTATAAGAGAAAAAGAGCTTATGGGTTGGATTGCCTGTTGAAGCTCGAAAACAAAAGGATTGCGAGGTGGATTACCCGCTAAGCTGAACAAAAACAAAATGAAGCTTATGAGTCCCTATGCCTACTAAATCTAACAAAGACAACGCAATGATGACGATTTTTATGCATGTGCAATGTATGATGCAAGAGATTATTGATGAAAAAAAATGATATTTTATTTATTTTTATTGTTTTTCTTTTTTCAAATGTATGATTCAAAATATGCTTTCAATAATTCATGAAAATATGATTTTTTTTTTAATTTTTTTTAATGCATGATGCAAGAGATGATTTTTATGTATGTTGCAAGAGATACTTTAGATGAAAACTTTGATCTTTTTTATGATTTCTTTTTAATGCACGATGAAACCTTTTTTTTCAACCCTTCTTTGGTCTTTGGCTTCCAAAACAAGACTCGTTCGCTTGGTTTATCATTTGCATTCGATGCCTTGCTTTTTGCTAAAGATATGCTTCTTTTAAAATGATTGTCCAAATGGGTGAGATTGTCATTGATCAAGAGACCACTATGCTCTTGTGTTCTTTGAGAAGAATTCGCTTTGAGATTCATGATTGAGATGTTCTCAAAATAAGATGATAGGCTAGAGTTTACACTTCTTCGGGTGATACTCTTTGGGGTGATCTTTCTTAGTCTCTCATGCCTATGATTTCGGACACCGCCTTAATCAACTTTAAGGAAATGGCTTGCCCCAGTCTTTATGTATTGGGGGCATTTCATGACATGCCCTTATAAACCTAAAGTGCCCCACTTTGTCAGCTTCATGAGACTTCGTTGAACCTTGTTTGACCCTAACTTTTGCATAAATCGCTCTGTTCGAGTTTTCAACCTGTCGGGCTGCTCTAACTTTTGTTTAGGCTTCCTTTTCAGGTTTTCAGCCTAGCAAGCCAATTTTTTTTTCTTTTTCTTTTTCTTATTTTATCATTATATTTTCTCATTTTTTTTTCTAGTGCTCTCAAGCATAGTATCTTTTTATTGCATCTTGATTTAGAGACTAGCTAATCTTTGTCATTCATATTTGTGAGAATCAAAGCTCCTCCAGTGAAGACTGTTTTTACAACATGAGGCCCCTCATAATGTGGGGCTGGCTTTCCACGATGATGCTTTTGAATTGGTAGTACCATTTTTAGCACCAAATTTCCTTCTTGAAATTGTTAAGGGCACTTTTTTCTCGGATGCTTTCATTGATCATTTCAGGTAAAGTGGGCCATCACAAAGCATAGCTAATCTCCTCCCTTCATTGAGTTTCGGTAGGTCAAATCGAACTTGGACTCATTCGACTTCTTCAGAAAATGCTTGACCAAACTCATGGTTCGAAATTGTTTGAATTACCATGACATTTCTTTGAATCCTTTGAATCCTTGTTTGAATTACCATTTGAGAATGTCATTTTCTCCTGGTATTCAAATTCAGAGTTCTTCTGACCAAAGCAGTTCATCAAGGGATTACCATTAGGTGGTTAAATTATATTGTTGAACTCGTGTTCACCTTGCCTCAATCATCATGTCATAAACATGCATGTATGAAAAAGTATGCCAAGAATAGAAGTTAGTGACAGCACAACTTCCTAATTGATGTTGGAAGTTTGCCAGTTCAAATGGTATTTACATAGAGAGAAACAAAGACTCACAAGAAGTGACATGGAGTGAAAGAGGTGTTGCCCCAGTTTGAATTGATTCGATCTTGGCAAAATTTGCCTTAATGTTTGGCATTTGGAAATGAAATTAGCGCGACAAATGTCACTTGAGAATGAATTGTCACGGGGGGAATGGAGCTGCCCCATTGTTAGGACCTCTAAAATGAAACTGGATAAGGGGGTTGCCCTAGTATAAGGCATATGATAATGGAGTTGCCCCAATGTTTAGCACCTGATAATGAAACTTGAGAAAAAATTTTCCCCAGTGTAGGGCACCCCAGAATGAAATTTGAAAATCAAAATGCTTGGCATAGGGCCCTTGAAAGGAAAGTTTTGTCCAAGTGTAAGACCTTTGTTGCTCTTGCCCTTATTTTTGCTTAGACTGCCCTTGTGGGTTTTCGGCCTACCGAGCTTTTTCTTTTTATTTTCTTTCTACCTTTTTTTCTTCTTATTTCTTTTTTAAGGAGCAATTAAGTCAAAACTCAGAAGAACACAAACCTTTTTTCCCTCAAAATTAAGGTTGATAAAGAAGCAATCATTCAATGATCAGAGTGGACTTTTTAAGGCTTGTAAAGAGGCCAAGGTTAAGGGCTTCAACGAAAGGATATAAGGCTCAAATAAGTGTTTGAGGGTTGAATAGGAACAAGGATCTATGCCCTTTTCTTAATGAATTGAACTCGATCAAGCTGTCTCTGTATTTGCAAGAACATGCGCTTTTCGCTTGTCTTTCCTTCTTTTCTTCCGTTCTCACTTTGTCATTTCTTTTTGTCATTTGCTTCTTCATTTTCATTTTTTTTTATTTTCCATCGTTTTTTATTTTTGATTCTTTTTTCTTTCTACCTTTTCACTTTCTTCTTATTAATCACCATTTCTTCCATGTTTTGCCCCTTGTTCAGAGTGATCCTTGTCTACGGTTCTTTGAAGAAAATTTCCACGCTCAAAGGGGGTAACAAGGGATAATGATGATATTTTGTGGAGGATGGACAAAAAATGGCTAAACTTCATTTCAAATCATGATTGCTTAACCTTTTTTAAAAAACTTATTTTAGAGACAAAAAGATAGTGCACACCAAGTGGTTATTTATTTGCTCCTTTTTTATTTTTTTTTTTTGCCTTTTTTAGCTTTTCTTTTTGGCAAAGTGGCCTGCACATTTAGGCTTCATTAATGTCCCATCAAGAAAGTGAGACCCATGAACAAAACCAAGGAAGGTGCTTGGAGAAAAATAAAAGAAAAGAAGAGACGAGAATGATGAGAGAAACGCCATGATGTAGATGAGACAAATTATGCAAGCAAATCCATTATATTAATGCTTCAAGAAAGTGAGTATGGTTCCAAAATCAAGTGATTCATATCATTGAATAGATCGTGGGGTTAATACTACATAATCATCTTTTCGTGGTAAACCATTGATGAACCAATCTGGGTTGGTTATACTCTGAAATTTCCAAAACAGGAGGACTGCAAAGTATTGGTCTTTTCATAGTTCATATAAAGTATAAAACACGATTGCTTCGATTTGATCAAGGGGAATCATGAACTTGCCCATTATATCTCCATGGCATTGGGTTGTCACCCACATTTCTTTCGACCGTTTGAACGAGTCTTGTTTATGGTGCCACCTTATGATTCATGGATTGAAGCGTAATGCATGATATGTATGAAATGATTTTTTTTGAAAAAAATGCATGACATGCAAGAGCTTTTTTACCATTAATATTAATGCATGACATGTATGGAAATATGAGTTTTTTCCTTATAAAAACATCAGTATATGAGACGAATGGAATGAATTTTTTTTTTATTTTTTTTATATTGACCAAAATGGTGTTAATGCATGAGATGTATGAATTTTATGAATGCAATGCATGCTATTGTAACACCCCGATTCTTTTCAATTTTATTAATTAATCAGTAATTAAGTAATTATATTTTATTGGAAGGTCTAGAAACTTAAATAAATTATTCCGAGGCCATAGTCACGCTCTACACCATCGTAGGAGGTTATGGTTAAGTTTTAGGCCGAAAACTCAAACGAAGTCCGATCTATGTTTTTTTTCCGATGATAGTATTTTTCTACAATCAAGACTCATTTTGACTAACGATCAGAACCATTAGTATTAAAATTCAATCCTCTACCTTTTTGCTAAAATGTGTCCTGACGTCCAAAAATATAAATAATATTTTGTATTCGGGCCGAAAATCGATCGGGTAGACGATTCGAGCTGTCTTAGGTTTTTCGAGAACCTTGAGCATGATTTTCATACCAGGGCTATGTTAAATCATTTGGGGACCCCTACCAGTGTCGTGAGGATTTTCAAAATGTCGAGACGTGAATTGACTAAATTGCCCTTGGTTAATTTTTGTTACTAATCACTTTTACCTTTTCTTACTCCTTAAGTAAACTTAAATAAGAAGATATCTCTATTCACTCTCTCATTTTTCTCTCTCGCCCAGCCCTCACCCAGCACCCCCATTCTCCTTCCTTTCTTTTCTTTCTCTTCTTTTCTGCTTTCTCACCATTTTTCTTCATATTTGGAGCTTTAAACCTTGAGATTTCTTGAAGCAATCTTCACCAAACTTGAAGTAGATCATCATAGGAGGTAGAATCTCATATCTATCTCTCTCAATCTCTCATTTTTATCCTCTAATTTCCATGATCTTAAATGTTAGTGTTTTTAGCCCTAAATCTTCCAAAATCCATGAAAAGTTGTAGAAAAATCATTTTGGTACCAAAGCAATTTCTATGGCCTAGGTTCATGACATACTTGTATGGTCTAAGAGCTTAGAGCCAAGAAATCTCTCTAGGGTATTTAACCATAGAGGGGTCGAAACCTCCTTTAGTGTAGGGTAGTGTTTTTGATTGGTTTTTGATGTTTTGAGTTGATATCTAGGGTTATCACATTTAGTTAGGGTCTTATCCAAGAAATGAGAATTTTTGGAGCTCCCTGGCTATTTTTCATGTTTTTCATTCAATAGGGCCGAGCCCTAAGGGTAGTGCATTAGGAGAAATCTTTATCTTTTGAGCTAATGCCTTCATTGATTATGTTTAGGGATACCTAAGGATCATGGATCCAAGAGTTAGGAATTTTTAGACATCCCTAGCCTAATTAATTAAATAGGGACAGTAGCTAATCCTAAGGAATTAGGGAGTTTTTGACTTAATTGTATTGCTTTCTGGTTGTGTTCTGTTGTATAGAATCGGACAGGACTCGAACATCCGACAGCGCACTCGACTGACAGCTGCGGAGTCGTAGCCGGAGCTGCACAAGAAAATCACTAAGGTGGGGAGAAAGAATTAACTTCGTCGGGAAGGCAAGCTTAGTATAGATTATATATATCTGTGTAGGGGAACCCTTAAACCCTACTAGAGGTTGAGCCCTGGATAAAGTGCCTGAACCCTAGGTGTGGGTACTTTTGGGCTATCACCACTAAGTTGATATTATAAATGATGTGATTGATCGAAGTTGCTGTGTTGATTCATTTAATTGATTATCTGTTTATTTGTTGTGTTGAACTGCCTGTGTGATTTGCTGCTATTCGATTTTTATGATGATATTTGCCTTGGAGTAAATTACTGTTGTAATGTTATTGTGATTTGACTAGTGGTTGAGCGTTGATGAGAGTATGGTGAGTGATGATGTTGTTCGGGTTGATATCGTTATGGTCCCGACCGTGGAGCTGTGGCTCATAGACGCAAAGCATCGTGATATTGATGTTGATGCTGATGTGATGTTGATGATGATGTGATGCTGATGTTGATGTTGATGTGATACGATGTGTCGTGGTCGTGGATAAGTGTTTAGGTGTGAGGTTCCGATATCAACCTGCGATGGATGTTTGTTGCATTTTCATATCATTTCATACCAAAGCATTTGGTCCCAAAAGGGGATGTCCAATTGGGGACATTACATAAAATCCCGAGGCGGGATATGATGTGATGTGATGTAATCCCGACGGGGATGTCCAATTAGGGACCTGATGTATCGGCCGACATGCATATAGGGAAGACAACATATACATAGGGACTAGTATCCCTCTTATAGGCTTATTTGAGAGAATGATGTTTGAGATGATTGTGATGGGTGACTTAAGAGATGGGTGATGTTGTGTTGTATATGTTATCTGTGTTGTGTGATATATATATATACTGTACTGATGCCCCTCTCTCATATTGATGATATATGTTTCTTATCTCCTGTTATTTTTCCGTATGTGTTATTTCTATTTTTATGGGAAGATCCTGATGAGGAACGAGTTGCTGAAGAGGTGGATGGCATTCCTTACGAGCCTGACGCCGGAGGACGTGCCACAGACCCTAGCCTCGAGAGGTTGGGCAGTGATCGTGGTTAGCCGGAGAGCTGACTCTTGGCCTGTTTACTTATTTTGATTTCAGTCTATACTAATATACTCTATGTACTACTTTAATATTGTAGCCCTTCTGATGGGGCAATGATGTATGTGATATATCTCTTTATATTTAAAGCTGTGTACTCTGAGGCATAGCGTGCCGTAAATCGTTTTGCTTCCACGCTAAATTTTACGCTTCGCTCCATGTTAATAAGGCGCGCTAACGTTTATTATGCAATTAAGGTTAGTTAATATCTCAAGTTCTACTGATGGGACGGCGGGTCATCTCATTTATTGGTATCAGTGCAGTTCGATTCTAATATCGAACTGTGTGGTATAGGAAGTGTACTGGTGTGATAAGTCGGATCCCCATTGGATACCGGCTTTTGTTGGAAGTTGGGTAGAGCGTCCGCTGCGAACGTTATCAAGTACGATAACTGTTTTGTTCGTGAGGCATACGATATATATATATATCGGTTGATTAATATCGTATGTTGCTTCACTATTCTCAGACAGGCCTTCTGTCTCGCGAGGCAAACACAGTTTTTGTGTCGCAAGACCGAAAGGTTGTTCTTTGCTGATCAATCTGGCCTTCTGGCTGGAGTGGCGAGCCTTGGTTTCGTAAGGCGAGGCCGAAAGGCTGTATTTTACCTCTCGGACAGACCTTCTGGCTCGCGTAGCGAGCATTGTATCGCGTCGCGAGGCTGAGAGACTGTACCATGACGATCAGTCTGGTCTTCCGGCCCGCGTGGCGAGAATTGGTTCGCGTCGCGATGCCGAGAGGTTGTACCTTACTGATCAATCTGGCATTCTGTCTCGCGTGGCGAGCATATAGTTTGCATCGCGAGGCCGAAAGGCTGTAATTTACTTCTTGGGCTGATCCTCTGGCTCGCGTGGCGAGCATAGGGTAGCGAGGCGATCCCATTATATTTGCCTTTTCCCTTGTTTTCTTCATTTTCTTTCCTAGCTAACAAACTAGATATATCTTATGGATCGAAGCATTATAAGACATATAATGCATGTATGGGATAATGCAGTGTGTATGTCTTACAAATGTGAGCTACCAGTTTCTTCTACGGGAAATTAAATGGCTTGCGGACGAGGTAGAGACAGAAGATGCTGGATTGAGTACTTTTTTGAAAGGGAAACCGCCACCATTTCATGGTGACTTCAATCCGGAGGGAGCAGAAATGTGGATATATTAGCTGGAGAAAATCTTCGCGGCAATGCACTGTCGTGAAGACAAGAAGGTGACCTATGCATCCTTCATGCTGATGGGAGGTGCAGAGCTATGGTGGAAGGGCAAGCAGAGAATGCTTGAAGCAGAAGGAAAAGTTATTAACTGGGGACTATTTCAGAAATGCTTTCTAGAGAAATATTTTCTCAGATTGATGAGCAGAGATATAATTCGCTTTAGATATCGTACCAGGAATGTCGAATGGCTCCAGAGGAGTTGGCAGAGTGAAAAAGTAGTTAGATTATAAGACCGAGTGCTTCACCTTGGGGAGCGCCGATGCTGTTCGTCAAAAAGAAGGACGGAACTTTAAGGCTGTATGTGGATCATCACAACTGAACAAGGCGACAATTAAGAATAAGTATCTGTTGCCAAGGATTGACGATTCGACGGACCAGTTGAAAGGAGTTGTGGTATTTTCGAAGATTGACTTAATATCTAGTTATCACCAGATTCGAGTCAAGAGGGAGGATATACCAAAGACGACGTTTAGGAACCGGTATGGACACTACGAGTATCTGATTGTGCCTTTTGGTGTAACTAATGCTCCAGCAGTGTTCATGAATTACATAAATCATATTTTCCGACCGTTCTTAGATAAGTTTTTCATTGTGTTTATTCCCTTAATCGGGAAGAACATCAGGAACATCTTTGGATTGTTCTTCAAGTGTTAAAGGACTGACAACTTTATTCAAAGTTGTCCTAGTGTGAAAGCTGGTTAGAAGAAGTACAATTCTTGGGTCATATGATTAATCGTGATGGGACAGCGGTAGATCTAGCAAAGGTTGAAGCTGTGGTACAATGGGAAAGTCCTAAGGCGGTAAGTGAAGTACGGAGTTTCCTAGGACTAGATGGATATTACCGAAGGTTCATCAAAGGATTCTCGAAGATCTCGTTGCCAATGACGCAGCTAACAAGGAAGGGAAATATCCTTTGAATGGACGGGTCAATGTGAAAAGAGTTTTTAGGAGCTGAAAAGGAGGTTGACTACGTCACCAGTATTGATGTTACCAGATTCTTCAGGACAGTTTGACGTATACTGTGATGCGTCATACCAAGGATTGGGTTGTGTCCTAATGCAAGATCGGAGAGTGGTAGCATATGCTTCGCGGCAGCTAAGAATTCATGAGAGGAATTATCCGACTCATGATTTGAAGCTAGCATCTATAGTGTTTACTTTAAAGATATGGCGACACTATTTATATGGAGCTAAGTTTATAGTATACAGTGACCGTAAGAGCTTATGGTATCTATTCGATCAGGATGAATTAAATATGAGGCAAAGGAGATGGATGGAATTCATAAAGGATTATGAATTCGATCTACAATACCATCCAGGAAAAGCGAATGTAGTAGCGGATGCGTTAAGTAGGAAATGCTTGCACATATCTTCTATGATGGTAAAAGAACTGGAACTGATTGAACAGTTCAGAGATTTAGATCTAGGTATGGAATTATCTAGGGATAAGATGCACCTAGGAATGGTCATGTTAACGAGCGACTTTTTGAAGACGATCAAGGAGAAGCAGGAGCTTGATCAATATCTTTAGAAAGTAAAAGAACAAGTAACGGAAGGCAGAACTTCTGAGTCTAGGATGAATCAAGATGGAGTCTTGAGGTATGGAGGTAGAATTTGTGTGCCAATGGATGTAGAGCTAAGAAAAATGATCTTAGAGGAAGTGCACAAGAGTAAGCTAATTTTTCATCCCGAATCTACGAAGATGTACCAGGACCTAAAAGGAATGTTTTGGTGGCCTGAGATGAAAAAGGAAGTAGCAGAATATGTCCAATCCTGTCTGGTGTGTCAAAAGGCAAAGATTGAACATCAAAAACCAGCAGGGTTATTGCAATCACTAGACGTCCCAGAATGGAAATGGGATAGCATTGCAATGGATTTTGTTTTCGGATTACCGAGGACGCAAAAGAGATGCGACACAGTTTGGGTAATCGTTGACAGGCTTACGAATGTGCTCATTTCTTACCGATCAACCAAAGGTATTCTTTGGAAAGGTTAACCCAGATTTACATCAAGGAAGTAGTGAGATTAAATGGAGTACCTTCGAGTATAATTTCGGACAGGGATCCGAGGTTTACTTCGAGGTTTTGGCGGAGTCTAAATGGTGCATTGGGAACTAAGCTCAGAATGAGTTCAGCTTATCATCCGCAGACTGATGGTCAGTCTAAAAGGACGATTCAATCTTTGGAGGATCTTTTAAGGGCATGTGTTTTGGAAAACACAGGAAGTTGGGACGAGTTCCTTCCACTAATTGAGTTCACGTACAACAATAGTTTCCACTCGAGTATTGGCATGGCGCCATGCGAGGCACTGTATGGACGAAAATGCAGAACACCGCTTTGTTGGTATGAGACCAGGGAGAATCAGTTGATAGGCCCAGAGATGGTGCAGCGTACGACAAAGCAAGTTAAGAAAATTTGGAAAAAGATAAAGTCTCGCGGGATCGACAAAAGAGCTACAGTGACAAGAGGAGGAGACCTTTGGAGTTCCAGGAAGGCGATCATGTCTTTATGAGAGTCACTCTAAGAACTGGAATCGGCAGGGCAATCAAATCCAGAAAGCTTACACCTAGATTTATTGGACCATTTCAAATTCTTCGCCGAATTGGTCCAGTTGCCTACCAAATTGCTTTACCTCCTAACCTATCCAATATTCATAATGTATTCCATGTATCCCAACTCAGAAAATACCATCCTGATCCATCACACGTGATAGAGCCCGAATCAATCCAGGTAAGGGAGAACTTAGAATACGAAGCATTGCCTGTACGGATTGAAGACACGAGGGTGAAAGAACTCCGCGGAAAGCAGATTCCCTTAGTCAAAGTCATATGGAATGATATAACAGGAGATGCAAACTGGAAGCGTGAAGAGGGTATGCAGCGATATCCACATCTATTCTAAGGTACGTCGAATTTCGAGGACGAAATTCTTTTTAAGGGGGTAGTAATGTAACACCCCGATTCTTCTCAATCTTTTTAATTAATCAGTAATTAAGTAATTATATTTTATTGGAGGGTCTAGAAACTTAGATAAATTATTCCGAGGCCATAGTCACACTCTACACCATCGTAGGAGGCTATGGTTAAGTTTTGGGCCGAAAACTCAAACGAAGCCTGACCTATGTTTTTTTCGGATGATAGTGTTTTTCGACTATCAAGACCTCATTTTGACTAACGGTCAGAACCATTAGTCTTAAAATTCAATCATCTACCTTTCTGCTAAAATGTGTCCTGACATCCAAAAATATAAATAATATTTTATATTCGGGCCGAAAATCGTTCGGGTAGACGATTCGAGCTGTCTTAGGGTTTTTCGAGAACCTTGAGCCAATGATTTTCATACCAGGGCTATGTTAAATCATTTAGGGACTCCTACCAGTGTCGTGAGGATTTTCAAAATGTCGGGACGTGAATTGACCAAATTGCCCTTGGTTAATTTTTGTTACTAATCACTTTTACTTTTCTTACTCTTTAAGTAAACTTAAATAAGAAGATATATCTATTCACTCTCTCATTTTTCTCTCTTGACCAGCCCTCACCAGCAGCCCCATTTTCCTTCCTTTTCTTTTCTTTCTCTTCTTTTCTTCTTTCTCACCATTTTTCTTCGTTTTTGGAGCTTTAACCTTGAGATTTCTTGAAGCAATCTTCACCAAACTTGAAGTAGATCATCATAGGAGGTAGAATCTCATCTCTATCTCTCTCTCAATCTCTCATTTTTCTCCTCTAATTTCAAAAATCCATGAAAAATTATAGAAAATTCATTTTGGTACCAAACCAATTTCTATGGCCTAGGTTCATGACATACTTGTATGGTCCAAGAGCTTAGAGCCAAGAAATCTTTCTAGGGTATTTAACCATAGAGGGGCCGAAACCCCTTTTAGTTTAGGGTACGGTTTTTGGTTGGTTTTTGATGTTTTGAGTTGATATCTAGGGTTATCACATTTAGTTAGGGTGTTATCCAAGAAATGAGAATTTTTGGAGCTCCCTAGCTATTTTTCATGTTTTTCATTCAATAGGGCCGAACCCTAGGGGTAGTGCAGTAGGAGAAATCTTTATCTTTTGAGCTAATGCCTTCATTGATTATGTTTAAGGATACCTAAGGATCATGGATCCAAGAGTTAGGAATTTTCAGACATCCCTAGCCTAATTAATTAAATAGGGGTAGTAGCTAATCCTAAGGAATTAGGGAGTTTTTGATTTAATTGTATTAATTTCTGGTAGTGTTCTGTTGTATAGAATCGGGTAGGACTCGAACATCCGACAGCGTACTCGACTGACAGCTGCGGAGTCGTAGCCGGAGCTGCACAAGGAAATCACTAAGGTGGGGAGAAAGAACTAACATCGTCGGGAAGGCAAGCTTAGTATAGAGTATATATATCAGTGTAGGGGAACCCTTAAACCCTACTAGAGGTTGAGCCTTGGATAAAGTGCCTGAACCCTAGGTGTGGATACTTTTGGGCTATCACCACTAAGTTGATATTATAAATGATGTGATTGATCGAGGTTGCTGTGTTGATTGATTTAATTGATTATCTATTTATTTGTTGTGTTGAACTACCTGTGTGATTTGCTACTATTCGATTTTTATGATGATATCTGCCTTGGAGTAAATTACCTCGGTAATGTTAGTGTGATTTGACTGGTGGTTGAGCGTTGATGAGAGTATGGTGAGTGATGATGCTGTTCGGCGCTCGTAGACGCAAGTCGTCGTGATGTTGATGTTGATGTTGATGCTGATGTGATGTCGATGATGATGTGGTGTTGATGTTGATGTTGATGTGATGCGATGTGTCGTGGTCGTGGACGAGTGTTTAGGTGTGATGTTCCGATATCAACTTGCGATGGATGTTTGTTGCATTTTCATATCATTTCATACCACAGCATTTGGTCCCAAAGGGGGATGTCCAATTGGGGACGTTACTTAAAATCCTGAGGCGGGATATGATGTGATGTGATGTAATCCCGACAGGGATGTCTAATTGGGGACGTGATGTATCGGCCGACATGCATATAAGGAAGACAACATATACATAGGGACTAGTATCCCTCTTATTGGCTTATTTGAGTGAATGATGTTTGAGATGATTGTGATGGGTGACTTAAGAGATGGGTGATGTTGTGTTGTATATGTTATCTGTGTTGTGTGATGTATATATATGTTGTATTGATGCCCGTCTCCCATATTGATGATATATGTTTCTGCTATTTTTCTGTATGTGTTATTTCTATTTTTATGGTAAGATCCCAATGAGGAACCAGTTGCTAAGGAGCTGGACGGCATTCCTTACGAGCCTGACGTCGGAGGACGTGCCACGGACCCTAGCCTCAAGAGGTTGGGCAGTGATCATGGTTAGCCGGAGAGCTGACTCTTGGCCTGTTTATGTATTTTGATTTCAGTCTGTACTAATATACTCTATGTACTAGTTTAACACTGTAGCCCTACTGATAGGGCAATGATGTATGTGATATATCGCTTTATATTTAAAGCTGTGTACTCTGAGGCATAGCATACCGTAAATCGTTTTGCTTCCGCAATAAATTTTACGCTTCGCTTCGTGTTAATATGGAGCATTAATGTTTATTATGCTATTAAGGTTAGTTCATATCTCAGGTTCTACTGATGGGACGGCGGGTCGTCTCTGCTATGAATGAATTTTTCACAAAATGGGATAAACCCTTCCTTTTAAAAAATAGGTCCTTTTTTACAAAATGAATCCCAAAACATGATGGAGATAGGTAAGGAAGAAATGTGTTCCCTTTGTGTCCTAAATGAGGTTACCTTATTGAGTTCTACCCTAAGGGTCTATGGATTTTCTAATATGTGGACTTTCCCAGTAGGTGGTTCTATAGTTCTAACTTTGGTTTCTAGAGCCGAGGACCCCATTTCGAAATATTGCCCACAACTATAGGTAAACTATTAGAAATGATAATACCCTCGAAAGGAATCAAACTCTAGGTGAGGCCTTCATGATAACAAACAAATTGTACATCTAGAAGGCTACCACTAATCAACCTCTTTCTAATCTTAAGTTGCACTTAGGTCCGGGTATAGGGCCCCACTTATAAGTGTGTGAGAATGTGTAGATGAAGTTTGTGAATAAGGCTTACAAACTGAAGTCCAAAATAACTCAAGTTCACATGCAAAGACAAATAAGGAACTTATCTACCCTATAGTTACAAAATTACATACAGACAAATTTATAATTAAAATTTTTTTTTAACAAAACAACAAACAAAAGGGTAAAATAAATAAAAAGTTATAAAAAAAATGCACAACTAACTATTATAGGCCTGACTCTCTAATGTCCCAAGTGGAGTCGTCAGCTCCCGAGACCGTCTCGTCCGGACACCGCGAAAAAAGATTACATGATTTAGAAGAGTCGCCACCAATTTTATTTTGGGAAAATATTGGAAAACCCATTAATTGTAGGAAACCGGTCTTTTTAAAAAGAGAGAGAGAGAGATTGAGTTCGGGAGTCGATTACGAGTAAGGAAGGTATTAGCACCGTATATCACTAGTTCTAAGAATGGTACATCAAGTTAATTGTACAAATTCTTTAATAACTTAGAAAATATTAATTTTACCCGTTTTGTAAATAGAAAATAAAATAAACACAAAATTATGAAAAAAATTAATTTTGGCTTGACAGAATGATTAATTTTGCTCCTACGTATTTCCCGGTGCGATGGGAAATTCAAAGCTACATAATTCTTTAGAAAATGATTGTGGTTTGGTTGATTTTATTTGTTTATTTTGAAAGAGATTTTATTTATTTATTTTGAAAGAGATATGGTTGCTTTTATTTACTTATTTTAAAAGAGATCTTATTTATTTATTTTGAAAGCGATTTGGTTGATTTTATTTATTTATTCCCTTTTTTTATAAAAGCTTTTTTTGGAATTTCTAAGCTGTCACAACTCATGCTTCCTTAAATATGGGATCAATTAGCTGTCACTGCTAACTTAATCCCTTATAGTAATAATTTTATTATTTTTAAAAAAAATGAGGTTATTTAATTTAATTTATTATATTTTTTTAAAAAGGGACTCCAAGATTTCTGCCATTACTAGGCAATACTAGGCTCAAGAAAACAAAATGTGCCTCTAGCAAAAGTGTGTGTACAGCAGAGATGTGTACAAGTATGAAAGCAACAAGACAACATCAGATAAGCATGCACAAGAATGGTATTCACATAGAAAGAAGGATAAAACTGTTTTGGCCCAAAAGCTCACAAGGTAGATCAGAATTGCTACAGTATGTGCCTCGAGCTTCAAATAATTAAATCCAACCACTCAAGCCCAAAAGGAAATAATCAAGTCAAAGCTGCCAAAAAGGTGCACTTGTGGAATTTCTAAACAGATAATTTTCAGTAAACAAAAACCCGTGATGGGGATGGTTATGCACACGGTGGAATCAAACATAAAGGATACTAGGTTCAAAAATAAAACAGGTGGGGTCAAAGTCAGCTGACCCCCACTTTTCAACTACTTCCTACAATCTAAAAATAGCAACAAACAGGACAAGACACCAACATGTGTAGAAACTTAAACTAGAAACCAAGTGAAAGATCTAGAGGGAAATAAGGAAACTCCGGATAGGGTTGCTGTAACAGGCTGTAGCAACCTGCTTTGATGGGCTTAAGTGCTCGGATTCTTGATGCAGAAGCTCTTCCTATTCCCTTTTGCAGCAATGGTCTTCTTGCTTGCTGGGGTAGAGGACCCCACTTTTTTCACGAGGACTAAGTCTGCTTGTTCCTCTTCATCAGTTTTAGAGGCTGCTGTGCTCTCTTCACTCCCCGTGCCCTCTCAGTTGCTGCAGTAGCTGGCTTTTTACCCTTGCCTTTTGAGGCACTTGGCTCAGGCAGCCTACTCTTTCTGGTTGTAAGAGGAACATTGTCCTCTTCATCCTCATCAAAGGTAGGGTAATCAGAAGCTATTTTTGTGATCACATCCCTTAGAAGGGTGTATGCTACTTTTTTCTTGGGAGTTTGAGAGGGGGTAGGGGTTGCTGTTGTTGCTTCAGGGTCAGCTTCGTCATGTTCTTCTTCAGTTTCAGCCCCCAAATCCTTCAGGGGGCTTTCAGTTCTCTTTCTCTTCTTGCTTCTCAGGTCTTCAGTGGTGGTGGTGGTGGGTTATTGTTGTTGTTGTGAAGGTGCTGGTGGCATCCAATCAGATTCTGATGCATCCGGGACTGCTTCAGCACTGAGACTGTTATGCTTCTCAGGGGTGGCTTGCTATGAGGTGTGATCCTGCTCAGGCAGAATCTGGATTGGAAATTATGGTATTGGGTGCACCTTTTTACATTGGTTAAGCTCCCGCACCCTTTGCTGCCATTTGAAATGGTCCAAGGAAAAATGCTAATACAGTTGTTGTTGCAGCATATGTTGCTGCAGCACTTGAGTCAGAAACTCCACCTTTTGCTCTAGCCCTGTAGAGCGGTCCTGCTGCTTTGAGGGCTCTCCTGGTTCCATAACCTGCTCCTTTTCCTTGGTTTGGGTTGCTTTGGCTGAGTTGGATATAAACCTATTTATCAACCCAATATCAATGCTCCCTGAGTTCCTATCCTCCACTTCCCTTTTGTGAAGCTCTATGCCACATCGCATGCATAGTTCAGTGATAAAGCAGGGGAAGACCAATTGGCCTTTTGTGCTTGTGGCACAATTGGAAATCTCCTGCTGAATCAACCTCCTTACATTTATCTTCTTTCCCTCCAAGATGCAGTAAAGGAGCACCAGACACTCTTTCTTAACAGTTTCAGTATGAGCAGTGGGGGAGAGTTTGCGTCTCAGGAAGTGATGCCAAACCTTGGCTAAGGGTTTCAGAGCAGACCTAGAAATTTTCAATTGATTTCTAGAAGTTGGTAGCCATTGCGTCCCTAGGACAATCACAACGTCCTTCATAGCAGTCAGCTGCTTCACAATAGCCTTCTTCAATAGAGGTTGGTACTCATCTTCCTCTTCAGCTAGGTTCAGCTTTAAATTGATGGTCTTTGCAGAGAAGCTGGCCTTGCACCCACGCACCATGAAATGGGTTTGCTCAGCCCCTCCAATGTTTGCATAGAAGTCAGGGACAAGTGGATTTCAAAACCCAGTTGGGTGACTAGCAAATCGTTTCCACTTATGCTTGTCAATCACCACGGCAACGTCATCAGGGAGACCATAGGAGGCCTTGTTAGAGATCGTGAACCCTTTCTCAGCGTGGGGTTCACTTAGAAGAGTGATGTTATTGTATCTGGCCACGACTTCAGCATCCACAAACAACTCATAGGCCTCAAACTCATCACTAGAAGTGGGCTTGCTCTTTTTCACAGCATAATGCTTCACGCGAGGCATGGTGGAGCAGTGATGAGGGGAGAGAGATGAAGGTGGGAGATGAAGAAATTTAGGGGAAGCTGAGGCTTGGGTAGGGGAAAAGGTAGGTGAACGTGTGGGTGTGTGATGGTTAAAAAGAGAGTGGGTTGGCTTTATAGAGAGAAGAGTGATGGGTGAGTGATGGTGATTGACACTGGTGGTTGAGAATGTGTGGTTAGAGAGAGGTGCGATTATCGAGAGAGAATAAATGGTGAGAGGGATGCTTGGGGAGTTGTGACTATACGGAGAATTGCTCCACCTTTTCTCTTTCAACTTTTTGAAATTGTTTTATCCAAATTTCGAACTGATGTGATTTCCCCCCAAAAAGCAACGCAAAGCCCGAATCAGTTACTTGGGCCTCCAACCTGTTTCAGTCCAATGAACAACCACACCACCACCTGGGATAGTTATACCACCTGGATCCACAACTTCCGTTCTCTTTGTTTTATGTTTATTGAGTTAGTGCCAAATAAAAAAACAAAAACAAAAATAACAATATAAACAAAGGAAATTTTTGCTGGCTTGCCTCCCAGTAGCGCTTGGTTTACAAGTCCTCAGCCTGACTTAGAGCATGTGGAACATCAAGGATCAGCCATGACTGTGGTGGCCTGTGCCTTAGCAAATGGCTCACCCCAGTAATGCTTGACCCTTTGCCCGTTTACCTTAAAGGTTCTACCAGAAGCTACATCAAGCAATTCAATGGCTCCATGTGAGTGGACATGAACAATGGTGAAGGGTCCAGACCATGTAGATTTGAGCTTCCCTGGGAACAGCTTCAGTCTGGAATTGAAGCACAAAACTTGCTCCCCTTTTGCAAAGTCTATCTTCTGAATTTTTCTATCATGCCAGGCCTTTGTTTTAGCCTTGTAAACTTCTGCTCCCTCATATGAAAACAACTTGTGTTCTTCAAGCTCATTGAGCTGCAGCATACGAGTTGCTCTAGCTTGTGCTAGATCAAAGGTTGAGCTTTTTAACTGCCCAGAAGGCTTTATGCTGCAACTCAAAAATTGCAAAAATTTCAACACAATCCAACTAGCAAAACCCAAACTAAAAACGAAATTAAGCTCAAGGAAGCTAGCTCTAGATACCACATGATATGATCCAAGTTAGAATCATCAAATTTGAAGGATCTATCCAAGAGCTTGTTCTTAGTTTTTATGTAAAAATGATGAGAAGAATTGGGGAAGAAAAAGGTGCGGTTGTCACCCGAATATGAAGAACAAAAGGAATCCACCAAGGAGTGTAAATAACTAAATAAGAAACTTAAACAAATAAGAATGAAAGTGCAACAACTAAAAACAGAATGTAAATGGCGCAAATGTAAAGAAGAACATAAGATAAATTAAGAAAATGGAAGAGGAAGAAGATGAAGGGGAAGGCGCCACAATCATCCAAAGAATTGGAAGATTGATAAGCCAAGGAGGATTCGCCACAAAGAGATAGAACTCTTTGATAAGAATCAAACAAGTTCTAATCCAAGAACTTGAAGAGGAGGAGCCAATGCTCAACTCACAAAAATACCCATATAGGATAAATTCTAATTTCATTCAAAGTTATCTAAATGAGGTCATACAAGTCCTATTTATAGAAGCTAAGGAACATTCTAGGTTAAGGTGGCTGAGTAATTTCGTGGCCCATATAGCCCAAAATATAATTAAAGACCAAAACCAATTACAAGCCTAAAAATGCCTAATTAAGTCAAATCCGTCCAGAACAGCGTTCCCAACTTCTAGTCCGGTTTTCATCATGATAGAGTCCGAATCAGGTTTTTAACTTTAAACGAAACTTGTAGCTAGTTCTCTTATCTTTCCAACGCATCAAGAATCACATCAATCGGATATCTAGAACGCAAGATATAACCAAAACCGTGAAGAAGGTTTTCTTTGGACTTGAATGGATTAAGTCAAACTCGTCCAGAACAGCGTTCCCAACTTCTAGTCCGATTTTCATCATGATAGAGGCCGAATGAGGTCTTTATGCTTGAGATAACATTTATAGATAATTTAGTGATATTTCCAACGCATTAAATATCACTGCATTCGGATATCCATAACTCAAGATATACCCAACACATTAAAGAGGATCACTTGGACTTAAAGAGTTTGAATTGGACTTGAATGGATTGACCTCCTCTTGTTGCAAAGTTCACTTGCCCCTCCTTTGCCTCCATCACTTTATAACATGCGGGGTATAAGGATGTCACAACTCTATTTGCATTTAATGAAGATCTGCAAAATTAATGAAGAAGACTCTAACAGCTTCAATTCTTTGAAGACTATTTGATGAAGAAGATATTGAAGATTCGAACTGAGAACTAACACAGCATTCGACGCAACAATTACTCTGTGCATTTATATCTTCATTCTTTCATTTTTTATTCTTCAATCATTTGAAGTTAATACGTAGTCTTTCAAACCTTCACATTTAATACACTCTTCTGAATGCTTGTGAAAGACTTGCAAATTGTAATTATTTTACATCTTTTCTCAAACAAACCTGAGTGAGCCTGAAGAGGCTAAATGAGAAAACAATACTTATGTTAGAGCCTGAAGAGATTAGGTGCGTAAAGAATACATGTCTGTCCTGTAACCTGATCAATTATAGTTGAGAAAACTTGGTGCTGCCAAGGACTGGACGTAGACTTAGTTATTAAGGGGTAAACCAAGATAAACCTGATGTGTTTAATCTCTCTATCCCTTATCTCTTTAGTTTGATTATATGTCTTAACTGTCTTTTAACTAAGGAGGTTATAATTGTGTTTATCAATCTATTTTTCATCTTGCATGTTTGTGTGCCTCTCTGTGAAAAACCTTCAAACAAGTTGCTTGTCTGACTGCTCTGTCTTAAAACACTCGTCTGCTCTCTACTGTGCTTGCGGAAAAGTTTCTATTTCACTTTAAATCTGGTAAACATAATTCAACCCCTTCTAGTGTTTACATTTGTCTATTTCAGTTTGTTTTTTCTTTGAGTAAAACATCAATTTAATTCTTGAAGTTTGGTTTAATCAGTCAATTTGATTCATGAAATTTAGTCCTAATTGTCAATTTGGTACTCTCAAAGCTGCAACATTTGACTTTTGATTTTTTTCAACTATTAAAGGACACCGTCTTGATCAAGGTTTGCCACATAGGTACCAAGTTAGCACTTAATGTCCCACATAAGACACTCCATTAGATTTAACCGATGCACTCTAATGTTAGAGACTAAATTGAGGAAGTGCGTGTTTGATTTCAATGTAGAGAGTATCAGAATTGCGTTTGATTCCTATCAAACGTGATTTTAGTAAAAATAGAGGTGTTTGGTTACTATTAGTCAAAATTGATTTTGTCTTCAAATGTGATTCTACATAGAAGCTAACGAATGTAGTTTTCGTGTTGAGTTGAAAAATTTACACTAATTTGTACATCGAACTTGCTTTCAAAATAAAAACATATAAACATAAATCACTTCACCTCAAACTCAATTATAATCAAATCAATTTTACAAAATTAATTTCATTCAAAATTATGTCTATCAAACTCCCATCGAAACACACACAACTAAATTTGCTTTTTTTATAATGTTAGGGACCACCAAATTGACCCAAGATCCTAAAATGTTTTACTCTACAACCACATGATAGATACAAGTGATAAATACGAGCTCCAATTGCGATATTATTTTAGTTGATGGCTAACTCAGAAGGATGAAAATGTAGGACCTTTAGAAATCAGCTAAAATCGGAAAATATTTTACTCATTACTTATTACCTTAACTAATGCTTTGAGGACCAACCTGCATATGTTTGGTCCTAGTGGTCAGGGATTCGAACACCTTAAGCAAGTGATTAGAAGTTCGAATCTTGACTCTTATGTATGGAGAAAAGTTGATTGGGAGGGAAGAACACACTTTTGTGTGCCCGACAGATTCTCGACAGAGATTAATCACTGCTAACGATGGTGAATACTTCGTACCTATATCATGATTAAAAAAAAAAAAACTAATGCTTTGAGGCAAACATTGCCTATGGTCAGCATTCAAATCAACTGTTGACACATTTAACATGTAGTGGTCCATATGAGAAATACTCCTATTTCTAAAGAATGTCCTTACACAGTCATCTGATGATTTGATTCGAGAGTCTATAATAGGCAGTGTCTACTTAAGAATTTGTCCTAATCTAAAGTGGGAGTTACACTATCATGAACGGCAAAAGGTGCAAAACCATAAAGCATAACCATATATTGTTGACATAGCCACATAGGCTTTGAGATATGCAATTCAAGGTTAAAGACAACACGTATCACTGCACAACGAAATAATAAAGAAGATTCTATAGAATCCCTGAGGTACCATAGCCTTATCTATATGGCTCAATCAGATGGTAAGAACTTAACTTCATGTGATATTCATATGATTTAATTAATTGCGATGTCGCATTCTGATTGAACATAGGGTATCCAAAGTTTTTATTTTTCAAGAATACCATAGCAACGCACAATAATAAATCGTACACAGTCCAATAATACAGACAGAACTTGATACTCTATCTGAATCTGGGAATAAAGTTGAAAGTTTGCATGGAGCCACAATTTTATTGACAAGGTTAATGTTTACTTAACAAATATACTAGCTAAATCATTTTTCATTTCATCCTATCAAACCGCACACATCGCCAGGGAAATATAGCTGAACTAGTAATTGACCGTCAAATCTTCAATTAAGAACGGACTACAAAACTGGAATGGTTTGGATGTCCTTCTATGTACATAAAAATACGAGTAAACCATCACTGTGATCTCTGAAAGTGTGAGATGCTGTCACTTTAGTCCCTGGAAGCAGTTAAATTACGAAAGAGTCCCTCAATGTTAATTTCATTAGTAAACTTAGTCCCTGGGATTAACTTTACTAATGAAATTAACATTGAGGGACTAACTTGACTAACAAAATTAACATTGAAGGACTTTTTTATAATTTAACTGCTTTTAGGAACGGAATTGACAGCGCCTCACACTTTTAGGGATCAAAATGATAATTTACTCTAAAAATAAAAAAATTGTTAATATAATGATCAAAGCACACTTTGATGTTCACAATTATAAGACTTTATCATTATTCACAAAGAAACCAAAGTTGTGAAGCTGAAATAATAATGATAGTAGTGATAGAAACAATTCCTACTAAAGAAATCTTAGCTGCCTAGCCACATTACTGTTACCACTATTTGAAAGTTACTTTAGTATTGGAGGAAGATGGGGAGAGCAATAAAGAAGCAGACAAGTTTGTATTGCTGCTACTTATTGGGTATGACTGCGTCATCTTTGCCATTTGCTCTTCCCTGGAATGATTACTTTCTTGATGTTCATTTGCAGAAGATCCATCAAGCAGCATGTCAACTTTCATATATTCCTCTCTCTCTTGCCTAATTTCTTTCAGCATTGCTGTAACATCTTTCATGGTTGGCCTGTCATCAGGGCTTGGGTTTACACAGAGGAAAGCCACACCTAAAGTCTGCAACATTTCCTCAATTTCAGATTCTGGCCGAGCTCGTAAGCTTTCATCTAGAACTTCAAGTCCCCCTTTTTTCTGTTTTACCCAGTCAACAATGTGGAGTCCATCTGGTATTGTTGGATCAATTGGTTGTTTTCCTGTTAGAACTTCTAACACCACAACACCATAGCTGTACACATCACTTTTCTCTGTTATCTTCATCATATAACCATACTCTGCATTTTCCAGCAATAAAGCAGTAGTGCATAGATGTTAATATGTTTTGAGGTTTAAAATGCATTCAGAAAGGCTATCTAAAATAAAAAATGGATGTGGAACATTTATTCAATTACATATCTACTTGGTTTCTTTCTTGTTGATTATGTGAATCAGGAATTAATTTGTCTCCCTAATTGCATTTAATAGCTTTCCTAGAATATGCTAGACAAATCAGGAATTGATTTGTTCTCCTTTATTGTATATATTAGCATTCCTAAAATAGGCTAGACAAATCAGGCAATAGGATATTTGACATAATGAGTTGTAATTACCTGTAAATGCTCCTACCATTATTTATAGAAGGAATAGCAATGTAGAAAGGCAATCAAGCCATTTCTTCTGACATGGTATCAGTCTAGGTTCGATCCAAATTGTTTCCTGGTTGTTCGTTCTTGGTTTGGTCGCACTTGGGTCTGGTCACGACTTCTCTCTAGTGTGTTTCACTTCTGCTCGCGGTTCCTGGTTTACTCCTGCTCGCGTTTCCTGGTACGCTCCTGCACGACATTTCTGCTTACGATTCCTGGCTATGTGATTTGTGGGTCTGTGCTTTCGCGATTCCCTGGTTCTGTGATTTCGCGATTCGCCGCTACAGCAACGTTGTTTCATCGGGTCCGTGCTGCTCGCTGTTCCTTCGGCCATCATGACAACTCCAGAGACAGACCATTTCTGTGTCCGCTTCACTGGCAAGAATTATGCTGCTTGGGAATTCCAGTTCAAGATGTATGTCAAAGGGAAAGGATTATGGGGTCACCTGTATGGGCTCTCCCCGGCGCTGGCAGAGAAACCTGCCTTAGATGCTTGGGAAGTGAAAGATGCTCAATTTATCTCTTGGATTCTCAGTACTATTGATCCCCAGATGATCAATAATTTGCGCTCTTTTACAACGGCTCAACAAATGTGGGATTATTTGAAGCGTATTTATAATCAAGATAATACGACCAAACGTTTTCAGTTGGAGCTGGAGATAGCCGATTACAAACAAGGTGATTTGTCCATTCAAGAGTATTATTCTGGCTTTTTGAATTTGTGGACAGAACACTCTGCCATTATATATGCTGCTGTTCCCAAAACTTCTCTCTCGGCTGTCCAAGACGTCCACAACACTAGTAAGCAGGATCAATTTCTCATGAAACTTCGCCCGGAGTTTGAGGCTGTCAGAGGTGCTTTGCTGAATCGGAACCCTGTTCCCTCTTTGGATACATGTGTTGGCGAACTTCTCCGGGAGGAGCAACGTCTACTTACCCAAGGAAACATGTCTCATGATGCTGCCCTTCCCGAACCTGTGACGGTTGCATATGCTGCCCAGAGTAGAGGTAAAGGCCGTGATATGCGATAGGTCCAATGCTTTTCTTGCAAACAATTTGGACATATTGCTTGTAGTTGCAGTAAGAAGTTTTGCCATTATTGCAAGCAGCAGGGTCATATCATCTCTGACTGTCCCACGCGTCCCCCACGACAAACACAGCGACCGGTGCAGGCATTTCATGCCACTACCAGCATGGCAGCTTGTCCTTCCACCCATGGTGCATCTGATGGTGGTGCTCTACAGCCTGAAATGATTCAACAAATGGTACTTTCCGCTCTTTCAGCCTTGGGCATTCAAGGTAAGTCATCTAATGTTTCTCGTCCATGGTTTCTTGATTCTGGTGCAGCCAATCATATGACGGGTTCCTCTGACTACTTGCACAATATACATTCTTACCATGGTACTCAGAAAATTCAAATTGCTGATGGTGATACTCTTTCTATCACTAATGTTGGTGACATAAACTCTTATTTTCGGAATGTGCTTGTATCACCTGGACTTGCTTCGAACTTATTGTCTGTTGGTCAATTAGTGGACAATAATTGTAATGTTAATTTTTCTCGGGCTGGTTGTCTTGTGCAGGAGCAGGTGTCGGGGAAGGTGATCGCGAAGGGGCCTAAAGTGGGAATATTGTTTCCACTCCAGTTTATTTCCAATCATTTATCTTTTGCTTGCAATAATGTTTTGAATCTCTATGAGGATTGGCATAGAAAATTGGGCCATCCAAACTCTGCTGTTTTGTCTCACTTATTTAAAACTGGTTTGTTGGGAAATAAACATGTTGTTTCAACTGCATCTGTTTCCTGTTCTGTTTGCAAATTGGCTAAAAGTAAAACACTTCCTTTTCCGTCTGGTGCTCATCGTGCTTCCACTTGTTTTGAAATGATTCATAGTGATGTTTGGGGTATGTCTCCTGTGGCTTCTCATGCTAATTATAAATATTTTGTCACATTTATCGATGATTACAGTCGTTTTACTTGGATACACTTTCTTAGATCTAAATCTGAAGTGTTTTCCATGTTTAAGAAATTTATGACATATGTTGAAACTCAGTTCCACACCAATATTAAAATCTTTCGCTCTGATTCTGGTGGTGAGTACATGTCTCATGAGTTTCAATAGTACCTGCAGTAAAAAGGCATCTTATCTCAACGATCTTGTCCCAATACCCCTCAGCAAAATGGCATTGCAGAATGCAAGAATCGTCACTTGCTTGATGTGACATGCACATTGCTTCTCCAAGCTTCCGTTCCATCCAGATTTTGGGTGGAGGCTCTTTCCACAGCTGTCTTCTTGATCAATCGCCTTCCTTCTACGGTTATTGATCTTGATTCGCCTTTCTTTCGTCTTTTTAAAACTCAGCCTGATTATACTGCTTTACATTCTTTTGGGTGTGTATGTTTTGTTCACCTCCCTCCGCTTGAACGGCATAAGCTTGGAGCACAATCTGTCCAATGTGCATTTATGGGGTATAGTCACTCTCATAAGGGTTTCGTGTGTTATGACATTTCTAATCATCGTTTCCGCATTTCCAGGAATGTGACATTCTTTGATAATCAATTTATGTTTCCTTGTCTTTCTCCTCCTTTGCATGATATTGCCATTTTCCCCAAATTTTCTACCTTGTCTCATTCTACAGAACGTTTCAAACCAGGCATCACATATGTCAGACAACGCAGTCAGCATGTTCCCACTCCCCCTTCCGACATTGCTCCGCCACCTGATCCTGTACCGGTTACACCACGATGATCTGGTAGAATGTCTCGAGCACCTGATAGATATTCACCAGACATGTATACTTCCTCTCATACTTCTCTGACTGCTTCTCTCTCTGGCACATCGATTCCTACTTGTTACTCACAGGCCGTTAAAGATGTGCGTTGGATAAAAGCAATGAATGATGAACTTCAGGCCCTTCAAGAGAATTTCACATGGGATATTGTCTCTTGCCCTCCTGATATCAAACCCATAGGTTGCAAATGGGTGTATTCTGTGAAACTGAATTCTGATGGTTCCCTCAACCGTTACAAGGCTCGATTAGTTGCCTTAGGGAACAAGCAGGATATGGAATTGATTATGATGAGACATTTGCACCCGTTGCCAAAATGACAACTGTCAGAACTGTGCTTTCTATAGCTGCATCTAATGGTTGGTCTCTTCATCAAATGGATGTGAAGAATGCATTTCTTCATGGTGATCTGACTGAAGATATTTATATGACTCCTCCTTAGGGTCTATTCTCTTCATCTAAGGGTGTGTGCAAGCTCAAACACTCCTTATATGGTTTGAAACAGGCTCCCAGAGCATGGTATGAGAAGTTCCGTTCCATTCTACTTGGGTTCTCCTTTACTTAGAGTCACTATGACTCCTCTTTGTTCATTCATCGCACATCTACGGGCATTGTTCTACTCCTCCTTTATGTTGATGATATGGTTATTACTGGTTCTGATCAGGCATCCATCCACGAACTTAAACAGCAATTATAGGCCTCATTTCATATGAAAGATCTTGGTAACCTGCATTATTTTCTTGGCCTTGAGGTTCATTCTACTTCCACGGGTATATTTCTCCATCAGCATAAGTATGCCACGGACCTGATCTCTATGGCCGGCCTCTAATCAGCTAATCCGGTGGATACTCCTCTTGAAGTTAATGTTAAATATCACCGTGATGAGGGTGACCTTTTGACCGATCCTTTATTGTGTCGGCAGCTCATGGGTAGTCTTAATTACTTGACCATTACACGACCTGACATATCGTTTGCTGTTCAGCAGGTAAGTCAGTTCATGCATTCTCCTCGTCATCTTCACTTGGCAGCGGTTCGTCGTATAATTCGCTACTTGAAAGGTACCTCTCAACGGGGTCTATTCTTTCCCCCTGGGACAACTCCTAAATTGATTGCTTATAGTGATGCTGATTGGGCTGGGCGTCCTGACACTCGGCGATCTGTCACTGGTTGGTGCATGTTTCTTGGTTCTTCATTGATCTCATGGAAAAGTAAGAAGCAAGCAAGAGTCTCTAAATCATCTACTGAATCAGAGTATCGTGCCATGTCTACTGCTTGTTCTGAAATAATTTGGCTTCGTGGTCTTTTGGCTGAACTTGGATTTCCTCAAACAGAGCCAATGTCTCTCTATGCTGACAATACAAGTGCCATTCAGATTGTTGCCAATCCTGTTTTCCATGAGCGCACCAAGCATATTGAAGTAGATTGCCATTCTATCCGTGAGGCTTATGATGAGCATGTTATATCAATCCCTCACATTAATACTCAGTTTCAGGTGGCAGATATTCTTACCAAAGTTATTCCTCGCCCGCGCCATCAGTTTCTTGTTAGCAAATTGATGCTCCTTGACCAGCCGCATCAATTTGAGGGGGCTATGAATCAGGAATTAATTTGTCTCCTTAATTGTATTTAATAGCTTTCCTAGAATATGCTAGACAAATCAGGAATTGATTTGTTCTCCTTTATTGTATATATTAGCATTCCTAAAATAGGCTAGACAAATCAGGCAATAGGATATTTGACATAATGAGTTGTAATTACCTGTAAATGCTCCTACCATTATTTATAGAAGGAATAGCAATGTAGAAAGGCAATCAAGCCATTTCTTCTGACAGATTATGGTCATGGACTAGGAAGCGGATATGACACAGGACATGGGACACAGGACACGAATACAATATGACACAGAAAGGGATATTATGTGATAAATTTAAAATTATAGGATATGAAACATATAAAATTAACATAAAATCAATATAAATGCACAAAACTTAAATTAAAAGAGAAAAATATTGTTTTAGAAGTTAGCATGAGTGATTATAATTATAATAAAATGCTCTATTTAATTATTATGATATTTCCATCTATATTTGTATAAAACTTCAAAAAGTAAAAGTGAAAAATTGTATAATAAAAGTATACAACTAAGGGTATTCGAAAGTGTGGATAAAATATCTGATACAGATCCAACACGGACGGATATGATGACTATTTTGAAATGTTTGTGTTTGGTTATGGTGATAGACTCTCCCTAATATGATATGATCATATGAGTGATTAAACTAAATATGAAAGAGTCAAACTTTTGGACTGTAATACTAACCAGGTGCTATGTAACCATAGGAACCAGCTAGTGTACTGGAAGATCGTGCAAAATCTCCATCATCAACAAGTTTGGCAAGTCCAAAATCAGCGATATATGCTTCAAATGCTTGGCCTATGAGGATGTTGTTGGCCTTAATGTCCCTGTGAACAATGGGAGGAGCACAGTCATGATGTAAATAAGCCAAACCTTGAGCTGCTTCCAGTATTACCCGATATCTGATGTCCCATTCCAAGCAGTTGCTCCGTTCATGTAGTATATTTCCTAGACTCCCATTTGGCATATAATCATACATAAGCAATCTTGTGTTTCGATTCCAACAGCAACCCAAGAATCTGACTATATTCTTGTGGCGAATTGAACCAAGAGTCTTCACCTCAGCTGAAAAGGAATCACGAACTCCCCCATTAACTGCTAACTTGTCATTTTGACAATCATATTTTGAAGCCATTGTTGTTGGCCATAGCTTTTTCACAGCAATGACATCCCCATTTTCAATTTCTGCCTTATAAACAATTCCTGAACATCCCTTTCCAATTATATTGGATTCCACCAAGCATTTTAAGACTTGCTCCACAGAGAAACTCACCTTTTGGAATGGAGTGAACTGCCAAGGCCTTGCATTCTCTCCCATCTCAGAATCATTGTCATCTCTAGCCATCTTCCTTGCTCGAAAGACACTGACAATTCCGAAGATTGCCATGGCAACAGTCAAGGCACATAGCAATCCAATGGCCAGTTTGATTCTGTCTGACCTCTTGGAATTTGTACTACTAAGCATTTTTGTCATTGAAGCATTGCTAATAAAACATGTATCATAACCATTAGGACACAAACCTTGATTTCCTTCCCAATCTGTTGGTGACAATTGGTGGAATAACTTGCTGTCTGGCAGATAACCGGTGATTTTGTTATAGGAAATATTCAGAGAAACAAGATTTTCAAGCCCTGTAAATGCCATCAAGTCACCTTCAAGCATGTTGTGTGAAAGGTCTAGGACAGACAACTTGTTCAAAGAAGAAACCTGTGGTGGGATTGTTCCAGATAATGCATTATGACTCAAATTTAGAGCTATATCAAGTGCTTCAATTTCAAACAGTTCTTCTGGGATGCTCCCTGCGAACATGTTGCTGCTAAGGTCTAGCAGTTGAAGACCTGAACAGTGCCCAAGTGAAGAGAGTATTGATCCAGAGAATGAATTTTTGCTAAGGATGACTCTAAGAAGTGAAGTGACTTGGCCAATACTCATTGGCACCTCACCAGAAAAGTTATTCATAGAGACATCCAAGACCTCAAGCCTATTGAGAGAAGATAAATAACTAGGCAAAGCACCAGAAAGTGAATTATTGCTTAGATTAAGCATTTGCAGTTCTTTGCAATTTCCAATGTCATCAGGCACTGACCCAGTAAGTTGATTATCAGACAGATCAAGGAAGCTGAGGTTATTGAGGAAGCCAATTCCTCTTGGTATCTCTCCACTGATTCTGTTGTTTACAAGTCGGAGTCGAATGAGAGAACTGCAGTTGCCAATTTCTGGGGGAATTGGACCTGAAATATCATTAGAAATTAGCAGAAGCTTTGTTAAATTTTGAAGATCAAACAAGCCTGGGGGTAAGCTATCAGTGAGTGCATTGTATGATAAATCCAAAGCTTCAAGGCTTCTACATCCACCCAATGCTGATGGAATGCCACCTTCAAGGTTGTTCTGCCAAGCGAAAAAGACAATTAACTTTGTCAACCTTCCAAGCTCAGCTGGAATTGAACCTGATATCTGATTAGTATCTAACTGCAACTGCATGAGATTCGAAAGATTGGAAAGAACAGCTGGTATTGAACCAGAAATATTATTGTTACTTAGCATAAGCTCTTCAAGATTTGAGAGATTCCCCAAACTTTGAGGTATGCCTCCGGATAAAGAATTTAAGGATATATCAAGAATCTTCAAGCTTCTACAGTTGCCAATTTCCTCAGGTATGCTTCCAGCCAAGCTGTTTTGCCACAGTAACATCTTTTCCAGTTTCTGAAGCTTGCCAAGCTCCTTTGGTATTGAACCAGATAGATCATTCTCATACAGAAACAAGTTCACAAGCTCTGAACAGTTCCCTATCTCACGTGGAATCTCACCTGACAGCATAGTACTATAAATAGATATGGTTTGGATCATGCTTAGCTTACCTAATGAAGCAGGTATTGAACCAGAAATCCTAGTGTCAGCAAGACCCAATATAGTCAAATTCCTGCAATCACCAAATCCATCTGGAATCTTCCCCACAATATCCTTGTTACCTCCTGCTCGTATAACCTCCAGATTTGAAAGCTTTCCCAATTCAATAGGAAGATCACCACTAAGGCTATTATCAAATATGTTGATGTTCTTAAGGTTAGCACAATCACCAAGCCCTCTTGGGATTGGCCCAGTGAGCTGGTTAGAGTTCAAGCTCAAGTCTTGGAGATTTTGGAGCTTCCCAATACTTGAAGGAATGTTACCAACAAGACTATTTGAGCTAAGGTCAATGACTGTAAGTTCAAGGCAATTCCCAATGTGAGGTGAGATGACCCCAGTGAGATTAGCCCCAGAAATGATAAGCTTTTGAAGGAAGGGAAGGGAAGAAATATTGGAAGGAAAAGGAAGGGCTAACTCAACTGCTTCAATGTTAATTTCAGTGACATGGTTTTCTGAAGAGCATTTGATGCAAGACCAGTTGCATGGAGTATAGTCCAAAGGGTTCCAGTTAGAAAAAGGTGAAGGAACATTGGAGGAGCTATGCACCCATGAAAGCAAAACATGAGCTTCATTGTTTGCAGCAGAAGAAAGATGAGCAAAAAGTGTGAAGAAATAAAGACAGAGGACACAGTGATGATGGTATTGGTAATGGTTGGTCATGAAAGATTGCCTCGACATTTGGTGGTGGTTGCTGTGGTTGTTCAAGGCCTGCCTCGACATCGGCATTGACAATTGCCTCAAAACTCCAGCCATAGCAACTCTTGGATTTGAACAAGTGTGTGTCTCTCTTTTTCTATCCTTTAGCTTATCTCTCTCATCATCGGTTTTCTTGGACTTGTTGAGAGTGTAACCAATGTAGGTGAAACTAGGCTTACTTTTATAGTTAATTCCTTTGTAGTCAACAGACAAGACACAAGACAGCAGATTTTTATAAGATTATGTAGTCAGAACACCACCACCTCCTCCTAACCTCGGGGTTCTGTTCTTTTGCCGTATATATTCTGCCGCGTTGAAATATGCAAACCTTGTTTGATACTAATCAGATGATACCATGTGTTGTTGCATTGTTTTCCTCAACTAATTAGGTAGCTAATATGGTCTGTGCCATTTATATATTTGTTGATAAGCGAGCTGCTTTTTTAAATTTTTTTTTTTTTTGGTGTTAAGCTGCTTTTCTAATTTAAACACTCGTAATACTATACTTGAATAATACTTTACTCATATTTATATATAATTTATTTATTTTATTTTAACTTTATATAATATATGATATTATATCCAACCACATTTATCTTAGAAAAGAATATCCACCTTGTACTGTCCGAGATTATAAGGTCGGCACAACCGAACTTGAAAGATAAGACGAGCACTAGCTCAGATATATACTCTTATGAACTGAGGGTAAATACTTCTTAATAAGATGAAGACAAATACCTGGCTAAAATAACCTTTAGATCGAAGATAAATATCTCGGCATATTATGACAAAGTCAAGGATGACGTAGTTAAAATGTAACTGCATTTTATCTTCAGCTCGGATATCTTGGAGCTACATCTTTATGTGTTTGTCATAACAACATAACTACTTCGGATAAAGGAATATATCTTTTATCTATTATCTAGAATCTCTCTAAATACATAGGGATATCAACCTCATCTTTATAACAGCTTACAACATCTTATCCATATTCGGTTACAACACCGACATTATAAATAAAGGGGGTACACTACAAGTAAATTTATCTTATGCTTTACACTTAAACTCTAATTAATCACTCACTAACTTGAGTGTCGGCATCCCAATGCAGGCACACATCTGGAGGAGATTGACGAGACCATAAAGCTATTAGAAGCAACCTCTGACTGGATACCTTGTCTTCAGGTATTTGTATAGAACATTGGCGCCCAACGTGGGACTCGAACCCACGACCACAAGGTTTAGAGCCTGATGACATTGGTTATTAACCTCATTTGGCACCTGTTGGAACCAACGCGGTTATGAATCATGACCCCTCAAAGTTTTGATTTTAACAAAAGTATTAAACTAGATGAACAAAGAAGTTTATGGAATAATGTATCTATTTTAAGTGTGCAGGTATAAAAGTCCAAAGACTTAAGATCAATAAAGTCTATCATTATTCAAATAATACGATTAGTGGCCTCAGTCTATGGACTATGATCTTATCTAAAAGACAAACAAGCATGAGTCCAATGACTCATCTAGTCACACGAAGTTATTTGTGTTTTCGTTCAATTGATTTATTCTATTTATCCTGTTTATTGGACTAACGTTTTAAAAGCGTAATTGTTAAAAGCGATATTCAAAATATTGTCTTTCATGTAAAAGTACTCTTTGCAACATAGTACCCTCAAACATATAAATGCCTATCTGTTCCAGACACAAAGCTGAATCAACTAAGTTGACTCTACTGAAGAAGAAAGACAAAAGACAGCTTTCGGATACAACACAGAAAGGTCAGTTCTAATTTTAGCTCTCTGATAACCTAGTTCACTTTTCAGAAGACTATTAACAAGTTATCAGTCTCAACAGACCTTTGCATTAAATGATCATCAAAACGGCTATTTGCCTCCGTTGAAGAAGGGCAGAATGTTGAAGTGTAGAAACACTATAAATACCCCCAAACTCTGAAGAAACAAGGGACACACTTGCAATATACAAGAACACAAGCACACAAGCTATCAAAGCATTCAAAAGCTTACAAGCTTTCTCTGAAATTGTTATATTTAATATTCACTCTCTGCGTAGAGTTGCTTTCAGAGTTTGTACGTAATCTTTCTATCCTTACGCATAGTGAGTTAGAACTTTGTTGAAAAAATCTTTTTCAACTAACTAAGTTTGAGTCTGGAGAGGCTTGTCTGTAAAAGAAAACTTGTAGAATACTTGTAATTGCTAAAGGTTTTTTAGTGGATAAAGCCTTCACGTAGAAAGGACTGGACGTAGCTCTTGTGGTTAAGAGCGAACTAGGATAACATCTTTGTGTGCTTTTCTAATCCCTTATCTCTGCGCTTATATTTTTTTATAACTAACTTTGGGGATTAAGATTGCTTTTATTGACAAGTGTTTTAAAGTAAACGTTTTTAAGCTTGCGTCCAACGTTTTGCGGTTTGTGACACCCCCCTTGGGTGCTACGTCCCAAACTCGATGCGGAAAACATAATCAAATAAAAACGCTGGTTGCTTTCGGAAAAAAACTTTAAGTGAGACGACCCCATACATATGAAACCATCCCGTTGGTCCTAACCTCTTATTATTGTTATATATGCCTAGCCATATATAAAGCGATAGCGTGGTATGAAAACAGCGTTGAGGAAGTAAACAAACAAAAACGGCAACGTAGACAAGCGATCAGAGTAAAAGCGCAATATAACATAACTGTATAATAATATACATAACTTAGCCCCATCAATAGGTCACTGTACATATATACACTGTGACAGCCACTACCCTGTATATAATAAAATATAAATAAAATCATACATGTCTTTAAAAATAATATAACAATTAAAATAAAAACATATCCTCAAGGGTAATGTGTATCACATCATCTATAACATAAAACGTAGGAATCTGAAATAATCAAAATCCTTTAAAAACAAACTACGGAAAACATAAATAATAAACATAACCCAAATCCCGATGTCACATATCAGAGATGGTATACATATACCGATAATACATTGGAATAAAGCTAAACAACTGAACATAAATCCTAACTACTACTACTACTAAGAGAGATCTCCACGGGATCACTCCTCGTCGGCATGCTCACCCTTGTCTGCACATACAACATCATATGCACAAGGACAACAAAAGATAGGGGTGAGAAACACGATCATAAATATATGTAAACGGAATGGAATAGTAATTAAGATGACATACAACATACATCAATCAACACAGATATATTCAATATATATATATATATATATCAAAAATGCATGTCGATGCGAATGCAACATCACTACTCCGTATGCATGTGGCCAACAACTCTAACTCTGGAAAGACGATTAGGAGTACATGTCCGGTTATCAACGTGGATGATATGCCAGACCATGGGTCATCCCCGAACACTCTCACCAATCCTGATAACGTATAGTGGCTAGTCAGGGTACTCAAGCTCATTCATTAGGTCACTCTGACAATAGGTATCTAGCCCATGTCACCTGGAAATTCCATACCCAATGTACCCTCAAGGCCGGGATAACACCCATCGTGGCCTCCACTATCGCGATTCATCGTTTGCTTTCCACCCAACATATCAACATCAACGTATGATACATGCAATGTTCATCAATATGCAAACATATGCCAACCATTCACCACCATAATCAATCACATTGATTATCAACTATGACCATCCGCGATGGTCATCAACAACATCACGAACAATAACTCATCGTTATCATTATTAACAGCATCCTTGTTATTATCTTTATTATTTCATGACGTTCTCCTCTAACTCGTTTTATTTTAAACCATGGGGTTACATCCTAGTGTTAAGTAAGATCAAAGATCAAGTATTCTTAAGCTCCTAAGGGTAATCTAAAGTCCTTAGATCATATCATACTTACATAACACTATCCATCAAGCATAAGGGGTCAAAACTACTTCCGAACGCGCGAAAATCGATTCCTTAAAGTTAGGAATCGATTCCAGAAGTCCTAAATCGATTTCCCCGTGATGGGAATCGATTTCCACACCATGGAAATCGATTTTGGAGGATTCAAATCGATTTCTGTGTGCTGGAAATCGATTTCTGGGTGTCAGATCATGCAGAAACGGGTTTTCTGCACTATCGGACCATTCTACGTTCTCTAATTGATATATCATTTACGCCTAAGCTATTTATCACCAATTTGATTAGCCTAACACTCATAAATTACAACCTAAGTGTTCTTGAACTAATCCTTAATCATCTGTCTCGTCTCGCTTTTATATTATCACCCTATAACTACGTTCTTATAGCATAAGGTTAACAAAACACCATAGCATGTAAGAAACATCTTGCTTATCATCAATTCATCAACAATCATATAAATCATGAACTCATAATTATAAACATGTTATAACATCAAATTATTCATTAATCAATACTCATATAGCCAAAAAAACATCATAACAACATTAATAGGTATACACAGGCATACATAGAGGTCATGGGTTAACCCCTTCATCTTAACCTATCCCAAAACCCACATATTCATGACCAATTTCTCCCCCCATACCTGGTATGATGATTTGCAGCCTAAGGGAAAGAGAACAGAGCCAAGTTTCGCTACGGTTCCTCCTTACGGGTTCAACACTTGATCACGATCGCAACACTGGAAAGCAGAGTCGATCTTTAAGTTAAGGATTGAAAGGAAACCAACTCTAGGATTAGATAACTCACCTTGGTGTCTAACTTAGGAAGATTAACTCTAGCAGTAGGGATAGACTTGCCAAGCAAAGGCGTGTTCTTGACGAAGAATACCAAAACAGGATTCGTCTTTTGGGTTTTCTAGAACAAGAGATCAGTGAGAGCTCTTAGGGATGAGAAGAGGCAACTAGTGAGTATAATAGAGTGTAAAGGCGAGGTGTAGGTTATACGCTACGTATATATAGCTGTTAGGGACATTTTAGGACGAACGGGCCGTACATTGCATAGCCCGATAACACAAACGCGTACACAGCTCTGACAAGCATGGGAATCAATTCCACAACCATGGAAATCGATTTTCCATTGACCAAATCGATTTTATTATCAAAGAAATCGATTTTACCCTTTAAGAAATCTACTTCCACTTTCTGGAATCGATTTCTTCAGCTGGAAATTGATTTCCAAAATCGATTTCCCTTCAAAAAGCATGTTTTTGCCCTTGACACCTGAATAATACTTGTAGATAATTCTCTAAGATTTCCAACACATCCAAGATCACCTCAATCGGATGTCTATAACTCAAGATATGACCAAAACAGTGAAACAGGTTACTTGGACTGAATGGATTGACCATTCCTTAAGGCTGAACTACCCCAACTATGAACTTAGGCACCAAGAGCAAGAATAAACAACATATATACGACATATATAAGCAAGTATTGACACATATAAACATAGGATGAAAAGTAGGGTGTTACATACACCCTATGAAAAAGTAGAATCAAAATACATCAAAAAGCAAAAGAAGAACGCTCGGAGCTCACCAGCGAACCCCCATCCCCTCTCAAAAGATTCATCAAAAACTCTCGGCTCACTCCCTAGGACGCACTGGCAGGCTCTTACCATCAGTGGTGAGGATGCCCTGAGCTACCCTGACCCTCGCTATGAGTACGCCTATACCGCACAATAGGCTCGTACTCTGACGAAGAACTGGATACTACGATCCTTCCGCCTGCCCTAGATCCTCAGGTACTGCCCGGTCCTCCTATGCTGGCCTCGGTAGACATAACCTCTCCTGCTGGTCACGACCGAAGACTGGGGTGTTACCCATGTGTAGCCTCGCTCCCTGTGCCTCGGAGATCGCCACATCCTCGGGAAAGGTAGAAACTGGTACACGCGGTAGGGGCCGATGATATCCACATAAGGAGGCGTGCCACTCAAAAGATCAGACTAACGGGTCCTATGTACACCACCAAAAAGGTAGAGGGGTCTACCCGCCATCCCCTCTCGTCATGGTACACGATCTCAATATCGCCCAGCACCAGCATCCGCGGTGCCCCTGTGATGAACGGGTGAAGTTCTGGGTCCAAGCTGAATCTCCGCTGGCTCGTCGTCTTCAAGCGATCCCATAACAGACAACCAAGAAGAACATAAGGGAGATAAGAAATACAGCGCATCATAAAATCGGAAAACAATAGTAATGCAGTAAACACATAACAGGTAGCATATAGCAGATATCTCAAATATCACAGTTACTGCATTCTAACAAACGTCTCTCAAGGCAACACATGCAACAAGCATCCATCACCATAAGTCTCACACTCAGATCAATCCTCTAGACCGGGATACTAATCCCATGCAATATGTCGGCCAAAAGCTCACAAAACTGGTTCCCACCGGATGGCTCCACACCCGTACAAGTCCACACCGGAATAGGTTCTATGTCGGAACGGGGTTAGCTTGTCCTAGAAACCGAACCGCTCATCGTGACCAATAAGAGTGCATCCCCCTTCCACACCGGAACCGAGGTATCTCGGTCGCCTCGGAACGTTAGCATGGAACAAATGGAAAGCTCTGGGATTAGTCGGGCAAACCGGACTAGATCGGGCGTCACGACGGGATAGGAGCTACCTCATCCATTACTGTAAACTATTCCCGAGACCGGCAACATCCCAAGGCCACTCACTTGACCGCCCCATCTACTTTTCGTACCCACACTCAGGTACCGCTAACCTCGTATGACGCTGGCAGCCTATACTACCTGTCATACGGCTTCACCACTTGGCAGCTGATGATGATATGCAGTAAACATCCTCAACGGGCTTGATACCGGATCTCACGCCTAAGCTCCAATCAGAAACACATGATGCCACTGCTTCCACACGGCCATAGCCTCGACGCCCTCTTGCCTTCCCGACAGTAGCAGTACTTTTTCTCCCCACCTGAACAGTCGACACGCGGATCCACGCGATCATCGGCTCGCTCCACAAGTTTGAGCTCGTAGCCCTCCTTCAATGGCAGCTACAAGAACAGCCCCAAATTCTCTTGATAACCGCGGCCTTAGTCCTCAATTTGCGGGAAATCACGAGCACGAACTTTTCCCTAATTACGAGCACAACACATATACAATAGTGTTAGCCCCAGGGCAAGCCCAAAAGATCAAAGAAAACGGTAAAGACTCGAAGGATGCCAAGAACACAAAGAACGCATGTTAGGGATTTGAGTTTACCTCGGACGAATCGAGAAATCAATCCGTCAAAGTCGAAGTTAACTTCGCTGCGATCGCAACTGTGCAGTTGGATCGTGTTCCGATACTTCGATTGCAACACCTTTCCCGAGTGTCACATTCCCGAACGTTTATCAGGCCGAAAATAATTTTAATGCGGAAAATACGATTTTTTTTTACAAAGATGTAATGAGATTTAGTAAAGGTAAGTAATAATAAAATGAACTTAGGTTCAACATGCATTTCTAACAGTCATACTGAATTAAAATGCAGAAACATAAAACAGAAATAGTACTGTATACAGACATAGGTTCAATGCCTAACTGGGAAGAAGAACATAAAGAGTACTAGGAGTCATAGCTCCCAAAAGGGTAAAACAGATACTGACACAGTCTGGGCAAAACAAAACTAAACAGCAAATGGACTCCCCTCCGGACTCAAAGCAAACGCTGGACAGAACCGTCGTCGCATCCATCTGCTCAAGCAGAAACAGCAATACCAGCAGAAAAGATATACAAATATGGCTGAGATCCCGATCATCAATACAACAAAGTAGCAGAAGTAAAAACGGGATAACTCACCAGGTAACGACGTACCCAACATGCTTATCATATATCTCAATATAAATCATATTAAACAATTAGTAGCATAAAATAAGGCATTCTCAAAAATATCGAACAACGATGTACAACAAATGAATGGACTCATCAACAGCCATGCAATGCAGTGCAATGTACATGACTCAATGTAATATGCCACAGGGTAAAACTCTGAACCCTACTCCATGGAGCTAACAAAACATCGGAGAGAGTGAATGGGAGGACATGTTCCATGTACGTGATAACTCTTGTTATGAAGAGTTATTTATACCTTTTTGGCTTGTGTTTTTGTGGTCTTTGAGTACTTTGGAGTTTATGTTTTTAGTATTTTAGTGTGATTTTGTGTAAAGTGTGTTTTGTAAGAGTCTTTTGTGAGTTTTAATGTTTTGGTGTCGTTTAGAACTGTTTTTGGGTAGTTAATTGAGAGTTTCTGTGCAGGGCAGTTTTTGGAGAATCAGGTGCTGAACTGGAGACGTTGCTCTGGGATTTGCTATAGCAATTGTAGCTGAAGCTGACGGTGCACAGGGACAAAGGCTCAAAACATTCTCTTACACATTGAGTGGTCCTTAACTGATGAGGACAATATCCTACATGTGGGGCTGGTGTTTGGTGCATTAAAGTCAGGGAACTGGGCCAAGGACACTTGTCCTAATCAGTTTATAGCCCAAAAAGGATGAGAGAGGAAAGGGCCTTGAGACAGGCTGGAAAAAGAACCCTAAAAAGGGGACAAGAGGCGAGAGAAAGACGAGAGGAAAATCTTCCCTACTGGAGCAAGGACAGAGCTGCGCCCCTTTCTCTCTCTCTCTCTCCTCTCTTGTAATGGCTTCTTCTTCCATTTCTTATTTGTCTCTTTGTTTCTGTAAGCTCAATATGAGCTAAACCTTTTGTAGCTATGGGATGTTGAACTTGTAATGGATTTCTAGGGAATGTTATGTTATGCTTTGCTATTGCATTTTCTATAAATCTGATTTGATTGTGTTTTAATTGAGCTTGATCACCTTAGTTAAAACTTGAACTTACGGCTGCTTGGAAAAGCTAAGTGTAGCAGAACTGTTTTATAGATAAGAGTAAAATCATTAATTGGAAAATTATGATGAAGAATGAATTAGGAATGAACATTCTAACTCTTAGACTAGCTGGAACGAGCTTAAGTGAGGCGTGAATGTAACTAATATGGACCAAGGAATAGAAGACGTTTAGTGAAGTTCATCTCAGACTGTTGGAAAACAAACTTTCATTTCCTGGAGCCAAATTGCCGTAGCATTGCAAACGCATAACTGAACTAGACTGAAGTTGCAAGGGATACTTCCCCGTAGCTGTTTTACCCATTCTGTTATCAAATCCGTTTTTATTGCTCTAGCATTTGTTTTTACCGAAACTGTCCTGGATACACACACACAAATTATCTGTTACTCTTTGTTAATCTTGATTAATAGAACCATTAATACAAAAACTTGTACTTGAATCACCATATAATCCTCGTGGGAACGATCTCTCTTACACTTTATTACTTGTTAAACGATTGTGTATACTTGCACAAGCTCATCAACCATTTTTATAGCAACAAGTTTTTGGCGCCGTTGCCGGGGATTTGTAATGGTGTTTAATTAACAAGTTTTAAATTGATAGTTCTATTAGTTGAGACTACTGATCTGTGGAGTGTTTTGCTATAGCAACAGGTACTTTACCCTGTATGCGTAGGCATAGCGCTCCCGAGTTCCAACTAGACCCAGAAATTGAAAGAACATTCAGAAGGTTGAACAGGCAGAACCAGGGCTTAGTCGAGTTGGGGCGATCGGTTCCTGATACCCCTGACTACTCGTCCGCTGCCACTAGTTCTAACAACTCTGAAATGGGTGATGAACCTAATAGCATGGCGTTAGCCAATGATAGAACCAGTTCTATCAGAGGTTATGCCCTGTTTGATCCGGCAACAATGAACACAGGCCTAGTGGTGCCCGAAATAACAGCTGGGCATTTTGAGTTCATGCCGGTTATGTTCCAGATGCTGCAAGCAATTGGGCAGTACAGTGGTGCTGCAACCGAGGACCCTCATTTGCACCTGAAGCAGTTCCTAACTGTGGCTAATAATTTCAGAAATCCAGGAGTCACTGACGATTCCTTCAGATTAAGACTGTTCCCATTTTCTTTGGCTGGCAAGGCTAAGAATTGGCTAAATTCTATGGAACCCAATTCTGTTAATACATGGAATAGGATGGCTGAGAAGTTTTTGACCAAATTCTTTCCTCCCATGAAGAATGCGAAGCTGAGAAATGATATAACCTCCTTCAAGCAACTTGATGATGAACCTTTATATGAAGCATGGGAGAGATTTAAGGAGCTTTTAAAGAGATGCCCCCATCACAGCATTCCAATATGCATTCAGATGGAGCACTTCTACAATGGAGTGTTGCCATCTGCAAGAATGATGCTTGATGCCTCTGCAGGAGGCATTCTTCTTAACAAGTCCTATAATGAAGCATATGAATTGATTGAAAGTATTGCTGCTAACAGTTATCAGTGGCCTACTGCTAGGCTGACCTCTGGAAAAAGCACAACTGCTGCAGGAATGCATGAAGTGAGTGGCGTTACAGCACTTACTGCTCAGTTGGCTTCCTTAACTAACATGGTGAAAAACCTAGCGATTACAAACAAGAATAACCAGACATCTCAAGCAGCTGTAACTGAAGCAGTGGTAAATGAACAACAGGTGCACCAAGCTGAAACTGTTTCTTGTGTGTATTGTGGAGGAGAACATTTGTTTGAAGACTGTTTCAGCAATCCAGCATCTGCTAATTATGTTAGCTACAGGGACAGCAAGGGAGATAAACCCTATTTCAATACCTACAATCCAGGGAACAGGCAACCTCAAAGTTTTTCGTGGAATAACAATGCTAACGCTCCGCCATGGAACTCAAACTTTCCTGCCCGGTCCACAACTGCTCCCTCTGGATTCACAAGTCAGCAACCAAGGCCACAACAACAAGCACAACCGGCAGCTCAAGAAATGTCCATGGAAGCTGTCTTAAAAGCATTCATGTCAGAAACTAAGGCACAGTTCCAGAATCAAGGAGTATCCATGAGGAACCTTGAGAATCAAGTAGGCCAGCTGGCCAATGCACTGAACAGCAGACCCAGTGGATCTCTGCCATCTTCTACTGAAACTCCTTCATCCTCAAGCCCTCTTGGTAAGGAGCACTGCAAGGCAATACAATTGAGAAGTGGAACTGAATTACCAGCCATGGTAGAGAAAAAGAGCAAGGTGCAAATTGGAGACACTGAGACTATTCCAACAACAGGTGAAATTGTTGAGAAAACAACTGAGAGAACTGCTAGGAAGCCTGAGGATGTTCCAGAAGCTGAACCCTTGCCTAAATTTAGTCCAGAAAGACCACCCCCCTTTTCCTCAAAGGTTGAGGAAAGTACAACAAGACAAGCAGTTTAGCAAGTTCATGGAGATTCTAAAGCAGTTGCATATCAATATACCTTTGGTTGAAGCCTTGCAGCAGATGCCTAAATATACCAAGTTCATGAAAGATGTGTTAACAAAGAGGAGAAGGCTGGGGGAGTTTGAAACAGTTGCCATGACAAAGGAATGCAGCCTGATGCTCCAAGCCAAAGTACCTCCCAAGTTGAAAGACCCGGGAAGTTTCACCATTCCCTGTTCTATTGGAGATACCTACTGTGGCAGAGCACTGTGTGATTTAGGTGCTAGCATCAACTTAATGCCTATGTCGATTTTTAAACGATTGGACATTGGGGATGCCAGGCCAACCACTGTGACACTTCAACTAGCAGACAGATCTATTGCATATCCAGAAGGAAAGATCGATGATGTACTGATAAAAGTAGATAAGTTTGTGTTCCCGGTGGACTTTATTATTTTAGACTGTGAAGCAGATAGGGAAGTTCCTATTATTCTGGGTAGGCCCTTCCTTGCTACAGGAAGAACTCTCATTGACGTACAAAAGGGAGAGTTGACCATGAGGGTTAATGATCAACATGTGACTTTCAATGTGTTCAATGCCTTAAGGTATCCTGAAGAAGGAGTAGAAGAATGTTCGTTTGTGCAGTCATTCGATGATTTGTTGCAACGACAGTTCCTGATAGGAAGAACAGAATTGAGTGATGATGAGTATGAATCAGGTACTGATGATCCCTTGTTGGAATAACTTTCTGAAATAAAGGATTGCACTGCAAGGCAACCTATGTGGGCTAGAAAATTTGAATCATTGGAAGTCACTGATGAGACTTTCGAGGACAACATACCTTCAGTTGTAAAGCCACCTGTTTTGGAGCTGAAACAGCTCCCAGCTCATTTGAAATGTGTTTATTTGGGAGCTATGGAAACCTTGCCTGTGATTATTTCCTCCTTCCTAACTACTAATCAAGAGAAGAGTTTGATAGAAACCTTGAGACGACACAAGAAAGCAATCGGTTGGCAAATGGCAGATATCAAAGGCATTAGTCCTACTGTGTGTATGCATCGAATATTGCTAGAGTCTGAAGCCAAGAATAGTATAGAAAGCCAGAGGAGACTGAATCCTATAATGAAGGAGGTGGTAAAGAAGGAGATCATCAAATGGCTGGATGCTGGGATTATATATCCCATCTCTGACAGTGTGTGGGTAAGTCCAATCCAGTGTGTACCAAAGAAAGGGGGAATAACAGTTGTGGCTAACAAGAAAAATGAACTAATCCCCACCAGAACAGTCACAGGATGGAGGATTTGCATGGATTATAGAAAATTGAATAAATCCACCAGAAAAGATCACTTCCCCTTGCCCTTTATTGATCAAATGTTGGATAGACTTTCTGGGAAAGAGTTCTACTGCTTTTTGGACGGATACTCGGGTTACAATCAAATTGCTGTAGCACCCGAAGATTAAGAAAAAACTACCTTTACTTGTCCCTATGGCACTTTTGCCTTTCGAAGAATGCCTTTTGGCCTCTGTAATGCCCCAGCAACGTTCCAACGATGCATGATGGCCATTTTCTCAGATGTTATTGAAAAATCTATGGAAATTTTTATGGATGACTTCTCAGTGTTTGGAGAGTCATTCCAGGAATGCCTTGAAAATCTGGAACAGGTCTTGGCTCGTTGTGAGGAAACTAGTTTGGTGCTAAACTGGGAAAAATGTCACTTTATGGTTCAGGAAGGAATTGTGTTGGGTCACAAGATGTCTAAGAAGGGTATGGAGTAGACAAAGCCAAGATAGAGGTCATTGAAAAGCTGCCACCACCTACCTCAGTTAAAGGAGTGAGAAGTTTCTTAGGACATGCTGGGTTCTATAGAAGATTCATTAAGGATTTCTCCAAAATCTCCAAGCCTCTATGCCAGTTGCTAGAGCATGATAGAATCTTTGATTTTGCTCCAACCTGTTTGGAAGCATTTGAAATCCTGAAGAAGGCCCTCATTACTGCACCGGTCATAACTGCTCCTGATTCGTCTATGCCATTTGAGTTGATGTGTGATGCTAGTGATTTCGCAGTGGGAGCAGTTCTGGGCCAAAGGAAGGATAAGGTGTTTCACTCTATATGTTATGCCAACAAAACATTGGTTGAAGCTCAATTGAACTATACCACTACAGAGAAAGAGTTGTTGGCTGTTGTGTTTGCCTTTGACAAGTTCAGACCTTACCTTGTTGGAACAAAGGTGATTGTCTATACTGATCATGCTGCCATCAAATACTTGATTGCCAAGAAAGATGCAAAGCCAAGACTGATTAGGTGGGTGCTCTTGCTGCAAGAGTTTGACTTGGAAATTAGGGATAAGAAGGGAGTTGAGAATCAGGTGGCCGACCATTTGTCAAGACTGTCTGAGGGGAATGAAGCCACAAGGAATTCTGAGATCAATGAACTGCTCCCTGATGAGCAGTTGCTGTCCATGGAAGATGCTGAAACACCATGGTATGCTGACCTGGTGAACTACTTGGCCAGTGGAATTGTCCCTACAGATTTCAGTCCACAACAAAGAAAACGGTTCTTCCATCAGGCAAAGCAGTTCTGCTGGGACGAGCCATACTTGTATAAGCACTGTGCTGACAATTTGCTTAGAAGGTGTGTAGCAGAGACAGAAGTCCTGGCTATTCTCTTACATTGTCATTCATCCCCATGTGGGGGACATTTTGGAGGAATGAGGACGGCTGCCAAAGTCCTCCAAGCCGGATACTTTTGCCCTACATTATTTAAAGATGCCTACTGCTTTGCCAAGGGCTGCGACAAATGCCAAAGGGTGGGAAATATTTCAGATAGACACGAGATACCCCTCAATTCCATCTTGGAAGTAGAGTTGTTTGATGTGTGGGGCATAGACTTCATGGGTCCCTTTCCCCCTTCCTTTGGAAATTTATATATTCTAGTAGCTGTAGACTACGTGTCAAAATGGGTGGAAGCTGTAGCTCTCCCTACAAATGATGCTAGATCTGTTGTGAAGTTTGTTCAAAAGCATATTTTTACAAGATTTGGCACACCAAGGGCATTTATCAGTGATGAAGGTACACACTTCTGTAACAAGCTCTTTATGGGAGTCCTCACAAAATATGGGTTGAGACATAAAGTGTCTACAGCATACCATCCGCAGACAAATGGGCAGGCAGAGCTGTCCAATAGGGAAATAAAAAGAATTTTGGAAAAAGTGGTGAATCCAACTAGAAAAGATTGGTCCCTGCACTTGGAAGATGCTCTTTGGGCATATAGGACTGCCTACAAAACCCCCTTAGGAATGTCACCCTATAGGTTGGTCTATGGAAAGGCATGCCATTTGCCCATTGAGCTGCAGCATAAAGCCTTCTGGGCAGTAAAAAAACTAAATCTGGAGCTAGCCCAGGCTGGGGCAGCTCGAATGCTGCAGCTCAATGAGCTTGAAGAACATAGGATGTTTTCGTATGAGGGGGCAGAACTCTACAAGGCTAAGACAAAAGCTTGGCATGATCGAAAGATCCAGAAGAGAGACTTTGCACCAGGAGAGCAAGTATTGCTCTTTAATTCCAGACTGAAGCTGTTTCCAGGAAAACTCAAATCTAGATGGTCTGGACCCTTCACAATAGTTCATGCCCACTCTCATGGGGCTATGGAACTGCTTGACGCAGCCTCTGGTAGGACCTTCAAGGTAAACGGGCAAAGGGTCAAACATTACTGGGGTGAGCCATTTGCTAAGGCACTGGCCACCACAGTAATGGCTGATCCTTGAATGTTCAACATGCACTGAGTCAGGCTGAGGACTTATAAACCAAGCGCTACTGGGAGGCAGCCCAACCAATTTTCATTTTCCTTAATTTTAGATATTATTTTGTTATTGTTTTGTTTTTTTTTTTGTTTTCGTTTTCTTTAGCACTAACTATGTTAGCAGAACACAAAGAAATTGGAGATGTGGCTGAAGGTGGTAAAACTGTCTCGGTGGTGCCATGATTGTATATTGGGTTGAAAAAGGTTGGGGGCCCATGTAGCTGATTCGGGATTGTGTTGGGTTTTGGGGGAAGAGGTCATGTCACGCTCAAACCAGGTGCAACACATCCGAAAAGGTTAGAGGGGAACCCTCAGACCACTTATTCTCCCTGGGTATTCGCGCCTCTCCCTAGCCACACACTCCCAACCACCCGCATCAATCACCACACTCTCCCGTCAAATCTTTTCATAAAGCCCCCACCTTCTCCTTCCTTCCCACACGCAACCCACTGCCTTCACCACCCGAACCCTAACGCCTTCAGTCCTCCCCCAAATCTCTTCTGTTGCCCTACCTTCCTCTCTTCCCCTCATCTTCACCCAACCATGCCTCGCATCAAGCATACCGCTGTGAAGCAGAGCAAACCCACCGCAAGTGCTGAGTCTGAGGGGTATGAAGTGTTTGTTGACGCCGAAGCTGCAGCTCGGTACAGTAATGTTACTGCGCTCAGAGAACCTCATGCAGAGAAAGGTTTCGCCATCTCCTCCAAGGCTTCTTATGGCCTCCCTGCCGAAATTGCTGTAGTGATTGACTAGCACAAGTGGAAACGTTTTGCTGGCCACCCAACTAGGTTCTGCACATCTTTTGTTCGCGAGTTCTATGCGAACATTGGAGGTGCCGAACAAACCCACTCCATGGTAAGAGGGTGCAAGGTCAGTTTCTCTGCTAAGACCATCAACTTAAAGCTGAACTTGGCTGAAGAGGACGATGAGTACCAACCTTTACTGACACAGGCCACTGTAGAGCAACTAACTGCTATGAAGGATGCTGTGACGGTCCCAGGGACGCGATGGCTCCCAACTTCCGGAAACCAGCTGAAAGTAGCAAGGTCTGCGTTGCAGCCCTTTGCCAAGGTTTGGTATCACTTCCTTCGGCATAAGCTCTCCCCCACTGCGCACACGGAAACTGTTAAGAAGGAACGTTTGGTGCTCCTCTACTGCATAATGGAGGGAAGCAAAATAAATGTGGGAAGGTTGATTCAGCAGGAGATCTCCACTTGTGCCACGGGCACGAAAGGCCAATTGGTTTTCCCCTGCTTTATCACTGACCTATGCAAGCGATGTGGCGTCGAGCTTCGAAAAGGGGAAGTGGAGGAGAGAAACGCAGGAAGCATTGATATTGCCTTAATCAATCGATTCATCTCCAACTCAGCTAAAGCAAGCCAGGCCAAAGACAAAGAGCGGATTATGGAACCAGGGGAGCCCTCAAAGCAGCAGGACCGCTCTGCAGGGCTAGAACAAAAGGTGGAATCACTGACTCAACTGCTGCAGCAACAAATGCTACAGCAGCAGTTATATTGGCAATTTGCTCTGGATCAGTTTAAATGGCAGCAACGGGTGCTGGAGCTTAACCAATGGAAGAAGGTGCACCCCATTCCACAGTTTCCACTAAATATTCTACCTGATCTGCATCACACCTCTGGGCAGCATAATAGTCCCAGTGCCACAGCAGTCCCGGATGACTCGGACTCTTCTGACTGGATGCCACCAGCTCCTTCACAACAGCACAAACCCACCACCACCACTGAAGCAATCAGCCGTAACAAGAGAAAGCGAAGTGCAAGCCCCTTGCCGGACTTGGGGGCTGCGACTGCAGCAGAGCCTAAAGAAACTGAGCCCGACGCAACAACAACAACCCTTACCCCCTCTCGCACTCCAAAGAAGAAAATTCTAGCCACCCTTCTTCGAGATTTGATCACCAAAGTAGCCGCTGATTACCCTGCCTCTGATGAGGATGAGGAGGACAATGTCCCTCTTGCCACAAGACAGCGTAGGCTGCCTGAACAACGTGCTATCAAGGGCAAGGGTCACCAGCCGTCTACGGCAGAGAGTGAGGGGGCAGGGGGAAGTGCAGAGGATACAGTAGCCTCAGCTGCTGATGAAGAGAACCAAGAAGACTTGGTTTTTGTGAAAGAAGTGGGGACTTCATCCCCTGCAAGCAAGAAAACGACCACCGGAACAGGGAGCAGGAAAAGCTCCCGCATCAGGAAGTTGAGCACTTGAGCACATCACAGCCTGTTGCTGCAACCTGTTGCAGCAACCCTATCAGGAGTTTCCTTGTTTCCCTTTTTGTTTTTTTTTTTTTTCTGGTTTGTGGTTTACGTTGTTGTTGTTGTTTTATTTTGTTCCCCTTATAGCATGCAGTTGCCATTTTTGTCAGCTTAACATCCTGTCTGTTTTCCTCCACCATGTGCTCCACCATCCCCATCCTGGGGTTTTGGTTAATGCAGCTTTTCTGTTTTAATATTTCACTAGTGCATCTCTATGGCAATTTTGGCTTCATTGTTGTCTTTCTAGCCTGTATGCTTGGATGTAATTGTTTGACACTCGCGGCACATGCTTTAGAATTTCTGATCTACCTTGTGAGCTTTTGGGCCAGAACATCTTTATCCCTCTTTCTCTGTGAATACCATTCTTATGCATCATTCTCTGATTTTGCCTTGCTGCTTTCATATGTGTACACATCTCTGCTGCACACACTTTTGCTAGAGGCACATTTTGTTTTCTTGAGCCTAGTATTGCCTAAATAGCCTACCCTTGGATACTACCTTTGTGTGAACCCCTTTGAGCCTGCAAGCCCTTTGTTTCTACTGAACCCACATTACAAGCCATATCATGAAAAACCACTGTCCTCCCTAGTTGGAGTGGCTGGTGTGCTTCCTGCGTTTCCATGCTGTACCATAAGTTTGGGGGTGCTCGCGGGCTAGCACAGTTTTAAGTTTGGGGGTGCCATGCAGTTGTTATGTGCCAGAATATCAGAAATTGAACTGTTGCTGGTAAAAAGCAATGGTTTGTTATAAAAAAAAAAAAAAAACAGAGCAATTGCAAGAAAAAATGCTAAAATGTTGCAACAACTGCTCTAAGGGTACAAAGGAGGAAAACGAATTCAAAGAGGTAAACAAAATGAAAAAGATCAAAAAGTCCCCCCTGACTTGTGTGAGCTGGGCCATGAAAGAAATAATTGTGAAGCAAAAAGAGGAAGCATACCTAAGCTCCATCTAGTGTAGCCACCTTCCCAGAACTGTTCCTACCTGAACCCAAGCCCCATTGCAACCAAATAAAGTCCTCTAGCAGTGTGCAACTTTGATTGTGAGTGGTGTGTTTAGAAGCTTGTCAAGGTCGTGTTTGAGTATGCATTTGAATGATGATTGAGAGCACCTATCTTAGCTTGAGAAGAGAGGAAGAATACACTGTTATGAGAGTTTAGTGCTGTAGCATGTTGCTGAGAGTGAAAACGAGGACAGCCATGAATGCTTGCTTGATTGAACTTCATGAATGTTGATGCATTGTCATGTATGCCTTATGAAGAAATTGGTTTTCAAAGAAGAAAGTTTTGTGTTTGAGCTAATTTGAGCACATGTGTCGAGGTTTAAAAAAAAAATAAAAAAAAATATTTTGTGTCTTTTCTTTTTAGTTTCTTTTGTTTCCATTACTTGAGGGCAAGCAATGATTCAAGTTTGGGGGTGTGATAACTCTTGTTATGAAGAGTTATTTATACCTTTTTGGCTTGTGTTTTTGTGGTCTTTGAGTACTTTGGAGTTTATGTTTTTAGTATTTTAGTGTGATTTTGTGTAAAGTGTGTTTTGTAAGAGTCTTTTGTGAGTTTTAATGTTTTGGTGTCGTTTAGAACTTTTTGGGTAGTTAATTGAGAGTTTCTGTGCAGGGCAGTTTTTGGAGAATCAGGTGCTGAACTGGAGACGTTGCTCTGGGATTTGCTATAGCAATTGTAGCTGAAGCTGACGGTGCACAGGGACAAAGGCTCAAAACATTCTCTTACACATTGAGTGGTCCTTAACTGATGAGGACAATGTCCTACACGTGGGACTGGTGTTTGGTGCATTAAAGTCAGGGAACTGGGCCAAGGACACTTGTCCTAATCAGTTTATTGCCCAAAAAGGATGAGAGAGGAAAGGGCCTTGAGACAGGCTGGAAAAAGAACCCTAAAATGGGGACAAGAGGCGAGAGAAAGGCGAGAGGAAAATCTTCCCTACTGGAGCAAGGACAGAGCTGCGCCCCTTTCTCTCTCTCTCCTCTCTTGTAATGGCTTCTTCTTCCATTTCTTATTTGTCTCTTTGTTTCCGTAAGCTCAATATGAGCTAAACCTTTTGTAGCTATGGAATGTTGAACTTGTAATGGATTTCTAGGGAATGTTATGTTATGCTTTGCTATTGCATTTTCTATAAATCTGATTTGGTTGTGTTTTAATTGAGCTTGATCACCTTAGTTAAAACTTGAGCTCACGGCTGCTTGGAAAAGCTAAGTGTAGCAGAACTGTTTTATAGATAAGAGTAAAATCATTAATTAGAAAATTATGATGAAGAATGAATTAGGAATGAACATTCTAACTCTTAGGCTAGTTGGAACGAGCTTAAGTGAGGCGTGAATGTAACTAATATGGACCTAGGAATAGAAGACGTTTAGTGAAGTTCATCTCAGACTGTTGGAAAACAAACTTTCATTTCCTGGAGCCAAATTGCCGTAGCATTGCAAACGCATAACTGAACTAGACTGAAGTTGCAAGGGATACTTCCCCGTAGCTGTTTTACCCATTCTATTATCAAATCCGTTTTTATTGCTCTAGCATTTGTTTTTACCGAAACTGTCCTGGATACACACACACAAATTATCTGTTACTCTTTGTTAATCTTGATTAATAGAACCATTAATACAAAAACTTGTACTTGAATCACCATATAATCCTCGTGGGAAAGATCTCTCTTACACTTTATTACTTGTTAAACGATTGTGTATACTTGCACAAGCTCATCAACCATTTTTATAGCAACAATACGCCAGCCTTGGGCAAGATGCCCCAACATTCGTAATGTGCACGTATTTGACTTTACGGAAACACTCTGCATCAAACATGAAAAGTACGGCATCTAGTCGAGGATATCAGTGTATTGCTCGGAGTTGCCACGACACAGAAGAGGTACCAACTGGTCACATGTAAGCTTTCCAACCCTGATACGTCACCGTAAGATTCGCACTCGCATCAAGGTGTAAGCTCAACTCCTAGGTTCAAGGCCTTAAAACTCATGCAAAGAAATGCCAATGCTTACACAAAGCAGATGCGATAAAGCAATGTCTATCCACCGTATAAACCTCAAGGTTCACTAAGGTTCTCTTCCTTAGGAACTATACGCGTCTTTGTATTACAAAACATTTATCCACCGGATAAATCTAGTGATCCCTCCGGGATCGAGTCATCACAAGACTGAAACAATTGAACGATTGACCCAGATCCGAATCACCGATCCGTCATTGAACTACTGTTTCAAAACCCAAAACGTTTCGTGTTTGTGTTTATATCGTATGAATTGTGTCTCAAGTCCTAAGCATTATGAATAAGGATTGAGAATTCCTCTTAGATAAGTCTTTGAGCCTTTCTAAGATATTACTCCTTGATTTTCAATTAATGAAATAAGTATTGATTCACTTAAGTCTTATGAAGTCATTGATGAACTCAGTCCTTAATGGTATAGTACATGGTCTTGTTCCACCACATACCATACTTACTTATCTCTTGTCTTCAACTCCAAGTTAATTACTTAAACTTAGGTTTTCGCGCGAAGAACTTCACTATTTTAGTTGAAAAACTTTCTTTATAACTAAAACCTGTTCTCGTGGGGCGAATATTAGTTCGCGATGCGAGGCTGAGAGGCCATTTTTACTTCTTAGACAGTCCTTCTGGTTCGCGCGGCAAGAATGGTCTCGCGTCGCCAGGCCAAGAAGCTGTATCCTTACTGCTCGGGTTAGCCCTCTATCTTGCGTAGCGAGACTAGGTTAGCTAGGCGAATGCCTTGTTTTCCCTTTTCCTTAACTTCTTCATTATTTCTCTTCTTGAAGGACTTAGTTTAATTAAATGATCTTATGGCTAAAATAAAAGATATTTTTCACTTTGGTGCAACACTTAAATGTTGAAACTTTATTTGATCTTTGGATCAAAAATCACTTTTTGTTTTTCTTTGAAACATAGGTTATGAAAATACTTTTCTTACTTCAAAACCTTGATAGATTAAGAACAACACATGTTCTTATGTTTCTCCTCACTAAGGCCACAAGCCTACTTCATTGAAAAGTGGAGAATTTGCTTCACCAATTAGGAAAGTTATAGCTCAAAATGCTCACAAAAATTATGACAAACAACAATCACACATCATTGCATCATAATCAAGCATAAAAATCCATACTTGATCCAAAGACCAAAGTAGGTTTTTCAACATACATGAAAATGATTTTCATCCAATCACATCATCATAAACATATGCTAGAGCACACTAAAGCATAAACTAATTATTACAACTTTGTTCTCCAAGAGAACTTAACAAATGAAAATGGGGAACCCAAACCAAAGGGTTTCACCCACACACAAACTTAAACAACCATTTTCAGAACCACCACTCCAGATCAAAGTCGGTTGACCGGTTCACGAATCTCCCAATTATTCGTCCGAATACTTGTCACCAACTACAAACAACACAATCAATCAAACATTAACCATCAAACAACACAAAACTGTCCTATCCTCACCAACTTAGGGTTCAGCCCCTACATAGGAAAATTATCTAGAGATGTTCAAAACTTCTTATCTTTTGGATGGATGATCCTTAGATACTCCTAACATTAAAACAAGTCTGATTACTCAAAACTTGAATCAAAAAATCAACCTTTTTGTTCATATGGGTTTCGGCCATTTTTAAAAGAAAAGGCTAGAAAACTTAGTTGGTTTCATGCTCTTGGATTATAAAAGAGAATGATGAAACTAGATCATAGAAATTGATTTGGTATTAAAAGGATTTTTCTACACTTTTCTATGAATTTTCAAAGTTTTGGATCTAAACTTGGATCTTCATGAATCAAGAGATTCAAGAGATGAAGTAGAGAGATTAAGACAGCTAGGATGGAGTTATTACCTCCTAGATTCAAAGTCTTGAAGAGAAACAACTTGATTTCACCAAAAACTTTCAAGTTTCAAAATCAAAATGAAGAAAAGTGTGAAGAACATATGAAGAACTCTATGAACTTGGAAGAACAAGTGAGAGAAGAGAAAGGAGAGACACGGATCGAAATGGACAAGGGTGAGGAGGTGAGAAATACATATTTTCTCCCTATGGTAAACTTGCAAATAACCAAAGGACAATTTAGGAATTTCATTAAAAGGCCAAGGGCATTTCGGTCATTTTACCTCTAAAAACACTAAAAATATCTAGATATTTGTGAAAGTAATGATGATAGTGATAAGGTGATCTGTCATGTGGCACAAGTGTAAATCCATTAGTTCCTAGGGGCAAAACGGTCTTTTCTCCTAGGGTAAATGGTAATTATGGAAAAGGTCAGGGGCATTTTGGTCTTTTTGCGTCAAGATATTTTCTAAATATAATCATTACAGTTGTGAGTCATGGCACACCTTCCTAGGTGATGTGACTTCAACCTTATCCGTAGAGGGTCCCGGTAAATCCCGTATTCAGCTCCGTTGTTTACTCGATTTAGGTTTTCGCCCAAGAAAGTCGTGAGAACTTATTTATTTTGAATTTTTTTTCAAAATTCTCGATATCGTTCACAATTTTATTTAAAACCTAACTGTTTCGTTCACGAGTCAAAATTAGGTCTTGATAATAGTAAAATACTACTGTCAATGAAAAACTCAGATCGGGCTCCGTCTGAGTTTTTGACCAAAATTTAACCATAGCTTCCTACTATAGCGTAGAGCATGACTATGGTGTTAGAATATTTTATTTCACTCTCAAGACCATCTAATAAAATACAAACTTTTAAATACTGAAGAATTATAAAACTTGAAAATCGGGGCGTTACATCGTTCGCCTTCAAATCAAGCTTTCTCTTTCTAGAAAACTAGAGCTTCTCTCACTAACTCTCAGCACATCGAGCTTGAAGAAGATGAAAAGTGAAGCCAAATGAAAATGGAGAGAAAACTTCACTTGGGCATCCTGCTGAGAACGCTAAAGCGTGCACGGTATCTCACGCTTGAGCGTGCCTATGCTTGAGCGTCCGGTGTTCTCCATGCTTGAGCGTGGAACCTTGTCTGCTTTGCCTTGACCCTAGCCTGACACGTGTAGCACACGCGTCAAAAAGCACACCAGCTGGCAAACGCACTCAGAACGCTTGAGCGTGCAACGTTACCAACACTTGAGCGTTGGCACGCTAGGGCGTGCTACCTTCCCACGCTTGAGCGTGCAGCTCCGCTGGGAAGAGTCCTCCAAACTTCTAGCGTCCACAGTTACTCGTTTAACACCTTAGACACCTCCAACCTTGTTCAAGCCTATTCCTAAGCTTCAAACTAGGTTTAAAACTAACACATAACAATTCACACAATCATCCAAAGCTCCAATTGAGACTAACCAACTCGATCAGAGTTCATAGAAAAATCGGGATGTTATATTAAGTAATTAACTATGTTCGAAAATGTGGGTTTTAAAAAAACACTCCTTCACATTAAAATCATTAAATACAGAAAAGATGAAGCAAATCTCATAACATACACCATTATTAAACATACATGACAAAATAAGCATAGAGTATTAATGCCGGAGCATATAGGTTTTCTGGAAACAGAGTTTAACTAGTAATAGAAGTTCTAGTCTATCATTATAGTTTACAAACCTCAAAATCATTAAGTCAATATAAAAAAAAAAAGCAGATAAGATAGGACTGCTCCTAAAAGAAACTAGACTCTAATGCTGGTCGGGCTAAAAGTAGACATTGGGGAACATCCCCAAAGTCAGCTCTGATTCCTAGAGAATTCGGAGGGATCCTCCTTCTCTTCATCTTCAAAAGACTCCATCATCAAGGTCCGCAAGTGTCCGTGGGGACCTCTGGGCAGCATCTGTACAGGTATTCCAAAAACACAACAGGGTGTCCAACATGTATAGGCAAAGGTGAGATACTTATTTTACAAGTTTAGCACAATAATCGCACAAGCGACGAACAACATATAAATCCACAAATAAATACAATTACACTACTAGATATTCATACAACATAATATCTCAGACACTATCATCAGTTATAATAATGCACGAGACTCCAATATCCTCTTTCTAATTCATGTTCTCCAGAGATTCCTAACTTCCCTTCATCGAGCGATAGGCCGCGAATACTCCCATAACATAATTGTTCTCATGAGTCGGCCTCTCAATTTAGGTCCGAACTCCAATTGTTCAGGGGTGTCATGTCTCAACCATATCATGAATAGTCCAGTCTTTGATCGAGTTCATCCGTGTTTGGCAACTGATTACCACGGCACGGGGTTGCAACGCCTCCGGCTACTTGTGGAATCTCGAACACAGGATGCCCCTATAGACCTGGTGGTCTTAACTGGCTCATATTCTCAACCACTTGGATTGTAGCTCGGTTCAAATGGCACATCTGTCGTTTCATGTATGTACACCGAAAGTTTCTGTTTTCTTTTTCGTTCATTCTTTCTTGTTAAGGAATATAGCTCACGACCAGTTTTAAAAGACATTTAGCTCGTTCATTCAAAAACACAGGACACGAAGTCCGTGTGCTCAACTCGCAAAACACTAGCCCGACGTCTTGGTCACTAGGTTTACATACTTCTTAAGGTGAAAAAGGAAATCACCGCTTTTCTCCCGAGTCTTACTTTCACAAAACAATTTTGGAAAACAAAACTCAACTTCATTGTCATGAACTAAAACATTTTCCAGGAAACTCTTTTTCATTGCAAATCTGTTTTTCTAAAGACTCCATCTCTTTTAAAAACGTTTTCTAAAAGAAATTTCATTTTGAGTGGACTTTCCGTGAACTACTTTTTTCTTTCAAAAGGATCTAACATTTTCAAAAGAAGTTTTATTCCTTGATAGAGAAAAATATTTTTTCAAACTTCGATTTCGGTTTTTAAACATTTTAATCTTCTTTATCGAGCGATAGCCAATGCTATGCTCTCAACCAAGATTTAAAGTTTTATTGAAATTAAAACAAGATTTACAAGATTGGAAAACGAAGAAGAAGAGAAGGGAGAAGATGGAAGAGGGAGGAGGCTCACTTCTCAGAGCGTCTATCTCTAGGTTCTCTCTCTAAACTCTCTAAAACTTCGAATGAATTGAAGAGGGACGCAGCCACTCTATAAATAGAAATTGAAAATTTACTATTACAACAGTACCGGTATCATGACCTATACTATTGCAATAATTAATGAACAGTGCCGGTATCTTGACTGGAACTGTAGTGTCGGCAGAACAGCGTTGGACCAACAGTGATTGGGTCTTCAGACGGATGAACAGTCTTCAGACGATTGAATAGTACTACTAATCATCATCAGATAGATGAACAGTAGTGTCTATCCCGAAGCAATCATCTTCATTCTGATAGAACGAGTTTGAGTCTTGGGAATTTTCTTGATCTTCATCTTTGTCTTCTGAAGGAGGAAGATTCTGCTTTGAAGAAGAAGTTTGGGCTTCATGTGCTTTTGCTTCTTCTCGTGCCAATTTGGCAATGACTTCTAGATTCTTTATGAAACTATCTCTGTTTGTTGAGGCAGCTAGGGCAGCTATGGCCTTTGTTTTTTGATTCAATAACTCACAAGTCTCTGGATTTGCAGCTTTCATCCATTTTGGGTGTTGCTGTAGCCAGAGTTTTACATTTTCTGAGGTAGCAGCAGAGTAATCAAATTCTGTCCACCACTTCACATATGATGCTCTTGATAAAATTGGGTAATTATCAGGGAAACTTTCTTGTTGTTGGTACTTGTATTGCCAACTAAAGATCCATGATAATGCAAAGTTTGAAAAGAATATTAAGCTAGCATTAAAAGTGCTAACTGATGGCTCATAATATTCTTTGAATGTTTGGAAACCCTCAGTAACTTCTGGGGGTAAGATTGTCTTGCTTGGTCCAAAGAATTGCCACCATTGGACGAACCATTCAGGAAAATTATACTTGGTATTTCTCTTGAAGTAGATTAACCAAGAATGTTTGTTTGCATTGTTTTGGTACCAAAACATGTTGGTCCAAGCAGTTTCGTAATCCCAATAAGTATAACCACAAGGGTCAAAAGGTTGGGAAAACTTTCTAACATTGTTTGGATTCTTTCCAAATTGTTCAGGTGTAAGAACCTTAAGAATCTGGAAAGTGGAATGGGTGTATTTTGTTTGATCCTTAGAGTCACGATAATGTTTAATCGCAACTGAATCGGTATCAACCAAAATAAACTCATAAAATTGTCTAGTTTTCAAAATATGATTGGGCTTATAATGAAAGCCATAAGGAAAAACCTTTGCAGGAACGTTATTAGGATTATTGTCCCAATAACTTGGTTCCATTTGAAGAACATTTTTAAATTGGTTTTTAGCAACATAATGAGGTGTTGCTTTCTTGGTGGTTTTAACTGATAAGGTTTTATCAGGTTTGACTGATTGGATTGGGATTGGTGTGGTTGCTAAATCATGAATGAGTTTAGCAAGATTGGTTTCTTGAAAGTCAGGACCATCTTCAAGTTTTTGTTTCAAGGTTCCTTTAGGAAGATGGGTTAGGCCTTGATCTTGGAAAGCCTGAAGGGTTTGGATTGGTATGCCATAATCTGCTTTAGATTGTTTGGCTGTTTGAGAAGATTGGGCCACTTGGGCTTTGGTTGGGTGTTGGGTGGATGACCCAACTTTTGAGGTTTTCTGGGTGTATGACCCAGATTGGGTAGATGACCCAGATGGTTTGGACGCATCTTGGCGTTTTTGTTTTGATAGTCCAGCAAGGACGAATGGGCCTTTGGCCTTTTTGGAGGTGGTGGCCTTTTCTTTGGCCTTGGCTTTCCCCTTTACAGAGGAAGAGGTGGAGTCTAGCATTTCTGCCTCTGGTGACTGGCTACTACTTTTCCCCGAGTTTTGATTGTTTGGACAACATGGGTATGTTTATCTGTCCAAGGAGGAGGTTCCTTCTTAAGCCTATCATGTAAAGGCTTAATAAGAGTACTAATATTGGGGATAAAATCCTTTACATAATTGAGACATCCTAAGAATCTCTGTAATTGGGTTTTATCAATTATCTGATTGGGAAATTTATCCGTGAACTCTATGGCTCTATGGATAGGAGTTATTGTTCCTTGATAAATTGTATGACCAAGAAACCTAACTTGTGTTTGAAATAACCGAATTTTGGGTTTTGACACAGCTAAACCACTTCTCTTAATGATTCCTATAAAAATCCTAAGATGTTTGAAATGCTGGTCAATGGATTGAGAAAAGACTAAAACATCGTCAATGTAGACAATGGTAAAGCTTGAATAAGGATTGAAAATGTCATTCATAATTTTTTGAAATTCTGAAGGAGCATTTTTTAGACCAAAGAGCATTACATTCCATTCGTATTGCCCAAAAGGGACAGTGAAGGATGTCTTGTAGCGATCACTATCTTTGACTTCTGTTTGATAATATCCAGATTTCATATCAAATTTGGAGAATATCTTTGCATTGTTTAAGCGACTAAGTAAATCCTTTTTATTAGGAATTGGATATCTAATCCACTTAAGCGCTTGATTGAGGGGCTTGTAATTGATAACTAAGCGAGGAGTTCCACGCTCAATTTCAGCCTGCTTATTGACATAAAAAGCAGCACAAGACCATGGTGATTTGCTTTGACGAATTAAACCTTTTTGCAAGAGATCGTTAATCTCTTTTTGGCAAAATTGGAGTAACTCATGATTCATTTGAATAGGTCTAGCTTTGGTAGGGATTTGCCTATCAGTGAAACCTTGTTCGTAAGGCAAATCAACTACATGCTTCTTTCTATCCCAAAATGCATTTGACAGATCAGAATAGATAGAATTGTGGATTTCAACGAAAAGATCTTGGATCCTCTTTTTGATATCAGTTTGGTTGAGTTTTAAGTCAATGCTTTTAAAAGAAACTTCTTCTTTTAAGAAATTGACTTGATTTTGCTTATGGTGAAGAAAGTTTAAGTTTCTCACCAAAGGTTTTCGTATGAAGGAGAAAATTATCTTCTTACCCAAATGTTGAGTAGAAATTCCTTCATTGGTGATTGTTAAAGGGAAAAGTGACCTTATGAACGGTGTTCCTAAAATCACTTCATTTTTTATATTTTTAACAAGTAAAAACGGGGTTTCTACTTTAAGACCATGATTTTCAATTATGGCTTTGGACAATTTGAAATTGATCCTAAGTTTTGGGCCATTAGCTATACTCAGCCTTTCGGATGTTTTCTCAAAATATTTAGTAGGAATTAATCCTTCTAAAATACAATTTGAATCAGCACCAGTATCAAACAGGGCTTTAGTATTAAGAATAAAATCATCAATGATAATTCTAATCTTAATATAGAACTTATGAATTCTTAATTGATTAATAAGATTCAAAAATGCTTGATCTTTGCCAGTGTTATTATCTTCATTATCTGAATGATGACTAACATTTTTATCGAGATTGGGTTCAGATAGATTTTCATCATTTGAAGGGGTTTCAGAGGATTGGTTATCAAGTTGAGATAAAATAAGCTTATGAACAGCTTGCTCTTGTTTTATCTCTTTGATTTCTTGTTTCAGATTCTTGATCTCTTCTTGGAGATCTTGAATTGTTACAGGCTTTTGTTGTTTAGAATCTAAACATTTGAGGATTGTTTTGAAATCAAATTGATCTTTGATGATGGCTTTTCCTTTAGCCTTAGGTTCCTTCTTCATAGAAGCAGAGAACCTTTCAAAGTACCTTTTCCTTTCATCTTGGTCAGGAATGGCATTGATGACTTCAAAAAGGAGATCTTGATCCTTAGTTAAGACATTAATTTCGTTAGAAGACTCAGAAGCTTGGCTTCCGATATCATCTTCTAAAATATGATTGAGATTTTCAGAAGAATCACCATTTGATCCATCTGAATCATCGTATTCTATAAGGAGATTGTTCAGTTGTTCCTCAACTATGGTTCGAGATTTAAGGCTTTAATTTTCTTTTTAAGCCTACAATATTTGCTAATATGGCCTGGCTTACCACAACTATAGCAAATGGTTGATTTCTTTGGAATTGCAATGTCAATTGCAGGTTTTGATTTAAACTCTTGCTTGAGTTTTCTTGGAGGAGTATTCCTTTTGTACCTAGTATACTTGGTATACTTTGGTTTATGGACTTTGTTAGTTTGGTGAGATTGATGGTGTTTATGGGAGGATTTTGGTTTGTCTTTAGGACAAGGGGGCATTCCAAATTGTTGGCAGAATGATCCTAAATCCTTTTTTGCTGCCTTTTCCTTTTGGAATTGATTACGAACTCTATCTTCTTGACAAAGTCATGTACCTATTTTTTGGATAACTGCAATGAGTTGGCCATAGGTTAATTTATCATAAGGGATTTTGCCCTCAGGGGCATGAGCTTGGAGCTCATCCCTAACAATGTCTCCTAAGGCAGTAGGAAGACCTGTTACAAATTTTTCTTTCCAGAGACGACCCTGACAATCCTCTTTGGTGTAAACCCTTGTTAGGAAGGTATCTCTATACCACCTAAAATCTGATAAGGATCTACATTTGAGATTGGCTAATAAATCAGCTATTTTGTTTTTCCATACTGAGGTATTCCCAATGAAATGTTCAGTAATGGAAAAGATTAAGGTGTTGACCGCATCAGGAATGGATTCACCATCACTTGTGATTGGTGTTCCATCAGTTTGGGTTTTGATGGCAGTAAAGACTTCTTCTTTCTGCTCATCAGTGAAAGAATGATCCCACCATCCTTTCAATTAGCCAGTAAATCCTACTACGAGGATATTACAGATTACTTCCTCAGAAGCATCATTAGCAGCTTGGTAAGCTGTGGCCATCATTGTCATATGTTGCAATGTGGTCATAATTTGGCATTCTGGTATATATATATATATATATATATACACCTCAATTCAACATCATCAATATATCTCATCCAAGGCATCAATGCCACAATTCATATTCAAATATCCAAGTATATACTTCATCAAGTAAATCAAGTACATACACGACACATAATAATCATCAAAGCACCAATCAAAACACCAACAACACGTCTAACAACCAATCATCAGGAGGCTACCATACTTATTATGAAATACCTCCCTTTACCTCTTTAGGGTCCTAAGTTAGCTCCCGAACAGTTTTCGGTTCCGGTTCTATTTTCCTCCGCGTCGCCTAGAACAATCAATCACAATTCAATTCTCAACAACAATCAATACAAAATAACAACTTTAATAACATAATTTCTTCCCCCTAATAGGTCTAAGGTTCGACCATAACTTGAAAAAAGGATAAGGGTTTCATTTGGTTCCAATCTTTTGGATGAAGGATTATTAAGCATACTTAACACTAGATCAAGTCCTATTACTCAAAATTTTGAAACATAACCCATGGTTCATCACACTCTAGGTCTCGATCATCCAGAAGAAAAATGGCTAAGAACTCATTTGGTTTTCCAATCACTTGGATTCAATGATCATAGGAAAGGAAAGGATGGAATCAAGTGTCATAAAACAAAAATTGAACAAACTCACTTTTTCCCCATTTTTTCTAGGGTTCGGTCACTTCCAATAAAATAGGCTAGTCTTAGTGTTTGATCTCATACTCTTGGATAGTGGTAGAAGGTGATGAAACTAGCTTAAAGAAATTGGTTTCACATTAAAAGGATTTTTCTACAATTTTCTAGAAATTTTTGAAATTTGGCTCATGAAGTTGAAACTCATGGAATCAAGCTTTTCAATCATGAAATAGGAAGAGATGCATGAAGTTTAAGGATCGAGGGAGTGATCTTACCTCTTGAATGGTGAAGAATGGACAAGAATCACACTTTTTCTTCACAAAAACTCAAGCTTTCTCTTAAGGAAAATGGAAGAAAACAAAGGAAGAAGATGAAGTGAAGAAAAGAAATGGGTGAAGGCTTCTTGAAGCTTGCCAATTTCGTGGGTATGAAGGGAGCGACAAGGATGTCCACAAATTTTTCACTTAAGGGCAATTTGGTCTTTTTACACAAGGTTAAATGGTAATTATGAAAAAGGTTAGGGGTATTTTAGTCTTTTCACGTTCAGATATTTTCAAAAGTCATCATGATACTGGCACACTTTTCCATGTGATGTGACTTGATGTGACTTTAAGATTATCCGTTAGCGGGTCCCGGTAAATCCATATCCAGCTCTGTTCGTCACCCGATTTGAGATTTTGCCCGAATAAACCGTAGGAACTTATTTTTTTCAAATTTATCGAAAATTTAGGAAATTCGATTCTAAGGCTAACTATCTTGTTCATGGGTCAAAATTAGGTCTCCTGATCGTTAAAATCTTACTGTCGGTGATAAAATGCAGACCGGGCTCCATCTGAGTTTTCAACCCAAAATTTAACCGTAGCTTTCTACGATAGCGTAGCGTGTGAATATAGTCTTGGTTGATTTTATTTCATTTTCTAAAACCTTGGATAAAATATAAACTTAATTATAATTTATTGATATTAAAGGCAGTGAGAAATCGGGGTATTACACGGTTAAACACTTTTTGTGTCCAAAAGCTTTGTTTTGGCATCTGCACTTTCCTACCTTATCAATTTTGCGAAAAAAATTTAGAAAAAGTTATGAAACACAATTTAACCCCCCTTCTTGTGTTTCAAACAGGTTGTTTCAATTGGTATCAGAGCTCAGTGTAACACCCTTTCCGGGGCATCACATTTATGGACATTTTTAGAAAACTATAAGGCCGGAAAACGGGTTAATTAAAATCATTTAAGAAAGATGGGATAAATTTCTTTTTTCAAGACATGAATGTAAAAGCTTGTAACCGTTTATATGTGCGAGGTAAAAGTGAAACATTTCATAATATAAGGTCATAAGCTCATAAATGATTTACATCAAACCCAAGCTGACTAAAGAAAGAAAAAATAAAAGATACAGACTCAATATATGGAATTGGAGACGCAGCTCCTAAACATAAGATACATGGAGACGCACCACCACAAAAGATAAAAGAACGATATAGACGCTCTGACACCCTGCACTGGCCGATAATAGACTACACGGAAAGACATCCTACGGATCAACCGCGGGATCCTTCCTTCGACTTCTCCTTAATGGAGAAACAAGTGAAAGGGATGGGAAGGCGTGACTAGATCACCTCCCTCCTAATCTTCTCACTTATCGCCTTCTGACCTGGACCCGTCAAACGAGGCCTAACAGGAACCCTAGCAGGGACTACTGCTGGCGTCCCTATGGAAGACATCATAGGAGTTGGCTCAGACATAACTCTGCTAACAAGGGGCCCATCCCTAAGAGTGGGAGAAGGCAATGAATGCATTGGTGGGAAAATCCACTTGGCATTCCACTTACGACCACATCCCTGACGGTAGACGACATCAAGACAAGCGGTGAAGCGATGAAGAACCCTTCCTCTGCGACCCATGCGTATAGTGAGTGTGTCTTTTCCCATGTACGTTGCTATTCGTCCATCGTGACTAGATATCCAAACGCCGGGAACATCGGGAAACTCAAATAGAGAAACACTTCTGTAGCGCTGGCTGAAGTCTCGGCATCATGACCTTCTCGGAAGACATTCAGAGAAGCACACAACGATGCAATAAAAGTAATGAGGTGAGATTCCCATTCATCAACACAACATATAGTAGATGTGAAAATAGTACGACACACATATAGATTATATATCACATCAATAGTCATGCTCATCAGAAAATCACCATGTAAACTATAGCACATTTAAACAAGATAGAAACATGAATCACCTCAAGTATAAACAACAGTAACAGTATGCATACAATGATTAATCAAGCCATGAACATGGTCGACATGATGCATCCAATGCACATGAAAACGACTCGAAAACCCTTACTCCATGGAGCTAGACATCATTTCGAAGAGAGTGATTGAGAGAACATTGTCTGCGTTATCTCAGCCCAACACATGCTATATCAACAAGATCGCGAATCCACTTTTACGGCTCACGCCAGACGTTCTTTACCCAAATCGTGATTTGTCCAATGTCCAGTCAGGACGTCAGATTTTTTCGACAGGTACCCACGACACAGAGGCGCTACTCTCTGGCCAGGTCATCCCAACCCCAGCATCCTCAAGATCTCCAAGATCGTCACCTCTAACAATCGCACCCGCATAAAGGTGTAAGCTGAACTCCTAGGCCCAAGCCTCACAAACTTATGCAACAAATGCATATGCAGGCAACCAAGTGCAACAGAATTAATATTCAAACACGTTTATCCCTTGGATAAACCACATGATTCCCACGAAATCCATCTTTCCACAAGACTTGTCTTAAGTCTTCCGTTGTTGGGTCCACTCTCCGCCCGCCATCGAACCACAACTTTTCAAACCAAACATTTTGTATTTGTGTTTGTATTAATGATATAATTCTCAAGTCCTAAATGTTTTATGAAGAAGGATTGGAAATCCTCTGGTTAAGTCTTAGATCCTTTCTAAGTTAGAGGTCGCTCATCTTTCAAGTAACGAAATACAGATTGATCCACTTAAGTCTTATTGTGAACACCTAATTTTGTTCGGTTAAAAAATAAAAAATTAAATTAAATTAAATTAAAATGAGTCTGGAGCATAAGGCATCATAAACAAGTTCACTGGGCCTTGGGTTAAAAATGGATGAGTAATATCTTTTTAACAATAATAAGAAATAATAATAATAATATTAGTTGCTCAAATTTGGTAAGATTTCAAAAAAAATGATCCTATTTAAATTGCTTTAATTATAATAGAAAGAGTTGATTTGTTTCCCTTTTATTTTAAAATTTGAAATTAATTCTATAAATCCATTAATGATAAGATTTCAAATGAAAAAGGGTTGATTGATTTGTCTTTAAATCAGAATAATTTGATCTAATTAAGGTGATTTGGGTGATTAATAATTAAAATAGTTTCCATAATGAAAAAAACCTAAAATGGTTACTATAAATAATAATGGGAATTTAGGCAATAGGGTCAACAATTTTCTGAAAAAAAGAGGGTCTTGTTCTTCCACCCAATTTTTCCCTCTTCGACCCCTCTCTCATTTTTCATTTTTTTTTTCATTCCCTTCCCGTGTTACCAAGCCTTCTCCATCGCAGATCAGAAGCTCCGCTACGCACAGTGGTGCCTTCTCCATCTCAACTGCGTTGTTGTCGCACTGTCACCGGACCCTCCGCCGTCATCGTCTTCCCCGCCATTCACCAAGCCGCCTTCGCAACCTTTCTCCACCATCAGAAGCTCCCCCACCACATGCAATCCCTTAGCACCGTTGCGTTACCGCCGGAAGCTGCCCAGCACTGGAGCCACCATTGCTGCATCTCCCCATTGCAGAACCCCTCTGCTTCTTGCCAAGCCGCCTCACCACCGGAGCTGCCCAGCCGCGTCACCATCGGAAGCTGCCTCGCTCGTTGCCATCGTCTTCATCTTCTTTGTCACTGCGCGTCATGAGTGCCAAGCAGAAGCAAAATGCTTATGTTTCTCTTGAGCCCCTTCCCTTTTGTTTTTCTTTTATTTTATTTTATTTTATTTTATTTTGTTTATTATTATTTTTATTTTTTTAATTTTTCTAGTTTTGGGGTTTGATGTTATTTGGGCCATGGGTTTAGTGTTCTTTGGGTGTTTGCTAGATTCATTTTATGGGGGCATGCTTAGTTGTTGGTTCTTGTGCTTTTAAGTCTTGGTTGGCTAAGTCATTTAATTTAAAATTTCTAAATAAAAATAAAATAGGTGTTTCATTAAAAAAAAAAATTTAGGGATTAACTAGTTGTGACAGCTAGATTAATTCCATTCTCTAGGATGCATGAGTTGAGTGCCCTTTTGAGCCTGCAAGCCCTTTATTTCTAATGAACCCACACTACAAGCCATATCCTGAAAAACCAATGTCACTACAAGAAAAACAGCTTGTAGCGCCGGCCAAAAGCCCACGCTAAAGTGGAAAAGCCCACGCTAACGGCTATTTTAGCGTCAGCTTTGCGTCGGCGTCGGGGCGGACACTAAGTTTCTCGAAGCAAATATTTTGCGTCGGCCCAAACAAGACCGACGCTAATTAGTGTCGGCCAGGCCCACGCTAATTCGACGCTAACTCCATTTTTAGACTGTTAGAATAATGACCGACGCTAAGTTAGCGTCGTCCTCACTATGCTGTTTAGCGTCGAAAAGCCGACGCTACAGTTAGCGTCGAAGCCAGCCCACGCTAGTTAGTGTCGGTTATATTTCTGGCCTGTGGACGCTATTTTATTCTTGTAGCGTCGGCTAGGCCGACGCTACTTTGGTTTTTTTTTTTTTAATGTTATTGTTTAAACTACCTGAACACTAATGTGCAAAATGACCTGTATAAACAGCAAACTCAATTGTATTCCAATATTGGCCAAAAAATCCCCCAAAATATAATCCTTTGTAACAGGCATTACCAGCATTAACAAATTTCTATGTCTGCAATAAAAGAGACAAGTACAGTAGCCAAAACAAAAACTACAAGCGTAACATCAAACTAAATGGAAAATATCTAAACTTGGTTAAATACAACATCAGTGACATCGACCATATTGTGACGCCTCATCTAACGAATGGTCGTCAAGATCATCGTCGTAATCAGGATGACGACGAGACTGACTCGCACCACAAGAAGCACTCCTGGACTTGCGCTCTAGAGCTACCATGCGTTCCATCATAGTGCGAAATTGGTCCTCCAAGTTATCATAGCGTGCCTCAGCTCTAGCGGCCTTCTCCTCAGCTCTAGCGGCTTTCTCCTCAGCTCTGGTGGCTCTCTCCTCAGCTCGAGCAGCCCTCTCTCCCTCATACCCGTCACTGCAAGTAGAAGGTGTCCGGGACTCCTGAGTCATAGACGATATACCACGTCTTATGTTCGAAGACAAGTCTGCGGTGCCATAACATCGGCCCCGAGTCTTGCCCCCAGCAACCTCCTTCCACAATTCAAGCTTCCTCACCCCATCAAGCTCTTGCGACCCACTGGTAGAGGACTCAACCTGTGTCCGAATCTGGTTCAACCGTTGTTGATAGGAGTCCTGGTCAAAAGAAAACATAAATCAGCTACTATATCATTTCAAACTCAGCTGCTAGTTAAGATTAACGAAAAAATTGAATTTCAAAACTTGTATCACTTTCAATTTGCAGCTTTTGGAAAAGTACTCCTGATACAAAGCAATTCAAAAGCTAAAGCACAAAGAGGAACTCACATTTTCAAATAGAAACAACATACACCCAAGATGACTAGTAAATACACACCTACTTTATACATAAAGAAATCACAACCAATACAAAATTAAGCACAATGTGGCAGCCATCAAACTACCAATATTATATAAATTGGTGTATTGATCATTTAGTATGTTTTTGTAGGATTTGATGGAGCCAAAGAAAAACAATTCAATGGTGGAGAATAGTTATCCCAGTTAAGTGAAATAATCAATAATCAATAAGAAAATAAGATATGATTTTTTGGTTAGTGTAGCATTGCCAGAATGACAGCTCTAAATTAACATTCTCAACCAATTAGGAAAAATAACCATTTAGCACATTAGAAACCGAAAATGAAAAAAAAAAGCACCAAATTGTACACAAATTGGAACTTTGAAAATAGCTTACATATGTTCTTTGAGAGCGACTATCAACCCAATCGCCGGACTTCCTCTTGTGAGTGGCCAAGAAGAGCTCATCAGGTTCCACAGGCCGTCCAAGTTGTACGCCCTGCCAAAAAAGCATATACTTATTTATTATACTTCATCAAATAGTTGTCATTATGAATTGACATGTATCAAGTAAAGATTGCGATAAAAGGATTGAAGAAGCTCAAAATTGGAGGCTCTATGCATCTGTGCCTAGAGATAACTGTGACTTCTACAACCTTTGTGGACCAAATGGGGGGGTGGGGGTGGGGGGGAGTGTTGAAATAATTTGGGGTCCTATCAAATATATTTCAAATTGAAATAGTGGCTACTAAGGAGAGCAACTGCAACTGCAAGGATATGAATACATAGCATGAAAAAGACTGTCTACTGAAAAAAAAAAGGTATATCTGATAACAAATCACAAGACTTTCTAAATAAAACATAAAAACAGAACCTAGTAAAACAAACTAATCAAGTTGTTTGCAGCCATTAATATCAATCAAGTTGCTTGCAGCCTGTAGGTTGCTACTAATGAACATCAATACAAAGCAGAGTCAAATTCATGACTTTAAGTAATAGTCAAAACAGAATGAGTTTGTAACATAAAGGCAAAGACTTGCTTTAGTAATACTTTCTTTAGGAATACATGAAAGGCAATGACTTTAAGCAAAGATAAACACTTGGACTAATTGAATACTTTCAGTTAGAAACTGCCTTACTCAGACATAGGAACAATAACAATCAAAGCTGCCTCCTAAATACTTTCAGTTGGAACATATACATAAAAGAAACAACAGTTAGTTTATAAAGATAATTTTAGCTCTCAAAAGTCGGGCCTTTTTGTCATAGGCGCATAGCATCTTAGAATTGGTTGCAGATACTGTACTTATGATAACAGATTGTAGATAGCATATAAGGCCTTTTTTTTACAGAATGAGTTTTTAGGGCCTTGTTAATTAGTTTATCCTAATAAAATTAGGCCTTCGTTTTATCACAAAGTTGACAATGGACAATTGACTAATAAAAGGGTGTCAACCACTTGCTTTTTCATCTAGGTTGTTAAATACATACCATGTCTAGTGCCACGTCATTATGTGACTTGCGTCCTGTGGTGTGGACTGCTCCACCTTTAGCTGAAGCCCGATTAGTCTTATTTTGGGCCGAGATCTTTCGGAAGTCTTCACTCGCCCAATGGGCAAGAAGACCGGCCCATGCCTCGTCCCCCACCCATCCAGGCTTCTTCCCCATCTTCCTCGCCTTCGTGAGCATATCAGTAAGACGTTTGGCACATTTTTGCTTAAAAGTGTTGAAGATAATGTCATGATGACGAGGATCCCATGAAACTTTTTCCTGCAAAAGGAATTAGTCAAAATAGTTGGTGGGGACATAGATGAAATTACTTAGTTATCAAATAATTGCAATTAATTATACACAACTTACGCTAAATCTCTCCCACCAATATTTCCTCACCCCATCGGGGGTCTCAGTCCAGCAATGGTGAGGACCCCGAAACTGTGCCCGGATGGCATCCCTAATCGCATTAGCAGCCACTCCGCTAGGAGTCCACCTAAAAAAAATTCAAACTCTATCAAATATCAAATCAAATGTATGTATAAAATTGAATGCTTAATAAATACATAAATAAACAAATAAAATTATAACTTACCCCCGACCAAGAGGACTTATGATGATCTTCCCATCAGTATCCTTCCGGTACTGCCTCGAACCCTGAAGAGAAGGGTCGTGCTCCCCCTCCTCCTTTTCCTCCTCCTGCTCCTGCTCCTGTTGTCTATTTACCTCTTCCTCTTGAAGAGGTTGCTGCCTCACAAGCTCTTGTGTGTTGAGGTATGAAGACGAACCCGACTCGAACCGTCCAGAGGGTAAGTATCCCGGGGTAGGGATCATGGTGTAGGTGCCATGGGTAGACTGGACTGGTGGGAAAGTGGTGGTGTAGGCTGGACTGGTATTGGGGTAAGCTGGGGTGGGGGTGGGGGTGGGGGTGGGGTGGGGGTGGTGTAGGATGGGAAAGTGGAGTTGTCGACGGTCTCTGGCGGCGCCTCCGCTCAGTATGTGCAGCAAGATCACCAGGTCGTAGAAGCTTTCCTCGACCCCTCTTCAATGGCATCTTGCCCCTCTCGTCACGATCTCCTCCTGAAATTTGCTCTAGTGCAAAATATAACAGATAAACATACATATAACCTAAGATCTTTTTTAAATAAGCGGATAAAATATATTTTTAGGAGATCGAGAAGTACTCCAACCTATATGCAAAAATAATTAAATTATCAACCTTTTAGCATAAAGCTCTTATATATATTCAAATGGTCATCTACATCAATCAGAAAAATAAAAGCCAAAAGTGCTAACTAGTTAATCACATAGTTTAATAGTGCAAAATCACTATATTCTAAACCTATAAGTTAAGGTAATCCTCGTCATCGTCATCCTCCTGGTAAACGTCCTCCTCGTCCTCATCCTCATCCTCTTCCCCGCCCTTGTCAATATATTCTGTACAAACATCTTCATCTTCTGATTGACCATCCACAACCATTGGAGTGCTATTAGGATCAACTATCTGTTCGAACTCATTTACTATTTCATCAAGTAAGCCATTTATTGGTTCAACTTCTGTAATTGGTAGAACATGTGGCATCTCATCAGCCTGATAAGGCACTTCATCCTCTGTGTCCTCGACTTCCACATGACCCCTTGGTTTTGTGGTGATTGCCGCAAACCAGCCACTCATGTCTTTACACATTTCTGGATAAGGGACATAATATACCTGTCTTGCTTTTTCTGCTAAGATGAACGGATCATATGGATCATATCGTTTACTCATCTTAATATCGACAATATTATACTGCGGATGAACCCTTGTGCCTCTGTTCTTCGTTGGATCAAACCATTCACAATAAAATAGGGCAATCTTATTACTCAAACCAGGATATTCCAATTCAAAGATATGTTGGATGATACAGTAGAAACCATCTTCTCCTCCTTCAATAAGACCTTTTACGTGCACCCCGCAATTGACGGTTTTTTTACCCTCACTCCAAGCTTTAGTGTGAAACTTGTACCCATTAACAAAGTACATGTGCCACGATGTTGCCTTTGATATAGGACCCCAAGCTAATGATTTTATGTCTGTGTTGGTCACCCCATTCCTCTCATCATGAACCTATACAGAAGATACACAGAGGCTTAGAGTGTGTTTGTTAATAATTACATTAATTATGTACATCACACTTACATATGTTTTCAACCACATGGGAAATTCTGCATGTATACGACCGGAAGCATCTCGATCATTGATGGAGTGATATTGCGCGAATGCACTGACACCAAGCACATAATTGATAAATAAATCAACAATACGCACTATATCAAACACATACTTGATGTGATATTAATTTTACTTACTCAAGATATGGTTTAACCTCATTGCAATTGATTAGGACATGTACATGAGCAGAAATCCATTCATCATCTGTCAGCCAATGGATTTGAGGCTTCCCACTAGGACGGCCGGATTTGTTCAAGACTGACAACGTTGGTTGGATACCCTCATGTCCCGATCGAGGATCATTCCTAAAACTTGTGGTTGGCAACAAGCTAAAGGTCTTGAAATAGTGAGAGCAGAAATAGGTTGTCTCGCGGTGTAAGTAGAAAGCGCATATGGAACCTTCCACCCTAGCCTTATTTTTAACCGCCCTCTTTGAGTCTCCCATGAATCTACATGTAAAATGACCATAAATCTATGAAGTTCAAATAAATCATGATGTAAATGGTTCAAAAAAAAATCAATTACCTTTCAAATGGATACATCCACAGATATTGAACTGGACCACCAAGGATTGCTTCATTAGGTAGGTGAATCGGTAGATGCTCCATTGAATCAAAGAAACCGGGTGGAAAAATCCTTTCTAACTTGCATATGATGATGGGAATGTTCTGATCCAATCTAACCAAGTCATCCATCCTCAATGTATTACAACATAGATCTTTGAAGAAACGACTTAATTCAGTTAGTGGTTTCCATACACATTCTGGTAAGGAACGAAAGGCAATTGGGAGTAAACACTCGAGGAAAACATGACAATCATGGCTTTTCATCCCATGCATCTTACCGTTGGTGAGATCGACACATCTTGCGAGGTTTGAAGCATAACCATCGGGCATCTTCAGTTCCTTAATCCATTTACACACTAATTTTGCATCTTCTGGTGTCAAGGTGTAGTTTTCCTTCGGCTTTCCCATCTTTCTGTTCCCCAAGGGTTGCATCTCCAAGTCCCCGCGTGCACAGAAAACAGATATATCCATTCTAGCCTTTTCATTGTCCTTTGTTTTACCCTTAACATTCATGACAGTGTTAAACACATTATCAAAGAAATTTTTCTCGATGTGCATCAGATCAAGGTTGTGCCTTAACAAGTTGTCCTTCCAGTATGGAAGATCCCAAAATACACTTCGTTTAGTCCAATTATGAAACACACCATACCCTTGCAATCTGCCCCAACCAACCTCTGTCACTTTTGGAAAATCACGAACATATTCCCAAACTTGTTGCCCTGTGAACATGTGAGGCGGACTATCTTTCTCATCTTTGTTTCTTGTAAAGCCCCTTTTACTTCTTCTGAAAGAATGATCTGCTGGCAGGAACCGACGATGGCAATCAAACCATGAATTTTTTCCACCGTACTTCAAGGTGAAAGCCTTTGTGTCTTCCATACAATAAGGACATGCCAATTTACCCTGTGTTCCACATCCAGATAACATACCATAGGCCGGAAAATCATTGATTGTCCACATTAAGCACGCTCTCATGACAAAGTTTTGTTTCGTGGAGATATCATAAGTCCAAAAGCCACGGCTCCACAATTGTTGTAGATCATCAATTAAGGGCTGCAAGTAGACATCTATCTTTGCCTTTGGGTTAGATGGTCCAGGTATAAGACAAGTCAAAAACATGTATGGTTTGGTCATGCACATTTCAGGGGGGAGATTGTAAGGTGTAACTATTACCGGCCAACATGAGTATGGAGAAGTAGACGCTTGGATGTAAGGTGTAAACCCATCCGCACATAGACCCAGTCTTACATTTCTTGGCTCCCTGGCAAAATCTGGATAAACATCATCAAAGTGTTTCCACGCTTTCCCATCGGATGGATGACTCATAACATTTGAATTCTTTTTGTTCTCATGATGCCATCTCATTTGAGCCGCAGATTCCATTGATGCATATAATCTTTGTAACCTGGGAATGATTGGCAAATAGAACATTCTCTTCACTGGAACATTGTTGTATTTCCCCATCCCATTCTTTCGAGGAACATACCTCGCAGCATGACAAAAACTGCACTCCGTTGATTTGTTCCCTTTTCTATATAACATGCAGCCATTCACACAACAATCAATCTTCTCAGCCTTCAGACCTAATTTACACACCAGCTTTGTTGCTTGGTAATAGTTTTCAGGTAAGCAGTGTTTTGTTGGAGCTACATCGACAAGCATTTGGGTAAAAAAGTCTATACACTTTTGAGGAACATGGTAGTTAGATCTAGCTGCCAAAAGCTTAACAAATATTGATAACTTAGATTCGGTAGCTCCTTCATAAATGGGTTGGTTTGCAGATATCAATATATTATAAAACCGTTGAGCTTCTGGATTGGGTTCCTCATTGAATGTCTCATTTTCCACGTTAGCATTGACATGGGGGGCATCAACAATTGGCCTAATAGCGTCATACACCATCTGATGCTTAAACAGAAATTGATCTTCATTATCCACATGACAGCCACTCCTTGGATGACCCCCTACGTCAATAATCGGCTTCACTTCTCCATGTTCAGTCCAGATCCAATAGTTTGGCTTAAACCCGGACTTGTACAAGTGAAGTTTCACCTCGCTTGGAGTCAACAACTTCATGCACTTGCACTTCACACAAGGACACCTAATCCCTCCCTCGGACAAAAAGTAGGGTTGTTCCTTTGCCTTTTTGGCAAACTCTGCAACTCCATTAACAAACTCATCTTTCAAGCCTCTCCTATCTGGATTTACTCTATCATACATCCAGCTACGATCCATTTTCTATATGGCAAACATATAATTACAAGCCGTTAGGGTAGCCACTAGAGGTATTGCACAAACTTGATGTATGCTTTGCAGCTTACAATAACAATACGAATAAGATCAAATATATGTGATCACCAATTCGATTTTGTATTCGGGTCAGTCAAAATTTATATATCTTATCATGCATGCTATTGCTATTCGAGTTCATTTCAGCTTCACCCATTTTAACAGATAATGTTAAATAAACAATAAACAAAATAGAATTTAATTGCTACAAACATCCTACATTTTCTTAAGAAAAAATTAATGCTGAAGTTAAGCATCCGGAGTAGCATGTTATGAAACTAACTCTTGAAAACATCTATTTATATTTTATAAATTTGTGACAAATAAAAACATTGCAATTTCCCAAACATAGGATAAGAGGTCTCAACTATGAACTCTCCCTGCCTTACAAAGTCCCTAATGTATGTAACATGTAATATTTGTTTCTAAGTACAGAAAATTGAAAAATAAAAAAAAAGTAAAAGCAAAAACAAAAATAACTAAACTTTCAATTCAACCCAATTCTCTTTTTTTGTTTTGCACCAATGAAATATATAAAAGAGAAAAATTCTGATATTTGAATAATTGAAATATAACATCTAAATAATATCTCACTTACATTTTTTATATGGTACAACAACAATAACAATCAAGCCTTTACTCATGTGACATTAAGTGTCTGCCAATATGTTTGGGGGTATACCATTCATTTTCAAAAAAGAGAATGCTTAATAGACCCCTCAACTGATGTTTCCCCCATGGCTCTAAGCAACCCAATATTGGCTCCAATCCAATAATTTTATTGCGTATTCTTGAAGTATAGCAAAATCTGTATTATTGACTTAAGTTGTAATCACATAAATTTTAAACAAATTAATTTAAATTAGTAATAAAAATCTTCTTAGAGCATTGTTGTCATGCTAAAATTTCTCCAAACAAACACAAAACCAAGGTCTCAAATCCAAATAATCTCAAAGTCAAGGTTTCTGGACCAAATAAGAAACTTTATATAAAATTAGATGCTAGATTTGACGGTCCCTATGAGTGGATACATATGAATAAATTATGAGTTAGTAAAATATTTATGCACATGACCAAGGCATCAAAAGCATTAACTATTGCACCGTTCAATATAGAGATAAACAATGCATTTTCCTTTGTCTGTTTTCAGAATCAGGGAGGTTCATGGTAAGCTTTGACAGCTATAAATAAATTATATTTTTCCAAGTTCTTTTTCTTAGAATCTAATAGACTAATACAATGCTATTAATCATCGACGTTGTTTATTTATACTGACAAATAGCATTAAAAGTTTAGCATAAAGTAAGAAGTGAAACCTAAGCTTAGATAACACCATCCCCCTTAAGTATTAATGAGTTCAGTATTCAAAGAGATTGAGTCATTAAAAAAATCGAAAAGGGAGAGGGTTTGAAACAGAAAATAAATCATCAAGAGATGAGGTTTCAATTTGATTTTTGCCACATCTTCATATCATGAGGCTCAAGAAGGTTTGATGAGAATGAGTGAAACACTAGTGAGGAGGAGAAATTAGAGTGGGGGAGAAACAGTGAGTGTAGCTTAAAGTTTAGTGTTGGAGTGTAATAAAATGAGGGTTTTCTGTGTTATATTAAAGCTTAAAGCTTAAAGTTTAGCTACTGTCCTTTTTGACTATTTTATACTTGTTATATGGTTATTGCCCGATTATTTTGAAGCTCTGTAAAGTGTTTGGAGCTGCTGGGTCTCCTAGTACTAACAGAAGGGAGCTGCTACAATAACTGCAGCAGTAGGACTTGAGTTTTTCATTGGTTTTTCCTTAATGCATGTTGGGGCAGCAAAATAAAATTGAGACATTCAGTAACATGAACTAAAAAAAAATAGAAACAGTGAAAATAACAAAGAACCAAACAGTGAAAATTATGAGCAAACATGCTCTATCAATTTGAAAAATCAAATCAATAGCAGCTTTCTGGTCAAATCAATGCTATAAAATATGATACATTAAGAATCCAAATGCCTACAACTGTTGTGCTATTTTGAAACTCAAGGAGGTACTGCATTAGCATTCTTGTGTACACATTCCTTGCACAATACACATGAAGGATGCACCAGCAGAAAACATTTTTGTAGGCAACTTCTGTCAGTAATTTCTATTAATGTAGCAATATATGGTAATAACATGCAAAATGTAGGATGTGTTTTATACTTATGGAATTTTTCATGGAATACATCTCATGTTATGGAACTTTTTAGTTATTGTTTTCATCCAATTTCTAAAAGATTGTGTGATTACTCCCAAAATAAGTACAGGTGGAATCTCACTGATAATAATTATATATTTAAAGTTATTTCTCTTTAAGTCAGACTATTGCAAGAATTAGACTAAATTAAGTACAAATACATACATTCTTGAGATGTAAGCTAGAACTTGGGATGCATTCTTCAAGATACGTATACATTCAATCTAATATATATACAAACAGAACAAACAAGGACACAATACAAAGTTCTAGTTCCTATTATATTCCTTCTCATACTTAGAAATTCCCTCTACAGCTCAAGAAGCAGTGTCTCTGATAACAAGTCTTTTATTTTTTCATAAGCGAGATGTGCTTCTGCTCTCTAGTTCATAGGGCTCATATGCATCATCGTCTCACCTTTATTTGAAACACTCTATTATACCAAATATTACCAACAATTTTTTTGTGATTAAAATCTGCATCATTTCCACCAAGTACTAAAGATGAGCAGAGAGCACTCGAGCTTCATAAGCTGGGCTCTATAGCGCTGTTCATAATTGAATAAGACCCCATATTCTAAAGTTAATTATTGGAATTCACTTCTTTAGAATTTGAAGTTTGCGCAATTGGATATCTTTTTAATAAAAATAAAATGTTTGATCAAGGCACTTTTTGTAAGAGAGAAAAGGCACTTCAACTTTATGCATCTCTGAACTTCAACTTCCTTGCAGCCTTCTATTCTATATCAAGATTCAAACGCAGTAGGAGGCTCCTAACGAGAATGGTAGAAAAGATATATGTCAACTTTCTATAACCACTCACTTGTAGTAAGTAAATATCAAAGCTAAGGTCATTAGTTTAATTCTTATGAAGGCATCGACTACAGGGTAGGATTGGAGTTTGATCGAACACTATGAGATTATATAAGCTACTGCCCCATGTTCTGGTTTTAGGTCATTAACAAAGAAAAACTTAATGAACTAGTATATAAAATATGCAAGTGCTTGATCATGACCTGCACATTTTCATCTATATATAAAATAGGAGTGCATCCACAAGTTGATCCGTTTTCAATTCATCCCGAAAATGCAATGCTTGCATGCTATTAAAATTAATTAAAAGGGTATGAAATGTATGGTCATAAAACGGTTATGAATTGTATCAGTTAGTTAGCAGATTGTCATTCAATAATAATCAAGTGTAAAAGTATTATTCAATTCATAAAAGTTCTATATTCCCTTCTACTCTTCTAAGAACGAAGTGTGTGAGTGTGTGTAAAGTGCTTCAACACTTTTAACTTCAACTGTTAAGATTAAATAGCATAACACAATTTTTTTATTTTACAGTATTGTTAACTAATAAACCTAGGATGGTAACCAACAGCAACCAATCAACTTATAGTCAATTCTTTGATCTTCCAACCATAGAAAATTTGGCAATAAACATGAATGACAATCTGCTATATATAGCAGAATACACAGCACACAACTTACCCATTATACTTAGATTCATACACAAGCAAAATAACAGGGCAGGCAAAAACAAACAAAGTATTGATAATTATACCAAGTATCAAATATCCATAAAACAATGAAACAACCACAACCATAGTCCAAATTCATAGAGCAATAAATATATAGATAAAAAAATTAAAATAGTTGAAGAACCTGAGAAAAGAACAATATCTGTAGTATTCAAAGAGAGGCGAGAGATTGAAAGCCGGGGTTGAGATCTGAGAGTGTGAAAGGGAAAATAAGCATTCAATAATTAGAAAATAGATGATTGAAGAGCACAAATTTAAATATTGGAACAACAAACATCTGAAACAATTGAAGAACAATAAAAGAACCTATACCTGAGAGATTGAGATTAAGGGTTGAGAGACTGTGAGATCGATCAAACACAAAGAGCCACTCGCGAAAATTCAACCTAATTCGAGGTATTTTGGAAATTAGGAATTTAGGAATCATACAAAAATGAAGTTCAGAGGAGAGTGAAAAGGAAAGTGACGAGAAAGAAGGTGAGTGTGAAAACTTACGGTGGTCGTTGACTGCTGCGATACAGTGAGCGCGGCCTCACGTTCGGGTTTTGAGCTTCTTGACGGTGGAGGTTGACGGTGGAGGCGTGCTACTCCCTGATATGTCAGATAGCGGGCTGCCCATGAGGAGGGAAAATGGTTCGCGATAGGTACTATTGCTATATATAAAAATTCTGCCCTAGGACATTTGTTTCAATTAATCTAACTGACTGAAGAACTGGAAAAGAAAATCTTATTTTTTCTATTGAACAAGAATTTACAATTCCATGTTATAAAGAGAATTCAAGGCATATATTAAAGAATAGAGAGAGAGAGAGAGAGAGAGATCAAGGCATAAGTTCTTATTAAAACTGGAGATATACCAGCAGCTTCCAATGGATTCTGAAGTTCTTGGCTTATTGCACCGTTTCAGCCTGGAAAGTAAAATCCAAATATAGCGTAAAATCATGAATACTATGGTGTGGAGTCAAATTATTATGTGTTTAACTCAGAAAAATGCAAATGTTAAAAAGTACATAAAAGAAAATGGCATTCGTAGTCTTAATTATCAAACAAAAACAAAAAATCACGGAGCTGTTAATAGCTTAAAATCAAAGTGCTATAACAAATTGAGCAAAATTGCAGAAATTTGAAACCTCAAACAAAAAGAAAGTAACGAGACAAGATGGAGATTACTGCAAAACGCGGAAACGATATGACAGTGGAGGAGGAGAGAAAGAATGTGGAGGAGATAACCAAACATTTCAATTATTTTGTTTAAGATTGGTTGAAAGCCCAATTCAATTATTTTCTACCTTCTTTTCTTCCCTTTTAGTCTTCATCTTTTTTTATTGATGGAGCATGGTGGGGGTTTATCTAGTCCAAACCTTTTTAAGCGTCATTGTTAAACTTGACACCTATTACCATCTCCAACCATGACCTTGCTTAAATTCTTGCGTGAAGATATTAACATTATCAAACTACATGAAAAAAAAATAATAACCAAGAGAAACATAAAGATACTGCTAATTTAGATATAAGATATTCAAGAAGTTCTAATAATTAAGATATAAGATATTCATGCAGTATTTCCCTTATTTTTCTGCTTCTCCTACTGCTATTTTGGTCCTTCCCCTCGTAATTTATTTCTACCACCAAGGTAGTCAGACAAATTTTTGGATGGGAGGTGGACATATTATCATATAAGGTCTTGAATTGGCATGTGTGTGAGTCAGAATATTCATCAAACAGTTTGTGTGTTGGCAAGGCATATGAAATAGAAAGCATGAAATGCATGAAATATGATTTTTTTTTTTTTCAAACAATGTAGCTAACAAAATTTATCCCTTCTGGAAATCATAGGAAAAGGGGGAATCTCACCGACGATTCTGTAGCGTTTGGGCAGAGCAGAAGTACGTGCAGCGTCATGTTTCTACAAAGAAGAAGAATTGCGACGTTGATTTTGCTATTCGCGCAGAGTTGAAGAACTATGGCGTTGCGATTTGAGGTGATGGCGGGGCCGACCGACGGTGGTGGTCAAGCAGAACCGATGGAGCCCAGAGACAGGGCCTACAGCAAGACGTGAGGTGCGACGCTAGGGTTCGGGGTCAGTTGGAGCGAAGAAGAAAGGGGCAGAAGCCGCAGAGCTGGGTATCAGTGTTTTATTTCTTTTTTCTTTTAAGAGAAATAGTAAAAGAAAAAAATATAAGAGGAGGGAAAATGGTTCGCGCGAAGAAGTTCTCCGAATATAGCGTCGGCCAGCCGACGCTATCGTTAAATTCATCTTTGCGTCGGCCAGGCCCACGCTAAATCCCACAAAATAGCGTCGACCAGGCCCACGCAAACTTTGATTCATGAATAAAAAGATAAAAATGGGCGGATGATAGTGTTGCGTCCATTTTGCGTCGGTTTGGCCGACGCAGATAGCGTCGGTGTCGGGGCCGACGCTAAATATTCGACGCTAAATAGTGCTTTTCTAGTAGTGTGTCCTAACTAGTTGGAGTGGCTGGTGTGCTTCCTGTGTTTACATGCTATAACATAAGTTTGGGTGTGCTCGAGGTCTAGCACAGTTTGAAGTTTGGGGGTGCTATGCAGCTGCTATGTGACAGAATATCAGAAATTCAACTATTGTTGGTAAAAATCAATGGTTTGATGAAAAAAACAAAGGTGGGGGAAAGGAATCAAACAAAATGAAAAAGATAAAAAAAATCCTCCCTAACTTGTGTGAGTTGGGCCATGAAAGAAATATTTGTGAAGCAAAAAAAGGAAGCATACCTAAGCTCCAGCTAGTGTAGCTACCTTCCCATAACTGTTCCTACCTTAACCCAAGCCCCATTGCAACCAAATAAAGTCCTCTAGCAGTGTGTCGTTTTGATTGTGAGTGGTGTGTTTAGAAGCTTGTCAAGGTCGTGTTTGAGTGTGCATTTGAATGATGATTGAGAGTACCTATCTTAGCTTGAGAAGAGAGGAAGAACACACTGTTCTGAGAGTGTAGTGCTGTAGCATGTTGCTGAGAGTTGAAAATCAAGACATCCATGAATGCTTGCGTGATTGAATTTCATGATTGTTGACGCATTGTCAAGTATGCCTTCTGAAGAAATTGGTGTTTTAAAAAAAAAAAATTGTGTTTGAGCTAAGTTGAGCACACGTGTGGAGGTTTAGGAAAATTTGTGTCATATCTTTTTAGTTTCTTTTGTTTCCATTACTTGAGGACAAGCAATGATTCAAGTTTGGGGGTGTGATAACTCTTTTTATGAAGAGTTATTTGTACCTTTTTCACTTGTGTTTTTGTGGTCTTTGAGTATTTCGAGTTTATGTTTTTAGTGTTTTAGTGTGATTTTGTGTAAAGTATGTTTTATAAGAGTCTTTTGCGAGTCTTAATGTTTTGGTGTCTTTTAGAACTACTTCGGTGATTAATTAAGACTTTTTATGTACAAAGCAGTTTTTGGAGAATCAGGCGCTGAACTGGAGACGCTGCTCTAGGATTTGCTGTAGCAATCGTAAGTGAAGCTGGTTTGAAAAAAGGACAAAAGCTCAAAACATTCTCTTACATGATGAGGTCCTTCGCTGATAAGGACAGTGACCTAAACGTGGGGCTGGCATTCAGTGCATTAAAGTTCGGAAATTGGGCCAAGGACACTTGTACTAGCCAACTTTTAGCCCAAAAAGGATGAGAGAGGAAAGGGCCTTGAGATATTTTGGAAAACCCTAAATAGGGGACAGCCAAGGCAACAATCATCAGACATCATCTTCCCTACTGGAGCAAGGACAGCAGCTGTACCCCTTTCTCTCTTTCCTCCATTGTAATGGTTTCTTCTTCCATTTCTTGTTTTTCTCTTTGTTTTTATAAGCTCAATATGAGCTAAACCTCTTGTAGCTATGGGATGTTGAACTTGTAATAGATTTCTAGTGAATATTATGTTATGCTTTGCTATTGCATTTTCTATAAATCTGATTTGGTTGTGTTTTAATTGAGCTTGATCACCTTAGTTAGAACTTGAGCTCACGGCTGCTTGGAAAAGCTAAGTGTATTAGAACTGTTTTATAGATAAGAATAAAATCATTAATTGGAAAATTGTGATGAAGAATGATTTAGGAATGAACATTCTAACTCTTAGGCTAGCTGGAACGAGCTTAAGTGAGACGTGGATGTAACTAATATGGACTTAGGAATAAGAGACGTTTAGTGAAGTTCATCTCAGAATTGTTGGAAAACAAACTTTCATTTCCTGGAGCCAAATTGCCGTAGCACTGCAAACGCATAACTGAACTAGATTGAAGTTGCACGGGATACTTCCCCATAGCTGTTTTACCCATTCTGTTAACAAATCCATTTTTATTGCTCTAGCATTTATTTCCCAAAACTGCTCTGGACACGCACACACGCCAACTATTTGTTACTTTTTGTTAATCTTAATTAACAGTACTATTAATTCAAACTTGGTACTTGATTCGCCATATAATCCTCGTGCGAATGATCTCACTTACACTTTATTACTTGCTAAACGAATGTGTATACTTGCACATCACTCGTTTTTATCACAACACACGGCCGTCTCGTTAGTCATCACGGTCGTGCCGTTGTGCGAACCGCATCTCGGCACGCTCGTGTCGAATTAGTGAACGGCCATGCCATGTGAGCAGATTATATATTGGCACAGAAATCGAGGGTTAGCGATTTTAACCCTCATTTGGTGGCTGCTACTACCCTAGTGGGGCCAGACCTACCCCGTTTCCTATCTCCATCAAACTCAGTGCGTTTTTGGAGTTTTGGAGACCTTTGGTAAGCTTTTGGTTCATCTGTGCCAGTTGTGCAGGTAACACTTCTTCCCTTTCTTAGTTTCTTTTCATGTTATTTGATTGGAAACTGATTTGGTTAATGTTTTAGTTGACCAAGGCTTGTATTCGGACTGAGCCGCTTGGGAAGACGTGACCGAGTTGTTATTTTGGGCTACCGTCGTTGCAACCTTCAAACCAAGTATGGGGAGAAGGATAGTATAACCACTAGGCAATAGGGTAGTGTAAGATGAGGGGTTCCCATGACCCCGAGGTTAATTGTATGCTGTTTGTTTAACATGTTTGCTGCTATAAATGTTTGTTGCTATATGCCAATGATATATGCGTTGTTTGTTATGTTGGTATGTTTTTATCATAAATTGTTGGTTGAATTGTTGAATATGATGATTGATGGCTGAATGGTTGTGTGATGATGAACCTGCTGATATATCCCTAAATTGGTTAATTAGGACTTTAATTGGTTAAATAATAAAGGGACTGTTGTTACCCAAAAATATTCGTAAGACATGAATCAAAAGTGAGGTATTTATGCTAATGGTTTAGTCATGAACCTATGGATGATTTTTTAGAGTGTTAGGGTCTTTTTGGTTAAACGATTAATTAATTAATTGCTGTCCAAAACAGTACTGTCGCGCGATCAGCACGGCTGTGCTGAACAGAGAGCATGCCCGTGCTCTGAGTTGAATTCTGGGAATGGCCGCACTTTGAGCACGGCCGTGCAACATAGGAGCACGTTCGTGCAGATGAGCAAGGCCGTCCAAAAAAGGAGCACGCCCGTGAAGATGTGCACGGTCGTGTGTAATAGGGAGCATGCCCGTGCTATTGAGCATGGCTGCACCAAAAATGAGTATGCCCATGCTACATGTAAGTGGTAGCACGATCGTGTCGAGGTTAAGCACGCCCGTGCCATCCCTCTGGTCAGAATCTGAGACTCATGGTTAATAGAGGTTTTAACCCCAATGTTCCTAATAATAATAGAATAATACACCAAACAAATGATGAAGTTAGATAACTTAATTATATAATAATTAAGACGTTGAGGAACAATGATTTGGTTAAGTCGGTGCCTGAGTGGTTACCGCACGATGATATAATTGGATGCCTTTAGTGGTCCAATGTTACGTTGATATAATTGGGTGCCTTTAGTGGCCCAATGTTCAGGATGATATTCTTTGGTGCCTTTAGTAGCCCAAGCGGAGGTGGCCGTTGCCCGTTGGTTGTTGTTGTGTTCATGCATCACATTGGAGATGTTGGTTGGAGGAAGTTCAACATAGGGGAGGTCGTCCTAGAGTACGGCGATCTGGCCATCCACGGTTGATTCACCCAAGATTTGGTGAACCGTGGCCCCCTGTGATGAGGCATCCATGGTTTGATGCGTTGGCTATCCAAGGGGTTCACCCATGGTTTGGTGGACTGCTGGCGTTGGTGCCTTTAGTGGCCAAGGCGGATATGTAACTCCAAAGTTGTTCTTCCTGAGTTAGTTGGATCCACATGCATTGATGGAGTAGTGTTAAATTGCATCATATTGCATACTGGTTGATTTATGATGTTGAGATGATGTTTATATATACAAGTGTATGCTTATGACTGTTGCTATGCCATGATGTATGATCATCTTATTCCTATCTCCATGCCGTTGTGTTTACATGTTTCCTTACTCCCCGTCCTTTGTTTTCTTGTTTGGCATGTATGGTTTTTGCAAAGGATGACGAGCATCCCGGAAAGGAGTGACTCTGAGGAGCCATCACTCATAGTTAGGGTTCTTTAGCTTAGTTGTTTATTTGTTTTATTTTTCAGCTGTATTCCGAGAATATTTCCGGAGCGGTTGTACCGGCTCTGAATTGTGACACCGGGGTTGGGTTTATTCTTATGTTCATGTTTTCTTTATTGTTTTAAGTATTGATTTAATCTTTTCCTCATTTTGAGAACTAGTTCATGTGGTACCTTTTCTACCCGTGAACCTTTTTATAAAAGGTTGCAGGTTTTATTTTTTATTTGTATATTATTATTATTATTATTATTATTATTATTATTATTATTATTATTATTATTATTATTATTTATCTTAAATGCTTTATGATATGATCCAAGTTAAAATCATCAAATTTGAAGGATCTATCCAAGAGCTTGTTCTTAGTTCTTATGTAAAAATGATGAGAAGAATTGGGGAAGAAAAAGGTGCGGTTGTCACCCGAATATGAAGAACAAAAGGAATCCACCAAGGAGTGTAAATAACTAAATAAGAAACTTAAACAAATAAGAATGAAAGTGCAACAACTAAAACCAGAATGTAAATGGCGCAAATGTAAAGAAGAACATAAGATAAATTAAGAAAATGGAAGAGGAAGAAGATGAAGGGGAAGGCGCCACAATCATCCAAAGAATTGGAAGATTGATAAGCCAAGGAGGATTCGCCACAAAGAGATAGAACTCTTTGATAAGAATCAAACAAGTTCTAATCCAAGAACTTGAAGAGGAGGAGCCAATGCTCAACTCACAAAAATACCCAAATAGGATAAATTCTAATTTCATTCAAAGTTATCTAAATGAGGTCATACAAGTCCTATTTATAGAAGCTAAGGAACATTCTAGGTTAAGGTGGCTGAGTAATTTTGTGGCCCATATAGCCCAAAATATAATTAAAGACCAAAACCAATTACAAGCCTAAAAATGCCTAATTAAGTCAAATCCGTCCAGAACAGCGTTCCCAACTTCTAGTCCGGTTTTCATCATGATAGAGTCCGAATCAGGTTTTGAACTTCAAACGAACCTTTTAGCTAGTTCTCTTATCTTTCCAACGCATCAAGAATCACATCAATCAGATATCTATAACGCAAGATATAACCAAAACCGTGAAGAAGGTTTTCTTTGGACTTGAATGGATTAAGTCAAACTCGTCCAGAACAGCGTTCCCAACTTCTAGTCCGAGTTTCATGATGATAGAGGCCGAATGAGGTCTTTATGCTTGAGATAACATTTATAGATAATTCAGTGATATTTCCAACGCATTAAATATCACTGCATTCGGATATCCATAACTAAAGATATACCCAAAACATTAAAGAGGATCACTTGGACTTAAAGAGTTTGAATTGGACTTGAATGGATTGACCTCCTCTTGTTGCAAAGTTCACTTGCCTCTCCTTTGCCTCCATCATTCCCCCCTTCTTAGAGGAAATTCGACCTCGAATTTATTATCTCCATACGTACATCAAGTGAAAGAACTAAGTTTAGGGAAACTGAAAGTAAATCGAACATTGGATTTCCTTGAGTAGGAATCCTTTTATTTTTTCTAATGTGCACACTCCCAATCCTCCGGGGTCAAACACCAATTTAAAGAACTCATCAAATGTGGCAAATATGTTAGGAAATTTTTCATTATGCTCATACAACACCTTAAGATTGGTGAGGACTAGAAATTGAAGTTCAAGGCGAGTAGGAAAGTTATACCTTTGAGACTTTGTATTGACCACCATATTTAACTCTCTATGCTTGGGCATGATGACATTTGAGAGTATTGCATCCTTTTCGGAATGCTTCAAATTATTCTCATAGGTGGAATATTCAAGTTTGGACCCATTGTACTTTTTACCCAAATAAACAATTGGTGGTCCTTTTTGAAGTAAAATAGCCCCCATGATCACATTAGATGCATCACATTCAATTCGAAAGGACTTTGCAAGAACAGGTAAAGCAAGAATGACTGCACTAGTGAGCCTATCAAACAAGTCCACATGCAATTCTTGAGAACTTATATTAAACCTAAGAAGGCTAACATGATTTGTGCAAGATGAATTTTTATCGAAATGAGCATAAAAATTCTGTACCCTCATATCATGATACCCACTTTTCAAATCAAACTTAGAAAGATGGCAATAGTCATGCAATTCATTAAGCAAGTAATCAAACCTATTTAATGTAGGAAAGTAGTAAGACCCATGCAATTTACCAAGCATGTTATCAAATATAGGGGTAGAATGTTCATGATTTTGGGGAGCCATGCAAGTAAGCAAACCGTGGGGTGTTTCCTTTGGACACACTTCTTCAAGTGCATACTCAATTCTCTCATTTTCTTTTGCCTCTTTTTCTTTAGCATCACTCTCTTTTGCTTTCACCTCCCTCTCAAGTTTTCTCTCAACATGGACCTCACTCTCGTTCTAATTTCTCTCCCTCTTTCTTTTCTTCATCTCTTTTCAATCTCAAATTTGTCTCTTGAATTTTGTCTTGAGACATTTTCTTCCAATATGCTTCAAAATTATCAATCTTTCTTTTCAATCTCTCCTCTTTTCTCTCAATATTTTTTTCACTCTTTTCCTTCCCATTTGGGCATTGATAATCCAAATGCCCCCATCCAAAACACACTAGGCACCTCATATCTCTACTTCTAAGTTTAAGAGTTGGAGTAGAAGGAACATTGCAATATATTTTGTGCCTCTTTCTTTTGAGTTGTTGCTCGACCTTCATGGATTGGTGCACTAAGTCATCAAGCTCCACATAGTGTTGAAGCCCAACAATGTCTTGGATGTCTTGGTTTAGGCCATGGAGAAACCGAGCCATTGTTGCCTTTCTTCCTTCATCAATATTGGCTCTAATCAAGGTCATCTTCATTTCTTTGTGATACTCATCCACACTCTTAGTGCCTTGTGTTAACTTTTGCAATTGGTTGCGAAGATCCCTTTGATAGTGGCATGAAACATGTCTCTTCCTTATCACGGCTTTCATCTCCCTCCAATTAGCAATAGGTTGCTCATCATATCTCCTCCTTTCCCTTTGGAATTGATCCCACCATATCAAGGCATAATCAACAAACCCAAGAGATGCTATCTTCATCTTCTTTTGTTCACTATAGTGGTGACAAGAGAAGATTCATTCTATTTTCATCTCCCATTCTAAGTAGGCTTCAGGATCATTTCTTCCTTGGAAAGTAGGTATTTTCACTCCCTCAATCCTATCTAAAGGTCTCACCATTTTCCTCACTAAGTGTTTCACTCAAATTGGCTTTTTCCACACCATTGGTTTGTTTTGCACTCTTGCCTTTTCTCACTCAAAGTCCTCTTTCAATATCCTTGGAAAAGAACTATACTAATTCAAGAATGTAAACAAGTACCAAATCTTTGTGAAAAATCCAAACTAGCAATCAATCAAGAAGTTCAAGAAATGAAAACTACTAAGACAAAACTTAGAAATTTAAAGACAAGCAAGAAAAGCTAAAAAGGAAAGAAAGCACACTCTAATGGAGAAGTAAGAAGACAAAGACTCAAGAACTAGTGTTTAGGAATAGAATTTGAGCCAAAAATATGTCCAAAACATCAAGTAATATCAATTTTAAGGCTATAAACACTTAGAATAGGGGTTTTGTAGCCTAATTTGAATTCTGCCAATTTTTTTTTTTTTTTACTTTTTATAATTGGAGATTGGTCCCTTTGTATTTTTCTGATTTTTTTTTTTTTACTTTTTTTGGGATCCTTACTTTTACAAAATACCTTTGGCCACAAAATTTTTCTGAAAATTACAGAAAAGAATGCCCCAAACAGAATTTAAGTGAATCACAAAGATCAAATAGCCTTTTGAAACATGAACATGATGAACAAGGGGTTGTTCTTGGGAAGTGTGCCCAGAAATTAAATTCCCCCAAATTGATGTCTAGTTCGTGCTTTAAGCTTAAAATTGATTGGTATACTTGATTCTACTTGTAAAGACCTTTCAATCAAGGTGTAGATTAACACTCTAACACCAATTCTTGAAATTCATAAAGATCAAAGTGGCTCAAACTCCAAGAACAAGATGAAGAATTCAAAAAAATTCAAAAATCTAAAACATGGAATATGAGGAAAGGAATCAACTTGAGCTATGAAACATCTTTTGGATGCTATGAATTACAAACCCCAATGGTCTAATAACTCATTACAACACCACAAATGATCAAAATTGATAATCAAAATATGGGGTTGGGCATGGGTTTATGCCTTACCCCATATTTTGTTAGGACTCCATCAAACAGCTTGTTACAAAAGTGAGTACCTTCATCATTAATAAATGCCCTAGGGGTGCCAAATCTTGTAAAAATCTACTTTTGACCAAAATTCACAACAGCTCTAGCATCATTGGTGGGAAGAGCTACCGCCTCCACCCATTTTGACACGTAGTCTACAGCCACCAAAATATACAGATTACCAAAAGAAGGGGGAAAGGGACCCGTGAAGTCTATGCCCCACACATCAAACAACTCCACTTCCAGGATGGAATTGAGGGGCATCTCATTTCTATCTGAAATATTGCCTACCCTTTGGCATCTGTTGCAACCTTTAGCAAAAATGTAAGCATCTTTGAATAATGTAGGCCAAAAATACCCGGCTTGGAGGACTTTGGCAGCCGTCCTCATTCCTCCAAAATGTCCCCCACATGGGGATGAATGACAATGCAAGAGAATATCTGGGACTTCTGTCTCGGCCACACACCTTCTAAGAAAATTGTCAGCACAGTTCTTGTACAAGTATGACTCATCCTAGTAGAACTGCTTTACCTGATGGAAGAACCTTTTTCTTTGTTGTGAACTTAAATCTGCAGGGACAATACCACTGGCTAAATAGTTCACCAGATCAGCATACCATGGTGTTTCAGCATCTTCCATAGAAAGCAACTGCTCATCATGGAACAGTTCTTTGATCTTAGAATTATTTGTGGCCTCATTGCCCTCAAACAGTCTTGACAAGTGGTCTGCCACCTGATTCTCAACTCCCTTCTTATCCCTGATTTCCAAGTCGAACTCTTGCAACAAAAGCACCCATCTAATCAGTCTTGGCTTTGCATCCTTCTTGGCAATCAAGTACTTGATGGCCGCATGATCAGTATAGACAATGACCTTTGTGCCACCAAGGTAGGGTCTGAACTTGTCAAAGGCAAACACAACAGCCAACATCTCTTTCTCTATAGTGGTATAGTTCAATTGAGCTTTAACCAATGTTTTGCTGGCATAATATATAGAGTGAAATACCTTATCTTTCCTCTGGCCTAGGACTACTCCCACTGCGAAGTCACTAGCATCACACATCAACTCAAATGGCCTAGACCAATCTGGAGCAGTTGTGACTGGTGCAATGATTAGAGCCTTCTTTAGAATTTCAAAAGCTGCCGAATAGTCTGGTGTGAAATCAAAGATTCTATCATGCTCTAGCAACTGGCACAGAGGTTTGGAGATTTTGGAAAAGTCCTTGATAAATCTTCTATAGAACCCAACATGTCCCAAGAAACTTCTCACTCCTTTTACTGAGGTAGGTGGTGGCAGCTTTTCAATGACCTCTATCTTGGCTTTGTCTACCTCCATACCTTTTTTAGAAACCTTATGACCCAACACAATTCCTTCCTGAACCATGAAGTGACACTTTTCCTAGTTTAACACCAAGTTTTTCTCCTCACAACGATCCAAGGCCTATTCTAGATTTCCAAGGCACCCCTGGAATGACTCTCCAAATACTGAGAAGTCGTCCATAAAAATTTCCATGGATTTCTCGATAATATTGGAGAATATGGCCATCATGCATCTTTGGAACGTTGTTGGAGCATTACAGAGGCCAAATGGCATCCTTCGAAATGCAAACGTTGCTATAGCAATTTGATTGTAACCAGAGTATCCATCCAAAAAACAATAGAACTCCTTCCCAGAAAGCCTATCCAGCATTTGGTCAATAAAAGGAAAGGGAAAGTGGTCTTTTCTCGTGGCTTTATTCAATTTCCTATAATCCATACAGATCCTCCACCCTGTGACTGTTCTGGTTGGTATTAGCTCATTTTTCTTATTAGCCACAACTGTTACTCCCCATTTCTTTGGCAAACACTGAATTGGGCTTTACCCAAACACTGTCAGAAATAGGGTATATAATCCTAGCATCCATCCACTTGATCACCTCTTTCTTCACCACTTCCTTCATGATAGGATTTAGTCTCCTCTGGCTCTCTATACTATTATTGGCTTCAGGCTCTAGCAATATTCGATGCATACACACAGTAGGACTGATGCCTTTAATGTGTGCCATATGCCAACTAATTGCTTTCTTATGCCTCTTCAAGGTTTCTATCAAACTATTCTCTTGATCAATAGTTAGGAAAGATGAAATAATCACAGGCAAGGTTTCCATGTCTCCCAAATAAACATATTTCAAATAAGCTGGGAGCTATTTTAGCTCCAGAATAGGTGGCTTCACAATTGAGGGTATATTGTCTTTGGAAGTCTCATAAGTGACTTCCAATGACTCAAATTTTCTGGCCTATATAGGTTGCCTTGCAGTGCATTCCTTTATTTTAGTAAGTTCTTCCAACAAGGGATCATCAGGACCCAATTCAAGCTTATCATCACTCAAATCTATTCTTCATGTCAGGAACTGTCTTTGCAACAGATTATCAAATGATTGGACAAATGAACATTCTTCCACTTCCTCATCAGGATACTTCAAGGCATTGAACACATTAAAAGTCACATGTTGCTCATTAACCATCATGGTCAACTCTCCCTTCTGTACATCTATGAGAATTCTTCCTGTAGCAAGGAAAGGCCTACCGAGAATAATAGGAACTTCCCTATCTGCTTCACAATCTAGAATAATAAAATCCACAGGAAATACAAACTTATCTACTTTTATCAACACATCATTGATCTTTCCTTCTAGATATGCAATAGACGTGTCTGCTAGTTGAAGTGTTACAGTGGTAGCCCTAGCATCCCCAATGCCCAATTGTTTAAAAATTGACATAGGCATTAAGTTGATGCTAGCACCTAGATCACAAAATGATCTGCCACAGTAGGTATCACCAATGGAACAGGGGATGGTGAAACTTCCAGGGTCTTTCAACTTGGGAGGTACTTTGGCTTGGAGCATTAGGCTACATTCCTTTGTCATGGCACCTATTTCAAACTCCCCAAGCCTTCTCCTCTTTGTTAGCACATCTTTTATGAACTTTTTATAGTTAGGCATCTGTTGGAAAACTTCGACCAAAGGTACATTGATGTGCAACTGCTTCAGAATTTCCATTAACTTGCTAAACTGCTTGTCTTGTTAGACCTTCCTCAACCCTTGAGGAAAAGGAGGAGGAGGCCTTTCTGGAATAAATTTGGGCAATGGCTCAGCTTCTGGAACAGCCTTAGGCTTCTTAGCAGTCTTCTCAGCTGTCTTCTCAATAGTTTCATCAGTTGCTGGAATAGTCTCAGTCTCTTCAGTTCTCACCTTGCTATTTTTCTCTACAACAGCTGGCAACTCAGTTCCACTTCTCAGGTGTATTACCTTGCAGTGCTCCTTACCATGTGGGCTTGATGTTGAAGGGGTTTCAATAGAAGAAGGTAGTGTGCCACTAGGTCTGCTGTTCAGTGTATTGGCCAGCTGGCCTACTTGATTTTCAAGGTTCCTCATAGACACTCCTTGACTCTGGAGTTGTGCCTCAGTTTCTGACATGAATGCCTTTAGGACAGCTTCCAAGGACATTTCTTGATTTGCAGTGATGCTTGTTGTTGTTGCCTTGGTTGTTGATTTGTGAATCCAGGCTGACCATTTGTGGATCTGGTAGGAAAGTTTTAGTTTCCTGCTGGAGCATTAGTATTGTTACTCCATGAAAAATTTGGATGTTACCTCCACCCTGGATTGTAGGTATTAGAATAGGGATTGTCTCCCCTATTGCTGTTGTAGTTCACATAGTTAACAGATGCAGGATCGCTAAAACAGTCCTCAAACAGATGTCCTCCTCCACAATACACACAAGAAACAGTTTCAGCTTGGTGCACCTGTTGTTCATTTACAACTGGTTTAGTCACAGCTGCTTGAGCTGCCTGGTTACTCTGATTTGTAGTCGTTAGATTTTTCACCATGTTAGTTAAGGAAGCCAACTAAGCAGTAAATGTTGTAACTCCATTCACTTCATGAATTCCTGCAGCAGTTGTGCTTTTTCCAGAGGTAAGCCTGGCAGTAGGCCACTGATAACTGTTAGTAGCAATGCTTTCAATTAGTTCATAAGCTTCATCATAGGACTTGTTCATAAGAGTGCCTCCTGCAGAGGTATCAAGCATCATTCTAGCAGCTGGCAGCATTCCATTGTAAAAGTGCTCCATCTAAATGCAGATTGGAATGCTATGATGGGGGCATCTCTTCAAAAGCTCCTTAAATCTCAAAGCCCTTTCCTCTCACATCCTTTTTGGGCTAAAAGTTGGCTAGTACAAGTGTCCTTGGCCCAATTTCCTAACTTTAATACATTGAATGCCTGCCCCACGTGTAGGTCACTGTACTTATCAGCGAAGGACCTCATCATATAAGAGAATGTTTTGAGCTTTTGTCCTTTTTTCAAACCAGCATCAGCTACGATTGCTGCAGCAAATCCTAGAGCAGCGTCTCCAGTTCAGCGCCTGATTCTCCAAAAACTGCTCTGTACAAGAAAACTCTCAATTAATCATCGAAACAGTTCTAAAAGACACCGAAACATTAAAACTCACAAAAGACTCTTATAAAACACACTTTACAAAAAATCACACTAAAACACTAAAAACATAAACTCGAAATACTCAAAGACCACAAAAACACTAGTGATAAAGGTACAAATAACTCTTCATAAAACGAATTATTAGTAGAGAGCCGATCTTTTCTTGTAGACCTAGTCTGTCTGCCTATGCAACAGATTGATGTTATCTTAGGCATGGACTGGCTTTCAACCAACCATGTTGTACTAGACTGTTCAAATAAGACCCTCCGCTTTTTCGAGCAATCTGGATCATTGCCTGCCAGTGATGGTGTTTCGGGAGGCATACGATCAGGAGAGTGTATGGTGTTGTTTTCTTTGGAAGCCAAGGAGACTCCAAGTCTTAATGCTTTGTCAGTGGTGCATGAGTTTCCAGACGTTTTTCTGGATGATGTGCCAAGATTGCCACCCAAACGGGAGATAGAGTTCGCCATTGATCTTGTACCTGGAGGCGGACTGATTCCAATAGCACCCTATCGAATGTCCCCAACAGAATTGGAAGAGCTGAAAAAGCAACTGGATGATATACAGACGAAGCAGTTTATAAGGCCAAGCGTTTCGCCGTGGGGAGTGCTAGTTTTATTTGTCAAGAAGAAGGACGATAGTTCAAGGTTGTGTGGGGACTACCGACAACTCAACATGGTAACAATAAAAAATAAGTGCCTGTTGCCAAGGATTGACGATCTTATGGACCAGTTGAGGGGAGCAAAGGTGTTTTCTAAGATTGATTTGAGATTCGGTTATCATCAGATAAGGGTGAAAGAAGATGATATATCGAAAACAGCTTTCAGGAGTCAGTAGGGACACTATGAGTATCTAGTTATGCCTTTCGGTGTCACTAATGCTCCGGCAGTGTTTATGGACTATATGAACAAAATCTTCAGATCGAACCTTGATAAGTTTGTCGTAGTTTTTGTAACACCCCGATTTTCGCTTGCTGTTATATAAGTGATCCTGTCAGGGTGGCATGCCCGTGCTCTCGTGCAGCACGCCCATGCCAGTTGTTCAGCACGCCCATGCTAAAAGTTAGCACGCCCGTGCTCTTCACGCGCATCAGAAACGCATTTTGGGCTCTTTTTGGTTAGACCGTTTCACCCCAATCCTTTTTATAGCTCTTTTGCTCGACCTAAAACTCATAGTCTTCATTCCTAGAGATAGAAACAACCGTCATCAACCTTTATCTTGGGTTCCTATTGAACCGTTTGAGCGTTCTTCAACCTCCAATCCTTGTTTCAGTGTTCTTTGTTAAGAACACATCCCTGTGGTGTTTGCCGTTGCGTTTGGGGTTAAGCATCTAGCTTAGTGTTAATCTGAGGTAAGGTAACCAAACCTGTTCGTCCTTTTTCTTGAGTCCTTTGAGTTAGTATTGAACCATTTTCTCCCTGTCAAACCCGACTTCGTTGTTCGTGTGCCGGTGCTGTGAACGACAACTAGTAGATTAGTTCCCCAAGGATCTAATCGAGGTATATGCATAACCCTTGTGTTAGTTCCCTTCCTTGTTCTTGTTTGGGAATTAACTTATCATTTTTGTCTTGACGTTCTTGGTCAAAGCTCGCTGAACCTGTTGAACCCATTTGGAGGAGTCAAGCGTAGACTTCGTTCTTGTTGGCTCGTAGGTTGGAATTGTCACGCCAGGTATAGGGAGAAGCGATTAGTATAACATATAGGTTCTAGGGTAGCGTAAGATGAGGGTTAACCTATGACCCTATTTGTGTGCTATATACCTTACTTGTTGTATGGAGTTATGATGGTTGTTTATACAAGATGTGCATTGTTCAATTGATTATCTGATCTTGGCATGACATTTATGATGTTGTTTATGATGTTGATATGTCATGGTTGTATGGACTGGTATGTTGAAGCTGTTGTTAAAACTATGTTAATAAAAGATATAGGGATGTTAGCGCGAAGCTTAAAACTAGGATCAGTCTAATTGATGTACATAAAACATAAAGATGTTGATGAGGGGTGAGATTAATGCCAAAGGATTAGTCACCTTAGCATTGATTCGGAGTGATGAAATCTAGAGAAATCTTTAAGCCCCAGAATGAGACGCTGTAACAGCTTGAGCACGCCCATGCTCATTATCAGCATGCCCGTGCTCTCTGCCCAGTAAACTCAGCACGACCGTGCTCTCAGTAGCACGCCCGTGCCAGAAAAACTAGAAAAGTGACGTTGTTTAGCATGCCTGTGGTCTCGTGCAGCACGTCTGTGCTCAGGCTATGCCACTATCAAAATTAAAAAAACTTCACCATTTTAAATAACAAAAGATTTAATACCCTTTTTGGAATAAGATATGACATAAGAGATTATGGGTCAGTTTGGCTGAGCTTTTGGATAAGGCCTTATAGGAGAAGGGCTTATCACAAAAGCTCCAATGTGAGAAGTTACTTCTAGATAAGTTATTTGGTGTTTTGATAATATTTGCAAAAGTACTTGTGAACACCCCATTTTGTCCAAAAGGCTTTTATTTTTGATTTAATTGATAAAAAAAAATGTTAAAATTCTGTTTCATTTTTATTTATTTATTTATTTATTTTATTTTTTTATTCGTTTTGAAAAACAATAAAAAATAAAAACAGGGTGTCCAAACACCCTTTTAGGCCCAAACCTGATCTATTTGGTAACTTATGACCCAAACCCAGATCCAACCCCCATTCTCTTTCTTCCCTCTTCCTCTGAAACCCTAGCAGCCACCTTCCCCTCTCAAGCTTCCCCAATAATTTCCAAATCCCGTAATTCCCTCATTCATCATCAATGGCAGATTTCATCCTCCTTTTCAGCAATTCACGAATTCAAAATGGAAAGGGCAAGTGTAAGCCCTATAAAAACGTGAAGGAGAATAACCAAAGGGAGGTTTTTTTTTTTTTTTTTTTTTTTTCTGGCTGAAATTTCTTTGAAACCACAGCCCCTTTCTCCCCCCAAAAGAAACGCCAACACTGTTCACTCTCTCTGTGTATCACGGTCGCGGCACCACCGCACGCCACTGTCACCATCGTCAGCCATAGCAGAAATGCGACCGTCGCTCCGCCTCTAGCTTCCTTCGTGCGACGCGACCAACGTCGCCCGCGAGGTTGCTGTCGTGCTCGCCGTGTTGCTGCCGTCCTCGCCGTCGTTCAGCCGCATGAGTCGCCGGCATCTCGCCTCTCCAGCCTTGCACCACCGTCGACTGCATCTAGCAGAAGCATAGCTTTCTGTGCCTTTAGGTTTATAGCTTCTTTTTCTTTCTTTTATTTTATTTATTTCTTTTTTTTTGCATTTTTTTTTATATTTCCTATTTTTGGGTTTAATTGTTGGGCTTTGTTTTATCATTTGGTCTTTCTTTATTTTATCATTTAGCATAAGCTTTTGTTTTTTTTAATGCTTGCTGGATTCCTTTTTATTGGGATATATACTTTAGTTGGTGGGTTTATGCTTTTAATTTTTAGTGGGCTAAATCTTTTATTCTTAGTTTCTAATACAAATAAAATAGGTATTTCAATAAATAAAAATAAATT